>OX392462.1:226064018-226676804 GCA_947623515.1 Neoascia interrupta
GTGTATAGCATCCTTCTGGCAGAGTAGCAAATAGAGAGAGTCGTACTTGTAAGCCCGTCACCAGACAGCTTTAGTATTAAAGGCGTTAAAAGGGGTTCTGTGGGTGCGTCAAATCATGCATTCGCATTAGCAAACCCTAATTGAGGCATGACTTACAGAAAAAAAAATAAAGGTACAAACTCTATAGGTAAAGTGAAGCTAAGTAGCTTTCAGCGAAGTATTATTTCGTTAGCAATTTACACAAGTTACCCAACTCACCTCTGTTTTTTTTTTTTCCAGGTCCTTCCTCTAGTTGGCCCCGCAACCGTAGAGGTGCGGTCATTTGTTAATCATACTGAATGTCACTGCGTGGATCGATGTTATTTAAGCTCCTGCATAGATGGCACCGATGTGGGTATGAGAAATACCAGCGGTGCTGCTACCTCCGACGCACTAAACGAGAGTGAAACCTGTCAGTGTCCCACCCATTTCGATGCCGTCCAGGAAGAATTTGGAAGAGGTCGTTGTCGGTGCGATTGCCTGAACAGTGGCCAGGCTTGTCACATACTAAAAAGAGGTCAAGATGGTTTTCCAGCTGAAGATCAAAAGTAAGTTCCCCAAACAAATTTAAAAAGTAAAACGAAAGTCATGGTAAGTTATAGCAGGTTCAAAAATCTTTAGAATACCCCGATAAAGAAAATTTAGTTGTAAGAAAATTGTTTTAAAACGAGTGGATGTAGCTCTCGGTTCTTTTTTTATAACTGTTTAATGAAACAGTAGGAGTAAAGAAGAGTTAAGAAACTTGCAATCGTAAGCTTTGATTTTGGTTTGTCATGTTTGTTCATCATGGTCAATATGTTGCAAAATCTTAGCTTTGTCTTAAATTTGAGTTTGTGTCAAACTAGACTAAGAAGACTGCTCATGAAAAAATGAATTTCTCTTCGTGTAGGTATAGATGATGGATAGATTTCGTAACAAATTGATAAAATTAAAGTTGACATAAAAGTTAAATTGATCAACAAGGATGGTTCATATAATCTGAAATTATTTGTATGGTCACCATTAGATATGCAATGGAAACCAAAGTCGAAGACTAAGCGATCTATTTCGAATGGCACTAATATATGAGTTCTGCTGAAAGAGGCGTTTTATGATATGAGTACTACTTTCACCCTACAACATCAACAGGAATAAAAAAAAGATCAACCAATTCCTAGATTAATGCGAACCCAGGGATGTTGACTGAAACTCTTTTTTCCCCATATAACTTTAAAAGGCTATTGATAGATCTAAAAACATCTTTGTTTTTATACATCACTCTCCCGCACTACCTTATACTACCAACACCCTACCTCATAACCGCTTGCATCTATCGTTTAAAAGACCACGTGATACTGTACTGAACAAAAGTTCTGACAAAGGAATTTGTTCACGTTAAACCATCATCAGCACAACCGGCCTTAAAACTATGCATTGCCCACTTAAGTTCTGCTATCTTAAAGAAGAGATCTGCTATTGATCCCTGCTTTCTCGTCGAAATTTTTAGCGGCGTTAGGGCTTATCGCCCAAAACTACAACGCCTAAATTTGAAAATGTCATGGCGCCCAAAAAAGCGACACATTGCCCAAATCTCAAGGTGTAAAGCATCACAATGCCCAAATGAAATGTCATATCGGCCAAATAGACGATTTTTTTACAACAGCAAATTGTTAAGAAATTTTTTGGGTGTTATGGCAATTTAAAATTTGGGCGTTGTTATTTTGGGTGATAGGACCTAAAGCTCGGGCGCACATGGTTTTATCGCCCAAAACCATAACGCCCAAATTCAAAGATGTCATAACGTCCAAAAAGAGGGACATATCGCCCAAAGTCTACAGCGTCACAAAGCTCAAATGAAATGTCATCAACAACAAAAAAAATGTTAAGAAATTTTTTGGACGTTTAAATTTCAAAATTTGTGCGTTGTGGTTTTGGGCGAAAAGAACGTACGCCCTTTTTAACTATCAGTTGCTTGTCAGCTAAAACTTCCAATGTAAACGTTCTTTAGTCTTTGAATATTTGCACTGAATATCATCTTGAAACCACTCACTTTTTTTACCAAACTTTACGCGAAGCTGCTTTTCTACATAAACATCTTATGCAGAAACAATGACTGCCATTGAAAAAAGTTATTATATTATTATTATTAGCCTGGGATTGAATCGGCTATGGCGATCTGTGATTTTAACATTTTGTGACAATCAATGTGATCAAACAAAATAATCCGTCTGCGTTAGGTGATCACAAAAATATTGTTCCGAATCGTTGCTTTATTTAGGCTTATGATGTAAGAACACTGATTTTCATTCGTATATGCAGAAGGTCAGCCTAAGAGTAGACAAAAACACAAACTAACCAGAAAGTTTGAAAACTGGTGACCAGCTGAATTTGACGGTGATTGATCGGGAGCTGACACAAGAAAATTGTGACGATCACAGTTTTCGCAGACGAATTTTTGTGATTTGGACATCACTTATCATAGATCACCTTAGCCAATTCCACCCCTGGATTTAAGAAAATATGTGGAATTTGTGCAGACTTTTTCGGCAGTTAGTTTTTAATTGAAACCAACAAAAACTTTGAACCCATATTTATAATAAAAAAAGACTCTTCTCTTATCTATATTTTAATATTCACTTTTTTTGCGCAGATGCATCTCAGACAAAAAATGTCAAGTGCCCACATGTCAGTATGGCCAGTATAGTACTTACAGCGGACGTTGCCCGAAAGTCAAACACCAGAAGAGAACAATATCGCGATATGACTTCACGTAGCTGCGCCTAACATCCTATGGAATCAGATGGATTACAAAATGTTCACAAAAATATTTTAAGACAACTTAACGAATGTAATATAAGCTAGGCATTTATAATTGTGTATTTATTTGCAAAATTAGTACTTAAAAAGATATAGATTATTAAATTCCAATATTGTGTGTATTTTAATGAGCGTATTGGTTCTTTTTTACAATTTATTTTATAAGTCATATATGCAGTACATTATGGAGGAGACATGATTCAATGTGAATAAAATAAAGCTAGTCAACATGACAATAACGCAGTATGGTTCCGTTTTTATAGTAAAGTCACCTTCACCCACAGGTTGAACTCTCTCCAAGGAAGAAAGTTCAAATCGAAAAGTAAAAGTCTATCTCATACCAATATTGCTTTTGGTGAGTGGGTGCTGAGCATAAACCGCAAAAGGCTTCAATCAATTTCACTATTGTGGCAAATCTATTCCGTAGGCCATCTTCGATTAGATGCAGTTGTGCGGAGATTGAACCTGCGTAGGATGGTGAGACATATTGCTTTTGCTAAGCCCAGTACATGAGGGCTAACTACTTTTATGGCTATTAAAAAACAAAAACAAAAAGCATAAACATCGATATTATAGTACTGAACTGTGTTCATGTCTTTGGTTGGAGCTCGCATGTGGATAGCTCCGCTGTAACGTATTATATACTCCACCCAGAAAGAGACTAGTTCTTGCGGGCTTACCGGTCGATCGTTGTAAATCGTAGACGCGGCTCTAATTTTTTGAAAATATGTTTGGTTATTTAAGACTTCTAAAATGCATTTACGAAGTGATGTCTCATTGACTTTTTCGATTTCCAGACGCAGGCCAAACCCATTGCTTGCCAAACGATAAGCATCGCCAAACTGATCCCCGAATATTGGAATGGCTATCATAGGCACTGCAAAATGCAAAGCTTCCGTCGTGCTTCCTTTTCCGCCATGAGTTATGAAAAGCCGGGTATTATGGTGAGCTAGAATAGATGTTTGTGGCAACCACTTTTCTGCGTAAATATTAGTGAAGTTATAAGGAAGAGAATTGATTTTCCAAATCACTCTCTGCGGAAGGGATGAAAAAACCCTGATGAAAATGCCAAGAGTTGAAGAAGGCAATTGTCTTGCGGATGCTACTGTTCCCAGGCTAAATAAAATAACACCTTCATCAGCTCCATCCATAAAAGAAAGAAGTTCCTGAAACCACTCTATGAGCAAAAAATTTTAGGAGTATTAAAAACTAACCTTAGACATAGATGCTCTGTTTCTTATTTGAATTCCGCTTATTTCGATTAGACTCGGTAAATGAGCTGCTATTGGACCTTCGCTGAAATGGTGATTGCATAGAACCAACGAAACATTTGTCCGGATTTCCTTCAATGCGGGATACTTAGGGAATTTGAACAAATTTCTTTAAGAAATAAGTATATAGGGGGAGGTTAATTAAACGATGCACTGAATCCTACCGATAAGTCCTTTCCATCATAATGTCAAATATCCAGAGGATGGAAGTTTCAAGAACACCATACAGTATGCCACGTAGTCCGACTGCCTGACTCCGGACAAAAGGGTGTGGGACATAGGACCACCCATTTGGATTTCCGATGAATCTATTAACAAAACTTATTGGCTGTGTTGTCCAAATAATTACGGCAGGGCAGTTGTAATGGGCCGCAAGACCCAGCTGGTAATCGTTAAAAAGATAACCAACAATAACCAAGTCAAAATGATTACCCTCTTGAAGGAACGCCTTAAATCTGGGGTCACTTAAGGTTTCACTATTTGCTGCGACGACAGCCAACTGACGAAATATTCCGTACATTCGTTTCGCCTCTGGGGGTCTGGGAAGTTGAATAATCCGAAGTTTTGGATGTGAAGCTTCCGGAACTGGTAAGACAGTAATGATGGTGATGTTATGACCACGCTCGAGCAGACATCTAACGACACCCATGTACACCAACCTGTGTGATTTGTGGGGGCTTGTAAAAACGCCCAATATGCTTGCAGAGAATGTTCCAGCGCTCATAAAGAGCAGAAATGGGCTCAAATATATCACTTTAAGAAACATTTTTTTTTTTTTTGGCTAAACTTTTCTTCCACAAAACTAGACTAATTACCCCCAAAATATACTTTAAACTAACTTTTCGCGTAGGACAAACTCGTAGTAGAAAGTAGTGAGAACATGCTGGTAAAGTTTGATTGATGAATAAATGGCATGTGATAAGTTAAGCCCCTTAATGTGTTAAACGTTTTTTATAATAAGAGGCGGCATGGAACCAGATAAAAGCTACCAACATATTCAAGAATAGAACACGAAATGATTCGAAGTATTTGGAATGTCTACGAAAGCAACTTTGGTGGGTTTGAGTGATCCGTCTAGCCAAGAAAAGAGAAGCCTAAATTGTCTGCGTGTGTCCACCCAATCGCACACCTTTAAATTTGTCAACTAATGTTAATCTTATACTTATAATATATATCCATAGCCAAGGTACGAAGGACAATTCTCTCACAATTTCTTCAAAATTCAAATGCGCGGGTGCCAAAAAGGCACTTTTCTTTAAGTGAAAGATGGTTTTCATGTTATCAAGGAACCCCAGGATAAAGGGTTGAAACAAAATCTAGCAATATATTATTTTCTATTCGAGCAATTTTTTTTTAATATTTTTTTAACTAAAATCATAAATAAAATCAAATAACATTAACAATAATGTAAAAACTATGAATTCAGACTCAACAGTATCGCCGTAGCCCGTTTGATCCAAAAGTCAGCTGTTTCTGTGCCCGACTTTAAATCAATTGTTGTAATAAAAGATCCAGCCCTTTGTGCATAATAATACGCAGGACACTGGTAAATTCCCCTCGTTTTCTTTTTAGCATTTTCCACAGGCTTGAAGTTAATGACGGGCATGGGACACACAAGTTCCATAGGCAGCGGCTCCTGTAAGCAACGGGCCTTCCTATTCCAGCCACCACCTTCAAGAAATAATCCACGGACACAGACGCCCTCGGGTTGAACCATTCTGGCGACGGTTACTTCGTCCTCCACGAAAACTGAAAACTCCCACGAAAGCTCATCGATTGGTGTCTTTGTTGCCCTTGCAGATGTTTGAAGAACAGCCGTCAGAAAACCCGACGGAAACGTATAAGCTGAGAGCCAGAAAAGTATCGGTGGCTTCAACGATTTTGACCACTGAGTAAAGTAATCAATTCTTTGAATCAAATCGCGCGTCCACGATGCTAGGGGCTTCTGCGAAGGGTATGCTATGAAAATATTTTGATCAGTTAGCTGAAAAAGTTAGATAAAATGTTTTCGTACCTCTCAACCAGCTTAAAGGTACTCTGCCTTCATAGACAGCATTAAGGACATCCTCCAGTTCCATATCCATCAGAACTAAACCCTGAATGCCCCTTTGAAGGTCTCTTAGGCAAATTTTAATGCCCCCTAGGAGAACATTGTACCTGGACATTTCCTGCAAAAGAACTACTTCCAATGGTGTACGATGCAACCCAAGCACTTTTGCCGTTTGCTCATAGTTCATTTCTTCAGGAATGTTGGCCTCGATGTCTTGCGCCAATCTTAAGACCTTAAATTCCTTGCTTTCACCAGCAGCAGTGTACGAATGCACCTGAATCGACAGCAAAGTTTCCAGTAGCTCTCTTGTTTCACCAATTAAGGACGCAATATCTGCGTTAGGATGCTGACCAAAGGCCTCGGGTCTATCTACATTTGGTAATAGCTCTATGTTGTCCCTATAAAATTGAATATCTCCGTCTGGCGGTATAAAATAGGTCCTCAAAGACGAAAGCCTTCAAAGGAAATAAATGATTATTCAAATTAATTATTCAAGGCAATCAAAGTTTATCTCACTTATAGTTGGGCGTAGTTAGAGCATCACTAGTAAAAAAGTGATTTATGTACGTCATGAGTAACCGTCGATCCCACTCATCTGTCACATGTCCGCCATAGTTAACCCCAGCGATAAGGTATTTTAGAGCCTCCCATTGAGTTTCTTCGTACTCGTTTATATAGAGAAATAGAAGAATCTCGGAAACTTCAAAGTCGGAATCATTAAAACTGTAGACCACATTCCAACCAAGCTCTTGAAATTTTCTACGTTCAATCAGAACCGAGTGAAAAAAGCATAGAGAAAATATTAACTTCTTATAGGTGGATGGATCTGTACACTCCTCTAGATTTTCCTCTGATAAGTTATTGTAAAGCCGCTTCATATTTGCTTTGATTCCCCTTGGGGGCTCTGTTGTCATTTTGATGGCAGTTTGTAGAATCGAAACGGGAAACTTTTCGTGTGGGTTAGAGCTTAGCCACAACCGGAATCTTTTGTTTACTTTCGCCGCCTGAATCATTTGTATGATTTTGTCCAGAGCTGGCAGCCAACTAAGGGACAAGTGACAATTTGCTAAGAACACCCAGTGGCCGTCCTTTGCACCGTTCATAATAAGTTTTGTAGCCATCGGCGCTTGGCCTTGACCCAAACTAAGTGAAGATATCTTTGACTGCATGCCTAGCTGCTCAGCAAGACTTAGAAGCGCTCCAGCTGGATCTACACCTGGTGATAGAAGAAATATTAAGGGTGTTTCTGCGGAAGACTCTTCAAATGCAGATTTTAAGTCGAGGATAGGAGCTTCGACATATTTGGGCCCTAGAATGGCAGCGGCGAACTGAGTCAGACAAAATATAACTCGGTCAGGTCGAAGGCAACGAACTACACAAAACTTTTGAAAATCTGTCAGTTTGTCATTCCATTCGCCAACAAGCTCTTCCGATTCAGGTGTTGTGTTGCCATACCATTCTGAAAGAAGAGGATACACAATGTTCTTTAAGCAAATATGAAATGAATTCCCAAGGAACTCGGCAATATTTGAGAACGTTAAGATCTTACGTTGCCACAACTTCGGATACTGTTCAAAAGAGTTTATGATTCCATGGAAACCAGCGATCTTGTCAAGTTCTGTGATATTATCCCAAATTTCTTCGGTAATCCAGCCTGGGGCGGGATTAGGTGCTTGATCATGCCTATCCACAACTATGCCCCCGTTCATTATGAAGTTGTACTCTGCTAGAACCAATTTCCCAGCAGCGTCAAGAATTTTCGCACACATATCTATGGACAGCAAGAGCTTGTGCTTTTCAAAAAGCCCGCGGCAGGTATTTCTGTACACCGCATAAGTGTGGTACTCATTTATGTTGCCAATGCGCTCAACCACAACTTGATGCTTCGGACTACGTTCTATGGACTTCACAAAAAGGAGAATGTAGGCGGTTAGAGAAAACTGATACATGGGATCTATCTTAGCCATATCCGTTAGAACAAAGAACAAAATCGAGGCTCGCTCCGCAGCGGGCTGGTAAGCTTGTCGCGCAAGATCTATTTCGATTTCTGTTACTTCAGCGGTGCTAAGGGACTCTTTGACAAGCACCGATGTCGAGCGCGACTTTTGGAGGGTATAAAACAGCTCATCGTCCTCTAAAAGTGAGCCTCTGCTTTCGTTCAAAAGCCGCAAAATTTGATTATCGAGATCAATCAAAATCCTTTTGTTTCTAGCGATTGTCACAACCATTTCGTCCTTTTGTTGCTCAAGAGCTGGTCTCTCTTTTCGAACAATAATGGCAAGCAACTGTGCTTCCAGTGCTTTTTGTTTAACGGCAAAGTTAATAACGGCTGTTTTTGATGATGTTTCTGGTGGATAATGTGGATTGCTCATTTTTGTGGTGATGTACAGTCTAAAAGAGTCCTTGTACGTAATAAATTTGTCATTGAACTTAATAAGCTTCTGTCCACCCTGTATTGTAAAAGTTAAGCGCAAGATCGGATTGATGACAGGATCCAGGGTTTCAGTGACGTTTTGCAAAAGAACAGGAAAGCCAAATTGTATAGCTCTTTCCAAAGTTCGAAGGAAGTCCGATTGATTGAAGTCGATAGTTTTTAAATCTTTTTTTTCAAGATTTCGCACCCACGTGTTTGCCTGGTTTTGGGGGTCAATAATCAAAGGCCAGCGGCGTCCCAGGGTTGCGATTATACCGTTTTCAGTGCTGAACTCGTCTAATGGCAAGCCTTGGATGTTCCACTCCCTTATTGTTACTGCGTCACTCAGGAATTCTGGAATTCTAAAGTCTTCGGTGTGAGGAATCTTTTTCTCGAGTATATGCTTCTGCCACAGCTCCATTAGTTGCTCCCTATATTTGGAATCGAATGGCCCAAGGTATGACGTGAAAGCTGTTGCCATAATACAGTCACCCGGGAGCTTTTCAAAGCAAATGTCAAGATGAGCTACAGTGTCCATCCAGCGTTGCTTTTCACCAGATAAGGACTCAACCAATATGATTGCTCGATCAAGTTGCTTTCTGTGGGTTAAGAAGAAAAACACATTCTCATAAGGTTTAATATCGAAATATTTAAGGATTGGCCTATGAATTATCCGGCTTAAAACAATTTAGAGCTTCTAATAAAGACTTCTTTAACATTATACTTTGTTCACGAGTAATAGTCAGTACAGCTTGACTCAATGGTGAATTTAAAAAAAACTACACAAGAGTTATCTGAAAAATAGAGCTTCAAATAAAATTAGCATTAAAGCCCTGTGTTACAAGCACATACCTAAAAGCCGAAGGTAGATTGATTGTCTGTTACTATTTCTATGTCTATGTCTATGTCTATGTCTATGTCTATGTCTATGTCTATGTCTATGTCTATGTCTATGTCTATGTCTATGTCTATGTCTATGTCTATGTCTATGTCTATGTCTATGTCTATGTCTATGTCTATGTCTATGTCTATGTCTATGTCTATGTCTATGTCTATGTCTATGTCTATGTCTATGTCTATGTCTATGTCTATGTCTATGTCTATGTCTATGTCTATGTCTATGTCTATGTCTATGTCTATGTCTATGTCTATGTCTATGTCTATGTCTATGTCTATGTCTATGTCTATGTCTATGTCTATGTCTATGTCTATGTCTATGTCTATGTCTATGTCTATGTCTATGTCTATGTCTATGTCTATGTCTATGTCTATGTCTATGTCTATGTCTATGTCTATGTCTATGTCTATGTCTATGTCTATGTCTATGTCTATGTCTATGTCTATGTCTATGTCTATGTCTATGTCTATGTCTATGTCTATGTCTATGTCTATGTCTATGTCTATGTCTATGTCTATGTCTATGTCTATGTCTATGTCTATGTCTATGTCTATGTCTATGTCTATGTCTATGTCTATGTCTATGTCTATGTCTATGTCTATGTCTATGTCTATGTCTATGTCTATGTCTATGTCTATGTCTATGTCTATGTCTATGTCTATGTCTATGTCTATGTCTATGTCTATGTCTATGTCTATGTCTATGTCTATGTCTATGTCTATGTCTATGTCTATGTCTATGTCTATGTCTATGTCTATGTCTATGTCTATGTCTATGTCTATGTCTATGTCTATGTCTATGTCTATGTCTATGTCTATGTCTATGTCTATGTCTATGTCTATGTCTATGTCTATGTCTATGTCTATGTCTATGTCTATGTCTATGTCTATGTCTATGTCTATGTCTATGTCTATGTCTATGTCTATGTCTATGTCTATGTCTATGTCTATGTCTATGTCTATGTCTATGTCTATGTCTATGTCTATGTCTATGTCTATGTCTATGTCTATGTCTATGTCTATGTCTATGTCTATGTCTATGTCTATGTCTATGTCTATGTCTATGTCTATGTCTATGTCTATGTCTATGTCTATGTCTATGTCTATGTCTATGTCTATGTCTATGTCTATGTCTATGTCTATGTCTATGTCTATGTCTATGTCTATGTCTATGTCTATGTCTATGTCTATGTCTATGTCTATGTCTATGTCTATGTCTATGTCTATGTCTATGTCTATGTCTATGTCTATGTCTATGTCTATGTCTATGTCTATGTCTATGTCTATGTCTATGTCTATGTCTATGTCTATGTCTATGTCTATGTCTATGTCTATGTCTATGTCTATGTCTATGTCTATGTCTATGTCTATGTCTATGTCTATGTCTATGTCTATGTCTATGTCTATGTCTATGTCTATGTCTATGTCTATGTCTATGTCTATGTCTATGTCTATGTCTATGTCTATGTCTATGTCTATGTCTATGTCTATGTCTATGTCTATGTCTATGTCTATGTCTATGTCTATGTCTATGTCTATGTCTATGTCTATGTCTATGTCTATGTCTATGTCTATGTCTATGTCTATGTCTATGTCTATGTCTATGTCTATGTCTATGTCTATGTCTATGTCTATGTCTATGTCTATGTCTATGTCTATGTCTATGTCTATGTCTATGTCTATGTCTATGTCTATGTCTATGTCTATGTCTATGTCTATGTCTATGTCTATGTCTATGTCTATGTCTATGTCTATGTCTATGTCTATGTCTATGTCTATGTCTATGTCTATGTCTATGTCTATGTCTATGTCTATGTCTATGTCTATGTCTATGTCTATGTCTATGTCTATGTCTATGTCTATGTCTATGTCTATGTCTATGTCTATGTCTATGTCTATGTCTATGTCTATGTCTATGTCTATGTCTATGTCTATGTCTATGTCTATGTCTATGTCTATGTCTATGTCTATGTCTATGTCTATGTCTATGTCTATGTCTATGTCTATGTCTATGTCTATGTCTATGTCTATGTCTATGTCTATGTCTATGTCTATGTCTATGTCTATGTCTATGTCTATGTCTATGTCTATGTCTATGTCTATGTCTATGTCTATGTCTATGTCTATGTCTATGTCTATGTCTATGTCTATGTCTATGTCTATGTCTATGTCTATGTCTATGTCTATGTCTATGTCTATGTCTATGTCTATGTCTATGTCTATGTCTATGTCTATGTCTATGTCTATGTCTATGTCTATGTCTATGTCTATGTCTATGTCTATGTCTATGTCTATGTCTATGTCTATGTCTATGTCTATGTCTATGTCTATGTCTATGTCTATGTCTATGTCTATGTCTATGTCTATGTCTATGTCTATGTCTATGTCTATGTCTATGTCTATGTCTATGTCTATGTCTATGTCTATGTCTATGTCTATGTCTATGTCTATGTCTATGTCTATGTCTATGTCTATGTCTATGTCTATGTCTATGTCTATGTCTATGTCTATGTCTATGTCTATGTCTATGTCTATGTCTATGTCTATGTCTATGTCTATGTCTATGCCTATGTCTATGCCTATGCCTATGCCTATGCCTATGCCTATGCCTATGTCTATGTCTATGTCTATGTCTATGTCTATGTCTATGTCTATGTCTATGTCTATGTCTATGTCTATGTCTATGTCTATGTCTATGTCTATGTCTATGTCTATGTCTATGTCTGTGTCTGTGTCTGTGTCTGTGTCTGTGTCTGTGTCTGTGTCTGTGTCTGTGTCTGTGTCTGTGTCTGTGTCTGTGTCTGTGTCTGTGTCTGTGTCTGTGTCTGTGTCTGTGTCTGTGTCTGTGTCTGTGTCTGTGTCTGTGTCTGTGTCTGTGTCTGTGTCTGTGTCTGTGTCTGTGTCTGTGTCTGTGTCTGTGTCTGTGTCTGTGTCTGTGTCTGTGTCTGTGTCTGTGTCTGTGTCTGTGTCTGTGTCTGTGTCTGTGTCTGTGTCTGTGTCTGTGTCTGTGTCTGTGTCTGTGTCTGTGTCTGTGTCTGTGTCTGTGTCTGTGTCTGTGTCTGTGTCTGTGTCTGTGTCTGTGTCTGTGTCTGTGTCTGTGTCTGTGTCTGTGTCTGTGTCTGTGTCTGTGTCTGTGTCTGTGTCTGTGTCTGTGTCTGTGTCTGTGTCTGTGTCTGTGTCTGTGTCTGTGTCTGTGTCTGTGTCTGTGTCTGTGTCTGTGTCTGTGTCTGTGTCTGTGTCTGTGTCTGTGTCTGTGTCTGTGTCTGTGTCTGTGTCTGTGTCTGTGTCTGTGTCTGTGTCTGTGTCTGTGTCTGTGTCTGTGTCTGTGTCTGTGTCTGTGTCTGTGTCTGTGTCTGTGTCTGTGTCTGTGTCTGTGTCTGTGTCTGTGTCTGTGTCTGTGTCTGTGTCTGTGTCTGTGTCTGTGTCTGTGTCTGTGTCTGTGTCTGTGTCTGTGTGTCTGTGTCTGTGTCTGTGTCTGTGTCTGTGTCTGTGTCTGTGTCTGTGTCTGTGTCTGTGTCTGTGTCTGTGTCTGTGTCTGTGTCTGTGTCTGTGTCTGTGTCTGTGTCTGTGTCTGTGTCTGTGTCTGTGTCTGTGTCTGTGTCTGTGTCTGTGTCTGTGTCTGTGTCTGTGTCTGTGTCTGTGTCTGTGTCTGTGTCTGTGTCTGTGTCTGTGTCTGTGTCTGTGTCTGTGTCTGTGTCTGTGTCTGTGTCTGTGTCTGTGTCTGTGTCTGTGTCTGTGTCTGTGTCTGTGTCTGTGTCTGTGTCTGTGTCTGTGTCTGTGTCTGTGTCTGTGTCTGTGTCTGTGTCTGTGTCTGTGTCTGTGTCTGTGTCTGTGTCTGTGTCTGTGTCTGTGTCTGTGTCTGTGTCTGTGTCTGTGTCTGTGTCTGTGTCTGTGTCTGTGTCTGTGTCTGTGTCTGTGTCTGTGTCTGTGTCTGTGTCTGTGTCTGTGTCTGTGTCTGTGTCTGTGTCTGTGTCTGTGTCTGTGTCTGTGTCTGTGTCTGTGTCTGTGTCTGTGTCTGTGTCTGTGTCTGTGTCTGTGTCTGTGTCTGTGTCTGTGTCTGTGTCTGTGTCTGTGTCTGTGTCTGTGTCTGTGTCTGTGTCTGTGTCTGTGTCTGTGTCTGTGTCTGTGTCTGTGTCTGTGTCTGTGTCTGTGTCTGTGTCTGTGTCTGTGTCTGTGTCTGTGTCTGTGTCTGTGTCTGTGTCTGTGTCTGTGTCTGTGTCTGTGTCTGTGTCTGTGTCTGTGTCTGTGTCTGTGTCTGTGTCTGTGTCTGTGTCTGTGTCTGTGTCTGTGTCTGTGTCTGTGTCTGTGTCTGTGTCTGTGTTTGTGTTTGTGTTTCTGTCTGTGTGTGTGGCTGTGTGGCTGAGGCGAGATGCAACCAAAGACACAGAGCCAGACACTCACTGTGACCGGCTTTAAACTAGTTTGTTAATACACACCGACGAGTGTTTTGACGACAAAGAGACAGGACGAAGCAAGTTTGTAAAAATTATCGTTTTGTTAAACGTCATGTATGAGTATATCCTTTTACGGCAAATTTGAGCATCACAAGAAAAAAAAAGGTGTCTGTGGCTGTGTCTGTGGCTGTGTCTGTGGCTGTGTCTGTGTCTGTGTCTGTGTCTGTGTCTGTGTCTGTGTCTGTGTCTGTGTCTGTGTCTGTGTCTGTGTCTGTGTCTGTGTCTGTGTCTGTGTCTGTGTCTGTGTCTGTGTCTGTGTCTGTGTCTGTGTCTGTGTCTGTGTCTGTGTCTGTGTCTGTGTCTGTGTCTGTGTCTGTGTCTGTGTCTGTGTCTGTGTCTGTGTCTGTGTCTGTGTCTGTGTCTGTGTCTGTGTCTGTGTCTGTGTCTGTGTCTGTGTCTGTGTCTGTGTCTGTGTCTGTGTCTGTGTCTGTGTTTCTGTCTGTGTGTGTGGCTGTGTGGCTGAGGCGAGATGCAACCAAAGACACAGAGCCAGACACTCACTGTGACCGGCTTTAAACTAGTTTGTTAATACACACCGACGAGTGTTTTGACGACAAAGAGACAGGACGAAGCAAGTTTGTAAAAATTATCGTTTTGTTAAACGTCATGTATGAGTATATCCTTTTACGGCAAATTTGAGCATCACAAGAAAAAAAAAGGCTATTAAACAGCGTCTCACAACTCTCAAAAGTGAATGTCAAAGAAGAATTTTAAGAGCTTGTGCTTTTTAACCATTTATTGAGCATCTGGTTTGAAGCATGGAAGCATATGTCTGGCAACCCTAAAAGAAAATTAAAGAGAGACAATTTTATGCAAGGTTTAAAGCCAGAGCGAGAAGCAAATTTTTTACCTTCTCTGTACAAGCAATTAACAGAGTATATAGGTCGAGTTTTGTTTGAAAAAATTAAAGTTTTATGCTGCATTGCCACCGAACTAAGAAGCTCCAAGAATTTAGAAACCGCTGGAAATTTAGTTTTTGTTGTTTAATTCGTGTCTTTTGCATCAATTCTAAAGCCCTAAATGCTAAAAAGTTGAAGGGTTGATATATTGTGCAAAGAGACTGTTTTAACCATTCACTAATTTAGTCTTTAAAACCTTTTAACCATTTTAGTAAATATCACTTTGCCCAGCATTGTTCATTTGCCCTATTCTTTAAAATAACTTATTATGTACAATTTTCCTCACCTTATGTGATAAGCCAGCTTTTAATTTTTTTCTTTTAACAAAGAGTCAGTCGCGAGATGAAAAGCAACGTGTTCAGCCGGCAAAGCGTTAAACGAGTTTTCTTCAACATAATTTTTATATTTACATTTAATGAAATATTCTTTTTGAATGCCATTTCTATAAAAGTTTAATGAATTTAACTTTAACTTAAGTAAAGTGTTTTCTTCTTTATCGATATCTTCCTTCCCCTCCCCTATAGAAGTGATTGGTTCTTTGAGAAAGGTGAAAGATTCTTTTGAAAATTCCTTAAAACAAAAACTCATTCAATGTCAGACTTGACTTTTTTCTTGAAAAAGGACATTTTAAAATCTAAACAACAATTTGTTGGAAAAAAAGGATTCTAATATGGTGAACAACTTATATGCATTCCAAGACACACTTGCATTATTAAAATTATTTTTTAAAAAGCGAATCTTATGAATTTAGGGTTCTTACATACCTAAGCTTCTCAGCTCTGTTCTTCAGTTCTTCCAACAAATCAGACTTTTCCTTAAACTCTGCCTTAAGTCGATCTAATTTCTCATTCAACTCTTCCAGCTTTCGTCGTGCTAATGCCAATAGCATTTGCTTCTCAGCCAAGGACCGCATTGCACTATCAAGTTTTTCCTTTTTCGGCGCGACAATCCTGTACACTTTGCCATAGTTTTCGATGGCTATTATCCACATCATAAGCGATTTGCATGCCAACGACACGATTGCTACTTTTTCGGGTTCTAATTCTGGATTTTGAGTGTAAATTGCAATGCGTTTCAGGGTTTTATCGGATATATGATCGCGATCGAAGTTCCTCAAATCATTGAGGAAACTCTGCTCGCCAAGCACTTTTTTTGCCATCTCCCAGGTGGGCTCCTTTCCTAGCAAGATTAGGACTGCTTCCATTACTTTCTCGATTTTAACCGGTGGCTTGCCATAGGACTTTACTTCAGAGATATCCTTTTTGTTTAGGGCATCAAGAGCTTTGATTGCAGCTTCAACCATAGGCATGACAACGTCTAGATCCTGTTGAGCAACAGCTGCCAACTCAAGGCATACGACCTCTTCCTGAGAAATAATTTTGCTCTCTTCGTCGACCTTCTCTTTCTGTTCCTCAGCCTCTGAGCTTTGAACTTCGATTTCAGCAATAAAAACTTCACACTGACTGGTTAGCTCCTTCACCTGTTCCTGGCTTACTTTTAGTTCCTCTGACATAACGGACACCTTTTCTTGAGTTTCCTGAATTTTCGAAAGACCATTGCGAAGTTTATTAGAGCTCGACGACACTTCCAGCCTTTTTTGCTCCAAGAGGTCCTTAAAGCCGGCCACTAGCTCAAGATAATTGATGGAAGTTACATAGTTTCGGCGGTGCATTTCCATGTACATCAGCTCTGAAATGTCAGCCACACTTGACTGAATTATAGAGAATACCTGTGCAACAGCAACTTGGAGATTTTCTTCATTAATATGAACCAAACTGTCTTTACTAGTGGATTGCTGACCCGGAATAGGAGCGCATAGCTGAACCTCCTTTAAAAACTTTTGAGCAACTTCTAAAAGGGCTTCTTGGGGCCACATGCGGAACCAATTAGACGTGGTGGCATTTATCAAGCCTGGGTATTGTCTTAGAAATAGGCGAAAGTCTTCCCCGATCGGACTCAAGCAAATAATAATATGCAAGTTGCTACGGACATTCTGCATGAAAAGGTTGTAATACGCTTCAGTGGTTGCTTGGACTCCTTGCTTTTTGGCTTGTCTCTCAAGGCCTTCCTTAAGCTCATCAAATTCATCAGCCTTGAAAAGATTTGCCTCGCCAGTACTTAGCATATTGTTTATTATTTCAAGAAAGGTACTTTCCATTACTTGCTCTCCGCTGAACAGAAAGACACATGGCCTGTTTTTAATGCCAGTCAACCTATACAGCGCCTTCAAATCCTCACGGAATTCTGGAGTTCTATACCTCCGAGTCACTTCAATTTGAAACACTCCAAAATCGCATATAAATATCGCCATTCTAGCTAGCACCTGACGTCCTGATCCTCCAATACCGATGTGCAGCATATGCCCTTTAGGCTGTGATATAACACGAACTACTCTGGTCACATGCTCTATGGCTTCCCTAAAGAAAACTATATTGATTCTAACCGCACCCGGGACCGTGTTGTATTCTTCCAACTGCTCTGTCATATATTTCCGCAGAGCCTCAGCGTTGCTTATATCTTCGTAATACCCTTGCACGCTCATAAAATCGCCAAAGATTGGAACTATTTTGTTCGGACACAAACTGTGAAAAGTCACCTCCATGTGCTTGCCAATAGTATCATTGATTTCGGAAATAAACCACGAATTATCAGCGTCATCTATCAGGCGATCACTGAATACCCGAAAGCACTCATGAATCCAAAGACGCTGAATGGTTGTCATTTTTATTGTCGACTTTGCATCACTTCGTAGAAGGCCCTGAAACACCTTAGAGATGTCACGCAGATTGAATAGATAGTGGGTTTTAGCAGGTGTGGGAAGCATTTTCTTTGCAACTGCGTTGAACAGGTCGATGGTGGCGGCTGTAATAGGTCTCCACATAGATATAACATCTTGGACATGATCACTGAGCTTCTGCTTAAGCATGGTGCCAAAAATATGGGCTGTAGTTGCCTCGGTTGGGAAGGTCATATTGATGACGAAAAATCGACTAAGTGTCCTTGCGGATATCTCTTGCCGCCCACCACCCGGCGGCCCCATTGCTGCTATCAGAGTGGTGTTTTGTACATAGATTCGCTGCTGGGTCTTTCGGTCGAACCAGAATTTATAATCAATCCACTGACGGATTAATTCTAGGGGAGGCTGGGATCCATAGGTATCCTTGGCAGGCATGTTAAAATCATCCATAAAACAGATCATCTTTTTTCCGCCGATCGGTACATATAAAACTTTGGTACGCTTTTCTGT
This sequence comes from Neoascia interrupta, assembly GCA_947623515.1. Classification (NCBI taxonomy): domain Eukaryota; kingdom Metazoa; phylum Arthropoda; class Insecta; order Diptera; family Syrphidae; genus Neoascia; species Neoascia interrupta. The sequence goes on from OX392462.1 coordinate 226,082,085, forward strand.
GCGACTTTCGATTGATTCTTGAAGCCCTGCTGGAGAAGTCTGGAGACAAACAACACCAAAAAATTGAAAAAGAAGATCAATTGAAATTATATATTAATACAAAAAGGAAATGGATATCACTTGCCAGTGCTGATATATTAATTGATAAAATGGTACAAGCGTCCCGATTGGATGCGTCTGTAACGCTAATTGCCGTTGAAGTCTTTCCTGTTCCCACTTCACCAACAAGCATCACCGGAGTCTCAGCAGTTACCAGTTTCGACACCAAGTATTCATATCTAATAGTGTCGATGGTCGGAACGATGATTTTGTAAAATGGAAGACTAAAAGAAGCGGGAAAATAACTACCCCCGAAAAACCCTTAAGGATAACTTACTTCAAATCATATTTCCAAGTTTCTGGCAACTTGCTTTCCCATGACAGAAACGACTTATTAATAGGATCAACGTAGTAGTCGTAAACGGTATCCTTGATAGGAAAACAGCTTTCTCTCTCTCTAATCATAGCGTCGATCCGAAGACGAGAGTCTTCATCAACAGTCGCACAAATTGACCAAAGCATGCAAAATAAAAACCATAATTTGGTCATTGTTTTGAGGCTCTCGATGTTTCCTCCAACAATTCCATTCGCTTTAGTTCCGAAACATTCCAGCAGCTTACACATCGACATGATTACATTCAGCTCGCTAGTGACTACAGTCTCACGGCATCGTTGCTTCTTGAAGTTTAAAATCTTGTCGATATAGTCATCGAAGAGGACTTGTAGCAGTTCTACATAGTCTTTAAGTGGCTGTCGGTCAAGCCAAGACTGTACATATGGACGCCATCCCCAGTCGTTATAATCATTGTAAACGATACCGCAACGTGAGACTGTGGCTGGAGAAGCCACAACCAAGTCAGCTGCCTCAAAGAGCAAAGATACTTGTGGTGGCATTGTAATGCGTTCACTATTGACCAATGTCAAAACCTTGTTATCATCCATGACGGAATTCATGTTTTCAATCCACACCGCATCCACAGGTCCGTCAAACAGGATCCACTTTTGCGTAGGAGATTCATCTGCACATACTGTTCGCATGATCAAACTGAGAACGCCGTCAAGCCACTCGCCTGTAGCTAAATTGTATTCCCCATAAAGCTCAGCAAGGTTGAGAGCTTTTGGGTTCATCGGATAGGCAACAACGCTCTCCCATCCATCCTTTTTATCGGCTTTCAGTCTATTATGAGCACCTTGAAGAGCTTTCCAAGTGACGCTTTTGGCGGTACAGGTGTCGCCAATTATCATAGTTGAATGCCTTGAGCTTTTCGTCTCATAGACTTCAAGCACTTTTTTGACGGCAATTGGAACCAGTTGTAAACCATTACTTCGAAACTCTGCGGATATGGCGGTAATAAGGTCTGCATAGTCTACTGTTGGTATAACAAGTCCTGGAAATATGTCTTCCATAATTCCGTTGAATAAGGGCAGATCTTCGGCAGTAAACCTAGCTACGTTCATATCGCGCATTGAGAGGTACACTATTTCCTCCTCATTAGTGCCAGGCAATTGCCGGCGCTTTTTTCCCGCATACCTAAGCAGTGCCACCATAGACCGTAGCCCAAAGTCATAATGGCATTGCTTTGAGAGTTGCTGCTTAGCCAGTTCGTAGAGAGTAAAAACTTTTCGAGAAAGGTTTCTTGTGTTCTGAAAACCATCTGAAAACAATAGGTTTTCGGCTATGATGACGTTATCTGGCACCATCATAGCGATCGGTCTAAACATGGATTTTAGATTGTCGGGTAGTTCAGTTCGTCCAGCGTATCCAGGGTTCATTGTTATAAACAAGCCTACAGTCGGCCTTAGTTTAATATTCTGCCCTTCAAAGTTGAACATAGTATGCTTTGCTGCGAGAGCCGTCAGTATAGACATGATCTGTTGAGCGACCACCGAGAGCACTTCAATATTTATGCGATTGAACTCATCGAAGCATCCCCACGCACCTGTCTGTGCAAGGCCGGAAAAATTTTTGCCAATACTCTTGTAGTCCAAGCCTTCGGAGCAATTTGTCACAACAACCCACATTCCAAGAGCTTTACCCAAGTCCTTGACAGTTTCAGTTTTGCCAGTTCCCGCCGGTCCCTTTGGGCTTCCGCCGCGGTGTAGGTGCAACGCAGTTGTAAGAGTAATGTAACAGCGATCGGTTAAGGGTGTGATAACCAAACGTCCAGAGTTACCCGTATACTCATATCCGTAGTTGTAGTGTGTGTTAGTTTGCTTGATGACACACGTTTCTAGGTCTCTTTCCCAATAAAACCTTAGTTGCGAGAACCAATCAAAATGACTTACATCCTTACAATTAGCTTTATACATCCGTTCAATAACGTCCCGTCCATGAATTTCGATAGTGATCAGAGTGTTTACCTTCAACCGTAGAAGTATCGGCAGCTCTTTTCTGCTAAGTTCAGAGAGCGTTCCAAGGACCTTGTTTTGCTTGCGCTTTAACTTACGCAGAGGCTTCCTATTGTCGATCATTTTGCAGTGAACCAAACTTCGTGTGCATTCGGCGGTCCATTGCATAAGGGACGTCGTCAAGCATAGCTGTCCGGGCCACTGCTTTAACCATTTTTCGCGATTAGCTATTAGCTGTCGCAGAGAGATTCTTGTGGCTCTTATTTTGTTTTTCAAAACTGCTAGCATGTTTACTTCCACACTGTTCAGCCACTTTTCTGCAGCTCCCTCAATATACAAAACGCCCAAGAACTCCACGTACTCGCCGTCGTTTGCGTACATACCCAATGCCTGCCAGCGAAGCTGTTTTCCCACTGTTTTTCTCAGCTCCAATTTATACAGGTTGTCGAAAAGTTTTTTTAAGTGAGTCTGCACCAAATCAGGCCGTTTAGCATTGCCCAGTATTTCCAACAGGTCATCGTTCGAGATGAAGTAAAACCTAGGAAAGAGTTGCCTCTTCGTTTCCAAGTATATTTCGAGCGCCCTTTGGATTTGCTCCAGCTCCTCTTCTATCTTCAAGCATCTTGTAAGCAAATAATTCGGTATTCGGTGGTGTATAGCCTTAACCGCCGACTTGGCATTATACATTTTTGTAGTAATTATGCCCCATTCTTCTGTTATTTCACGAAATCGCTGGTCCTCATGTGGCAGTTGCTTGCTGATATCTTCACCACTGAAAATGTTTTCCAAATACAACCACTGACGCTGGACCGTAAGAGCCTTTTCCAAAGTCTCCGACACGTTCGCCAAAGTCTTCTCCCAAAAGTCCACCACCTTTATGAATGGCTCAACAAATCGCGTAGACTTCATGGTAGATATTTGAATCAGGTGTTCCTCCAGCAGCTGAACGCAGTCGTCAACATTTCTTATCTTGTAGATTGCATCCTTGTAGTGGACGACCTCGAATTTTTGGACTTTCCAAATCGCGGCTATATTGTTGATTCCGTTTTCTATTTGCAGCTCCATTGTTGCCGCGTTCGAAATATCTTGGATTTCCTCGGAGTATGCTTGAAAGTTCATTGCAATTATGTTACCCAGGGTGAACTGAGAAGAGTTTTCATCAAAATTCCTGGAAATGTGGAAAGGCGAGAATTCATTAAAATAAAAATGTTTAAAGCTTTGTTAACCACCAAGGCTCGGAGTCAGCAATTTTTACTTCATAAATATTAACAGCAAAAAATTCTTTTTACTATATGAGCGACCAAGTCATGATACCCGCGAAAGGGAGACGTTGAAGAAAACACAATTTTAGTCGTTTTTTGAATACACAAAAATATCAAAAATCGTATTTTGGTCATTTGTCGTTTGGGGCAAAAACGATTGAATGAATGGAAGAAGTTGAAAGCTTTTTAGCAAACAAAATCTGGTTGAAAAAAATGTTTTAAAAATGTTGCCTTAAATGCTTTTTTTCCTTTTCAGACTTCCGAAAAAGGACGGCGCGGCGCTTAAAAAAAAAAAATTGCTGATTTTTATGGAGCCTCGATAAAACTGTGCTTTTTTCCCCCAGTTAACGATTAAGCTGATGGATAAGATGTAAGGACTTCAAAGAAGAGCAATTTTTATTAAGGAAATTAAACATTTTTAAATATTAAAGCATTACTCCGTTTTATAGTTAAAAGTCTTAACCACCAACTAAAAATGCTCTACCTGATGCTCTACCTAAAAAAACTCTACCCCGTTTTGAAACTTACACCTCGACAGTTGCTCGAACTCGGTCCCAATGACGAGTTCGCATCGATGGGTTTCGCAGCGCGGTTATAAGAGGCAAAGTCTTTCGAAATTCGTCGACATTCTTCCTAGTAGTTTCCAAAACTTCCCACTTCCGATTGCTATATAATTTACAAAGCTGATTAAATTCAGTATACATTGAGATGGCTGTGTCTTCGATTAAATCGATATTCATTTTCCAAAAGTTGCCATTCCGCCATTCGTTCCAGGAAGTATCCCAGTCGAGGACCAATTGCCAAATATTAAACAAAACTTTAAGTTCACTGTCGACTTTTCTCAATTCCAAATTTATAAGCTGGCTTACACCAAAAACCTTAAGATCTGCTATCAAACTCGATTCAAACCTGAAACAAGATTTCACTTTCTCGTCGACTACATCAAGATATTTTAGGGCTATTTTGGGGGGTCTAAAAGGAAAGAAATTTGCGTGAGGAAAAGGAGGAGGTATCAATATGGGAGGGCATTACATTCGGGATGAGGTTGGGACCTTTATAAGGAATTCTTCCATCAAGGTTTTAATTGCATTCTTGAACTTTTCAGCCTGTGTAAGGAGTGCGGCTTTGAATTCTTCCTTTGTATTTCCCAACATCTCGTCAGCCTCGAAAAGTTTTTTGATGTAGTTCTGCCATTCTTGGTCTAGATTCATGACCAGCTCCCGTGTATTGGATGGAAACTCGATTTGGTAGTTGTCGAGAACCTTGAACAGATCCAGTATAGCTGGAAATTCGGCTGCTTTCACACCTATTTCTGAAACTAGTCGTTCATACAGCTTTGTGGACTCCTTAATTTCTTTGAGCGTGCGAGGGACAATCGAAATCTTTTCAGTATTGTAACTCATGTACTTATAGACCCCTATAACGAAAAAGTACTTCTTCAAGTGAAGTTAGCTAATTTTATAAAAGAGGAACATCACCTTTGATCCGAGCAGCAGCCTTTCTTTTAAGAAGCTTAACATTAATATCTTGCCAGTGATCTATACAGTCCAAAATTGAGTTTTTCAACTTACTAGAGTTCACTGTTATAAAATAGACATTTGAAATGGTTTCCTGCACAGCCACCTCGTTAGCCAAACTGGTATATCTTGCGATACTAGTATCGAATGCTTCAGCTGTTTGATCAGTCTCCTCCCATATCTTAAGAAAATTCACTTCTATCATTTCCCAGATAGACCGAAATTTGAGCCAATTGACGAGGAATGCCTTGAGTTCGGAAATGTTGTGTTCAACCTCGTTCGCTATTTGGGTCCTTAGAGTAATACACTCTGGATTTGCAAGCACAATTTCACTAAAAGGATGTTTCCGGCAAGGCAAATTGAATTTTTGTAGCAAGCGAGGAAATTCTTCTAAGACTTTAGTAATTCTTTGCTGCACACCTCTGAATGCGGCCGAAAAAGATTTCATTTCCGGCGAAAATACAATCTTAGGAAGTATATGTTTAAGCTTAAGACATTTTATTAAATTTTTATCATTTATGATCTTACCTTGCGATCCTCAATATCAACGTTCACAAGCAATATTTGCGTTGGTCCAACCGCTCCACTTCCATGGAGCACGTCGTACACGTTGACAAGAGACACCTTTACGCAAGTGAGAAATGCTGCTTCTAGCATATCATCTAGACGTTGGATATAGTTCGTCCATTGTGGGATCATCTAGCAATTACAAAATTATATTACAACACAAGTTATGTGGACCAGAAGCTTTTACCTCTTCATAAACGCTTTGAAATTCACGAAGAACAGCAAGTATCAGATCGATTATATCCGTGTATTGCTTAGTAAGAATTTTGGCAGCCGCCCTGCACTGTTTATCCAAAGCCTTTTCAAAGTTTTCCAAAGTTTGTCCAGTTTTTGAAATGTCAAAAATAGTTAAATTACATATTTTCTCACAGGATCTGCAAATATTGAAGTTTGCCCTTTTGTAAATGTCGACAGTGCCTTGCAGCTTTTCAGTGTGCTTTGCGCAGTCTACGATATAGGCATCACTAAGCTCTCCACCCCAACTGAGCTTGAAAATTCCCGGAGCTATTTTCTTGTCACACATTTGAATCAAAACCATGAATAGTTTCCTCTCACCAAGAGACAAAGCCGCTAGGATACGATTGTAGTCCAAACAAACCGTGATTACACTGTTATACACAAACTTGAGGTTTGCGAACTTTCCGTATAACTTATTCACGTTGGGCGGCATTTGAAAACCCATTTGGACAAAGCTATGAGCTTCACCACAAATACGAAGTACAGATCGGTCGATGTTACACTCTAATAAACCTTTTTTAGCTCGACTCCTTATAAGAAGAGTTCGTTCAAGCCGCACAAGGAGATCCTCGTCGACAGTTTTAGTCCAAGTTTTAAAGGTCTTTTGTATTTCTTTTTTGTAATCCTCTTTGCAATTATCAAATTTCTCTAAGGCGAGTTTAGAAGCTGAGACTTCCGGTAGCCATTCGGAGAACTTCAAACGATCCCTTAACCATGTAAGTCGCTCTAGATTCGTTCTGTATATCAATGCTTTTGATGCATGTTTTGGAATCCACGATTCGTGGTATTGAGATTGTTCTTGAACCTTTTCGTTTGTAGTTGTTATATCAGTCATAAACATCGACCAGACGTCCGAGACTTGCCTTAGGTAAGTGCGGCGCAATGTGTCACGAAAAGAGTAGAAATGAAGCGTTACCAATATCTCGAGGCCTTCCTCGACATTACAGACGCTTTGAAAAACTGTTGACATAAGCCGCTGTACAACTTCCTCAAGGCTCCTTACCATTTTCCTGTATTTAAGAACTTCTATATACCTAAGTAGCAAAGGAGAAAATGCATTTAAAAAAAAAACAAAACAAAGAATAAATCTTATGGTTATAATAAGAGGGTCCCATGCCTTCGAGAAGGTCTAAGAGAAACTTCTTCTAAATCGATAACAACAAATAATATTGTCGAAACTATTTTGATCCCGCATCAACGATTCGGTTTTAACCTCTCAACAGGACATCAAGTACAGAATAACGCATGAAATTGAAAAATCCATAGAAGCGAGAAAGATATGCTCTAGTATTTGTTACGCGTCTAGCAAACCTTAACACGCACGAAGCACGAAGGTTTGTTTAGATTGAAAGCAAACTTTGCCGGATTATATGTATGCTGTATCGAAAAACTTAACAACAGAATCTTAGTGCCTGTTTTCATTTGGTTGATCCTAACCTAACCCAAATTTTATTTCTCAAAATAAAAAAATAACCCAAATTTTATTTCTCAAAATAAAAATAAAAAATAAAATAAATGACACCTGATGTGTCAGAATAATAATTCTGACACATCAGGTTAAGATAAACCAAACGAAAACAGGCACTTAGACATCGTTTTCGAGAGCCTTGCTTCACGTAAGCAAAAATCATCACTGTCAAGTATTCTACACCGACTTCGTTTTTGCTTCACGTAAGGCGTAAATATGTAAAGTATAATCGGATATGAAAAATAGGCCAAAACAAAGAAATGAAAAACCGCCCAAAAATAAATTTGCGTGATCGTTTGTTCGCCTTTGGATGGATCATTTGCAGCTTTTGGCGATTTTTCATAATGAACCATCGCCAAAATGTCAATAACTAAACATGAGGCAAAATAAAAGTCAAGTAGATGTATGTAGATATTTCACCGTTCGGACATAAAGTCCATGGATCTTACAGTGGGATATGTATGGGGGACCCTGCAACCGCCTGCCTCGCCGTTCATACCCTACCCAGGGTATTGTTATTTTTGGCTACGTTCGACGCTTAAAGCTCTCGTCGGACGACAATTAGACGCACGATTTTCTGTCGTCGTACATCTCCGACCTAAGTCGCTGCCATAATAAAAAAGTTTACAAATGCTTACCACTCGTTTTTGTGCACATTCAGTATTAACTCCTTGGAATCCTTTTTCATTGCTTCAAGGCTTAGCAAGAACTCGGTCTCAACGTTCTGTGACTTACTTTCAAAGTAAGTTCCTCTGGTTCCCCCGAACAGCGGCTTAGGAATTTGCTCCGTTTCGTCTAATCTGCCAAAAACGATCATTGCCTGACAAATATCAATCAAATCATATAAACGTTCTTCAAATGCATCGACATGGTTGAAAACCATAGCCTCATCAACTTCCCAAGGGAATTCCCCGCCGCGATTTTTGTATTTTGCAGAAATACGGTTATAGATCGACTTATAGGCTAAGCAGCACTCTATAGACATGTTACACATATATATGCCAAACCTCGGATTTCCATCGAGAATTTTATCAACATTTGTTTGTTCTGTACAAAACTTAATAATTTGATTACTAAGGTTCCGAAACGAACCAGTTATTAGTTCCACTCTGTTATAGTACTCAGAGTTAGTCCAAATGTAACGAATGAGATAAATAAACCTTGGCAACATTGGAGCTATTTGGGCTGGGGTATATGCAGCTTCTAAAAGTTCAGACGGCTCTACCAGAAGCTGTAAATACCTTACGTTTGATTTCGCTTGGATAAACTCTTCGTCACAGTCTTGAACGAGTTCTTCGATTTGCTTAATATAAACGGATTGGGCTGTTCGAAGTATCCCAATGATATCCTGAGCGGATTCACTATGAAGCTGGATGCTTAGACATTGCAAAACTTCATCTAAAGATGAAAAAAAAAAAATAAACTGGTAAAGTTTTATGCACGCGCAAGTTATATGAACGTACATCGATACACCCAAAACTCGTATTCTTCAATTGGACAAACAAGATCATGCTTTGCCACTAACACCCTGTCTGTAAGACACGTCCTTATTTGTGTTCCCCACTGCACAGCAATGGCTTCTAGACTCTTAACAAATTCACGGTCCTTGGCGGCAGAACCTTTTTTCACTTTGCTTTGTATGTTCGGAAAGTAGAGCATTGTTATTCCAGACATTTTATAGTGGAGGCCCGTCACATTGCTTAGGACTTTGTCCAAGGCTTTGTAAAAGCGAATCCTTACATTGTCGCTCCACTCTTCAAAGTTGCGAAAAATTGGTGCATACACTAGATTCAAAGTCCTCAAGAAGGATCTATCGATATTTTCATGCAGTGTTCCATGCGTCGTTTCATCGTGAAAAGTTTCGACAGTGAAAATCTCATTTGGCTTACGCATGAAGTACGTGATTGCTTGCACCGGAACAATTGGAAAGCCCAGGCAAGCTGTAAGCTGGTTATTGTCGTAAAATATTGTCAGAACCAATTCGTTCACTTCCATGAACCAACTGGATATAACTGAAAGAGTGCTTTCCGTCCAATCTCGATGGTCTAGTCCGTATAAAATGGTCATGCGTTGCACAAAGCTTACAAGTTGTGCCAACTCTTCCGCTGTATATGTTGGAATAGGGATGTCAGGAACCTTTGGTACCAGCTCTTTGACCACATCCTCTGAAACGCAAAGAATTTATTTTATGGCGAAAATTTTATTGTTGGTTTCGATCCACCTTCTTGGTCTGACTCGGTCACGCTACTTAAATAGCTCAATTGGTCACCCGAAGCCATCTTATCGTCTCAAGCTTTGCGATTTTCAGTCGAAGTGAAACGAAAATTTCATTTCAATATTGATGTGTAAATGAAACTTGCTTCAATGAAAACTTACGAGGCAGCCCGATGACATCACTTGTTGGTTTCTAAGAACATAAAGCAATGTTTTGTTTATACCTTGTAAACAGTGTACGCACCACCATCAATAGGGCGCTCCATGACAACTTCGCGAAGGTTTTTGTAACGACACTACGTGATTGGCCTAAGGACACAATATTTGTTTCCAACACTTGACAATGAAGAAACAAAACAACTGCCAGTCACATTCGTCTATTTTTTTGAAATGCTGACAAAGCTGAAACGCCTAAATTCCATCGTTACAATTTTGCTGCTCCTAGAAATCCTTACCAGTGTATATCTTGTCATTATAGCGGCTTACTATCATTCGGTCTTGGTTGTTTACTTGGCGAAGAGTGAGCGCCAAATGCTGGTCGGACAGCTGTCAAGCATCTACCTTTTGGGGTTGGAGCTTCTGGTTTGCTACTTTGGTGGGTTGATTCTATGGCGTTTAATTTGGCGAGCCCAAAAAATAGCAGAGAATAAGAAACTGTTGGCTGCTTGGAGTGCCTTTTGCCTCCTGACTATCGGCTCTGGATGGGCAACAGCTTGGTTTCTGTACAGTGGACTTGAGGCGTTACAAGATGAAGCAGAGGCTTCCCTCTACCAAGGCATCGATGTGTACTTTTCCGATCCTGAATGGAAGTTATTGTGGGATGGAATTCAATATAACAATGAATGTTGTGGGGTCAATAGCCTCGAAGATTGGAAGGGAGCAGCTTGGATGCCGGAGGAGTTTACCGACTGTCCGCCAACGTAATACACACTTTTTAAGCTAATTCTCTTTAACCTTACCTTCTATACATTTTACAGAAATGAAACACAAGCGTCAATTCTGATTCCTTATGCATGCTGTAAGCGTTTGAAAACATCATGTTTTCAAAACTACGCTCCAAACCCTAGTGCCACTACTATAATTTTTTTGGACCCGGCCGATGTAAACACTGAAGGCTGTGTAGGTGGGTTTAAACTGTTGGCTAATGAGCTTTTCAATCGGTTAGCAGCAGTAATGTCAGTGGTTATTGTTTTAGAAGTGAGCTATGGCTGCATTTTTTACTAAAGATTGCGTTCGAGGATTCGGATATTTTTTTTCTTTTTTTTAGATTATCCTTTTAGCTTTTCAGTTTAAAATGATTTCAAAGGCAAAGAGACTTTTACGTGCATGCCAGTGCCCTGAGTATGGTGATGAGCTTCCCCTGGTAGTTGTGGTAACAAATATATTTTCTTCCTTGTTAATAAACTATGAGCATGAAAAGAAAACTTATTTTTAGAAATACCCTCGAAATGTCCGTTGTATGACACTTCCAGATGACGATAGGTTTGATGATGATGAGGGCTTTTCATTGGAGCAAGAATTTATGGAGACTGAAACTGAAGGGGAAAACCGATTTTTACACTAGGATTAAGGTTATATCTTTATTTAAATGATTTTATATATTTCATTCTTTATTTATTTATCAAATAAAAGTTGTATATTTTTTTATTTATGTTATATGTACTTGTAACTAACGTCTTACACCCTACCCTGGGTACCTTCATCAACTTTAATGCATAGTTTTTAACAAAGTGCAATAGTTACAGTAGACCCTTTAAAGTCGGAGAGCTGATGAACATAGTTTGTAACACAGTGAAAAATATCACCGTAGACCTATAAGACCTTTTAGAGACATAATCGAAACCGGCAAGTAAATTGATTAAGCCCTGACTGCCCTGCCCGTTCGTCCAATCATACAATCAGAGAATAGTGGAGTACATTATAATTCTTTCTTTTATGGAACAAGTCCACTTTGGAAAAAATTAAAAATAAAGTAAATAAGTATCTCCTTACATCTCGGGGCACTGTTTCAGTGTTATAGGTTCGCCTTTCCTGAGAGAAGACATTTAAAAAAAAATATTTTATAATTTAGACAAAATAAAAATTTTGAATGCTGCTAGCTTAGCATTGACGCTAGAATCAGCGAATATAAAATAAACTTCACCATGCATGAGATTTCCCGAAAACTTCACAAACAGCTGATCGAAATTCTCTGTCCAAAACGGATTCTTTACACAGACGGTTCCTGCAGCAAAGGAAGGGAATGCCTCGTTGTGCAGTAATGGTTACAACATAACACAGCACCAAGGACATTTTCATGACTTTTCAAGCTTATCCAGAAATAATGCCACAAACATAACAGCCGTTTGCTCGGATTCGTTAGGTCTTCGTTAACTTTTGCTCTTTTAAGTTTAGTCCCACTCAAGTGAGAGAGAGACTCAGCACGGAAATTTGACAGCTAGTTAGGTACACACAAATTTTATACAATTTCCGAAACGTTTGCTGAAGTCTATTATGGGCATCGTAATCATTTGACAGAACTGCAGTGGGATTTTCGTTGTATTTTGATATTAGGTTAATCCCACTTAAGTCTATTATGATTTGGGCTTTTGCCATCTGGGCAACAATAAGATGCATGCCAGATGCATTTATGAAACGGTCTGCTAGTTATATTATTTATTAACACTTGCGGGGGTAAGCTTTGGAAAATTAAAACCCCCTTGTTCGCGAGTTCATTATAAAAAGAAACTTCCCCACAAGAACTATCTAAGTTACATATAAGCCATACAAGCTGCTAACTAGAGGGGAATGCATAAAACTTTTTCGCAAAAAAAGCTTTAACAGTAGGTATATGTTTATTCATATGTATATCAATATTAAAAAAATTTTGAAAATGCTTATATTTTTTTGAGTTAAAACTGAGAAATTTTTAAAACTACAAAATTCTCTATAGTTTTCCTTAAAATTTTGAATAATTTCTTAAACGTGTGATTTTTTACATATCATTTATGCCAATAACACCGGAGAAAAGGGACAGGGACACATGTTTTTTCAATCATTTTTGCGATTCTTTTTTTGAAAATGCGTTACTTGGTTATATATGACACTTGGTTTTCTTTGAGTTGCTTTGTACGCGTTCAACCGCTTCGTGCACCAAGCGGTTCAGAAGTGTTATCAAACACATTTTGGGAAACGGCATATATTTTCAACTCTTCATTTCTCAAAAACTTTTCAATATTCTAAAAAAAAATAGACTTTTTGATTTGGCTTAGTATTTACTAGATCTAAGTTTCGTTTTTCTAGTTTGTGCACTTTAATTTTTTCAAAAAAAAAAATAATAAAAAACATTTAATCCATTTGCCCTTGAAACTTCAAAATGTAATTAAACCTTTATAAGAGCTTAAAAAAAGTTCCCTCACTGCGTTTTCCGACCAGATGTTTCCGCAGTTTGAAGGCACAATCAAATTTTGTTTTTCTACAACCGTTTTGACGTACTTACCGTTTAGAAGTTGCAACGCGATTGGACCGGCGACGGATGGACAACGTAGTGATACCGTAAGAGATCTTTTTTACATTTTTGAACAGACCGCTAGTAAATAAATGCTGAAGGAATACATGTATGCATTTTTTTTATTAGGATTATATTATAAAGAATAATAGGTACATAGTTTATTATTATTTTTATATCTTAATTTAAATATTCGTTTATTGCAAGTAACAAAGTTTTTTTATACAAATGTTTTTTTTTATTATCCGCTTTTGTTTTTTTTTATAATCACGAGGTTTAGTTACTCTTTTTTTTACAATTTTTTCAATCTATTTTCCAAATAAGCAATAGAAATATAAAATATGAAAAAAATAAACAAAATATATATATTTATGTATATAAACTTTAAAATAAAATTAATAGTTGGATGGATTGATATATAAATATGTATTTTGTTTTTTATTCATAAATGAAACTCTAACAACAAAATTAAGGAATATATGTGATTCGTTTGTTAGGTATGTAGCACCGGTATTAGGACACGATTTTTTTATATAGTTATATGTTTGTGTATGCATTTTTGTTTGTTTTTATTAATGGTTGTTTCATATCATTTGACCAACATAAATATTGATAAATATGCAACGAGCATGTTATTTTTTCCTTCTTTTTTCTTTTATAAAAGGGGAGAGTTTTTATAAAGAGAAAATTGTCGGAAAGCTCTTTATAATGTCAGCTTCCATGGAACAAGTTGGGAGATATTTTGTCCATTGAAGCAAACACTATTTGCTGAGATTTGATCTAGGTCAAAATTATCAATATAAAATTAAGTCCAAAAGCGAAATTTAACATAAAATTTAATTGATATAAGGTGGATACATCAAATAATTGTTTCCACAAAAATTCCAAACGGAGTATTTGTGCGTTTTATTAAGGCATGTTTTTGTCGGTTTTTTTTTAGTCATATTTTTTACATATGGTAAATTGATACAAGTGTTTGAACATTTTCATCACTTTTATCATTTCTCAGCTATTCACTTTAGACATAATTGAGAGCACTGTCCTTTGTTCAGGGAAGCGATTGGTATTAGTGGGTAGGATTTTGGGATTTAGGTTGGTGGTGGTCCGTTGGGGTACGACAACATCGGCTCCAGACTTCGAGCGAATGTGTTAGAAAACATGCACGTGTAGTCCTCACCGTGGGGCACTAGTGTGGCAACACCCAGTAATAGCAACATGAGCGCTTGTATGGGTAGCGAGGCACGTACTACGCGACCTAAGAATCGATAGCCGCGTGCAAGCACTGTAGTGTTGATGACATCTCCATCGACAGCATCGTCGGTGCTAAAATGTAAGAAAGGAGGGCATTTTAATAAATAAATTAAAGCTATTACATTGGGGGTTGTTAAAGGAATTGAGCTTTTTTAAGGATTCTTAAGTTTTAGTCTTCCCTATACAGTGCAGGGAAAAAGGATCCGACTTAAAAGCAAATATCTCGAAAGTTAAAAAAGTCATCAATTTTATTTTAATGCAGTTAAAAGGAGTGCTATTTCTTCTAAAATTTAAGTCCTAAATGAAGTACCTGTTGTAAGTGTTAGCGGAGATATTTGTGTTAGTATGGGTCAAGGTACCTCAAAGTAGGTGTTTTCTTAAATTCCCAATAAGTGGTATCAAAATTTGAGATAGGCCCATACTGTAGAACAATTTTTTTCTTCAAATATACCCAAGAATCTTGTGTCAAAATATTTGCATCGAATTTGGAAACACCCTGTATATATTTTTTACAATAAGGGTGCACTTAAAAACATAAAAGGTGGATAAACTGGGGAAATTTCTCACCTCGTAATTAAACTGTCAGATTTTGTATCAGTGTTGCCAGATTGGCCTTTTAGACTTTTTTTTCCAACCCCCAAAATGGTTGGAAAAAAAAGTTTTGGGGGAAAAAGTGGGGGTGGAAAATCATTAGGGGTATTTATGGGCGGGGAAGAATTAAACAAATACGGTTCGCATATATAAAAAAAAACTTTTGTCAAAAGAATGCCTTTGAATGCGCCAGTTTTTTTTTTGTCCCTCACTGCATACATTTTTTTTTCCTGCACACATTTTCCACTCATCAGGGCAATGATTGGTTGATTTCAGCGATTGTCCAGACTTTTGAGTCACATCCCTATCGACGCCCCCTAACGCCTTTGAATGCACCAGTTTTTTTTTTTTTTTTTTTGTCCCTCACTTTTCCTGCACACATTTTCCATTCATCAGGTCAATGATTGGCCGATTTCAGCGATTGTCCAGACATTTTAAAGTCACATCCCTATCGAAAAATCGGCAAGATGAATCTGGTGAATGGTGACACTAGGATATGGTTTCGTACTCGAGAATGTATACCATTCTCAACATTGAAGATAGGGCCATGAGTTTATCCTTTCTTTTTATAATGACCTGTCCATTATTTTAATTCGTTCACAGTTCACAGTAACCAAATAATTGCCACTATCCCTGTTTCGTCACAGCCGATAATTATAGGTACCTACTTACCATGCGCTCAGTGAAAGTGAAGTGATTGAAAAGATCGACCGCAAAAGCAAAATAAAAACTATAAAAGTTATAGAAGATAATTCCCTTGTCTTAAGGTTAAAGATAGAAAGGACCTAGCCATAGCTATCATTAATTTGGCATCACCGTTATGCACGAAGATTTCTGGCGCAGAGCTCGTAATTTTTCGCGATGATTTTGAGTGGGAATTTAAGCCGCAACCATAATAGACTTAAGCGCGCTTAACCCAATGTCAAAATACATCGAAAATCCCACTTTAGTTCTGCCAAATGATTCCGGTACCCATAATACTGTACGCATGAGCGCGAGCGAACGAATTGAGAGATTGCGAAAAGACCAATTTCAGAGAACTAACAGAGAAAAATTGAACATTTTCTTGAACAACAAAAGAACTGACGCCGCGAACTGTCAAAGTTTATTCATAATTCGCTTCCACTACCACTGCCCATTTTCCACAAACTGTAAGAAAACAAGTATGCAAATTTATAGGTTATTAGGTTACCCTAATATTTCTCTGTAAAAATTTCCATTGTTCTATGCGTAAACGCCCTTAAATTGGTATTTATGTTCGCAATAACTCAATTCGCTCATGTGTACAGTCGTATAAAATTTGTATGTATCTTATCTACCCTGCTGTCAAGTTTCCGTGCTGAAACTCTCACTTTCAAAAGTTAACCAAGACCTAACGAAACCAAGAATAAGGCTTTTATGGTCGTGGCATACGAATTGGTTTAATGGGACATTTTTTTGAAAGCTGACTTAAGCTCGCCTAACTCTATTATGGCTAGAAATTTACTCACGTAAAGTAACGCGAATACACAAACGTGAAACTTTCATGTTGTTTTGATTTTCATAATATTTTTCAGCTGAGAATTTTTTTATTTCGCTCGATTTGGGCATTTTGATTTATTAATACTTGATTTCATGAAAATTTCATAAATCCCTGTATTTAACAATCTTCCTGAGATGTTAATGCGATTTACACTAGAGCTATTTCCCAGGGTTGCTTATTTTGAGCAACGTAGAAATTTATGCATTAACCAACTGCGTATATTTACTAGATTAAGTAGGTAGAATGTTAAGAATAAGTGAAACAATACAAGCTGACCGGAGACAAGAAATCTGTCTTTTGGACTTTATACATTTTCGTTGGGGCAAAAACGATTGTTATATAACACAATCAGAAAAGTTTCGTAGATTTTTTCCAAACCTCACGAAAACCGCTGTAAAACCAATACATATGTTCACTTTTAGTGTCAGTGCATGAACATTTTCATGTGATTTACACGCCATCAGCAGATTTCAAACGTTTACAACGTCTTTTACACAAAAATGTATTTTTCTATTTCACAAAATTTTCAGCTCGGAATTGAATTTCTGCTTTATGAAAACCTTAAAATTAGAGGTCGTTGTCACCCTATCTTAATTTATGCTGAATATTTCGATTTGTTTATACGATACCTTGGTGACTTGTCGAAACAATTTGACAACCAAAATTTATTGGATTGTCATCGTTAGTTTGACAGCAAACATGTTTGATAAAACGTCCTGCAGCGCCCTTATCAACACATTCTCTAACTTAACTATTACAATTACACGACATCGATTTCTTTTACAATAGTTATTGGCGTCAAGACGTGTCATTTCGATCCAATTATCAATTATTTTTTATGCTAACATTGCCAATCCCACGGCATTGATCACTATGTAAAAGAAAAAATACAGTGACAAAACTAAGCACATTACCAATTGGACTCTAACTACGAAAACCGTGCACAAGATCGCTTATACAAATTTTAATAATGGGTAGAAACAGTTTTCTGTGACATTTAAAACACATTTTGGACTTAATGTTATTTGATTCTAGGTTCTACGTGTACTTTCTGAAAGCTCAATTCCTTTATCGTAAGCATAAATGAAAAAAAATAAATTACGAAGGCAATAAAACAAATTTAGCTTCTTAATGTAAAATAAAATAAGTAATAATTCAAAGACATACATTTACATTCATTAAGAAACAAAAAAGTATACTATAATTTCTAATATTTACTTTGCAATTTCAGTGTTGTGCGGTGATGCCTGATTAGAAGAAGAGGAAGAAGGTTGAATCCTTAATTCAGAATGTTCCAGAAGCTGCGTAACAAAAAATAAATACAAATAGAAACACACAAATAATAACAAATAATAAAACATATTTAAGAAAATAAACTTTAAATATTGAACAATTTAAATTTTTCTCTCGTTTTTCAATTTTATAAAAATGTAATACTAAGTGAAAGCAATCTGTAAAGAATCTGTCGATTGGTGCAACACAATCAACTCTTAATTCAAGTCGTGCTTCAATTTGATTTAAGATTTACTATAAAAACTTACCTCATTCGAAAGCACATGCAATGGCACGCCCAGATTTTCGCCTTCATAGCCAAGTACTGCACCAAGCTTGACTATATAAATTCCCGAAAGTCGACGTAGTGATTGTAGGCGCAACCTTAAGTCCGTTAACCTGGAAAGAGTTCTGTGGATAAATTTGAGATTGAGATGTCATAAGACTGTCACACACATAGAAGTATGATGAGTTAAAATGGGCGGACGAAAATTAGTAATGGTATTGCATAAGCAACAGTACAATATGAAGTAAATTTTTTTATCTATAATAGGCATGTGAAGATCTCTGCGGTTAGGTAAAATTGATAATGTCATCGCATTTCGCTCTGGTTGAGATCGCTTAGCTTTCCTGTCTGAATACGCCCAATCAAGAATTTGAAATGCGACGACGCAAGGTAAATGCGATAGGTATTACGGTAGCGGATGGAAGGCATTTGAAGCATGTTATATAGAAATTTAAATGATTTTATTTAATTTTTGTAATTCTCAAATAAGAATTAAATGTGCAGTCAAGTCAACAGCTAGGGCAAAAACTACCTTATGTGAGATACCCTTATTTGGGCTAAGGTCAATAAGGTTTTCCAGTACTAGTCAGGGTACTGGAACAGATCTGGTTGCTTTCACATCCCCGAAGTGGGTTACTAGCTCTGGTGTAATAGGCCCGCTGTCCTAGGGTTGAAACATGGACCTGGCCCACCAAGTTTTCGGGAGTTGTGCCGCAGGGGTAACTTCCCGGCCACATAAAAAAAAGTGTTGCTATGAGGGGAACAAGTAGCCTCGGATAACATAAATATCAATTCTCAATTCACAACAAGACCCGGAACATGAAAGGACCGCGATTCGAGAGTTTGCACCTGGAACATAAGAACAATCTACACACCAGGTGCAGCTCAAAAACTAGAATCTGTCCTTCTGCGATATAAAGCGGACATTACTGCAATCCAGGAGATACGATGGATAGGATCAGGTATCTTAAAAAGAAAATACCTAAACATATAATACAGCTTCCATAAAAGACTGCACATGTTAGGATGCGAATTCTTAGTTGGGAATCGGCTGAGGTCAAAAGTCATTGACGCATCAAAATCACTTTCAAAAATTGGCATAGCAACATTCCGAACTGTGCCGAACTCGCTAGGCTTGGTGCTACTCTCTCAATATTGTCTGAAAAGACACCTTAGATATTTCTACATGCACACTTTTGCTTAAAATGGATGCAATAGAAAGAACAAATCTCAGATGAACGGGTGGTAGCATCTGTCTAGTGTCGAAACAGATAGGTATTGCCAAGCTAGATCTTAAACGCTCCAAAAGCTTGATCGCTGTTAATAGAGCGATCACTTTAGCGCTACAATCGGTGTCATTACAGTCTGACACTGTCTGATAGGCAGGCAAGCAACAAGGACTTGATGTCTATTCAAACGACTTCTACGACTTCTACTCTAGGAGCTGCAGAGGATGAAGAAGGAGGAAGAGGATGAAGAAGAAGCCACTCTTCACCTTCTCTGTGCATGCCCCGCTCTCTCTCTAAAACTGAAATCTTCGCCTGAGAGCTTTCTTCTATAAGGATCTTAGCGTTCAAAGTACTACCAACCCGAAACATCTCTCACGCTTCATCAATAAGTCAAAATGGTTCAACGCGTAAAAAGGGGTCCCTAGATCCATGTAGTATCACAATGGATCTACATAAGTATAAGTGTGTCAGTTTCTTTGCACCCGACGGCCACTTCAACCTTACCTAACCTAGTGCGCAGGGCAAAGCTCAACACGGAAGGCACTTTATTCAGCAGATCCTTGCAGGCGGACGTTACCGGCATTGCCGTCCCCTCCAGCCGTGGCGTGATAAAGGCTACAACGCCGAAATTCGCCTGCTCTACATTTGGTTTGTCTGGAGGTAAACGAGGATAAGACTAGGTACGAGGTTGTTAAGTAGTTCATCTACCTTGAAGTTAACATCAAGTCCACAAACGACACCTTAGTGCAGATTCGTTGTAGAATAACCCTACGAAAGTATAAACGAAAGACAAAGTATAAGCGCTACAAAACCCTTATTCTGCCAGTTCTGCTTTGCGGCGCCAAGTGCTGGATGATAAGCCAGGGAAGGAGAACTTATACTTGGCTCTTTTGAGAGGAAAATTCTACGGCGAATTTAAGGTTCTGTGTTCGAGGAGGGCGGATGTAGAGGAAGATATAACCGCAAACTCTATGTCTTGTACCAAGATGTGGATGTAGTTCAAAAAGCCAAAACACTAAGACTACATTGGTTCGGTCACACCGAGCGAATGGACAACAACGCTCCAGCCAAGAGGGTTTTCGGATTCCGGGTCCCTAGGCTCAAGACAACCAGGAAGACTGCACCTCCGTTTTAAGCACCCAGCCACCGCGGATGCCAGAGCGCTTGGTCTGGACAATTGGAAGCAGCGTGCCCAGGATCGCAGGAGAAGGCTACTGTGAACCAGGTAAAGACCCTCCATGTGTCGGGAACCCTTTAAGCAAGTAAGTAAGATATGGGCCATAAGATCACAATCAAGTCCATTATGGACTTTTGGCCAGTGAACTTATGACCCTGCGCCGAATTAGCTGGCCGTTGCCATTGTTCTGCAATGTGTTTGCCACCTTAAACTTCCTCCGCCCAGAAAACTCAGTAAATCTAAACTTACCTTGTATACGTGTGTGTTGAGTCCTCATTGTCGTCGAAAGTTCTAAGCAATTGATCGGCAGCATCCTGTAAACTAACAACTCTTGGCTCGCAACGCTCCAGTTCTGCACGCAGTTCCTTAAACTTTCGGAACTTAGACTCCAGTATTTGGCGATTTTCGGTCAAGTCAACCGGTTCAGACGCCTTGATGTTTTGCTCCGTTTGTTGTAACCACGTGCACAGTTCATCGATGATTTGATGGAACTCACTATTCCCCATCAACGATGTCTGTAACAAACTCTGCCATTTCGTTGCATTAATGCAAACTGTGTTCCAACGCGAGTTGTCGTCTTCTAAACGATCACGCAACTGTTGAGCTTTTTCGGTATCCAAGGTATGAGTAGCTAAGTGATCGCCGACCACGTTTAATGAGGTGACAATTATTTTGTGACTCTCAAGGTCCAGTAAGAACTCTCGGTGGTCTTGAACTACATCTTCAAGAATTTCAATGTTACTCGGAGGTGCCGTTTGTGAGCGTTGGGTACCCTCAGCAAACTGCAACCACTGTTCAAGGCGCCACAGGTCATTGTCGATTTGCTGCCAGTTACGTTGGGTACACAGAGGGCAGGTCAATCGTCCAACATCACTAAAGAAGTAAACAAAAAGGGTCCAGAATTAAACATGGTAAATTAAACATGGTACAACAAATGCCCACAAAAAAAAAAACAAAACAAAAACAAACAAATAATAATATTTAACATCACAACCTCGTAAACTAAAAAAGTAAAAAAAGTTAAGTTATAAAAATTTTGAAAAAAAAAATTAAAAAAATATTCGCACTCGCATGATTTTTAAGATCGAATTGTTGCTGGTTGCGGAATTTTTAGTTTATAATGAACAAATCTTGAGGAAGCTTAGTTTGTTATTCGGTAACGTTCTTGGTACTTACTGTGGACATGTGAGATTGTAAGCGGCGGGGATATGACACCTGTGCAGTTTTTTTTTTATTTTGCATGGATAATGGTAAGGCAAGAGGTGAGCAGCGTTAATACAGAGAATATAATTTGAATATTAAAATTGAAAACATTTAATTAGTACTCATTCAAAGTTCGAAAAGGGTAGTGGGCTAGGTTCAAGCTTGAAGGAGAACTATTGAATTTTGAGATTCGTGAAACCAATTAGCTGTACAAACTCGAAAATTAAATCAAAAAATCAATTAAAACCAAAACCACAACCTTACCCTTTAGGCTTAAAAAGTAGATCTTACCTTGCACTGTCTTCGTGTTGTTGCCGAGCTTTCCACTGCGATTGCAAAGTCTCATAACGTAAAATCAGTTCGTTCACGAGTTCCGTTTCTGCTTCTTTGTTGCTCGCTGAGCACTCTGTCACCAGGATCGTGCTCAAGTGTTTCATCAATTCAGAAGATGATTGCGCATTAGCCGTTAACTTAGATATGCGCTGGGGGCCGGGTTTACGTGTTTTGTCCGTAATCGCTCGTTGAAGCTCATCCAAATTGTTCCTACATTCTTTGATAGCTGTTTCAAGTTCCATAATGTACGCATCCTTGGGTGTAATCGAGGTCATACGAAGAAGGCTCTTCTTCTTGGACAAGGTATCAACTTGAACGCCTGCATCGCTTTCAAATACTTTTGTGGCACTTATTGGAACTTCTGCTATTTTCGTCAAAATGTTTTTCTTGATTGTAGTGATTTTAAGCTGAGTTTCTTTCCAGAGCGTTGTGTACTCTGTAATGAGGAGCATAATTCGTGCAACATCAACACTCTTCAGAAGCCGTGCCTGGTCAGCAAGGCCGTCAGCCTTTTGTATAGCATCGTTGAACGGCGCCAATGTCTTTTCCAGGCGTTCGACGTTTTTCAAGTTAGTCTGCGGGTCACCACTCTCAACTTCATTAAGTTCAGAGCTTATATCAGAAAGTTTTGAGACGATCTTATCATGGGCCGTCACAAAGTCTCTGAAGATTTTTTCCTCCTTATTAATTGTGTCTAGAACAGCTGTGCATCTTGGGATTAGCTGCTTCCACTTGGTGATCAAAACCTTTGTGGGCAATGTAACCTTTTGCATAGTCTCTAGATCAATGCCTTGCTCCATAATTATCTTGGCATAGCATTGCTCTAAGTCTGTAAGCTTTGAGCTTTCGGCTTTAATTTGTCTAATTTTCGACTCAACTGACTTCTGCCGTTCTGCAATTTCCTCCCTCGTTAAGCTATGCAAGTCTTTCTCCAGTGCGGATACTTCCAACTCTTGATTGCCTAGCCACTGCTTAGATTCGGTGGTGGTTTTGACAAGATGCTGAAGCAGACTCCAAATTCTTAGAATCCTAGTTTTCCTTTCGTTCGAACGGCTGCACACATCCTTCCAGCGTTTTTCCAGATTTTGAGCGTGAGCTTCTAGATTACCTGTGTTCAGGTGCGCTTTCCACGTATCGGGATCAGACAAGAGTACTTCGGCTAGGTTTAAGATTTCGCCTACATTACTGCTTTGGTCTTCTATTGAACGCCTGAGCTTGTCGTGATCGCTTAGTTTGTTCTCTATGGTTGGGGACGTATGCGACTCAAAAGCCAGAGGTTCGGCAAGCTTGGTTTCGGTTTCGAGCATCCATTGGCGAATGATCGCTATTCGTTCTTCCAGCCTTAGGATTGTGGTCTTTAGATCGGCAATCTTATTCGAACGCTGCTTACACAGATACTTAAGTCTCTCCCAACGATCTATAATGATGTCCGATTTCTGTTGAACGTCCGCCCGAATTGCTTCTGTGTTGGGACCTTCACTATAGAGCGAAAGCAGTTCTCTGCTAGTCGACAACAACCACTCACGATCTTTCTCGCGGAGTTGCAGTTCTGAGTTTATTTGTTTTTCCAGATTCTTGACAGCTTCCTCAGTGCTCTGCAAAGGACTAACTTCTGGGTCCATGTCGATTCGCTTTTCTAGTTGATCAATCCATGCGTAGATTCTCTCGAAACGGGTGTTGAAAATTGAAAGGAGTGACAGTCGATCTTCAATGGTGTTGATCACATTTGAGAGCTGATAATCCAAATCTCCGTGCTGTTGCCATAGTATCCAAACAGTTTGCCGAATCGATTTCATATCATGTGGACTAATGCATTCTTTTAATTCCTCCTGATTCACATTCAAGTCTTCGAGTACTTGTATCAGAGTTGCTAATTGAATGCGTTGATTTCTTAGGGCGCTAAGTCTTTCGTGAATACTATTTGGCTCGGTAGGCAAATTGTTTGTCGTCTGCTCTATGAGCTCATGAACTTTCTCAAATTCAGACCTCAAACGGCTCACTTTGTTTTCATAGCCTTTAGATAAGTCATTGATTTTTTGTAAGAAAGTCTTCCACGTCTCTAGGGCAGCTCGAAGATTTTGAATTCTTTGGCTTACAGACGCGTGTTCCATTCGAATAGCTGTGCACAAAGCATCGTCACTGAAGTCAAGCAGCACTTTTTGTTGATCCTTCAGCTGTACAGCCATTGCTTCGCCAAACGGAATCTGATCAAGAAGCATGTTTATTTTTTGCTTTAATCTTGGAACCCGCTTCAGATGAATGTATCTTAATTGCAGCAGGGACCTCTCCTTTTCTCTTTCTTTAAGCCATTCGAAAAGTGCTGTCAGCTCCGATCTGTAGATATTCCAGGCATTTATTCTTGTCTCGATTTCATTGTTTCGCTGAATGATTCGCGAAAGCGTCTCATTGTGAATATTGGTCAAGACCTTGAATTGCTCGACGAGACCTGGATCTTCATTTTTGTTCGATTCATTGTGAATCGACTGGACAGACTGTTGACTGACAAGAAGGTTCTGGTGAATTTCGCACAAATGGCGCTGTTCGCTTAAGCTACTGTAATCGTCTGGTATCGAACAGGAAAGGAATGATTGGACATGTTGTAGGTATTGTCGCCATAGTTTGAGGGCCTCGGTACTATTTTGACTGCGAACCAACCGGGAAGATAATCTGTGGTACTCTTGGAATGTATCCTGGAAAACTCGTTGCCACAGTTCCAATACCTCAATTATTGGTGAATTTTCGTTATTGTTATCGACGTCGCGCTCCTTCAGTTGCTTTAATTGTTCCTCTGTTTTTGTAAGTGTTTGCAGATGGTTTCTCAGGGCAATAAGTTGATCTTCAGTGTCTTTAGCGCTTTCTGGAGAACGAACCATATCCTGGAAGAAAATGAATAATTAAGTGGGCTTTATCTGAATAAATAAAAACAAAAAATGATAATTTGTTTTTCGCAGTTTAAAGTCGGGTGATATGGCGGTCAGAAAAGCCAAAGAACAGGCTTGGAAAGAGTTCGGCGAGAGGTTAGAGCACGATTACAGATCTGCAAACAAGATGTTTTGGCAGACTATTCGCCGGCTGGGAGGAAGGAAGTTGAATATCTTTCCTAAATCCAACAGGGAACTGAGAAAGGCATTCCATCTGCTGCCGAGTTGAGGACGGAGAAAAGTCCCACAGTAGACAAAATCACTAAAGCGATTAGAACGCTAAAATTTGGCAAATCTACTGGAGTTGATGAAATCCGGCCAGAAACGCTTAAGGCAATGGGTGAAGAAGGTGTAAAATGGCTAACACGTGTCATAAAGGTGGCCTGGGATAGCTCAAGGCACCTAGCGCTGGGCAAACAGGAGTTATAGCTTAAAGTGCCCATTTTCAAAAAAAGGAACAGGAGACATTGCTCCAACTATAGGGGCATATCTCTCTTAAGTCTTCCGAGAAAAGTATTTGCGAAGGTGTTGGAAACGCGTTCCAGAGCTGAAATCAAGCCTTTGTTACGGGAAGAACAGTGCAGCTTTCAGCATGGCAGAGGCACAACCGACCAGGTTTTTACTCTTAAGGTTAATCTTGAGAACGCCCGGGAAAATGCGAAACCAGTCTATGCGTGTTTTCTAGAAAAGGCTTATGGGATAAACTCAGCAAGGAAGCTGTGTACGGATAAATGGCGTCAAATCGTGTCCTTTTGATGTATTCGTTCGACTTCGCCAGGCCTGTGTTCTGTCGCCGCTCCCTTTTATATCATATACGGACTAGGATAGTGAAGCGCAGTCTTGTTTGAAGAGCGAGCAATGCTTTGAATTGGCTGGCATCAGGATGAGACATCTGCTTTTTGCAGATGATTTAGCCATCATCCAAGGCGGAATTTCACCGAGTACTGGACATAAACAAATCGGAATTGATGGTTGTTTCCCGAACTCCTAAGCACCCTGCACCTAAATGGAGTCCCATTAAAACAGGTGGAGAAGTTCAAGTATCCGAGGTCTTTTTCACGAAAGATATGATACTGAGTTGTCCTAAAGAATTGGCCAAACTGGAACAATAGGAAGAGAACTTCGCCGGCCGATCATTAAGAAAGTTGTCCTTGGAGTGAAAGCAAAGATCTCAGCTTTAAATTAAGTGTTTATTCAAACCCTCATCTATGGTCATGAAATTTGGATAATGAGCGAAAGAATTAGATTAGCGGGTACAAGCTGCCGATATAAGATTGCTGAGGTGCGATGCTGGTGTTACTCTTAGAAATAGAGTGAGAAATGTCAGTATTCGTGAGAATCTTTATGTTGAGTAGCTGCTTGTCCGAGTGGAACGATCTATTCTTCGATGGTTTGGACACGTTGTTCGCATGCCCCCTGACAGACTTCCTAGACAGGTCATGCTAGCCGAGATGCGAGCGCGTCGGCCCCTGGTAGGCCAAGAAACAGGTGGTGGGATCAATAAAGAACCTCTCTGAGTCCCGTGTGGAGATTGCGCCTAAGTATCTTAAGTTGGTGACGGAGGATCGAGATCGATGGAAAGACCTTTTAGCGACCCTCGCTACGCGACCCTTTAAAAGGATAAGCATCGTTACCCTTTAGAAAATGATGATGATGAGGATGATGAAGATATTAAGTACGTTGCGTACGTACGTACTCACCTATGTTAGTAGTATGTGCGTTTGAAAAACCAATTTCCTGTTTGCGTTTCGTATAAACATATTTTTTTAGCTTTAGAAATATTTAAAATACAAAAAAGGCTTGGCCATATCTCCCGACTTTACCCTACTCAAAAAAACTGAGTTGACAATATACGAATAAATTAGGATTGGCATCGCAGATGACTTAATAAAAAGAAAAGGGCTCAAATCCTTTTATTGTAAGAATTTGAACTCTGCGGACTGTCTTGATAAGGGATGAGCCACCTTCACTCGAAACAGGCTCAGCTGGCTCCAGGATTTTTTTAAACTTTAAATTAATTTATGGGTTTTACTTACCAATTGTACGTTGTTCAGATAAGTACGAGCTTCATTGATATTCTCATCAATTTCTTTGCGTTCGTTGTCCTTTGTTTCGGCCACGTTCGCTAAAGTCGTAATCGTCTCCTTTACTTCCTGTAGTTTCTGACCCAAAGCATCCAAATCGCCTTGCAATACACTGGATATATCCAAACCAACATCAGCGGAAATTTTCGTAACCATGTCACGCAGCTCATTGAGTTTTTCGTTTTGATCTACCAAATTCGTTTGGGATACCTGGTAATTAAAAATAAACAAAAAACATTAGTCAGATGAATCACCACGGAATTCTGTTTTGAGTATTTCCATCCCAAATAATAGCCACTCGCGATACAACACTGCAGGTACACAAGAAGATAATTGTGTCCCGCTGCCGCTAAATCGGGTTCTATTTTTATCTAGGTTTTCTAAATCGGCTCGCTGATGAGCTAATTGTGTATCGAACAACGATAAGAATCCCGCAGCGTTTCTTACCGAATTTAGAATTGTTCGGATTCAATTCTTTGGATGCTGTTGTCTTAACATTCGCTCTTATCACATTTGCTCGGGTTATTTTAAATATGTTGATAAGAACGGAATGCTGGGATCTGACGAATGGAAATGTAAAAAACCTTGATGTAGTTTTCGTAACATACTAATTTACACTTATCAAAGCTTTTTTGGGTGGCGAGTAAATAGTGGGATTCAAAAAAGTTCTGTACACATATTTGCTCAACAATTGCTTCACTTTCCATTTCACATGAGTTTAAAAAAAAAACCCATTCAGAGAGGCTCATAAGCACTACACAAAAGTTTGTTTATGAGCTTACCTTGGCTTGTTGTTTCAAATCCAAGGGCCGTTCCAAGGTCTTCACGTTGTCCATTTGATGTTCAATGTACTCCTTAACAACGGCCGATGCTTTATGGTATTTTTCCCAGAGTTCTACAGCCCGCTGATATCGCGTACAAAGGTTTAGAAGATTGTCGGATGTGTCATTCCAAGCAACGACTGCTTCTTCAACAGCAGCCTCGATTTGTTCAACGATCTGACCATCACACGTCTCGATCAAGGGCTTGGCGGATGTCTTCAGTTCTCCTACAAGTTCTTCGCGATTTTGAAGCTCGTTGGACAGTCCCTATTAAAATGTTGGTTATTTAAATTTTTATTCTTTTTTTGTTTCAACAAAGAAATCAATATCTGGGACAGAACGTCTACACAGTACTCGAGCTCGCACAAAACTGAAACATACAATACGCTTGGAAATGCCTCATTACACGTTCGTCGACTCTGTGTGTAGGGTCGGAGTACATGTGCAAGTACCTTCTCTTAAAAAGTATGTTGCCATTGAAAATTGTCGTTGTTTTAATTTTCGCTGGTAGTAATAGAATTACTTGCCAATCGAAACCATTGAGAGCAATAAAGCCGATTTGCAAGGTAGAAGAAAGTTTGAAAAGAATTAAAAGTGAAACGTCCTTGAAAGGTTGTAAAATCGATGCTTTTATATGATAAGCATTTAGACGCACAACATGGGGCATTTTAATTGTGGAGGTGGTTGGTGTGTAGCAAATTTCAGTTCCGAAGGGTATAGCAATTTGCCAAAGCTATAATGTGAGGCAAATGCTTCGGGCGAACAAAGATAGATATGTAGGTACTTGCATCGTGGAAATGCCCTGCATCTAATAACTGGGTTAGCTGGTGAACTACATGGCGAGGAGTTAGCTACAAGTATAAGAATTAAAGAACTGTAGGATATGATTGTGAAAGAAATTGTATTAATAAATAGGTAAAAATGTAGATTTTTTGTCACTTTCGTTAAATTGTTTCGGATTGAGGAGGATCATAGAAATTTTCGGATGTGAATAACACCACAAAAAATTTTTTATTGTGCGAACTTTTGTTATTCTACCGTTTTGGGTTTCTTGTGCATTTTGTGCTACAGGCACAAGTTTGGGGTTTCACGAATTTCGACTTTGTTGATAAATAAGAAAGATATTTTATAACCAGTGAGTAGGTGCTACAGGTGCTACAGTCCGTAAAACGGGCCGTTGAATATTCCATCCTATCCTACATTGTAAGATGCTGATGGCATGTTATTTTTTGACATGTTATAAGTAGCGCAAACTTCGAAAAGGGGCGTGGTCAAATCGCTCCTAATTACGAACTATCAATAATAACGCAGATATTTTCAACTTAGTTTAGTTTTTTTGGTTCAAATTCAATATTTTTGAAAAATCGACCCCTAAAAGTGGGCGTGGCTAAAAACTTTGTGCGAACGAAATCTAGAATAAAATCTCGTTTATCTAACCTGCAATTTCTTTTTTATTCTTTCCCAAATAAGGCTTAAGGCCAGTCGTTTTCTGTAAATTTTTAGGTTTTTCAACAATTCTGCCTCCAAATGTGGGCGTGGCCCAAAGTCTTGTATGAACGAAATGTAGAACTATGTTTTTTTATATAATCATTTAAGTAAATATTTTTCGATTTGGAACAAAAATATTGAACATACCTTTTCTTTACCTTTAAATCTATGCGACGCCCACTAGGGGAGGTAAAGCGTTTAAAATTTTATTTTGTGTATTTTACAATAAACAGGATATAATAAATACCAAATTTCAACGGCTTTTAAGACGTTTTCCAGCTTTGAAAGCTCTGGAGGTAGTTGCACAATTGCACCGTGTCTTGTACTTGTACTTGGCCAAATAACGACAAGGGCTTCAAGCGCCTAATATAAGTTCAAAACCAAAAATTTAACAAATGAAGCTGTTAAAAACTTTCAATTTAGTTTTAGAAATAACAATGCTGCAACAATTATTGTGATTTAGTATTTTGGTGCTTTTTATTGATGATCTCAGGAAAGCAAACCTGCTCCTGATACTGGTTGGTTTAACAACAACAAAAAATTATATAATAATTGAAGAGGGGAAAAAAATCATTGTGCTATAATAATAAATATATAATATAATAAATAAATATGAGCTTAGAGCATGGTTAACTTCTAGAGACACTAGCAGGAACTAGATAGATAGGCAGTACGAAATTTATTGGAAATCAGATCCTGTGTTTGGACGCCCATTTAGCTTAGCTAGCTACATTAGACGCGAAAAAATTAATCAAATGTTGGTTCGGCTCGTCAGTTATGTTCAGCTATGTAGTGAAGTTTATAGTCCACAACACAGGCCCTTCAATTGGTGTCACCAATGTAAAAAGCACGATTCTAAAATAATTATCAAAATTTTAGACCATTTTTGGTTTCAAGGCCCCAAGCAAGTGTCTTTGGAATTTGTTTGTAGGCAACGCATTTACGATGATGATTGATTTACTGATATTCCGAGGCACACAACAGGCGTGTAAGAACTGAACGGAACTTAGAATATTAGAAGCAAATTGATGATTAAAATTCTGCGACATTTTGGGGCCTACAGTATTGCCGAAAATAATAAAAGTTGCTTAAAAATCGATCCGTAATTTGCGTTTCAACTCGTAATCAATTAGCTATACTTCAATCAAGCACTCGATTGGCAGGTGAAATGAAATGGTTTTACCTTGATCCAGTTACAGTATTGTTTGCCTCTGTCTAGGTTTATTCATGGGTCGACGAACTTGTATAGGCACAGATTTATGCGTATTGATGTTGGTTTATGCTGGCTCTTAGACAATGAAAATAGTGCCTCCCAAAGTTAAAAAAATATGTATAAAATGCTAAACTTACCTCCAAACGCTCAGTCGCCTTCTTAAGCCGATCGTAGTCGGGCTGACCGTGAAGCTTGAGTAATTCAATCATAAATTCAGTCTCTTGAACAGAATTCCGTACGAGGTCTAATTGTGTCTCGTACCGCAGCCACAGAGCAAGTCGATTTTGCAAGATGGTACAGATATTCGCGCATCTCGACTCGAGGAACGCATGCTCGTCTTGCAGTTGGGATATCTCACGTTCAAGCTTACCAGGCGAAACAGATATTCTCAGCCGAATGGGAAGTGTGTGCAAAAGTTGTCGCAAGCGCATAATTTCCTGCCAATTGGATATTAGATCACTTCTTACTGACTGACAATCAATCAAAGCTTTCTCTATGGCATCACTTCCAAGTTTTTCAGCATTCTCACACTCGTCCAAAATGACGCAGACCTTTGTCTGATCCTTACGCAATGCATTAATGCCCTCTTGAATGGAAAGTAGGCGTTCTTTCAAAATCGTTGCTCCTTCGAGTTCCTCACTTATTTGAGTAGTTATCTTACTGGACAGTGCTAGAAGTTCGCCAATTTTTTCAGGTTCTGTTGTTGGTTGCAGACCTATACGACCGACTTCGTTGCCAATGAAACCGGCACGGGTTTTGAATACTTGCATTCGCTCTATATACAAACTGAGTTCCTCTTCGTGCTTTATGACAGATTTAACATTTGTCATGGTGAGATAAATTTCCTTCAGTTCACGCTCGAGTAGCATTAATCTATCTTCCTGGGGCACTTCCTCAGAAGACATGCTGTTGATAATGGCCTTTTGAATATCTTCAATTTTTTGCCGTACTCCCTCCCACCGATCTTCAAGCTGGGCATGGAATTGTCGCTGCCCCATCTCATCGGCGAGGGGAATAACTGAAAGTGCCTTTTCGAAGCTGACGCCTGCATCGTGGCGGATGTTGTTATGCACTTCGAAGTGAGCCTTTACATCCCAGAACTGCCGCATATGTTCGATCGGCTGTTCTCGTGGGTCATCGGGAATATGAATCTGGCTCAACTTCTTCTCCGCATCACGGACGAAATTTTCCATCTTCGCTGTTTGGTTTTCATACTGAGTCCAAATTTCCTTGAAGACAAGCAAACGATGCAGATACGTTGCTACTTCTTCGCGCAGCTTGAGAAGAACAATTAGAGCTTCGTTAGTTTCTTCCACAAGGTTTGGCCCTTGAACAAGATCCTCAATTTTTTTCGAGATATTTGATAACTGATTCAGTTTGACGTAGTGATTGGATATGTCGGCATTTAGCGATTGATAGAAGGTGGTGTATTGATCAAAGTCACCAAATTTCACTTTGGACAAGTCAGGAAGACGCTGCTGCGCCATTTGCAGCCATTGTGTGATCTTTTTCATGTCTGTCTCTAGCACAGTCCATCGAGAAGCTGCCTGCGACAGTTTTGAATTTCGTTCGGCAGCCTTGTCTAAAATAACAGAAGCTTGGTCGTACACTTCTTTGTGTAACTTGTAATGCTTTTGCCTGGTCTTTGAATCTATGTTGTTAACGGTAGACTCCAAAATAGAGCGACAATGACTTATAGTCACAAAGAACTTCCTGTGGTTCTGCAGCACGTTGTTTAGCTGATCAAGAGAACTTGCCACAATGGGGCTATCAACAAAGTTATTCGCAATAACTGTACTCTTGGCGAATTCCTTAAGCATTTGCTCATATTCCTCAATCGAAGCTTGTAGCTTTAGAAGGCTGTCCTTCTCCTGGACGATGCTGTTCTCTAGGTTTCTGGCTTCTTCAAGGGAGTTGTAGATATCTTCCGGAACCTTTTTGACCGGAAAATCTCTCTGGAAAGAGCGTGCTGAATTTGTAAGCTGCGAGAAATTACTCAGAGTTTCTTTGTTCTGCTGTTCGAGCTCTTCCAAATTTGTCAATTTGATGGCAGGTGTGGTGTCTTCAGATTTTATAACTTCAAATCGTTCCTGAAGATTTTGCAGCAGTGTTGACATCTCTAGAACCTGCACTTGGAAGTTGTTCCACCTCTCCAAATCCTTGGTGTCTTGCTCTTGATTCTCCTTAGTCACATCCTCAACTGCTGTGACATGTTCTTTCAGGGTCTCAACGCACTGCAGCATTTGTGAATGTGATTCCAAATCCGTCACCTGTTTCGATTTGCCAACGTTGGTCTCGAGAACATTTACAGCCTGCTTGATCGAGCTCAATTCGTTGTTTAATTGATTGTAGTCGTCAATTTTTTCTTCACTAGGTCCCTCATTCGATTGTTGGCGAATCAAGTAGACTCTGTACTCGATTGTCTCCAACCAAGTAGAAACCTTTTCTATTATTGTGATAACCGTTGTTTGTATCACTGTGATATTGGCCTCTTCAATCACGTGCTCCAGGCCTTGTAGGCAGTCATTTACATCTTTTATACGACTCTCAGCTGGTTCGTCCTTGATGTGTTCACTAAGCGTAGCCAAGTGTAGGACGTTGCTGAGTTTAGTTTGCTGTTTGAAAGGACATTCCTTCAAATGTCGAATTCTTCCCCCTATGGCGTCCTTTGTCTCAGTCCAGATCGTTGGTTTCTTCTGCCCAGGGTAGTGAATTAGACTTTCCGACATCAGCATTCGCTGAGTGGCATCCTTGGGACTTTGTCCCATAGAGCTAGTTGCCGAGGCCCACACATTCGAATCATCAGCTGCATTATCAGGTCCAGGAGTGATTGGAACATCTATAATTTCGGTGGGAGACATAACCTCCTCGATCATAACTAGGGAAGTCGGTCGGGATCGTGTCTGTTTTGTAGATACAACAATCTTATCTTGTTCCCGTGGCTGGATATGCTCGGTAGTGACGTCAGGTAGAGTTTTACTAGACACCAATAACACACCAGCTTCAGGTACAACATTGTTATCAATCTGTACACTTATGTTTACCTCGGGGACATTGTCGTTTTGTCCGTCTCCTAGTTCAGTTGTCGTATCCTTTGTTTTTAGTTTTTTGGGCAGCTGAATAACCTGAGTGTACTCATAGAGCTGGGGCTCAGCTTCTGAAGCGTCAGTATCCGCCGGTATGGCGACTGCTGTGTGGATTTCCACATTATAGGGCTCTGAGCTGGAAGAAATTGTGATGGACGAATCGTCAATTTCTGTAGGAGTCGTTTGCATTGCTACTTCAGACGTTGATTGCAACTCGAATGTTGTTGTCTGCTTGTCTGATTGAGGAGAATGCGACGGGGACGAAGTAGCATCTTTTGTCTCGAACACAGGCTTGATTTGCCCCGAGTCAGCCAGCTCATTTGTTTGCACTGAAGTGTGCGTTGTAGACTGGGCATCAGTTAGAACGGCTTGATCTCGGGATGAAATTTTATCCTTGGGCAACTGCAGATCAGAAATAATTTCTCCCAAAACTGGTATTACCACTTCACTAGTAATGAATGTGGGCTCTTGCTCTAGGGAGGCTCTTGGAGAATCCTTTGGTGTTGTTTGCAGTTCCTTTTCAATTGTTTCGATCACAAAGGTCTGACTCGATATCTCGGCCGTTTCAACCGGAGTTTGGTTCTCATCTTGAGCGTCAGTTTGGATCTCTTCTGAAGAAGTTTCTATTATTTGCTTTACTGCTTCTATTTCTCTCGGGCTTGTCTGGGCTTCTTTTTCGGTAACCTCAATTACTAAAGTTTGCGAGTCGGCCTCCTGCAAGTCTCGTGGCGACTCGATGCTTGTTTGCTGCGAAAGATTGGCCACCACAGCACGGTGTTCAGGTGACGTCTGTGATGATTTGACTTCGGTAAGTGTTTCGATCTTCATTTCCTCCGGCACAACTTCTGGGGAGGTTTCCGCTCTGGGACTAGTTTGCTGCTCCTCATCCGCAATGAAAGTTAATTCAATGACATTCGTTGGAATAACGAGACCCGCTTCTGTTTCGCGTGGAGATTCAGAGCTCGGTGAAATAACAGTTTCTTCAACTATTTTCACAGATCTATCTTCTACAATGCTGGACACCTCACTATCTGGGCTGATTTCTTCGATTTGTTCCTTTAAGATTTTACCGTCTGACTCAATACTTATAGAGTCCTGCTCATTGGCATCTTCCGAGGATCGTGGTATGTAAGAGTCCTCATCTTCCTCTACCTTGACTCTTTGCTTCTTCTTCTTCTTGCGTCTTTTCTTTGCCTCATCTGAAACAGGAGCTTCGAGTGTGATGTCTTCTGCCTCATAGCCTTTGTCTTCAGGTGTCTCCAATTCTGAAGCTGAAAGTGGTACAGGCTGCTGCTCTTCGGCTTCTGGCTTTGGTATCTCAGCACTCTTCTCAAGCTCCTCTTTGCTCTTCTTTTTCTTTTTCTTTCGACTTCGTTTCGCATCGACTACATCACTTTGAGAAGCGTCTCCGACTTCTGTCTCGGTAACACTGGTTTCGACTATGCTCAAGTTGACCTTTGGTAATGTGGTCGATGTGTCTGCTATATCCATAGCCATTTTAAGTACACTTTCACCAGAGTTGTCTATTGTCGGCGCTGTGATTTTTATGGTTTTACGAGGGGAGTCTGCTGAGGCTGCTTCTCCAGATATGAACATCTGTGTAGCCTGCCGAATTTCTTGGCTTATCTTGTCGCCTGGGATTGACAATTCAGTGACAAAAGTTTCCGAAGTTGTCTGTTGGACAGGAGTTGGCACTGGAATGAGTTCTTCTTTTTGAAAGGTTTTAACGACTGTAGATACTGTAGATACGACATCAAATTTCTCAGGTATATCTTGGCTAACAAACGGTACTTCAGTGTCAATCGGGTGTTCGACGGGAATAGGGTCCATAATGACCTCAGAGTCGTCAGCGGTCTTAAGCTTATCAACTATCGGAGATTCTCTTTCCAAGATAGTTTCGATGACCGGTTGTGTGATTTCTACAGTCTTCAACTGAGTTGAACTTACAACTGGGTCTTGGGCAAATTCTGATTCGCCTGATATAAACATTTGGGTTACTGTGCGAATATCAATTTCAGATTTATCAGTTTTTAGTGCAGCTACAGGTTTTTCGACAGAGGGAATTTTCGCGGGTTCTTTTTCCAAAGAGGGACTTGATGTCGATAGAGTTGGAATGCGTTCGACAGCCTCTTTCACTATCGATTCTACTTCCGTTCGTATAACAGTAACAACGTCTTCAACATCAGCAACTGGTTTTTGAACTTGGCTCTTGTCGGTATCGGAATCACTTATCGGTGTCTTTTCTAAGACCACAATGTGACCTGTCGACTCATTAATTGGCCAAACTTCCTTAAGTTCGACAACTCCCTCTAAAGTCCGCTCATCCGGTTCACTTACCTCAATTACTTCGGGTTCTTTGCCTGGGAGTAGTGGATCGCGTTGTGAAAACTCAATGTTTGTCGACACTAAATGATGTTGGGTTGGCCATATTTCTCTTATGTTCTCGACATGCGGTTGCTCTGTCTTGATTGCAGACAGCTCTTTTGGTGTTGTTGGTGTCTGCGGTTCCGTAGTGACGGAATGTTCTACTTTGCTGGCTGTAACATTAGTGCTAGTAGGAATTTCGCTTATCATCTCTACTATTGGTGCGGTTTCAAATGACAACTCTACTGGTGCTTGGTCTAATTCAAATACCTGTGATGTAACCGGTAATTGCACCTCTTCGTGCTGTTCAATTATTACACCCGGCTGTTGCTTAAATTGTTCGAATTCTTCTTCAGTAACAACTTGCCCATTGATTGTGCGGACGATTTTGACTTGAACTTGTGGTGGCATTTCTTCTTCGGTGATCTCAACCTCTTCCGGTTCTTCGATTACCTCTTCGGTTACGCATTCTTTGCCATCGATTGTGACCACTCGTTTGACAATTTTTCGGGTTTTGCGAATGATCTTCCGGGTGACTTGTTGAACAACAGCCCGAATGCTAGAAGATTCACTTGCAGTGATTGGTGCTTGCGTAATAAGCTCTGGACTACCAAGTTTCGATTCGTACTCCTCGATAACAAGATCTGGTGGAGCCGCCGGTGCTCCTATGAGTACGTCGTTACTTTCCTCTGGCGTTGTTGAAGTTGATGCAATGTTTTCAAGAGCATCCAAGGGTGCTCCTGTTGTGGTTGTCGTCTGGGTATGATGAACAGTTCGCATTAGTTTTCTGACAATAATTTGCTTTGTTCCATCGGGGCTAATGAAAACTTCGGTAGTCGTTTCATCAGGTTCGACAAAAGTCGTTTCAAAGGAAGGTGGTATATTTTTCATAACCAGCTCCGTTGATCGATCAACGTCATGTTGAGGCTTCTGATGATAACGTGCTTCGACAAATACGTCTTCGGGCAACTCGGGCACTTCCTTATTGGGGACAGTGTCAATTTGGATGGTTTCTCGATTTCCGAGGACCTTCTGAGTAACGATTATATTTTCGGTAGGCTTACGCTCTTTCTGCGTCTGCATAGATGTTTCAATTGTTTCAATCAATGGAAAACTTGTTTGTGCTTCAACTTCGATTTGCTCAACAATCGTTTTTGGTGACGACTTGGAAGTTTCAGACGTTTGCGTCTCTACTTCAAAGTGCTCCAATCTAGGTTTGACTTCTTCTTCAGGCATAGAAGCCGAGTCAATTGTGCTTTCATCGACAATCGAATCCAGTTGTTGATCTTGTGGCTCATGCCTTTCATCACTTTGAGAAGTGATCTTCTCTTCCATTACGAATTGAAGACGATCGTCTGCTTCTTTCTTTTTATCCTCTGCGGCTTTGATATCACTTATGCGTGCAGTCGTGATAGTTATCTGCTCTCGGATCATAGTAATAACGATAGTAAGTTGCTCCAATAAAATAGTAGCCAGTTCCTTTATGTCGTCATGCTTCTGAAGTTCTGTCGTATTTTGTACGAGCTCAACTAACGATTGTTCTTTCTCTTTTAAGTTCTTTAGTAGGTTTTGAAGAGCGTTTCCTTGACCTTCGGCAGGAACACTATCGATGTTTCTTATCTCGATGAAAGCTTCCTTGGACCAATGTTCTATTTCAGCCAGGTTGGTCTGGTAGTCCTCCAGCTCCTTTTGGTGTTTGCATTGTCCTTGTAAAGCGGTCTAGGCAAAATACAACAAAAAAATAAATGTTTTAATAATTTAAGCATATATTAAAGTTTATTTTTTAGGCTCTGAATCCAAAAGTTTTACAGTCATTAGCTGTATAATATTTGTAGAAATGTAGAATGATGTAACTTTTTATTTTTAAATATTAAATTGAATTTTTTATTCATGGTCT
The DNA here is from genome assembly GCA_947623515.1 of Neoascia interrupta. Classification (NCBI taxonomy): domain Eukaryota; kingdom Metazoa; phylum Arthropoda; class Insecta; order Diptera; family Syrphidae; genus Neoascia; species Neoascia interrupta. The sequence continues at coordinate 226,119,963 of OX392462.1, forward strand.
TATACATGGTGGCCAAAGAGATTATAGCATCTCTAAAGAGATGCTACTTTAAACATTCAGTTTAAATTACATTCAGTGCAAATTATTAGCTGGCACTTGCAGCTCAGAAGACCATTCCTGATCTCGTCGACTTCTTTATCATAAAATGGGTACCTCGCTACCTTACGAACGCAAAGGATCTCTATAATCACTGATCAGATATTCGGCAGTTCTTTTGAATATCGGCGGAAGCCTGCCAAAAAAAATACAGCGCCTAGGTTGACTAATAAAACCAACTGGTATGGATTAAGGAAATACTGCAAAGAAAATAAAGCTTTGAATCTGCCTACCACTTAAAACGTCGCGCCCGCTAGAAATAGAAGATGAAATTGAACTAGTGAGTGGGTCACAATCCACTTAGGCGAATTGTTGGTTACCCCATCCCAATTGACCCCTGTCAAGCTCCAAATAGCCAAATAGTTAAATATGACAATCTCCTTCAGCTAAAAGGAAAGTGGCGTCAACCCCTTTTTAAAAACAATGTGTTTAGTGCATTTTTAACAAAAATTAGTTTTTTTTCAAGTACGCCACCCCAAGTGGGCGTGGTCAAAATTTTTTTAGTAAATTGATTGTATACAGATATATGATATTATTATGTTATTATTATGTCATCATGATTGTATACAGCATATAAAACAAGAATTTCACGATACAAGCAAACATATTGCATACAAATGTGGTTTGAAAAACGGCAAATTAAATGCGACCGCACGCAAAATGGGTGGGTTTCTTGCTTTTTGTTTGAAATGCCCACTTAAGTGAGGATATTGCATACCAAATTTTAGCTTCCTACTACAACTTTTGTTTTTCATGCTAATAAGTAAAGTGGGCGGGTTTCAAATTTTTTGACTGAAATGCCGTACCGGTACAAGTTTAAAGTCATCAGTCAATTTAAGTCATCAAGTTTAAAGTTTCTAGCTCAAAATTTAAGGCCTAAAAGCTACCCTCAGAAGGACGGACATGGCTCACTCTACCTACAATTCAGTCTCGATCATAGGCCCTTAAGGTCTTGGGGCTCTACAGTGATTAATTCTCTATGTTACAAACTATGAATCAAACTTAATATACCTCCTATCCTACGAGACGGGTATAAAACTGATTTGTGATGTCCGCGTTTTGAGAGGAGCTGAGCTGTCAACTGATCACCACCTAGTGTTGTGCGAATTGCGCTTTAGCGCAGCTGATTTCATCGGCAGTTATTGCCTCTGCAAGAAATGTTTGTGGAGTGAATCTGCTTGGTGTGGCAGCAGGTGTTGAGAAAAGAAGAGAGCCGATATTGTGTGGAATCAATGTATTTCTCTTCCCGGAACATTGAGGCGGGAAGAACTTCCAATATGGTGGTCAGAACAGCCAAGGAGCAGGCTTGGAAAAAGTTGGGCGAGAGGGTAGAGCACGATTACAGATCTACAAACAAGATTTTTTTTAATGTCTTTTAAGTAAGGAGATACTTATTTACTTTATTTTTAAATGTTTGCAGTTTATAAGAGTTAGGAAATATGTAATCAGGCAGTGAATTCCAAAAATAAATATTCTAGAAGAGGTTAAATCCAAAGACGGTAAACTTCGTTCAAATAAGAACGGAGCGAGCACTTTTCGCAGCTGATCAATCCCCAACAGGGCACTGGGGGCAAGATGGCAATCCCACTGCTGTAAGTCTGCTGGATAAAAATGCTCAAAGAAATGGGTGAAAAAAGTGTTAAATGGCTAACACGGGTGACCTGGAAAAGCACCTAGCGAGGAGTTATAGAGCCTATTTTCAAAAAAGGGGAAAAGAGAGATGACTCTAACTGTACGGGTATATCTCTCTTAAGTCTTCCGGGAAAAGTATGCGTGAAGGTGTTGGCAGCGCATTCCATAGCTGTAATCGAGCTTTTGTTGCGGGAAGAACAATGTGGCGTTCGGCCTGGCAGAGGCACAACCGACTAGCTTTTTACTTTTAAGGCTATTCTTGAAAAGGCCTGGGAGTATGCCAAATCGGTCAACGCGTGTTTTGTTGATTTGGAAAAGGCCTATTACTGGGTTCTTCGGGACAAACTCTAGACAGTTTTGCAGGACTATGCACTGAGTGGCCTTTTTTTGGGAGCCATTCAGTCTTTGTATGGGAACTGCAGAAGTATGTGTTCGGATAAATGGCGTCAAATTCCATACTTTTGATGTGTGCGGTGGAATTCGCAAGTCTGTGTTCTATCGCCTCTTCTTTTCATAGCATAAATGGACCGGATGATGAAGCCCAGTATTGGTGAGGAATCTTTCGAAAGGGCTGGCGTTAGGATAGGCCATTTGCTTTTCGCAGATGATTAAGCTATCCTTGCATCGCCCGAGGAGAAACCTTAGCGAGCACTGGATGGGTTTGCGGCCATCTGTCGTGAGACTGGGATGAAGGTAAACATGAGCAAATCCGAAGTGATGGTTGTTTCCCGAAGTCCTGTGCAGTGTATCCTGCACATAAATGGAGTTCTCGGGATCTTTTTTCAAAAGATCGAAGGAATTATACTGAGTTATCCAGTAGGTCTGGCCAAGACGGAGAAATAGTTAAGCAACTGCGCCGGCCGGTCATTAGAAAAGCTGAGCTTTGAGTCAAAGCAAAGATCTCAGTTTTTGATTCATCTAAGGTCATAAAATTTGGGTAATGAGGTAATTTAATTTGGGTAATTAGATCGCGGGTACAAGCTACCGAAATAAGATTTCCAAGGTGCGTTTCTGGTGTTACTCTTATCGATATAGTAAGAATCGTCTGTATTCGTGGGAATCTTAAGGTTGAACAGCTACTTCTCTGTAGACAGGTCCCGTTAGCCGAGATGCGAGCGCGTCGCCACCCTGGTAGGCCAAGAAACAGGTGGTGGGATCTGGTAAAGAACATCTCCGAGACCTGTCTGGGGATCGCGCCTGAGTCACTTGAGTTGGTGGCGGAGGATCGAGAACGATGGAAAGACCATTTAGCCTCCCTCACTCCGCGACCCTTCTAAGCACGAGCGTTCACAGAAAATGACGATGATGATGAAAAATAATGGCAAGATTAATTTTTTATACAAATTTGATAGCCGAGGTTCTGTTAAAGATACAAAATCAAAAAAAAAATGGAGTAGAAAATACAAAAAAAAAAAATGGAGTAGGTACCCAGAAGTGCTCTTTCAGCCACTTTAAATAGAAGACGTTCCATTCTCGATGTCGAGGAATAAATAATAATTTTGCTAAATACTGCTTCTATGCATGCATAAAAAATGCATTTAGTTGAACAATTCCACTAGGCTGTACAGATTTAACACTAAGACGATGGAGGGTTTGTTCTACAGTTTTCAAAATGTTCTAAGGTTTGTTGCTGATAGAGACAGGGCCACCCACTTGGGCAAAACAAACTTAAAGCGTGGTATAACTGACAAGATTGTAGGTTCAAAAGGGGAAAAATTCTCTGTAAATTCGTCCATCAAAAGGCTTTTCAAGGGTACTACGGGTCAGCTTTTAAAGAATGGCAAAAAAATATTATCATTTTATTTATTTTACATTAGTCACAGGTGGCGATTGTATTGTAAAAGGATTTCAAATGAACAATTTTTGGACAACTTTTGCCAGGGAAGTCTTAAACTTGTGTAAAAAGTTAGCATACAATAGAATTGCAAAACTATAAGAAACTTTGGACTCACCTCAATCATTGTGATTCCTTGTTGTGATCTAAGCGTTAAAAAGTCAATGCGATCTTTTATATCGTTAAGAACTCGTTCAGTCTGTGGATCCGTAGGGAATGCTTGACTAGCATCTTTGATACGTTCGGCTTCTAGCATGTATGATTCCAGATTGGTTCGAATGAGCTAAAAAACCACATTAACAATGATGACATGATATTTTTAAATATATTTAATGGTTTAAATAAACATCTGTTCACCATATCAGCACTATTTAACATAGAGATACTAGAGGACATGGAAAATCCAACGCTCTCACAAATAATTAAGTAAACTATTTCGTGTCTGACGATGATACATGTGTATGATTTATGCCATGATATGCTTGTGTTATTCACATGCACTCATTGTAGAGCATTTCAAAAACGAAACTCAACTAAGCAATAAAAAATGTTTACTTACCTTAAGACCATGTAACATATTCTCCAGACTAGTGTTTGGCAAATTACCGATGCCATCTTCAACTGTTGAAAGCGACTGAAGCAAATCATCTATTTCTTGTGAAATTATCTCCTACATACACACAGACATGTTTCAAACATTATTATTAAACAAAAATGTTGAAAAAAAGAAAAAAAAATTGGTATTAGATTCAATTTGAATTAAAGAAAAACGCATTATTAATGATTATAATAAAAATATAGACATAAAATCAATATTAAAATTATTTAAAAACTATGCGAGAAATGTCTTGGCTTGTAGTTTGAACTATTGGTTAAAAGTTATATCATTGATCATTTCACAACACTTTATATTGTCATTTCACTTAATATTTTGGCTAAGAATTGACATATTTAAAGAATGATCAACGATGGAATTTTTGTTAATAATAATAGGCGCAGCACAGTAGGAAAAAAGAAACCATCAGCTTAACTATCCTAAACCTAAATATTGCAAGGAAAAATTCTTTATAATTCTTAAGCAGCGAAATATATTTATCACAATTACAACAACATATAGATGTCTAAAGAGCCTACGTCATTCATTTTATATTTATCGAAGAATACCTTTGTATAGTTCAACGTCTTCAATTTCATTCTAGCCCCAAAATTAAAATTTAAAAAAATAAATATTTCATTCTAATATTTAAATATTGCGGATTTTAAGATTTTTTTTTTACAATAGAATCTTCTCTGAAAAATGTTTAACTTGCTAAGAAAAAATGAAAAAGGCTATGTTAAAACGCAAATGATTCCTTATTACAAAAGCATATTATATTTTTAAAGTTTGTATAATGTTTTTTTTTTTATAAATACCACGTCTTTTAAAAATGCCTTAGTCGGTATCTCCATGCTGCAATGGATGCTAACCTCACTCTATTAACGTTCACTTTCGTTTTCATCGTCTTTGTTTTGCACATAGAATGCAAGTCTATTTTCGACCCAACTCGGTTCAGATACATGAATGAAAAGATACACACTACTAAAATAGAAAAAATAGTGAATATGCGCGATTCGGGCCATTGAAGACATTGAACTTAATGCTTATTTTCAGAAGAAATAAATGTTCAGAGTATTAATGCACACAAAAAAAAATAAACAATAAACTCTATGTTTTGCTTATTTACATGCTGAAGTTGTGTTGTATTTGTAGCTATAAAAGTGTGGTTTTCAAACAGTAAATGGTATCAGAACAGATTATAATAGTGCACGTGTGAGAAGCAGTGAAACAGTTTTAAAAGTATCTAAACATAAACCTGGAGAAGGTTGAAGGTGACAAAACATCCGGAAATAAATTGATAACCGCAAAACATTTGAAACTTTATATTATGCAAAAAAAAAATTGCTTTAAAGATTAGATTAGAATGGGCTTTACTAAATAGTCTTAAGAGATTTTGCACAAATGTTCAGTCCAGCAGAGCGCTCGAGCGGTGCACATTGTGCGCGCCTCAAAAGCCTTTAGATGGAAGCCATTTAAAGGCTTTGAATGTTAACTAAGTATATAACGTGTGCTGGCTTCCTTTATACTGTATAAAGGTCAGTCTGTGAGATTACTGAGCCCGAATTCAGTGGTTTAACTTTGAACCTGGGAAACCTTGAGTTCATCCATATGTCCCAGCTGTCTAGCCCATCCCCAATAATAGAATTTTAAAAAAATTACGTTTTCATAAACATTTCGGATTCGAGAGATGTATTAAGGTTCCTTCCTTTTTGTTGTGCAGAACCTCATTGCTCACTTAAAATTGTTGCGCTGAATATTTCCTTTATCAATTAATTTTGAATTCTTAATGAGATCTTAGCCTTAACTCCAGAAAAATATTCGTGAAGAGCAGCGACGAAACGCATTTGTAATTCTGCCCCAATTTTTGTAAAGGTCCTTTCTACAATTTCACACTTCAAAGTTATAAAGGAATCAAATTTTATTTTACCGAAACCTGAATAAAGAAACTAAAGCTTTTTAATAAAAAAAACGTTTTAAGACTAAATGCGTGCTATATTTTTAAATTTTTTTTTAATTTTCTATATTCAGATTTCTGTAAGATATCAAATTTTTTTCTTGATAACTTTTAAGCGTGAAAATTGTAGATAGGGCTTTTACGAAACTAGGGGCAGAATTATTCTTCCCGAATAATTTTTTGGAGTTGGGCCCAAGATCTCATTCCTCTCTCCACGAAAATGTACAAAAAGCAACTTTTGTTGCTTTATGTTGTGTTTAAACTTCTCTAATATTTCCTTTGAATGCAGGAATCTTTAAAAACAAATACCAAGGTGGATTAAAGAATGCTTAGAGAGTCTTGCATGTAAGCGGCCCTTACACGGTCAATCTATTACATTTTCAATCTATGCATTTGATTGAAGCTGATTGACGAAAAACAAAAAATATTTGAGTTTGCATGATGAGCGTCATGCCGATTGATGTAAGGGCTAGATTGACGGAAAAATTGGCTATTATTAATTTCGAGCTTGAGGCAATATTAATTTTCGAGACATTTGAAAGTGCGGTTGCTACACAAACTAGCCACAAAACTAAAAATGCTTGTCAATCGATTAAACTGTGTATCAATCTACAGGTACAATATCAATCAAATAGGTAGAGATCAATGTACAGGTACAAGATGCTTGACATATATCGATCGACCGTGTAAAGTGCGCTTTAATGTTTCCTTTCGATAAAAGGAACGTAACCTTTGCAATTCTCGTCAAAAGAGAGTAAAAAAGACCCACTTGGAACCTGGCACTAAAATATATAATGAACTTCTTTGCACCTGTCACAAGACATTAGGCCAGAGCCCTGCAGAAAGTGAAGGTGTAAGACTTCGCAGCTACCTTTCATAATAGTAAGTTAAAGTATTTCAGAAAGTGAATTCCGCAAATATTAATCGCATAACTGCATCATGATGCTTACAAAAAACTTCTTACTACGAAATAAAACGCAGATATCCACGGGACGGTGGATAAAAAATTAAGTACTTCGATAACTCAAGGATTTTGGAAAGAATAAAAAGACCCACATCTGGGTCTTTCTGCAACATTCTTTCTGCAAAATCAAACGTCCTTCAGGGGTAAATTTCCCAAATTTGTTCGAAAGAAGTGAAATTCTTGAACGAAATATTATTTTCTTAAAAAAAATGTGATTTTCTGAGTACTAATACCATGTTTCCAACGGGCACTAATCCGCGATTGATATTATAATTACTCGATTAACCATACCAATTAAAAATAAATCACGATAAACTACAAGAGATCGAATTTATTTTTATTTATTATCACGAATAAAACTCTTTTCGTGTATGAATCGAAAAAGAACACAATGTAAGTGAAAACTGCTTTAAGTAAAATGCGTAGATATAAAAAAAGCAAAACCTAGTAGTGCTATATCCGTGCTTGGAAAAAATAACTATCGGGGGGGTTGTAGGAAGTCCTCACCTTCAGAGCATTGCAAAAATTGGAAAAAGAAGAAGCGTCGGTCAGTTAACTTAGTATCCAATTAGTTCTATACTGTGGTTTTATGTCCGACCTAGCAGGCACGGTAAAGTATTATACCTCATACAGAAAATGAATCCGTAAAATTTTCTTTTATTTTCAAGAGCACTTTCACTACCTCCATGGCCCAAAAATGGTATTTTAATTGCTGCTTACATTAAACCTAGCCAATTCACAAGAAAAATTATGTAAATCGAAGATGGATTTTTCCGAAATCGTATACGAAAAATTTTTCCTGATACGAAAAATAAGAAAAGTTATTTTATAACTTCGAATCACATAATATTTTTTGAATAATTGCTTAGGTTAATTATAAGCAGCATGAATACTATATCAGGACCACAGCGCTAGTGAAAGTGTTGTTGTTAAAAATAAAAGAAAATTTTTACGGATCCATTGAGCTATAATAATCTAGCCCTAAAAATGATTCTTTCATGCTCGGTGGTTTTACTTTCGGCCTGGGTAATCCTGAAATGTTTATTATAACGCAGCGGCCTTGCCCATCCCCAAGTGGAAAGTTGCCAAGAATGCTGCATAGCTGCGAGAAAAGTAATAAATAATCTTTGTTGAGAGTGCAGAGTCCTGGCAACCTTACTTATAATATGGGGCATAATAGCCATTTATTAAGCCATTCGATACAACAGCAAATATTTCCGTGTATGAGAAATTCATCGATTCCAGTTAAAGGTTTTTTTTAACACAAGCACTTACTGGCAAACTCTGAAAAATATCAAATGCAAAATTCTTCTATGCACCTGCAGAATGCAAGGATCTTTTCTTTTGTTCGGTGAGAAATGGCATGACGACATTTTGGTTCATTTTGGTTGCCAAGTTCACATAGACGATGGTCATTGACCATTGATTCATGATCTTGAAAAGAAAGGTGGCTCATAGCATTCGATGGTCAGTAGAGGTAGACTATGAATTACCTTTCCAAAAGACAGGCTGGACAAATGCTGAAAAATTAGCGAATAGCTTTAAGGGTATAGGTACTGACTCCCCATGGGCCACTTAAAGTTCTCTTAAGACATAATAGATCTTCTAAATGACAAATATTATCTGACGGCGATTAGATATAGACGAAAATCATAGGTCCAATATGTGTTATGGAAAATGTTGTTCATATTTTGACGAGTTCTAGAAAGTTAGAAAAATATACTAAAATGTGAGTTAACTTCTGTAATGAAAATAAAAAAAAAAAAAAACTAAAAATTGTGCATTATTGTGCCGCAAAGATCTGATCGGATAAGATTGTTGTAAATTGATGAAATAGCGTGCTTGAAACAACTCTACGTGCGTAAGGTAATCGTTCATACCTTTTACTGTTAAGCACATTTCTAGCTACGTTTCTTTTTTAAAACTGTACATTAAAATCAAAAAACTACTTTTGTTACAAATATTAGTGTGTGTTTTATATATATATATTTTTTATTTAAGTAAGTTGTTTAGAGAAGAATATTTCCATGCAAATTGTTAGGCAATCTTTAATCTAATTAATTATTATAAATTATATATAGCTAAAAAAAAAAGTTAAATGAACAAAAAAGAATAAAAAATGAACTATTTAAGACTAAAGAGAATATAGAGAGGATAATAATGTTTTAGAGTTTAATAAGCTGAATATACAGTAAAATAAATTTTAAGTTCGATTTAAGTAAAAACAATATTAAAAATATACGGATTATAAAATGTTGAAATGCTACTAATTGGTAGTAATTGGTTTTTTGATTTTGTTACCAATCACAAAATTTCAAACTACTTAGAAGCCAAAAACAAATACCAAAACCACACAAAAAAGCTGTAAATACAATGGCTATAAACAAACGGAGGCTCATCGTTATCACCTTCTGTTGACGGTTGTATTCAAGGACGACATCGTCGCTGCCTGTGGTGCTCGTTTCAGCGGCTGATGATTGCTCCCCGTGGGGTGCAGTCACTGTGGTAGTAGTTGTCTTGGTCGTCCTTTTAATAAGTGTTGGCTTCGTCGTTGCGAGAATTTCAGGCGCTAATTGTTCATCAGTGGTTGTTGTTGTCGTGGTTGTAGTTTTGGTTAAAACTTTCTGTTCTGGGTGCAAACTTTCGGGTAAAAGTGTTTCTGTTTTGGTTGTGGTAGTGATTTTGGGCGAGCTTGTAGCAGTTACAGCGACAGTGGTACGATTAGTGCTGGGCAAAGTGGTTAGTTGATCCACGTTCGATGTAGTATCAGTCACACGGGAGATTATTTCCGATGTTAGGCTTAGATTAGGCACAGGAGGAAGGACGGATGGTAGGATAGGAGTTGGGATAACACTCAGGGTTGTTGTTTTGTGTTGAATTTCAGAGGTTCGCTGCGGTTCTTGGTCTGCCAATGTGATATAAGTGCTCTGATCGCGCCAATGGCCGATACCACCTGGCAGATCTGTCGACATTTGCTGTGATGCACAGCTGCGATATTCTTGCGTCTTCGTAGTAGGCGTTACTGAACCACTTGAAGTGCTTCCTGGATCACCATCTTTATCGTCGTCCTTGTCAAAGTCTGTCTTCTTACTGTCAGTTGGAGTTCTCACGTCGTTATTTTCGTCATCGTCGTCATCATTGTCATCGTCGTCTTCATCTAACTCGCTGTCACCTGGTAAATCAAGTCGCACGGGACAATCTACTTCATGTGATACTAAAGACAAACGCTCAGGAGTGACCGGTCTGTCTATGTACAAATTTAGGCAAAGCTCTGATGAATGGTCATTGCTTGTCTTGATCGGTTTTTGTTCGTCACGTGAACGAATTTGTTCGGTAGTCGTGATATCAGTCTTAATAGTTTCTTGAGTGATTTCAGTCTTTATCGTATCAATAGGAGTACTAGGTCGGTGTGATAACGCCCAGGCGGTATCGAACAAAGCGGGCGCAGGATACATTGAAAGGAAGTTATCACGAGAGTAGTTAAGAAGAGTTTGATTAAATTGCAAAGGATCAACTTGGACGTTGGGTTCTTTACAAATTTCCTGCTGAGTGTTAACTTCTTCAACTACTGATTTGTCTACTGATTTGATAAGCTCATCCCTATCTTTGACTACTTGAGTAGGCTGACTATCTAAAATAAACGTCTCTTGGTCAATATCTAAAATGGGGCTACACTCAGCTATTTTCGAATTTTCTAGTGCCACTAGATTGTTGCTGTTGAATTCTATTTCATTGAGAGGTTTCTGCAAAAATTCAGTTGTCCTTGCGATGGCCTCGGTGATCTTCTTAAGTGCATCACTTTCAATCGTTGATTCTGGGGAGAGATCTTCAATGTCGTTGGTTTTGTTCGAAGAATGTATTGTTGCTGACCAATATTGTGGTGCAGAAGCGCTGGAAGGCTCGACAGTCGAAGTTCTTTGAACACTGAGTTCTGGTGAATCTAAGTCCAAAACCTTTGACTCAGTGACATATGACACAACGGTTGACCAGGTGTTGTCCGGAACGTCAGCATCGGTATTTGGAATATCCGATGACTCAAATCTTTCTGGAACTCCTTGATCCTTAGGTTTGCTAAACACGTTTTGTTGTTCAGAGTCTATGAAACTTACAGTGGTATGCTTGACTAAGGTTGACCAAGAAGTGCTCGGTGCTGATGTTTGACTTTCTGGAGCTGATTCAGCAAGCTGTGGTCTCGAAACGTCCTTAGATTCCAGAACTGTGTCGAACACGATTTTGGGTTGGTTAAGAGATTTGGAAACCGATGGCTCCTCAACTTCAATAACAAGCTTGTTTATGATTAAAACACTTGGTGCTGGAGATTCAGGTTCGGCTTGTTCAGAATAATTGGGTGTCATTGGCTCTGTTCGTGGTTCTTGACGAGCGACGCTTGGAGCTAGATTTTCAGTGACTTCGGTTTTATGCTCAGGTGTTTCGCCTGAGGGATTTCGTAAAACTTCAATTTCTTTGTTCGGTTGTTTATAGAGATTTTGTTGTTCTGATTCAATGAGAGTTGTGGTGGTTTGCTTCACGATTTGCGACCAAGATGAACTTTGAGGAGCTTCTGGAACTTCTTCTAAAGTTTGAGCAATTGAGGTCGCTGGAAAATGCTCAGAATCAGAAAGCACTACAGCTGACAGTTCCTTGGACGGCAGATGGAACTCCTCAGTTGTTTCGAGAACTATCTTTTTGATTAACAATACACTTGGTTCCTCTCGATGTTCAATTTTTTGTTCTTTGGATTCTTGCACCAAAGCATCCTCTGGTCCCTCAGTAATGGACTTCACGGGTTCTTTTTGTTTTTCCACGGCAAATACATTTTGGCGCTCGGAATCAATAAACGTGGTGATTGCTTGCTTCACAACTTGTGGTGCAGCTGAAAGTGGTTCACTGGGAAGCTCCTGTTCTGGGACTAGCTTTTCTTGTAAATCAGACACTGAAACGCTAGTATTTTCTAAAACTTCATCTGAAAACGAAGGAACTTGATCCACAGGCGTTTTGACTCCTTCAGTAGTTTCAATAACAATTTTTTTGACTATTAAAAGGCTTGGTTGTTCTGGAGCTTTCTCGCACGATTCAGTGGATTGTTCTACAGGTTTGGGTTTAGTTTCAGAAGAAATTTCGAGTTTCTGTTCCTCGGTAACGAATTCATCATGCACAGTAGGTAGAGACTGTTCAGTCAGTTCTGCTGTTAATTCAGATGGTGTAGATTTCTCGTCACTAGACTCTCTAAATACACTTTGGCGCTCACCATCGATGAACGTTATTGTCGTTTGCTTTACTATTTGTGGTGCAGCTGGAAGTGGTTCACTAGGAAGTTCTAAGGACGTAACGGGTTCCAATACTTCTGTTGCTTCTGCAGGCTTTTCAACGTCTTTAGTTGTTTCAACAACAATCTTTTTGACTATTAAAACGCTTGGTTGTTGTGGCACTTCCATATCGCGTGCCTCCCCGGATTTCTCTGATTCAAGATTAGTTGTTTCCGATAGGACACTAGACATGGCTTGTTCAAGCAAAGGTTTTTGATCTGTTGGTTTGTTAACATTTTGTTGCTCAGAATCAATAAATGTAGTAGTAGTTTGCCTGACTACTTGCGACCAAGATAGACCCTGGGGCTCTTCAGTGGTTTCTGGTTCAAGGCTTTTAGGTTTCTGTATAGTTTCTGGTGTCAAATCCTTCTCAGGCGTTTGCTTCGAAATGGCTTCGGTAGGTAGAGGCTCTTCAATATTTGCCTTGTTTTCAAGTGAATCTGGAGTTTTTTGATTTTTTTCCGAAGCTTCAACAACTTGCTCGATTAAGACAGTTTGCGCAGTCTCTACAGGTTTTTCTATAACCTCTTCAATCAAAAACTTCTCCTCTAGCGGTTTTTTGAAAACGTTGTGTTGTTCAGAATCAATTAGGCTAAGAGTGGTTGTTTTTACCACTTGCGACCATATACTGGTCTTTTGTGTTTCAGAGGCTTCATTTTTAGATTTCTGATCTGTTTTCGCTATGTCTGCCGTAGAAGATTCAGGTTGAGGAGAAATTTTTTTATCCAATTTATGCACCTGCTCGGTGTCCTCCGTGATTTGCGAAGGTATCTTCTCGATGGCCTGAATAACAACATTCTTTATAATAACAGTGCTTAGTTGTTCCGGAGCATCCTGTTGTTGAGAGGATTCCAATCGTACTTCTGGAACAGATTCTCCAACTTGTGTAAAAATAGTTTCTGTTTCTCCAATGGGCTTGTTGTAAACGTTTTGTTGCTCAGAATCAATGAAGTTTGTTGTGGTTTGCTTTACAACCTGTGACCAAGACAAGCCCTGTGGTTCTTCATTGATTTCTATTTTGATCTTTTGTGAAGTTTCTGGGGCATGACCTGCAACCTCTGGCTGGGACTCGGAAGGCAAACTAACTTGATCTTCTGTTATTGTCTTAACGGATTCTATTGTCAATTGTTCTCCAATATCCGGATTGGGTTCAGCAGAGAGCTCTTCGCTTATTTCCGCAGGCAATGGTAAAAGTTCCTTCACAGAGTTATTTTCTACTTTTGGTTCTTCCTCTATTACTTCCTCAGTTGGTTCTATTACAAGGTTTTTAATTACAAGGACATCCGGTTCGAAGTCCTTGACAATCGGTTTCCTTTTTGCTTTTGATTCTGATTTTGGATCTACCTTAGCCTTTTCTGTTTCAATTACCACTGACTCGGTTATATGAGTTGGAATATCAAGGGCCTCAGTTTTCAATTGCAAAACCTCTTCATTAGATTTTTCTTCGTTGGGTGGGTTGGTAAAAACGTTTTGGATTTCTGAATCGATGAAAGAGACTGTAGTTTTCTTAACTACCTGTGACCAAGATAGTCCTTGAGGTGCATTGACTTCTGGTATTTTTTCGGGTCTTTCAGGTAGAGCTTGTTCAGCTAGAATTTCAGTCTCCGATATAAGGTCAGTAAACTTGTTCATTTGCTCGATGGAAATAACTTCACTATCAACTTGATCTGAAGACTTGTCCGGGGATGATTCAGGCTCAAAAACGGCATCAATGTTATCTTTTTCTGTTTTTATGCTTTCAGGTTTAGGGAGATCTAAAGGTTCATCTCTTAAAGGTTGCTCTACAACCGGCTTGCTGAACACATTTTGCTGTTCTGAATCAATGAAAGTAACAATAGTATTCTTCACTGTTTGCGACCACAAAAGCTTATTTTCAGCTGGCTCGCCTAGAAGTGCCAATGGAAGCGGCTTATTACCCATTTTAATAACAATGGTTTCTTCAACAGGCGCTGCAGCTTGATACTCTTTCGTCTCGATAACGCTGCCAGCTTCAAGTTTTGCAACGGACGCCGGCAACGCTTCTACAGATTCTGTGCGTTCCTTAGGTTCAACAAAAGGTTTCTCAGTTTCTTTCTCGGCTTTGATGTTTAATTGTTCGTTGGGTTCATCGACTTCAGCTTTCTTGTCGTTTTTAGGTTTCTCAAACACATTTTGTAGCTCTGAATCAATAAAACTGGTGACTGTTTGTTTTACTGTCTGAGACCATGAAAGCTTATCCTGGGACGACTCGTTTGCCTCCAACTGTGCAATTGCTTCTTCATCATCTATAAGCACTTGTTTTTTTGTTTTTTTCTTTTCTTTCAATGGTTTCGACTTCTTTGCACTTTGCTTATCTTCATGTGGTTTTGTTATTGGCTCGGGAATATCTAATGGACTGGTAAAATCATTTTGAGCAAGCTCCTCATCTTCAGCCTGCATAACGACGGAGGCCCACGACAGCTCTAACGCTTCTGTATCATCATCTGGCTTGACTTTTTCAGGTTCACAGGTTGATGTCTCCGGGACATCTTCCTTTTTGCCTGTCTTCTTGGGCTTCCTCTTCTTAGGTTTGGGCTTGGCTTCTTCTTTCGGCGGCTCTGGGACTTCTTGCGGCAAATTTTGTGATCGGGATCGTGATCTTCGACGGTGCTTCTCTTTTTTCGATAAATACTCCATAAATCCTTCCGAATCCAATGGTTTTTCAACTTCATAAGTTTGATCAGCGACTTCAGTTACTTGAATGATTGGGCGGACTGAAGATCTGGATTTCCTCTCAGGAAGATTTAACTCAGGAGGCGAAACTATTTTCTCAGGTACATTGTCCTTAACAATTGAAGCCCATGATGTGTGTTCGGTAGTAGTCTCTTCTTCGGTCATCATTTCTCTCCAAGAGAGAGTCTTAAATTCGATTGGTTCTGCTTCTTTCAGTTCTTCCACAATTTCAATGGCTGGTTTTTTAATTAAATCGGGGACAATCACGGCCTCCTCAGGCTCCTTCTGTATAACTATAGGCTGGTCCACGATTGGGAGACCATGTTCAATCACAGGCTTTACCACTTTCTCTTCTTCAGGTTTGAAAGGTTGTTCAGACTCACCTGGTTCGTCAATTTCAGGAAGCATCGCTTCTTTGAAAATCGTACACTTGATGCCAATTGGTTTTGTTTCTGTTTCGTAGACTACAGGTTCCGTTGAAAAGCCTGATTTGCGAACTACTTCTGCGTAGGTTTCACTTAAACTCCAAACGTTCGGTGTGGGTTGGACAACAATGTCGTCAGACTTTGGTTTTTTGGACGCTGATTCATACTCTTCCAGAAGCTCTGGTTCCTCCGCCTGTTGATTGGCCTTCGGCGTTTCAGTTTCATCGTGTTCTGAATATTTTCTTTCGGGTTCATCATGCACGATGGGTTTGGGTTTCTTCCAAGCACGTTTTTTTCTGGGTGGGGGTTCTACCTTTGGTATTGTTCCGACATCTGGCTTCGAAAAGGTGTCAGCCTTTGTTGAAATGCTCGGCTGTTCAAGAAGCACGTCTTGTTGTGGTATGGTTATTTTGTTCAACACTGTTTCGTTCGGTTCTTGTGCATGAGGGACTTTATTCACAGTATGATGTATCTCTGCATCGATAAATTCAAAAGTTTGACTGACTATGGAGGCCCATGAAGGTTTATTATCTGCAACTGATGAGACATCTATGATGTCGGATAACACTTTAGCAGGTTTGGCCGGTTGTTGTTCGACAGCGGGCACAATGGTATCTTTTTGTGACTTGACTCCCTTCTGGTTCTTGGATTTGCGTTCCTTGGGAACGGGTCTTTTATCCACGAACTGTGGTTCTTCTTCATTCTCTGATTTCTCAATAATATCCGGTTTTGGTGCGAAAAATTCCTTTGTATGGCTGACAATAGATGACCATGTTGATGACTGTCCAGAAGTGTCCTCTGGTATTGACTCTGTACTCTTGGCTGTCTTTTCCAGAATTTCAACGGCTTCTTCAGGCACTTTTTTCGGCTTCTTTTTAGGCTTTTCTTTCTTGAGCTTGTAAGAATGTGACTCCGCATCTTCCACTGTATATTGCATAAGAGTTTTTTCGACAAGTTCAACTTTCTCACGAGGCTTTTCTGGTTCGGTTCTAGGTTCTTTAACCTGGATAGAGCTTTGAACATTTGCGGTTGGGTCTATATTTTTTTGCACTATAGAAGACCATGATATCGTATCTGTTTCTGCATTCGGTTGCACAACTGTTGTCAAATCGACTTGCACGGAAGTTTGTTCCGTTTTCTGCGGCAATGATGATGGCAACGAGTTTTGTCTTTCTGCAAAAATGAAATCTGTTGAAAGATTCGGTAACTTGATAGTATCTTCACTTATGACAAAGGTTGAAGGCTGCTGAACAACTATGGTAGGTTCTTTTACCGTATTTTGTTCAACTACCGGTTCAATCACTAATTCTGTTATTGTGTTTTCCTCTGGTAAAAATGGCTTTTCGACGGGGTACTTGTCCAGTTTCTTCTTCTGCGCCACCGACTTTGGTTCTTCTAACTCTTGTTTCTCAAAGATTTCCGGTTTTGGCGCGAAAAATTCCTTTGTATGGCTTACAATAGATGACCATGTTGATTGCTCTCCAGGAGTCGCCTCTAGTTTTGGCTCTGTACTCTTAGGGGTCTTTTTCAGAGTTTCAACGGCTTCTTCAGGCACCTTCTTCGGCTTCTTTTTAGGCTTTTCTTTCTTGTGTTTGTAAGAATTTGGCTCCGCATCTTCCACTGTCTGTTGCATGAGAGTTTTTTCGACGACTTTCTCACGAGGCTTTTCTGGCTCGGTTTCAGGTTGTTTTACCTGGATAGGGCTTTGAACATTTGTGGTTTGTTCTATGTTTTGTTGCACTATAGAAGACCATGACATTGTTTCTGTTTCTGCTTTCGGTTCCACAACTGTTGTCAAATCTACTTGCAAGGAAGTTTGTTCCGTTTTCTGCGGCGATGATGAGGGCAACGAGTTTTGTCTTTCTGCAAAGATGAAGTCTGTTGAAAGATCCGGTAGCTTGATAGATTCTTCACTTATGATAAAGGTTGCGGGCAGCTGAACGCCTGTGGCAGGTTCTTTTACCGTATTTTGTTCAACAACGGTTTCAGTCACAAGTTCTGCTATCGTGTTTTCCTCTGGTAAAATTGGCTTCTCGACAGGGTGCTTGTCTTGTTTCTTCTTCTGCGCCACAGACATTGGTTTTTCTTCAATCTCTGGTTGTTCAATAATTTCCGGTTTTGGAGCGAAAATTTCTTTTGTATGGCTGACAATAGATGACCATGTTGATGACTCTCCAGGAGTCTCCTCTAGTTTTGGCTCTGTACTCTTGTGAGTCTTTTCCAGAGGTTCAGCGGCTTCTTCAGGCACCTTCTTAGGCTTCTTTTTAGGCTTTTCTTTCTTGGGTTTGTAAGAATGTGGCTCCGCTTCTTCCACTGTATGTTGCATCAGAGTTTTTTCGACGACTTTCTCACGAGGCTTTTCTGGCTCGGTTTCAGGTTGTTTTACCTGGATAGGGCTTTGAACATTTGTGGTTTGTTCTATGTTTTGTTGCACTATAGAAGACCATGACATTGTTTCTGTTTCTGCTTTCGGTTGCACAACTGTTGTCAAATCTACTTGCAAGGAAGATTGTTCCGTTTTCTGCGGCGATGATGAGGGCAACGAGTTTTGTCTTTCTGCAAAGATGAAGTCTGTTGAAAGATCCGGTAACTTGATAGTTTCTTCACTTATGATAACGGTTGCGGGCTGCTGAACGCCTGTGGCAGGTTCTCTTACCGTATTTTGTTCAACAACGGTTTCAGTCACAAATTCTGCTGTCGTGTTTTCCTCTGGTAAAATTGGCTTCTCGACAGGGTGCTTGTCTTGTTTCTTCTTCTGCGCCACAGACATTGGTTCTTCTTCATTCACTGGTGTTTTAATAATTTCCGGTTTTGAGGCGAAAAATTCTTTTGTATGGCTGACAATAGATGACCATGTTGATGACTCTCCAGGAGTCTGCTCTAGTTTTGGCTCTGTACTCTTGGGAGTCTTTTCCAGAGGTTCAGCGGCTTCTTCAGGCACCTTCTTAGGCTTCTTTTTAGGATTTTCTTTCTTGGGTTTGTAAGAATGTGGCTCCGCATCTTCCACTGTATGTTGCATCAGAGTTTTTTCGACGACTTTCTCACGAGGCTTTTCTGGCTCGGTTTCAGGTTGTTTTACCTGGATAGGGCTTTGAACATTTGTGGTTTGTTCTATGTTTTGTTGCACTATAGAAGACCATGACATTGTTTCTGTTTCTGCTTTCGGTTCCACAACTGTTGTCAAATCTACTTGCAAGGAAGTTTGTTCCGTTTTCTGCGGCGATGATGAGGGCAACGAGTTTTGTCTCTCTGCAAAGATGAAGTCTGTTGAAAGATCCGGTAACTTGATCGTTTCATCACTTATGATAACGGTTGCGGGCTGCTGAACGCCTGTGGCAGGTTCCTTTACCGTATTTTGTTCAACAACGGTTTCAGTCACAAATTCTGCTGTCGTGTTTTCCTCTGGTAAAATTGGCTTCTCGACAGGTTGCTTGTCTTGTTTCTTCTTCTGCGCCACAGACATTGGTTCTTCTTCAATCTCTGGTTGTTCAATAATTTCCGGTTTCGGAGCGAAAATTTCTTTTGTATGGCTGACAATAGATGACCATGTTGATGACTCTCCAGGAGTCTCCTCTAGTTTTGGCTCTGTACTCTTGGGAGTCTTTTCCAGAGGTTCAGCGGCTTCTTCAGGCACCTTCTTAGGCTTCTTTTTAGGCTTTTCTTTCTTGGGTTTGTAAGAATGTGGCTCCGCATTTTCCACTGTATGTTGTATCAGAGTTTTTTCGACGACTTTCTCACAAGGCTTTTCTGGCTCGGTTTCAGGTTGTTTTACCTGGATAGGGCTTTGAACATTTGTGGTTTGTTCTATGTTTTGTTGCACTATAGAAGACCATGACATTGTTTCTGTTTCTGCTTTCGGTTCCACAACTGTTGTCAAATCTACTTGCAAGGAAGTTTGTTCCGTTTTCTGCGGCGATGATGAGGGCAACGAGTTTTGTCTCTCTGCAAAGATGAAGTCTGTTGAAAGATCCGGTAACTTGATCGTTTCTTCACTTATGATAACGGTTGCGGGCTGCTGAACGACTGTGGCAGGTTCTTTCACCGTATTTTGTTCAACAACGGTTTCAGTCACAAATTCTGCTGTCGTGTTTTCCTCTGGTAAAATAGGCTTCTCGACAGGGTGCTTATATTGTTTCTTCTTCTGCGCCAAAGACTTTGGTTCATCTTCATTCACTGGTGTTTTAATAATTTCCGGTTTTGAGGCGAAAAATTCTTTTGTATGGCTGACAATAGATGACCATGTTGATGACTCTCCAGGAGTGTCCTCTAGTTTTGGCTCTATACCCTTGGGAGCCTTCTCTAGATGTTTAACGGGTTCTTCAAACACCTTCTTTGGCTTCTTTTTAGGTTTTTCTTTCTTGAGTTTGTAAGAATGGGGCTCCGCATCTTCCACTGTATGTTGAATCAGAGTTTTTTCGACAACTTTCTCACGAGGCTTTTCTGGTTCGATTTTAGGTGCTTTTACTTCGATTGAGCTTTGAACGTTAAGGTTGGGTTCTATATTTTGTTGTACTATAGAAGACCATGACATCGTTTCGGTTTCTGCCTTGGGTTGCACAACTCTTGTCAAATCGACTTGCAAGAAAGTTTGTTCCGTTTTCTGCGGCAAAGATGAGGGCAACGAGTTTTGTCTTTCTGCAAAGATTAAATCTGTTGAAAGATCAGGTAGCTTTATAGAATCTTCGGTAATGACAACTGTCGAGGGCTCTTGAACGGTTGAGGTAGGTTCTTTTAAAGAATTTTGTTCTAATTCTGTCACTAATTCTGTGTTCGTGTTTTCCTCCGGTAAGATTGGCTTTCCGAGAGCGTGCTTGTCTTGTTTCTTTTTTTTCGCCTTTTCCCTTTTCGGCTTTGGATCGATTACAGCCACTGGGACATCTGAAACTGGATCTTCAGTTAGTTTTTCTTCTTCAGTCACAATTGCCTCAATTATTGAGATTGGCTCAGTATCCTCGGCAATAAACGGTTTCTTTTTCTTTTTGGATTTTTGTTTGCTCGTCTTTATGGTTTCGACTTCAGTTTGAAGTAATTCATCGGTTGCTTCGATTGATTTATCATTTTTAGTTTTTTCTTCCTTAACTAAGTTTGAAGACGAAGCGACGCTGGTAGTAGTCTCCTTATGTGTGTCTTGAACTGGTTCTTTCACATCCTTAAGTCCTAGTTTTTCAGTTGAAATAAATTCTTCGATCGAGTCCGCCATGGTGTTGCCTTTCTGTACTATGCTAGACCAAGACGTAACGTTTAAAAGTTCTTCAGCGTTTACCTCAGTTGGCTCCGTTTCTTTAGAAATCAAGACCTTAGCCGTTACAGCATCCTTTTTAGCTCTCTGGGGGGGTTTCTTTACGAGTACTTCTGTTGGGACAGTTTCATTGGATGTTTGGTTCTCCTTAGGTTCATCGGACCAAGAGGCTAGATTAGCCTTTTGAACAATCTGTGGTAACGTTTCCGTGATTTCTGCTGTGATGAATTCAGTATGTGTGGTAACAAAGTTTTTGTCTTTTTCCGTAATTTGCCATGGTTGATCTTCTGCAACTTGTTTGAGGTCTACTTCACGAGATACCTGAATTGTTTCTGATGGTTCCCCAACTGTAGCTTTCCTACTCTCAGCCGGTGTTGACTGTTCGGTTGTGATAAATTGAGTAGTTGTTTCAAGAACTGTCTTACTTTGCTCAATTGGCTTCAGATTTTCGGGCTCAGGTTCTTTAGGAACATTAGTTTGATCCTCGGAAACCAAAGTCTTTTTGCTTTCGTCTATTTCCTTTGTATTGTCTAAAAGATCCAACTGCGAAGTAATATTTTTTGTCTGGATTGGCTTTTCTTCCTGTTTCGCTTCTACAATAGAAAGCTCATCAATTTCTGTAGGCTGCGGAGTTTCAGAAAAGTCTTTGCTTGAGATTTCGATAGGCGTAATTTGTTCATGCCTTACAATTGTTGACCAAGAAGTTACAGATGGCTTTGAATTTTCTTGTGAAGGATAAGCTTCTTCCTTATTTGCAGGCTCATTGTGTTTCGCGGCTTCCATTTCTTTAAATGCTACTTCTTCGGAGGGAGATATTTGTCCTTCTTGAACAATAATCTTTTCATTTTCTTTCGATTTCTTCGGGGTTTGATCTGCAGGCGTTTTTGGTGTAACCTTTGCTTCCACTGAAATAAATTCAGATGTAACTGTCTTAAGACTTACTGTGTTGGGCGTATCTATCGGTTTCTCATTGACTAACAGCTCATTTTCTATAATTTGTGACAAGCTTTCTTCATTTTTATTCGCGTTAGGTATCTCAATTACTTTGTCTTTTTCAGTGACACTAGCAGGTTGAAGTATATTGACTGCAATGGGAAGATGTACTTGCTCCGTTACAGGTTCATCAATGTTAGGATCGTTTTTCTTAAAAATAACTTCTACTAAATTTGTTGACCATGAGACCTTACGCTCTTTTTTTGGCGATGGTTCGATTTCTACTATTTCTTCAGGCGTATTCTTCCAGAACATGAAATTGCTGAAATCGGGGTCAGTGGGTGAAAGAATATCGGTTGGTTGTACAGATTTCGGTTTATCTCCTTCTTTGGAAGGCTCTGTTTGAATTGTAAGTTCCTCATCAACAACTGCGCCTTTGGAGGCACTGAGGGTTTCTTCATTGCTTTGTTTCGTTGCTGCCAATGTTTCTGTTGTCAGATCCGGTTTCTCCTCTTCATCATTTTTCTTCAAAAGGTTAGACTCGACAATGTGCTGTCTTTCTAGACTAATAAATTGTCTTATATCCGAAATAGTGGAAGATAGGGGTTTTGTACTTGCAAATCCCACTTCAGTATTCTTTGTATCCAGAGGTTGTTCCTTGGATTCTAAAATAAGATGAATATCTTCTTTTTCCGTGATCGTCTCCTTGTCACTTATATGAACACTATCGTTGAGGTCTTCTGCATAAATTTTTCCAGATGTCGGTTGAGCATTAACTGGCTCCACGACCAAAGAAACCTTTGATGGCACGGTTTCCCCATGATCTTTCTTTTCAAACACTTCAACGGGTTTCTTCGTAGAAATTGGTTCCTTTGCAATACTTTCGATAACCTTAAGTACTGCTATTATATTAGCTTCACTGGGGTCTTGTGGAAGTGGTATTTCGACCTCGTCTTCCTGATCAACTTTGAATGGAACTTCTTCATCATCATATTCATCTTCTAGAAGTTCAGCCCATGACTTGCTGCTAACCTTTTTGTCTTCTTTTAACTCAACAAGAACTTCTTCCTTATATTCCGGTTTCTCTACTGGAATGGACTTAACAATGACATCAGTCGTAAGTGGTTTTTCTCTTATTTTAGGCACTGGTTTTCTTTCCTTAGTTACCCTTTTTTGATCGGGTATGGGCTTTTGCTTTGCATGTGTAACTGTTACAGTTTCAGTTGTTTGGCTCACAATTGAGGCCCAAGTTGGGCCAGATTGTTTAGAAATAACTTCTACAGAGATTTTTTCAGGCTCATCTAAATTTGGAACATCCTCTTTAAAGTCCTTTTCTGTAGCTTCCTTGGGAAGAAGCGTGGCAGCTGGTTTTGGTGTTGTTGTTTGCTTCACTTTTTTCGGTTTTTTGCGCGGTTCCTTAGCAGGCTTTACATCACTTGAGACTGATTTGTGCTCATCTTTGGGTTGAATATCGGTCCAGCTATCAATTTGGCTGGCCACCTTGGCCCAAGTGAGACCGTCTGTAGCAGGAAGCTCTTGACCCGGCTCCTGAACATTCACTTGAACTGGTTTCTCGACGCGCTCAACAACTTCTGTAATTTTTTCCACGATTGGTTTCGCAATTTCATCACTGTCACTGCTTGCCGATGTTAGAGGGGAACTTTCGACGACATGTTCTTTTCGCGGCTTTGATCCTTCTCGCTTGCCTTTTTGTGGTTCACGCTTCTTAGGTTTTTCCTTTTGTTTTGGCTGCGGATCAGGCTTGCGGTGTATGATGTCGTCGAGCCACTCACCTGGCTTCCGAACTAACGACGCCCATGTAAAGGTCTCTGTTGATGACACTTCTTCTTGCTTTTGAGGTTCGGCGATTTGTTCGGCTGGAATGATGGCAGCAGGTTCTTCTTCGAGTACCACAGCCGTAGTTTCAGTTTCGTCTGAATCCGAAGTGGTTTTTACTTCAGAGTCAGCTTCAGGCTCGTCCCAATTTTCGGTTGGCTCTTTCTTCTTAACGCTTTTCTCCTTTTTCTTAACTTCTTTTTTACGTGTTTTTTCAGGCTTCTTAGGTGCCTCTACGGTTACCTTATGACTCAGTACACCAATGTCTTTGGGTTTTTTATGCAGAGTTTCATCGATCCACTCTCCCGGGCGACTCACTAAAGAAGCCCATGAAAATGAATCTGCGGGAGCATTCGTGCTTGTTGCTTTTGAAGCACCTGGTTTCTCAATTTCTTTGATTTCAGTTATTTCAACAACTTTTTCTTCCTTCTTTGGCGGAACGATTTCGTCATCTTCCCTGACATGTTCAACAACTGTTTTTTGATGCTTTGATTTATTTTTGGACTTTCCTTCGGAAACAGGTTTCGTTGCTTCCTTGACTGTTTTCTTTCCTTTAGGCTCTGGTTTCGTTTTAACCTTCTCCTCGGTTTTATCTGCTTCAGTGGTAACAACTTTTCTGACTTCTTCGGCCTTGGGCAGCAAAGGTTCTAAATGCTGGGGTTTGTAATCACCAAATAGAATATCAGCGTAGGTTTTGCCCTCTGGTAGGGGTTTGTGCGCTGCTTTCTTTGGTGGTTGCGTAGGGACTTCACGTTTCGAGCAAAATTCCTCCGGTATTAATACAGGAACCTTATCATTTGATTTCTTTTCGCAAGCTAGAAAGTCAATAGTTTCTTGGACCTGCACGTGACGCATATAGGACGGTTTAAATTCAGGAGCGTCAGCTGATAGTTTTGATAGGATAGGAGCGTTGTTTACTGGAACAGGATCGTCAAGAACACTTGACCATGTGTCAATTACCAACTTTTCATCATGTGGCATAGAATAGTGATATGTCGGTGAAACTGGTTTTTGTTTAGTTTTTTCTTCTTCGACTATACGGACATCAGAGCTCTTAGGTACTATCACAACGACCGACTCTGATGTTTTTTCTGGCTTTTCATCTTCATGCTTTATAGGCTCTTCTTCATCTGAGGAGAAAGCCATTGGTTCGTCCAAGACCTCCATCCAGGCATTGGCAGTTTCATCGATAGGTAGGCCGACGTAATCAACTTTCTTGACTTCTTCAAAGATTGGTACTATTTCCTCCTTTGGTTTTTCTTCTTCGACAATCAGTTCTATTTGTCTGGTAACATCTGGCACGGGTATTTCTTGGACAAGTAACTTTGTTTTCGACACCGTAACAGTTTTAATATTTGACACAGTCTGAGGGGTTGGCTCTGCGACAACGGGCTCGACAGAAATTTCTTCAATCTTTTCCTCTGGAACGGGCTGAACTTTTACTTTGATGAGGACCTCTTCTTTGATTGGTTGCTCTACAGTTTCATCTTCCTCAGACGAAAAGACCATTGGTTCGTCCAGAACCTCCATCCAAGCATTGGCGGTTTCATCAATAGGTAAGCCAACATAATCAACTTTCTTGACTTCTTTGACTACGATTGGCACAGGTTCTTCAGGTTCTTCGTTTGGTTTTTCTTCTTCAGCTATTAGTTTTGTCGTGATTGTTTCAACCTCTTTAATAACATTTGACACTGACACGGGCAGTTCCTGGGGCTTTTCTTCTTGGACAGGTAACTTCGTCTCTGTCACCGTAACAGTTTCTATCTTAGATACAGTCTGAGTGGTTGGTTCTGAGACAACGGGGTCTGCAGGAATTTCTTCGGCCTTTTTCTCTGGAACTGGTTCAACTTTTTCTTTGATGACGAGCTCTTCTTTGACTGGTTGCAATACGGGTTCATCTTCATCAGACGAAAAGACCATTGGTTCGTCCAGAACCTCCATCCAAGCATTGGCGGTTTCATCGATAGGTAAGCCAACATAATCAACTTTCTTGACTTCTTTGACTACGATTGGCACAGGTTCTTCAGGTTCTTCGTTTGGTTTTTCTTCTTCAGCTATTAGTTTTGTCGTGATTGTTTCAACCTCTTTAATAACATTTGACACTGACACGGGCAGTTCCTGGGGCTTTTCTTCTTGGACAGGTAACTTCGTCTCTGTCACCGTAACAGTTTCTATCTTAGATACAGTCTGAGTGGTTGGTTCTGAGACAACGGGCTCTGCAGGAATTTCTTCGGCCTTTTTCTCTGGAACTGGTTCAACTTTTTCTTTGATGACGAGCTCTTCTTTGACTGGTTGCAATACGGGTTCATCTTCATCAGACGAAAAGACCATTGGTTCGTCCAGAACCTCCATCCAAGCATTGGCCGTTTCATCTATAGGTAAGCCAGCATAATCAACTTTCTTGACTTCTTTGATAACAATCGGTAATGGTTCTTCCTTTGGTTTTTCTTCTTCGACAATCAGTTTTGTTTGAGTTGTCTTTACTGTATCAACGTCTTTAATAACATCTGGCACGGGCACCTCGTGAGGCTTTTCTTCTTGGACAAGCAATTTCGTCTCCGTAGCCGTAACAGTTTCTTTCTTTGGTACAGTCTGAGTGGTTGGTTTTGAGACAACGGGCTCTGCAGGTATTTCTTCGGCCTTTTTCTCTGGAACTGGTTGAACTTTTTCTTTGATGGGTTCATCTTCATCAGACGAAAAGACCATTGGTTCGTCCAGGACCTCCATCCAAGCATTGGCGGTTTCATCTATAGGTAGGCCAACATAATCAACTTTCTTTACTTCTTTGGTTACGATCGGTAATGGTTCTTCCTTTGGTTTTTCTTCTTCGACAATCAGTTTTGTTTGAGTTGTCTTTTCTGTATCAACGTCTTTAATAACATCTGGCACGGGCACTTCATGGGACTTTTCTTCTTGGACAAGTAACTTCGTCTCTGTCACCGTAACAGTTTCTATTTTTGATACAGTCTGAGTGGTTGGTTCTGAGACAACGGGCTCTGCAGGAATTTCTTCGGCCTTTTTCTCTGGAACTGGTTGACCTTTTTCTTTGATGACGAGCTCTTCTTTGACTGGTTGCTCTACAGGTTCATCTTCATCAGACGAAAAGACCATTGGTTCGTCCAGAACCTCCATCCAAGCATTGGCGGTTTCATCGATAGGTAAGCCAGCATAATCAACTTTCTTGACTTCTTTGATAACAATCGGTAATGGTTCTTCCTTTGGTTTTTCTTCTTCGACAATCAGTTTTGTTTGAGTTGCCTTTACTGTTTCAACCTCTTTAATAACATCTGGCACGCGCACTTCCTGAGGCTTTTCTTCTTGCACAAGCGATTTCGTCTCTGTCACCTTAACAGTTTCTATCTTTGATACAGTGTGAGTGGTTGGTTCTGAGACAACGGGTTCGACAGGCATTTCTTCGGCCTTTTTCTCTGGTACTAGTTGAACTTTTTCTTTGATGACTAGCTCTTCTTTGATTGGTTGCTCCACAGGTTCATCTTCATCAGACGAAAAGACCATTGGTTCATCCAGAACCTCCATCCAAGCATTGGCGGTTTCATCGATAGGTAGACCAACGTAATCCACTTTCTTGACTTCTTTGACTACGATTGGAACAGGTTCTTCTTTTGGTTTTTCTTCTTCAGCTATTAGTTTTGTTGTTATTATTTCAACCTCTTTAATAACATCTGACACTGACACGGGCACTACCCGAGGCTTTTCTTCTTGGACAAGTAACTTCGTCTCCGTCACCGTAACGGTTGGTTCTGAGACAACGGGCTCGGCAGGAATTTCTTCGGTTTTTTTCTCTGGAACTAATTGAACTTCTTCTTTGATGACAAGCTCTTCTTTGACTGGTTGCTCTGCAGGTTCATCTTCATCAGAGGAAAATACCATTGGTTCGTCCAGAACGTCCATCCAAGCACTGCTAGTTTCATCGATAGGAAGACCAACATATTCAACCTTCTTGTCTTTTTTGATAAAGCTTGGTATTGGTTCTTCTTTTGGTTTTTCTGCTTCGGCAGCCTGCGTTACTGTTTCACCCTCTTTAATAACATCTGCAATGTCCTGGGGTTTTTCTTCTTTGGCACGTAACTTCGTCTCCGTCACCGTAACAGTTTCTATCTTTGACACAGTCTGAGTAGTTAGTTCTGGGAGCAAGGGCTCGATAGCAATTGGAACAGGCTGAACCTTTTCCTTGATGACACTGTCTTCGTCAAACTGTTGCTCTTTGGGTTCTTCTTCATCAGAGGAGAAGACCATTGGTTCGTCCAGAACTTCCATCCAAGCATTTGAAGTTTCATCGATGGGAAGGCCAACATAGTCAACTTTCTTGGCTTCTTTAGGTTTTTCTTCTTCGACAACTAACTGCGTCTCGGTTAGGATGTTTTGTTGAGACGACTCGTTGGTGGTGAAAACTTCGGTTTTCTCTGTTACCTCCTCGGCTTTAATAACGTTCTTAGATTCTAGTGGCAATTTACAAATTTCGATTTCTTTCTGTTTAACTTCGTCGAGTTTTAACAAATTAACGTAATTCTGTTCGACTTCGGTTAACATCGAATTTTCATACCTAGGCACTTCAAAATTATAATAATTAGGCACAGGGGCTCTTACCTCCAATATCACATTTGCTGGAAGCGGCTCGCTGGCTCTCGGCGGTTCTATCACGATTTCGGTTTGCTCAGAAGGCTCAGTTATTACTTTGCTACCACAAACCTTGTAATAACTAGTTTCTGCTCTATTGATAAGCGTTAAATCATAACGTGGCACTTCAAAACAATTAATAGCATGAGTTATTGCTAGCCTAGGTACTGGTGCAGGATTAGCTGATGTTAATAAGTTATCGCTACTTGTATCTTTCTCAACAACAACACACCTATTTGTGTCTAGTGTGACATTTTGTGTTTGTGTTTTGGTATTATCGGGTTGGTTAATAGGGGATTCTAAAATAATTTCTGGGTTGGGTTTAGTAGGGACATCAACAGAAATAGCTGTTACTTCTTCTTGGAAATCCGGGAATTTATTTATAGGAGCCAGAGTGGCATCTGCACTGATTTGTTCGTGGTAGTCTTGTTCGGCTTTAGAAAGGACAACAACTTCCACGGGTGTTTGAGAGCTTGCAGATATTTCGTTGTAAAGATTCGTTGTTATGTCTAAATTTCGTTCTTGGTTAAGGAAGTCTTCAATGGAATCTACTATTTTCTTAGCATCCTGCTGGATGTCTTCGTGAATGCTAGGAATAACAGGCTTTTCCGTGAACGATATTTTTTCTGATATAAGCTCTGGACCTAAGTTAGGCACAAGAAACTCTTCGGGTATAGTCGGTCTTTTCTTTTTGTCCTTTTTCGAGAGTTTTTTCTGAATTTCTTCAAAAAGTTGCAGTTCTTCAGGCGTCATGTCGTCTGGCAAGTTCGAGCTCTTAATTGGTTTCACAATCTGTACCTTGTCAGTTTTTTTTGTCGTTTCAACTAGTACCTCGTGAGCAGTGTCACTTTCTAGCTCTTCTTGTTTTACATCGTCGACAGACAAGATCCTTGCATTTGTTTTACCTGACTCAATACTATTTTCTTCTAACTGTTCTACGTTGAGTTCAACAGAATCAACACCTTCCGTTACCGTCTCTGTTATTTTGACAGTAACATCCGGTAATTGCATATGCATTTGAATTATTGGTTTTTTAAGTTTTTCCTCATGAGTTATCATTGAAATTTTCTGGCTCCTACTGTTGGGTAAAACGAAATCTATGTTTTCTTCACTAACTAAAACTACCTCATCTTTGTTAGGAACTTTAGAGCTTTTGGTTGACACGGTCTTGTACTGTGTGGTAGTTGTTGTCAATGTCGTCTGATTGTTTGTATCTGTAACACGGTCCTTGTCTAAGTCCTCTGCTGAGCCTACAATTTGAACTCCATCACTGACTCCGTATTTTTCTTCTCTTGGAACCACCTCTACAACAGGAGTTGTAACCGGGATCAGGGATTCGACGTCTTGTTGGCTTTCGACGAAATCATTACCTTCTGAAGTTACTTTTGTGGTAGTAGTCTGGGTTCTAACAGTGGTCGTTTTTACAGTACCACTGGTCGTCGATGCAAACGAACTATTTGTGTCGCTTCCAAACTTTGGTTGGCGCGAAGCTTCGTTGTTTAACTCTCTTGTTTCGGTTGTTGTTGATGTTACTGACGGAGTCAATTCCGTTTCCACTCTCTCTATTTGTGGTTCATCTTCAAGCACTTCTTCAATAATCTCTTCGCCGTCCGCTGTGATTCTTTTAATAATCTTTCTTGTCCTAATTATTGTCGTTTTGACAATACTTCCCTGAGTTATATTCGAGGTGATGGAACTAAAACGTTGCTCACTATCAGGTTCTGGTGCAATCTCCGTTGGTACACTGCTTTGCTCAAGTGTCATAGGTTCTTTCTTTGTTACAGTGACGGTAGGCATGAGTTCAGTTACTCTGTCGATTTGTGGCTCATCTTCAATGATTTCTTCTATAACTTCCTCACCGTCCGCCGTTATCCTCTTGATTATTCTTCTGCTTTTCAGAATAGTAGTTGTGATACCACCTTGAGTTGTTCTTGTAATAGTGGAATTAGATTCTGGTTGATTTGTAGACGGTACAATTTGATAGAACAGCTCTGGTTCATCTGAATGACAGGAGTCCGACGGTATGTCTCTCTGCACTGTTTCAACGTGAGGTTCTTCATCAATAACATCTTCGACGACTTCCTCACCGTCTTTAGTTATTCTTTTTAAAATTCTTCTAGTTTTAACAATTGTAGTTCTCACTACAGCACCGTGAGCAGATATTTCAGGTTCAATCGTTTCCGTTTCTGTCACTACAGTCACTGGTACTGTATTCTCAGGTACAGCTTCTTGATATCCTTTTTGTTCTTTGACAGTTACAGTTTTAAAAGGAATGACAGGCTCGGGTTCGGCTTTTCTGGTTTCTTTAATCAATGTGACTGCCGGAGGTACCTGCGTTTCCATTGTTTCAATCTGAGGTTCATCGTCAATAACTTCTTCGACTATTTCTTGACCATCTGCTGTAATTCTTTTAATAATCCTTCGGCTTTTGACTATTGTAGTTCTTTTTATACTTCCCTGAGTTGTTTTGGATATTACAGAAGTAACTTCCGGTTGACCAACAGCAGTTTCTGTAGCTTGTAGCACAACTTCTGGCTCAATTTGTTGCTCTGTAAAAGTTTTGTCATGGGGCGGTAGTGTCGTTTCTGTTACCAAAGTGACAGTGGATGGTATTTCGGTCTGTACTGTTTGAATCTCTGGTTCATTTTCAGTAATATCTTCGATCACTTCTTCACCATTTTCAGTTATTCTTTTAATAATTTTTCGACTTTTAACTATTGTAGTTCTTGTCACGCTGCCGTGTGTAGTTGTTGAAAACGTCGACGTTCCTTCGGTTTGGTTAGTTTCAGTAACGCCATCGATGAGCGATTGCGGTAGAGCTTTTTCTTCAGGGGTGGTTTGTTGACCCACTGCAACAAATTCTTTAGGTTCGACAGCTATTGCTTCTTTTATTACTGTTACGGAAGTGGAAGGCAGCTCTGAGTGTTCTGTTTCAATTATGGGCTCATCATCAAAAACATCTTCAACGACTTCTTGACCTTCTGCCGTGATTCGTTTTATAATTCTTTGACTCCTTACAACTGTAGTTCTAGTAACAGTACCCTGAGTAGTTCTTGATATCACTGAAGTTGCCCCTGATTGGGTGACACCCGTTTGTTGTACATTTTCTGGTTCAACCTCTTTTAACTCCAAAATTTTTGTTTCAATGTTGGCTGGCATTGAAGTTTCCTTTGTAATGACTTTGCTGGATGGTTGATCAGATTTCTGTTGAGCTGATTCCACGGTGATTTCAACTGGAACAGCGCTTTCGGCTTTTGTCTTCGTAACAAATGATATTATCTCGGGTTTAGCATCGAATTCTCTACTGGTCTTCATTTTCGAAATGGAAGGATCTTCAACAAGAAGTGGAATTTCAGCATCCTTCAAGGGATTGCTGGCCAAAGCATCGCTTTCTAATAATTCTTTAACATCCGAGGTTATTCGTGAAGCTACGTTCTTAGTTGTTACAGTTGTTCTTGTAACGGTACCGCCAGAGGAACTCTCCGAGGTCGTAGTTGAAGATTCGGGATGTTTAATTTCGCTATATTGGTCTTCAGGTTTTGGCACAGGTAGTTGTGCGACGACAGAATGCGTTTGCGGTAGTTGATCAAAAACGTCTTCAATCATTTTGTCACCCTGCGACGTGGTCATCCTAGTTGTTTTCGTTGTTGTTGTTGTTGTTGTCTTTACCACGCCGCTTTCTGAAACAGCAGTCGTAGAAATCACCTCGGAGGTTGGTCCTGCCTCATACGCTGACGCTTTGGGCACTACGGTTTCAATATGCGGTTCGTCCTCAGTTACACTTTCGACAGTCTCCTCTCCTTGCGAGTTTGTTCTTTTAGTTATCCTTTTGGTTTTAGTAACTGTTGTTCGACAAACGCCTGATGTTGGCGAAATTTGACTCTCGTCCCGGTTTTGTCCATTTCCGACTAGCTCTGGTTTCCTCAATGTTGTCGACAATTTAGAGCTTTTCTCAGATGTCGAGTCCTCCATTTGAGGTTCCTCGTCGGTTACACTTTCAGAAATTTGTTCGCCTTTAGAATTCACAGTTGTTATGACTTTTTTGGTTTTTACAATCGTTGTTCGAAGAACTCCAGACTTCTCATGGGGCTCTTCAACAATTTCTTTTATCTTTACTGTTTGAGGTTCTATAATAAGCGTTGAAGTTACAGTACTTGTTGTGGGCACCTTGACTCCAATAAGTTTTTCTCCTTTGCTTTCTGGTCTAAGGGCCAAAACAACTTCAACGGCTTCGACCGCCATCTCAGTTGAATCGGAATGAGTGAGATCTTCACCGGGACTATCTGAAGTACTTGTTGATTTTTGTGTTGGCAAGGGTTTCCCTCCAACTGACTGCTCGGCAATAATAAGTTGAGTTGTAAGGTCTTTGACCTCAGGAGGAGCCCTTACCTTTGGTTTTTTTGCCTTTTTCGGCTTCCTTGAATGGTCGAAAGGTTTTATTTCCTCAAACGCTAGTTTTTGTTCGGCGGGTTCCGCATGGTCAATTTTAGTTTCACTACGCTTATGAGCTTTCCTATGTTTCTTACTGGGCTTAGCTGTTTCTCCCTTCGGCACCAGTGATGCAGGTGACTCTACATCCGTAGATCCACTCTCAGTGCTTAGGAAGTCCTCTTTTTGCTTGGTAATACTGGTCGTGCTGCTTTCTTCTTTAACCTCAGTTCTCCCCTTTTGTTTCGGCTGGGTCTTAGAAGCAGTCAGCTTTTCTTCATTTTCATGTTTTGTTGTTGCAACGCTTGTCTTTGTTATAGTTACCGTAGAAGATGCAGTTTCTTTAGAAACAAACGGCTCTACGATTTTACTATGTTTCGTATATGGTATGTCTTTCGTCTTTGATGAGGGCGGTTGCTTTTCATCGGGTTGCTTTTTCGCGCGCGACCTTGGTTTTGGTATTGGAGCGTGTACGTCCTCTCTTCTATGAACTTCCTTAAAGTCCATAGAAGGAGACTTTGTCCGTTGGTGCCAGGTCGTAGTCGTACTTGTAGTCGGTTGCAATTCGTCTCGTACGTGTTTCTTAGGATGATTCTCATTGGTTTTTCGGTCTTCCCTTGTCGACACAGAGGTCACATATGTTGTTTGCCGTGGTTGTGGCTGAACGCTGGATGGCTGGAAAACTGGATTTGTCCTGCTGTTCATTTGGCCAAACAGTACTTCGGCGTAAGTGGTGCCTCCTTTTGTGGCATTTGGCTCGCTTGCCATGTTTTCATGGCTTAGGCTAGATTGAGCCTGCGTTGGAGGGATAGATTCCTTTGGGGATTGAGCTTCGTATAGAGCTTGCGAGGGATACACATCAAATTGTGGTGCCACCTCGGTGTACTCTACCGGACTTGAATCTTTACTGATTTCGCCATCAATTTCATTGATACCAAACTGGCCGAATGTTATATCTGGCCTGGCTTCCGGTTCCGTAAACTGCTCTTGCTGATATGTTATCGTGCTGTGGGCACTTTCATAAATTGGTTGACCAGTTGTGCTCTGCAATAGCGAAGCTATAGTCGTAACATCCCCATCGAGCACACTGGGCTCAGTTGTGGATGGAATGTTTTGATACTGGAATTTTTGCTCCTTGAACTCATCGGCAGGAACTTCCGAGAGCGCTGGCTGTTGGTTGTAAGCAGTAGGGTCTAGAGGCAAGGCCTCAACTGGAGGATAGTATAATTGGGGTTGTTCCGTATAGACTAGATTTGTTCCTGTATTTGGATACTGGTAGCTATCGATACTTGGTTGTTGATAGTATCCCGTCATAGTTTGACCTATAATTTGATAACCCGGTTGGTATTGGGTAATATTGTAACTACCGTACGTAGATGGTGCAGCTGCTTGTTGTGGCTGGTACTGCAAAATTTGCTCATAGTAGTTCGGCGCAACTTGTTGCGTCGAGTATTGCCACGCAGCCTGGTTTGTAGGCAGGGTTGTTTGCACCGATTGAGCAGGTTGGTAAACTTCATAAGATTCTTCTTGATAGGTTTGCGTATCAGAATACGTTGGTTGAGATACCTGGAAGTCTTCAGGGACATGTTGTGGTTGCAATGTGTAGTCGGGAACAGTAACTTCGGGTTCGACTAAGTTCTGTATTTTTTCATAGCTAGGAGCAACATTTATATTTGCCTCTTCGGGGGGACTATGCTTCTGAAACTGTTGTAGCAGCATCTCTTGCTTTTGTCTCTCTAGCTCAGCACCACGAAGCACTTCCGCATAAGAAGTCGATCCTGGGGCCCAAATAGGACTCCTTGAACGGGCCCTAGATTGGGTAGGAACATTCAATGCATTGTGCTGTAGATTTGTTTGGAGTGTCGATGTTTCTGTTCTCGTCTGATATTTTCTCCTTGGTGATCTGGCTCGTCTTGGCTCCTTTCGCGGAGGCTCAATAGATTGTTCAGTAACAGTTAAGGGCTGCTGAGGTTGAGCACTTTGCTCGAATCGATTTTCTTGCTGTATAGAAACATCGCTGTGCATTGGAGGCAGTTCGTATGAGGTCGTAGTAACTTCGACGGTTGTTACTGTTCGCGGTTGAGGCAACTGTTGCATGCGATTTTCTTCCGGTACAGGTAACGAGTACTGTTCTGATGGTAGTTCAAATTGCTGCTGAGGCTCGGGCTGAGTAAAACTTAAAATGGTTTTTTTCGACCTGTTTTCGGTAGTCTGTTCGCCAACTAAATTAAGTGGACTCGATCTACCTGATAGTACTTCAGCATAGGTGAAACCCGATTTCGATGGTTTCAATAGCATCGATACCGCTGATGATGTTGTAACCACTGAATATGGATCCAGGGTATATGACATGGCGGCTATCACATCGTATTTTTGTTTCATATCTTCAATCGTTGTTCGAACAGCCTGCGCGTGGAAAATGGAATTGAAGAGATGTGCCAAATTGGTTAAGTAAGATCGTCATAAAAAATATAAGTTAAAAAAAAAAATAGAAAAATCCCTTTTTTAACGAGAGTCTAGCTAAAGCCTATTATTATATATTCTTTCGGGTAAATTAAAACCTCTTCATTATGATTTTTGCTTTTTATATTTATTTCTTTACATAGAAGAATATACTATACTTTAAAGGCGTACACATAATATGGATCTCCTAAAGAGATTTCTATAAAGAGGCATATTTTGGAACTATTTGGGAGATAAGCATTCCCAAAAAATATGCCATACCTAGTCTTACATGTTCACTCCCTTTTCATCGGTTTTTTAGTACCTTAAGAGTACAATAGAAGGTTTAAATAATATTTATGTAAATGTGTAATTATATATAACTAAGTTAAACTATTTATCTAGAATTGCATCGTCCGGTGTGCCACGATGTATGAGTAATTTAATGCGCTCATTGCGGGCAGATATTTTTGAATGAAGATTCTTGACGCGTTCCCGACATGCCTTTGAGGTGTAAGCAAGTTGAACGGAAAAGTTTTTATATAATGTTTCAAAAGTTAGCACCCAGATACCAAAGAAGAAGTCATGGTTAAAATGTTATAAAGTTTTTCATTGTTATCAGGATATCATAAGGATGTTGTTAGTAACAGGGTATTAAAAACATTAAAATAATTTTCACGAATGCGTTTTGGTTTATTTAGCAAGCAGCAGGAGGTGTTTGTAAAAAGTTTTGTTTTTTTTTTCAAGTATTTTTTTCATGAATAGTTGCACGTATTTTTTTTATAAGAGAGCAACAACACCAGAATAATTAATGAAAGTAAAAGAATAAAAGAAAATTACATGATGAAACCAGTGAATAAATAAATAAAAGTATAGAAAATACTGATAAGTAATAAATAAGACTATAAAAGAAACCAAAATCAAACTATGGTCATTTAATAATTAATAAATTGTCAAAAAGCTAATTTAAGAGTAAAATGTGTAAGTGACTGTGAACTGTGTCATATGGTGAGTTTAAGATGTGATGCTCGAACGAAATGATAGAGAAGAGATTCTACCTACAAAAGAACCCATCACCACATTACGATCTACTACTAAATATGGTATGTAAACAAACTTGACGTATGCAATCGAAAATGTGTTTTAGTGTTATTTTCACTCAAAATATCATTATTTCTTCTTTTGAATAGGAAATCAAAAAATCAAAGTCAAAATGAATGGAATGATCTTAGCCGGTCATAGCAATCCCAGAATAAAAAAAAATTCATCATTGTTTTACTATGTGATCATTGGGTGTGACATCACTTGTCATTTCGTTGAGATCATAACTGCCAAGTGTGTGTGTTTTTCTTTTTATTTAAATAATTTTAACTTACCGAGATAATGGATTTCCATTGCGTATAATAAAAAATTGCAATATTTTTTTTTTTTTCTAAAAATACCTGCCAACTCTGTGCGGTGGAATAAAAAATATTTTTTATAGTAAACAATTTCCTGAACAACAATGTGTTTTGGCCTGACTCATAAACGACTGACATGTACTCTTTGGAGAGACATTAAATTTGATCTAATATTAGAATCACTACGAATGACATCATAAAAGAATGTCTCTTACTGCGTTGTTTCAACTCGTAAGTATTTAAAAAATAATTAAATGATGCTGTATACACACGTGACAGTTAATATGTATGCATATATGAAGAAATATACTCTTACCCACAGACCGGCAGATTTTTTCGAATTATATTTTTATTTAAGTTAATTTCGGCAGTGTTTAGATTTTATCAACTCGCCCACCTGCGGGATGGAACAAATATCTGCTTAACATGCACGCGTTTCATGATAAAATATGATGGGATCGAACGATTGCTCTTGCACAGTGGAATGGATAACAGAATATATGAAAATATAATAAATAAAAACTTAAAAGATTAATGCAACCGGTTTCGAATCCGAACCACGCAACCTAGTTAGTCACAGTGTACCCAAAATTCCTAATCAAATCTGAAAAAAAATCCTGCAATATCTATCGGGAAGTCCTAGCTCTAACCTGAATTCATAAAAGGATACGTACCTGTTGTTCAACCAAGGCCTGTTCTCGATCGTGTGGAAGATACGTTGGTGCCATAACCAGACGTAATTGTTGTTCTTCCTGAATGATTTTCTGTCTCAGGGATTGCATCTGTTGTTGATAAATGTCAATCTGACTGAGCGTTTCTTCCAAGCTACTCGACCTGGACTTGACCAGATCATTAAGCTCGGTTAGAATTCGCAGGAGATCATCAACATTTTCACTCAAGCGTGGATCACCACCAATACCAGAGCGGAAGTGCACCTGATAAAAGGAATTTTAAATTGCAAAACGGATAAGAAATGCGACCTGTTCTGCTTTCCGCATGGGCTACGGTAGACACAAACCAGCAGACATCAACTGTATTTTTTTTTTTCTACGAAGATAACCCAAAGCAGAAAGCAGAAAAGGTTTATGGGAGACATACTTCAAGTTTCTCTATTGACAGCCGAAGTTTAGTCTTTTGCACGTTAATGTCCGCTACAGTCTTTTCACAGTAACCCAGTTGGTCGCGTAGGGGTTTCTTTTTATGCTGCGTAGAGTCCAAGGACGATCTCGTCTTCTCAATCCAACTACGAATATCCTTAATTTTACGCTCACATTGGTCCCACTCTTCGCTGGTTTCTTGTAGAAGTGCGTTCTACGAAAACAAACAAAAAAAAATTATAAAAAAAATAGCAGAGCCGAAAGAGCTTGGTGAATACCCTCTCCAAAAGAACGGCTTCAACTGAAATTTTTGCATCCTCAGCTTCCTGTAATTTTTCCTTGAGATCGCCGACCGTTGTTACTTGGCTTATGTGCTCTAGTTCCTTGTCCATTTCACTCAAGTGCTTAGCAATTGGCTTAATACTTTTAACAGCGCCCGAATAATCGTTCAATTTTTGACGGGTTTCGTGTAAAGTTCTCAGATCGAGTGGCTCCTCGAGGAATGCCCTCTTCTCAACCACCCACGACATCACAATTTGATACAAATTCATAAACCTTGTCCATGCGTCCAAGCTGTCACCAACTTGTTGTTTCTTTTCCTCCAACCATGCGCGCACCTGACCCAACTGCTGTGCCAACTGATCGATGGTATTCTGAACGAGAACTTTCTCTTCGCTGTTGCGGCAATTTTCAATGATAGCTCCTCCATTGCTTCTGACCAAGATGAACTTTTCATTTATTCCACCGATCTCTTGGTTGATTCTGTGCAGGACTTCTTTCAATTGTGCGGGCTCAAGGGAGCGGTCTTGTATTTGGACCTCAGCTCGCTGCAACCATGTTTGAATCTCATCGACTCCGGTCAGGTATTCGGTGCGAACGGTTTTTGCGCGTTTGAAATCTTTATGTTTTGCATCCATTTCTCCTTGTACTCTCTCTGAGAGTAATTCGAGGGCCGTAAACTCTTGCGCTATATCGGATGGAATTAAGTTTTGTTGCTTGAGATATTTTTCTTGTGTGGATTTGATTAAATTCTTTCCTTCATCGACGGTTTGATTCACCGCGGTTTGTAGCTTGCTGATTTCTTCTTCTATTTTCGTAACATTAGCATCAAACACGTGAATCTCACTGATTTTCTCCAAGAGCGCGTTGAACTTATCTTGCAATTCAGATATGCGATGGAAATAGTTTTCAATCTCCTCTAGATCCTTGCTAACCTGACGGTCTTTATCCTTTAGGGTGTCGTTCAGTCTAGAAAACAAAAGTTTTAATTTAAATATGGTATCCTTAACTGCGTAGCGCTAATTTCACGCAAAATGTTATAAACAAATCAACACAGGATGGATGAAAATTTAAACTGAAATCATATTCTGATTTTCGGTGATGGCGTGTGTTTTAAAATATCGGAAAAAAGCTTTAAAGTCTATTATTTCTCGCAACTGTTCGGCGGCTACAATAATGTTTGCGCCTTAACTTTCTCACAAGGAAATTTATTTTCGTCTATTCGTGTCTGTTCCCATTCTCTCGTTTGCGTACTCATTTCCCTCTTACCTTGAAACCTACTTTTACATGTGCATGTTGGAAAATGTGTGTATATTAATAATAACCAAATTTCAGTCTTATATTTGTTGTTTTTTTTCAGAGACTTTACTCGAAAAAGTATTTATT
This sequence comes from Neoascia interrupta, assembly GCA_947623515.1. NCBI lineage: Eukaryota > Metazoa > Arthropoda > Insecta > Diptera > Syrphidae > Neoascia > Neoascia interrupta. The sequence continues at coordinate 226,159,141 of OX392462.1, forward strand.
GGTTTTTATCTGGGAGATAAGGGCAATTCCCAATCTAAATGTAGGTTCACTTTAAATGTAACGAATCATTGTTAGCTTTGTTTTAACTTGGGCTTGTGTCAAGGCTAAGTCAAAAATACTTCATTGGTGTACAAGTTTGAGGAGCTAACATATTTTCACATAAATCGATTTTCTTCGAGACCAAAGCCAACTAGTCTTAGAGAGGACTAATGAAGGTACAATGAGCAATGTTTACTTCGCCTTCATGATGTCTGTTTTCGATAGACAACAATGCCTTGGGTGAGCTGAAACAACTTGGAAATTGGTTCTACATTTGGTTTAGTTCTAAAAGCGGTGTGAAATATATACTTTTTCTGAAATTACACAAGGTGTTAAAAAAAATTACAGAAAAAAAAAATCGAAGACTGATTTGGCTTTAAAAGGACCCTTCTTTGAAGAATGATTTCTGAATGTTATAGGTAATCCTTTTTATACCCGACCCAGGGTATATAAATTTGTATGCATAGTTTGTAACACAGTGAAATAATCACCGTAGCCCCTTTAGACCTTTAAGAGATATGATCGAGACCGACAGGTGAATTGATTAAGCCTTGTCCGTCTGTCCGTACGTCTGTATGTGTGAAGGTTTTAGGTCTTCAAAATCAAGCTAGAGAGCTGACGCATGGTGCACGGCTTGGTTTTTTTGTTGCACAGACAAAGTGTGGAAATTTGTCAAATCCGCAAACGTCCACGCCTTTTAAGGGCGAATTTTTACATTCTACGCTCCTCATGATTCTAAGGAAATAGCAATCAATAGATTTTAATTTTCAGCCTACGCCCATTTTGGGGGCGTGGCTAACAGAAATTATTGACAAACAGCATACTGAATCAAGTAAAAAAAAACTTTTAAATTTGGTTATAGTGAGTAGAGAGAGTCGGGTATTAAGGAGTTCGTTACAGACGAGCTCTTGCACTTACTCCCTTGTTAAATCTGATTTTTTTTTTAATTTTCAAGAGGTGTTTCAATTCTGGGTCTTCGGTTTATTGTTTTTGAACAAAAACAGTTACGTACCTACTTAATGAATTGAGTTCGGTCGGGATCTTCAGAATGAAGGCGAAATACATATCTATCTGTCATTTTTTTGACACCGAGTTAACAAATCGTTGAAATGATTTCAGGAACCGAAAGTTAAGCACTAGACTTGACATAATTCTGATGAGAAAGGATTTAAAACACAACTCAATCAACACTCACATACAGAAACTTTAATCGTTTCAAAGAAAAGAAGGAATTTTTTCACCGGCAGTTATCCATACTTGATTGTAAAAATAGTTCGCTATGTTTAAAGTTTGCGTAAAGAAGGTAGGTTATAGGCATTTCTTGCCAAGAAACAAATCGAAGGATAATAAAGGAACACTTTGAAAGGCGCTGTAGCTAACTTTTGTTGTGGTATGAACGCATCGCCGGGTAAAACAAAATAAGCGAATGATGTCAGTGATTCGATATTTGAAAAATGTTAGTGATACAAATTCTTCTGAAGATCATTTGAACGGTCATCAAAGTTGCAGGTTTCAGAATTATAAAATAACTTGCAAATGTTTGAAGCTATAGAAGTTCAAACTAAGCCGCAGGCGATTTTATTTAAATTATAAGTAACTTTCCATTAAAAAGTATAAAAAAATGCATTGAATATTTTGCACGGAATCTTTTCAAAATGCAAAGATTCTCCACGCCATGGCTTCAGAGTTCAGCATAACCAAAACGTTGTTTCAAAAAACTAACGACTTTGTTTCTTATGCATGTTTCAACTTCCGATAAAATCAGAAAAGAAGAAAATCCAAAAAAAAAAACATAAATATGGTTATGACACACGCTTGGTGATACATGCGGAGCACCCCGCGGCAATGCATTCACATTCATTATGATCTCATTTGGCCTTTACTTTTCGCAGCGAACACCGGACAAGCATGCTTGGACCGAAGCCAAAATTCTTCGATGAGGAAAAAAAACAATAGGAACAAAAAATGTTAACCGAAATTTCTTGGATAAAAATATAATCAAGAACAGAAATCTACGCAGAACCTAATCATTAGAGAGTCTCGAAACTTATTTTATATTTTTAAATATTTGTGCGGAATTTTATTCTTCTATACAGGAAAACTCGTGAGCCATTAATTTTTTGTTTTAAAATACGATTCTACATAATGTATGTTGTAGATATGTCATTACAGTACAGATAGTGTCCTCGTTAAGGCAAATGAAAAAAAAAATTAAATACTAAACGGCCTCGCACGCGTTATATTACCGATGACTTAATCGCCTTAAAAAGCTGAAATTCCAAGATGCGAACTTATTACCGGCAAACAAACCTTTTGCTAACACCGACTGTCGTTTAAATAAAAAACCTTTTGTCTAAAGAATTGCAAGTGTTCACTTATGAACTTTTAAATCCTTTTTTTTAATAATTCGTAATCCTCTGTAATAATCCTTTTTGGTAATCCACTTTTATCCTTTTGAATTTTATTTCTTTCTATGCGCTCTTCTTTTGATTCTTATGCAACGATTTCCAGCCATCCAGTCTATCACGTCCGCTTACAGCTAGGTTATAATTAAAACTGAAAACATCGTTTGTCGATTCTTTTGAATTCTCGTTAGTTCGTCTATCAATCGGGAAGGCCAACCCCCAAAAACTTGTGTGTGACACACGAATGGCACAAAATAAAAGAGTAGCGTATACCTACCATACAAAAACGCAGAAAAATACCATAATACAAAAATATACGATTGAAGTTGAACACACCATAGAGGAGGCAGCAGCAAACCTGCAATACATTAGTCACAACTAGAGGTTTGGGGGGAACGGGAAAGAATATGCTAAAGAAATATTAGGCATAAGTGTACGTGCCGAATTGTAGATACACTGAATAAGTTTGATAGTCACCGTCACCGTACGCGAAGGCACCTCTCTAAATTCGAGAGCGAAAAGTCACTCGAAAGCACAGTTAAGCTTGTACGATATCTCTATTTTAGCTTCAAAATGTCTGTGCGCCTTTAAAAGCATGTGTGTGGCGCTATACATGTAATCAAATTAAAAATAGATTTGTTTTGTAGACAACTTAAATGTTAATGCAACAAATTGTTAAGTAGGGTCAGCAGATAGAAAGCTTTTAACGTGCCCTCGTCGCTCGTCCAACCCGGCTTTGTACACTAGTTACTGATTGAATGACAGATGACGTTATGGCAGGAGCTTTTGGAATTTTAGTAGGTAAGTTCTTAGTATCTGTAATTGTAATCTTCATTGATTAAATTTATAATAGTGACTATTAGCTTGCATTGTATATTTACTTAATGGATATGAACAGTTGTGTTTTAAGTTGTTTGACCAATTTTACAATGATTGATACACAAATTCTCCTAACACTGAAGAGCCAGAGCACAGCTAACAATATTTGAATTTTGAGCTCACAGCTACGTTTAAATTTTAACGGAAGCGACTTGAAAAAGATTTTTTTTTCTCATCAATCGAGATTTCAGCAAATTTACATATTAACGTATATACGCATGCACACATATATCTACGTAAATATGGGTGTATGTACGGTCGTACTTTAAGTGCCTTTTTGCGTTCAGCAAATCCACAAAAATGAAGTCATCGTATGGTAGGTACCAATATACTGTATGACATAATTTCAATAAAATTTTGTTTTCCATTTATTTATTGTTGCTGCTCGTGTGCTCAGTTTATTTAGAGTTACTGTTTGGATTGCGAATACATATGCATTTGATTGTGAAAATCATTAGCATTTTGTTGAGTTTCGGTGACAAAAACTGCCTAATTATTTGCGCAAATTAAAAATTTAGAAAAAAAATGGCAAATTAATAAAACCATTTCGGAACCGAGAAAGACCATATCTAATCTTAAGGCATTTCGTTTATCACTCTTGTGATTGCATGCATTTTGAGATTATTTTTTGCAATATCGTTTTTAATATGCCGAAAAAAATGCCAAAACAATCTAACCAAGATCAACATTTTGTTTTGAAAGACAACGTAGTAGTGTTTGTGTGTAAATAAAGCCGGGTAGATTAACCGAGTAAGCAATGAATGACGAAGGTGACCGTTGAAAGGATAAATTTTTTGTTGTTTCGAAGATTCAGGAGATTTAAAAAATATTTGCTTCAATTTAAGTGCTTTGCTTTTAAAAAATTATTTTGGATGGGATGTCGGCTGCTTAAAAACAAAAATTACCTACACAATTAAAAAGTAAATTAAAAGAAGAATTTATCTGTCATTGGCAAAGTGCTGGACTCATAAAATCGAAAACAAACAGTCAATAAGATTTTTTACGTTTCTAATGTGAATATGTACGGCGGCGTTTGAGTATTAACACCAAAGATATTATCGGAAATCGTTTCTTACTTTTATTATCGGAAATCGGTTCTTACAACCCCTGCTTGACTTTTTTGCTACCTTTCCTTATGTTTCATATTTTACATTTTGCAAAAAATAAAAATTTGCCCAAAAGCGAATGAAAAATCACCAAAAAATATTTTCGGGCGGTTTTTTATTTCTTGTTTTTGGGGGATTTTTTGCATAGCCCTCAATTGGTGACATCAGGTCTATTTGATAAAAGCCCTAGTGCGCCAATCTTGTCAACTCAAGCGTTGATTCCATTAAGGTAATGTGGACTAAAAGCAGAGCTCATGCGAAAAAAAATTGTTTCCTTTTGCGAAAATTTCCGCCATGGAAATTCTGAGATATCACAAAAAAAAATATAAAGGGGTGTCACTAGTTAAAACGTTTGCAAATGAATTGAATTCTTTTGATGAGTTGTTGATTGAGTTTAATCCTGTATCTTTTTACAATTCGAGTGTGCTGCGTAAAATTTGCAGTAGACGAATGCCAATGGGCAACAATCAAACAATAAGTTCGATTTTTGTTGCTTAGATACTGCAGTTGTATTTAAGAACAGGTGCCACACAGACCACTTTAACTAGACATCAACTACCTCGTGAAAACCTCGCCTATTGGTCTTGACCATATTAAAAACAAGTGGGAAAGTGCAACAGTGCATATGTAAAAGCTTTAGTGACGGATTGAAAAATACCCTAAAAAGAAATTGCCAAGCATCCAAAAAGTGGGCGGTATAGAAAATATAACTTTTAAACACTTTCAGTGCTAGGAGTTTATATTATTTAAAAGCTTTACGAAATGCGGTTATTTCAATTTTGGACCAAAAACCCTGCGTTTTGACTAACAAATACACTTTTTTAACCACGCCCCACAAAGGTGGGCGGAAACATGTTTGTATAAAAAAATCCAGCAATTTGATATGCCTACATTTTTTGTAATATAATATTATCCCGAATTTCGTACATACTTTTAAAAATAAATACTAATAAAAATAAATACTTTTAAACACTTTCAGTGCTAGGAGTTCATATTATTTAAAAGCTTTACGAAATGCGGTTATTTCAATTTTGGACCAAAAACCCTGCGTTTTGACTAAAAAATACACTTTTTTTAACCACGCCCCACAAAGGTGGGCGGAAACATGTTTGTATAAAAAAATCCAGCAATTTGGTATGCCTACATTTTTTGTAATATAATATTATCCCAAATTTCGTACATATTTTTAAAAAAAGTTGAATTACAATTTAAAATTGGTGAAAAATTGTGCGTGGCTAATGCTGGGATACAGTTTTTTTCGATCGCTTTGAATACAATTCCAAAGCAGTGTCTCGTGCCAAAAATTGATGTTCTGACGCAAAAGTAATATGTATAGCTAAAATTTGATTTGAGTGTTTTTTTAAATGGAGGATGTCACACATACAGGGTTGTAGGGCGATTCTGTAGACCGATTCGACTTATTTTCACACTTAATCTGGTCCAGCTGGTTCAGCTATTAAATTTCAGCTCTCTAGCTTAAAATTTTTTAGCCTAAAAGTTTTTTTACATACGGACGGACGGATGAACATGGCTTAATCTATTCTCCTATCGGTCCCATTCATATCTCTAAAGGGTCTTATGGGTCGATCGACGGATATTATTTTACGGCGTTACAAGCTATGCATCAAACTTGGTATACCCTCCGTAGGGTATAAAAACTACTCCCTAGATCCTCTTGGGATGATATAATCCTTACAGAAAAATGAATCGATTCACAGCAACACCGACGACACGGACAAGAGTTAAGACCATTTTGTTCTTTATTTGATTTTTATCAACACACCCTTTTGATAGCACATGTGTAGAAACTTTAATTAGTTTGTGCGCATGAATTTATGGTTTTTCGACACGGATCAAAATTAAAATTGAATTGAATTGAATTGAGTCGAGGGGAAGGAGCGTTTTCTCAGATAGCCTAAACATTAGTTATTCTTTGTTTTCCTTATCGTTGTGCTCTTCAAGTGGCTAAAAAATAACATATATAAGATAACACCAAGGGTTTACGAATCTTTTCGGGTAGTCATCAGGCTGTCATCAAGAAGGAGTAACAAAGCAAGATAGAATAAGAAGTACGAAGATCCGAAGAAGCCTCTTGTAAAAGAACCTATCTCCAGGAAAAATGGAGCACGAACGGCTCAGTTGGTATTGCCAGGTTCAAAGGAGAGATCCTTCAAGCCCCGAAAAAAGGCAATGTCAATCAACATTCCAGCGCAATCCCGAAGAAGATGAAGGCCTAAACATAAATGGATCACACAAATGCGATGACAACAGCATTTATTAGGCCTCAGTGACGAAGAGATCCAAAACCGAGTGGCCTGCCGGTATATTCTGAGGTCAAATCGGCATACCCCACAAGCGGACCATTAGGAACGCAGTAGAGTGGGAGGGTTTTATGATCCATGACTTCAAATCATAACCTCGTCCATAAATGAAAAAGGAGAAGAAGATCAGGCTGTCATCAAGTACCTAAAAGTAGGTCCCCATCAATATCTTAGTATACCTATGAACTTGACAAAAAAATTAACTTTAGGAAAACTTTTTCTTTCTTCATGCAAAGAAACTCTAGAGGAAGCTGTACTTCTTGCACGAGTATGGTGAAAAACGAAATGTCATCCAAAGGACAATGGGCAAAAATGTATGGGGTTTGGTTGCCCCAATTTCTATTACGAACGTGACCTTCATGGGTGAAAAGGTCATCAAATATGGAGCAATTTTTACTATTACAGTAAAGAAAAAACAACGCCAGTTAAAAGTTGCGTCTAGATTAAGAAAGGCATATTTTTTATTTAAATACAGGGTGACTTGTGATGGGCCGTATTCCCGTTAAGGGGTCATTTGTGAGGTCAAAAGAAATCGATTTTTTTCCTTAACCTCACTGTTTTTGAGTTATTCGAGGTTTAATGGTTTTCCAGAAGAACCACGTTTTTGGCCATTTAAAAATACGTAAAAAAAGAATGCTGACCCGATTTTGGTAATTTTTAATTTTTTTCTGCTGGACAACATCACCGTGATGTGTTATAAGTAATAACATTTTCAAAAATTAAAATCGTTTAAAAAAAAAGAGCCAGTTTTCTTTGAAAAAGTTGTAATAACTAAATGTGCAAAACATTTGAACAACATCTACAACTGCTAAGCCTTCATTTGAGGCATAAAACTTACTTATATCTTGAGCGCTTGAAAAGAATAGCTATGCCTTAGCAATGCAACAATCAATTTTTTAAAATAAATTTACGTGCAAGTGGTTATTTGAATGGCATCGTATGGCAAAGACAAAATATTTTTCGTTTTACCGGCTTACCGGTTTTAGGCACCACATAAATTCTAAAGTTTTTTCTTTAGATATTCCTTTTAATTCGGACAATTAAGAGGTTTTCAAGATTTTTTAAAGTGACTTTAAAAGTTTTTAATTAATTGTAGTATTAAAACTTTTTTTTCAGGTTTATGTTGCATGAAGATGCATAAGGCCCAAATTATTTTTTAAACATTTTGTGCACTAATGAATAAAAATACGATAATTATGGCTTCACTAATTACCATAATGCCCATTATTAGCCTAATAGAGATAAGTCAAACCCTCAGGAAAAAAGAATGAAAGGGCCTCATAGACCTTATTTAAATAAATAAGTAAAACACTGGATTGGACCATATTTTTTGCCCGATAATTTAACTGGCGAAGCATTTTAATACTTTCTTAGAAACAATTTGTTTGGATATATGGAAGATGTCCCTCTGGCTTAGCTGTATCGGTATGATATTCCAACAAAACCGCTGTCCGGCTCATTTAAGAAGTTCACTTTGCAAGTTTTTGGAGATTACGTTTTCGAATCGGTGGATTGGAAAAGGAACCCCCATTGATTGATGGCCAACAAAGTTTCTCTGCTTGCCCCTATCTCTCTTATAGGGATTTTTGTGCTTGGGGCTATATGAAAACACAATTGTTTTCGACATTTAATCAAATCAAATTTCCACCATCAAATCTCGAATAACTAAATAACCGTTAGGTTTTAAAAAAAGCGTTACACAACAAAATCGATTTCTTTTGATCTCACCTTAGCGGGAGAACGACCTGCTACAAGTCACCCTGTATATGGGGCCAGAATATGATAGCTCCAGCGCTCCAAATGAGTTAAAAATAAACATTTTTTACTATGGAGGGGAGGGGCTATCTCCTTCCATTTAAGCGGCAGGGGCAATTTTCAAAAAATGGACTTAAAGTGAAAAAAGTTTATTAAAATAACAGTAATACCTCCAATAAAGTGTGGCATGATTTTTCGAAGCTAGAAGTCTCTTTTATCATTTTGTTTTAAAATCAAGTAATTTTAATTGAAGATTTTTGAAAAACGTAATCTTAAACCCAAAATTTTGAAAAAAGAATGATGGATAAAAAGTTTATATTGCATTTATTCAAAATGGTAACATACATTGACTTTTTTCACCTTTTCTTGTCCTTATTTGTCAGCATTTTAGTGTCAGTATTTTAGTGTCAGTATTTTAGTGTCAGTGTTTTAGTGTCAGTATTTTAGTGTCAGTATTTTAGTGTCAGTATTTTAATCATATACTAAAAACTAGAAGGTTTTCGGTCTTCTAGTTTATGAAAAAATTTAAACTTACCAAAACCACTTTTTTTTTGGCAGAAACCTTTTCCCAAATATGTTTGGTGAAAACATGTCCTTGTTTATCTAGCTGTAACTTTATACTGACATTGTTTTTTTTCTTTGCTGTAATAGTTAACATTGCAGCATATTTGATAACCTTTTCACCCAGAAAGGTTTCATTCATGGTGAAAATTTGGTCCACTTCGGTCTTCTAGTTTATGAAAAAATTGAAACTTACCAAAACCACTTTTTTTGGCAGATGTTATTAAACCTTTTTCCAAATATTTTTGGTGAAAACATGTCCTGTAACTTTTTACTGACATTGTTTTTTTCTTTGCTGTAATAGTTAACATTGCTGCATATTTGATAACCTTTTCAAGCAGGTAGGTTTCATTCATGGTGGAAATTTGGTCCACTTTTGCCCATTGTCTTTTAAATCTTAAATCGGATCACAGTACAATAAGCCTACAATCGACGCGCCTTCATTACAGACGACATTGTTTAAAAGATAAAGCGAATTTATATAGGACATTTATTTGAATGAGTTTTGCATCGGCCGCTTGTATAAAAATCTGAAGGGCTTTTTTTTATCCGGCTAAATGTAGATAAAACAGTTTTTTTTGGCAATGTTAAAAACACCTTACAAAACAGACTACAAAAAACAATCACAGGGGCAGGGCTTTTCTATTCTTGTCTGAAGTTTTACCCACGAGATCACCACACCAAAATTTTATCTAAATAACTCAACCAACTTCTCATCAATGTAGGCTGGCGTCTTAATTTCTTAACATGCAAGGGGACCTACAATTTTTTGCGAATCCGAACGGCACTTTGAAAAGTTCTTCAAGACAAATGATACTCTCGGAGGGCTTGTCAGACCCTCGCGGAGGTGGGGATCGTGAAAAAGAACAAGTCTTTTTTTATTCAGGTGACGATGGCAGGATTTTATCTAGGTTTCTTTAAAAATCGTATTTTTGCTAACAAACAATAGTATGAGAAAAAACAATAATTTCACCAAGCCTTACTTAACAAATCAATTTTGCCAGAATAACGCAGTAACTTAAATTAAATTGCATTAAATTATTCACTCACAGCCTTTATTTTTAAAAAAGTGTTATAGATAAACAAATAAATGATCGATTGATTTCCTACTAACCTCTTCAGTTTGCTTCGGCCAAATGGTTTTAATGTATCAAAAATGACAACTACTATCTTTGTGGCAGGTGAAGTAAGTTGATATTACCTATAAATTTATAAGTAACGACTCTAAAACAAAATCGTTAGTATCTACACGTTTTCTGAACCGTAGATAAGAAATATGGTCACCTTTTTTTTAAAGTGCACTACCAGGCATGTTCCTTTTGTATAAGCCAGAAAGCGGATACTCTCTTGACAATTGATTGATCCACTAATCCTTTCGTTCCACCGGCCGTGGATCAATATGCCTAGTCTTAGTTGATTAGCATTATATTAGGAGTTCAAGACAAAAATGCCTAAGATTTTATTGATTAAAATCATACGGAAATTTTTTTTAGCCACTAACGAGACGTATGGGGAGGAGACTGTTTTTTTTTTGACATTTCTTCATTTCATTGTGACTTTATTTCCATTTTGAGACTGGGCCATTTCATTATAAACCAGCGAGTAAGTATTACAATATTTAGGCAAAAGTTACAGTCCTTAAAACGGACGGTTTAATACTTCGTCCTATCCCACACTGCAAATTGCTGACTTTAACATTATATTTTAGGGATTTGTAGTTCCTTTTAATTTTTTTCTGACATATACACATAATAGAAATCTATAACAGAGCTTGGGTTACCTTATTTGCTAATTTTTATTTCCTGTTCTTTTCTAAATTTGGCTAAAGTATAGTCGAAATAAACGTTTTTATTTATTTATTTATTATTATTGGTATTAAATAAAATGCATTTGAAAAATTACTCTTTCAATCGATGCCAAGCCCACAAGGAAAGGTTTAGCGACTTTATTTTTCTTTTATGTACCTCAAAATCACCAGGAGCAGACAAATGTCCACTTTGAGCTTTTTACTACGTCTTACAATCATTTAGACATTTATACAGATTGTGGGCGTGTCTCTAAGAGGATTTGAAAAATGTTTACACTTGCTCTGCTTCTGATGGCACGGAGCCTATGCACAACTTTCCACTCTCTAGCTTAAAATGGAAGCCCTTAAAACACGTGACACACAGATAGACGGAAGGACGGACGAACATGGCTTATTCGACTCACAACTTGAATTCTACGACTATTATTCCACAGTGCTTTGTCATCATCATCATTTTCCAATGCCACTTATCCTTTAAAAGGGTCGCGGAGCGAGGGTGGCTACCATTATTTTCCATTATTCTCGATCCTCCGCCACCAACTCAAGAGACTCCGGCTCAATCGCCAGGCGGGACTCAGAGAGGTTCTTTACTTGATCCCACCACCTGTTTCTTGGCCTACCAGGGGGGCGACGCGCTCGCATCTCGGCTAACATGACCTGTCTAGGAAGTCTGTCAGGCGTGCGAACAACGTGTCCAAACCATCGAAGAATTCCCACGAATACTGACGTTTCTCACTCTATCCCTTAGAGTAACACCAGCAACGCACCTCAGGAATCTCATTTCGGCAGCTTGTGCCCGCGATCTAATTCTTTCGGTCATTACCCAAATTCCATGACCATAGATGAGGGTCGGAACGAACACTGAATTAAAAACTGAAATCTTTGCTTTCACTCCAAGCTCAGCTTTCTTGATGACTGGCCGGCGCAGTTCCTTTGCTATTGCTCCAACTTGGCCAATTCTACAGGACAACTCAGTATCACTCCTCCCATCTTTCGTGAAAAAGACCCCGAGATACTTAAACTTCTCCACCTGATTTAATGGAACTCCATTTATGTGCAGGGTACACTTCACAGGAGTTCGGAAAATAACCATCACTTCCGATTTGTTCACATTTACTTTTATCCCGGCTGCAAACTTTTTAGACGGCTGCAAACCTATCCAGTGCTCGTTGAAGTTCCTCTTTGGATGATGCAAGGATGGCCAAATCATCTGCGAAAAGCAGATGGCTGATCCTGATGCCAGCCAATTCGAAACATTGCTCGCCAAGACTGCGCTTCACCATCCAGTCCATTATATGCTATGAAAAAGAGCGGCGACAGAACACAGCCGAAGTCTAACGCGCACATCAAAAGGACGCGACTTGACGCCATTTATCCGTACACAGCTTCTGCAGTTTCCATACAAAGACTGGATGGCTCTCAGAAGAGGCCCACTCAGCGCAATAAAAGCTGGTGCTTTGTAACGAACTTAATATACTCACACGGGATGGGGTACAAAAATTAACCCAATTTTGGGGTACTATTTTGTTTTCGGTTCTGGGGCCTTATGCAAGAAACAGATTAACCACTTCGGCATCGACGGCGACATTGACAACCACCACCGAAAGTTGTGTAAAACAGATTAAGAATGTTGATTGACAGATTACACCAGTCGATGTTTGGTGGTGTAATCTGTGGTGTAATCTGTTTCTAGCTTTATTTCCTGGGGCATATTTTCGAGCAGCCATTTTATGTTAATCTGTATTTTGAACTCAATAAGATTCCTTAACAAGTGCTCCTTATTCAAGATCCTAAGATCCATTCTTTTTCACTCATGTAAAAACAATTTGGATCCAATGAGACTTTTTATGGTTATGGCTAGCCTTATACTTAACGAGGAGAAAAAGGCGAGGGCCTGGTACACTTTCGTTTTGAACTGCTGGTCTAGTGACGAGAAAAGACATCCTGCGGTGTTAAACTAAACAAAGAACAACATAGTTCATTGTATTTAACAAAGCAATTCTTCGGAATCTCGTCTCAAGGGTGTACTAATGAGATTTCCTTTTTGCGCGGGTATTGCGGGTAAATTGTTCAACGGGTGGAATGCAGATTGCTATTGAACTGGAGGACTTTTTATGGAATAATCTGTAAAACTAGCCTTAGGTGTATATGTGCAGCTTTATAAATGTTAAACAAAAGCTACTCAGTTCTTCAATGATCTACGAGTGCCATTCATGGACAACGCAACGGCTGAATATTTCTATTCAGCTTTGAAGACAGTTAACAGCATTGGGTTTTGAATGTTCAAAATTTGCTATAGTTTTCCCGAAAATTACAAATATTTCTTGACATGTGTGATTTTTTTTTATAAAAAATAGCATCGGAAATATTGGTGGGGACAACATTTTTTAACATTTTTTTTCTCGAAAATACGTTAAAATCGCAGTTTTAAATTTAACCAAAATTTGATTTTAGTCTTTGCTAAAGCAATGGTTGCTCAATAGAGGCTTTTTTGAATAAAGTGATTAAAAAGTCTCATTTCTCAAAAACTTTTCAATATTTTGTAAAAAAATTTTTTATTATGAAAATATAATATTTGATTTTTGATTTTCGTCCTTATGGCTTTTTTACCACCAAAACTCAAACTGTAATAAAATCGTTATGCGTGTATCAAAAAAATTAGCCTTGCATGCGTTTTCATTTTTTCACGGACTTTATAAGTGTACAAAATTTTATCTTTCTGCTCACCGTTCAAAGGTGTCAGGTGCGGACGGACGGACAGCCAGACATCGAAGTGGAGGTCCTTTTTCTATTTCTGGACGGACCGCTAAAAAAAATACGTATCATGAAAAGGATTATAAAGTTGCATTTCACTGGAAAGGACTATTTCAAGCAATGTCAAAAACTTATCAAAGAATCCGGTGCAGATTCTCGGTTTTTAATTTAGTATCGATCGAGGAAATAAAATTACCAATTGAAGATCTGGCTGGAAAAATTGTTTACTTTCTTGTTTTGCCAAGATACTGAACTAATTGGTAGATGCCATCGAAAATAAAAGGCGAGATTGCGTAAAAAGAGAGATTTTGGCACCTGACTCTTGATTTGGATCTTGGAAGAATTTGGATCTTGGAAGAATATTAGTTTTGTACTTTAAGTAAAACATCAGACAGTCCGAATTACAAGAAAAATTATTATGGACTGTAGGATGCTGGTTGAATATATTTTTCCGAAGAACTTGCCAAGGATTCGTTAAGACGTCCTACAGCTTTAACTCTGGTTGTCACATATATGAACAAGTGGGTTTTTGGATAAAGTTTTGTATATGCAACTGTGGGAGTGGTTCTTATGTAAAGTGCATGGAAGAGGAAGAATCATGAATTTAAAAGCTTCACATATATTGCAATATCACATGTACAGCGATACATTAGAAACATATATTTTAACAAAGAACAAGGATTTTAAATTGTAGGTCTATTTAAAGATCTGATTGCGGCAATCGTCTCATATTTTACAACCAACCTACGTTTTCATTAGCAATGAATAGAACAAAGAACAGTCTTACAACACAAAATCTTAGAATTCATATACCATGAAAATTTTTTCGATGTCGCTTTGCACTTCATAAGTCTAAAGTTACGTCGCTATGACGTTTCTTTGACAGAAGTATTTTCATTTTTACAGTGGGGTACGCACAGTTTCTTACCCTAAGTTCTAATCACAAATGCATAGGTCTTTTGTAGCACCAGAGTGTAAAGAAATATTCATTAAACTAAAATATTTACATAATGCATGAATGGTCGATTGATGTATAGTATCGTTAAGCTATATTTGGAAAATGTGTCAGTTCTCTTGGAACTGACAGGAAGACGAAGCACACATTTTCTGTCTTGGCTTTAAAAAGCGAATGTTAGCTTCCAATTCCAATAATAGCTTATTAAGTGTCTTGTGTAACCTGCTGCGTTGAGAAGGAACGTCTAGTATCCTGTTCCGTGTTTTAATTAGTATGCAGGTAAATCTTCTCGATCTTGTTCTTAGTGTTCCCTATATTATGTAGCCACATAAAAAGACGAATCCAAAAACTTGAGACTTGAGTTTTCGTTTGCTAATCGCACAATGATCTGATAAAAAAACAAATGCCAATGAGTAAGTAAAACATTGTCTGTCGGTCTGTCTGTCATATTCACTTGCCCATTCCTATCTTTTTGTTTTTCATACCCTTTAGTGCTGCAAATCATGAATCTTAAAGTTACCAAGAACTATTGGGTTATGTACATTATTTCATTAAGTCATTCCTTATGAGTTATCTTAATTTATTTTTGAAACGGGTTAAAACAGGTTAAAGATAAAACTGGTTTTCTGGATCACCTCATCTTTTAATAAACGTCGAACAGCAATAAATGTTAGGATGGAAGTCATCGCCATTATATTAAAAATGGTTGATCCACAAGACCTTAGGGACATATGATCGAGATCGAGACCGAATTTTGAATCGAATAAGATATGTCCTTCCGTCTGTCTGTATGTCACACGTTTTAAGGCCTCATTTTAAGCTTGGACGCTGAAATTTGGTGAATAAGTTCATTGTAAGACGTTTGGATGTTTTATCTCCTATTTATTGTTAGATACAGAAAATAAAAATTTAATCGCTTTACCTGCCCTAGGGGGCGTGGCATCGACTTAAAGGGTAATTTTTCATATGCATTTTATTCAATATTTTTGTTCGAAATCGACAAAATTTTACTTAAAATATTATGTAGGAAACACTAAGCCCGTGTCCTACATTTAAATGCATTTTATTAAATATATTTTCGTTCTAAATTGAAAAAATTTTACTATTATATTATGTAGGAAACACTTAGTTCTGCATTACGTGTATACAAGACTTTGGTCCACGCCCACATTTGGAGGCAGAATTGAAGAAAAGCCTAAAATGTTCCAGAAAAACGTAATTTTGACTGGCTTGAAGGCTTATTTAGGAAGGAATAGACGAGGAGTAAGCGAGACTTCAGTCCAGATGTCGTTCATACAAAGTTTTTATTCACTCCCCCTTTTAGGAGTTGATTTTTCAAAAATATTGAATTTGAACCGAAAAATTGCATTTTTACGTGCATTTAAGCGTTACTTGGAAATACATATCGGTGTTAATATTGATCGTTTGTAATAAGGGGCTGTCGAAACTTCGAAAAGGACCACGCCCTTTTCGAAGTTTTCACTACTTACAAAATGTCAAACCAGTGAGTATGTGCTACATTGTGTACGCAGAAGTTACAGTCCGTAAAACGGACCGTTGAATACCCCATCATATCCCACATTGTAAAATGCTGATGGCAAAGTTATTTTTTGACATTTTATAAGTAATGCAAACTTCGAAAAGGGGCGGGGTTCAACCGCCCCTAATTACAAACTATTAATTATAAGATATTTCCACAGATATTTCCAAGTTACACTTAAATGTACGTTAAAATGCAATTTTTTGGTTCAAATTCAATGTTTTTGAAAAATCGATCTCTAAAATGGAGCGTGGCTAAAAACTTCATATGAACAAAATCTGGAAGGAAGTCTCGTTTACTTAACCTGCTACTTTTTTTGTTTCATGATTTCCTAAATTTGGCTCAAGGCCAGTCGAAATCAAAAATATTGAGTAAACTGCATTTGAAAATTTACCCTTAAAATAGATGCCATGTCCACTAGAAGAGGTTTACCAATTAAATTTGTCTTTTTTGTTTCTTACATTCACTAGGAGATGCTAAATGTCAAATTTCAGCCTTTTAAGAAGCTTACTGATGCTAAACGCTTCCAAACGCGTAAGTAGGCGATAGTCCTTCATTTAAGTCAATGATTTATAGCGGAATCCATTTTTTGTGAGTTAAAGCGGAAAAGTTTCATGATTTATAAGCAATAATTATTTGTCCAGAGTGAGGTAATCGCTAAGGTTAATCAATTTTTACGTTAATTGATTTTTTTCAAGTTAATATCCCTCGGGATGGGCTTTATTCATACAAATTTAGCTGCTGCAAAATTGGGCGAGTTTTACGATACAAGTAAGATAAAGGTAGATGAATTGGAAACAAATTCGTCGTATTCATTTATTGATTAGAGTAGGAATCTAATAATATATTTAAGAGAACGACACCACACCCACACATTTGATAAGTTAACAAACGTGTTTTGATCTAACTTTGACAGCGATAAATTTTCAACCTTTTGATAATAGTTGGGAATGGCTTAAAATTTTATCAATACTTTCGGAAAACAAAGCTAAGCGTTCCATTAGGAAACGTGTGCGCCCCTAATTTACTCCGAAAGCCATTTACTCCTTTTAACGTTTTAAGTATCCTGGTATGGACGGCATTTCATAAATTTAAATTTTCTAATAGACCGCTTATACTCTGGTCGCGGAGCGAGGGTCGAGAACGATGGAACGATTGGTATTTCACCAGCTTTATTTCAGAACGGGTGAGAAATGCTACTCCCTCAATGAGTAAGAACAGCAAAAAGGAGTCTTGCTCTGGGACATATACCGAACTAGTGGAGACTATCAAAGGTTGTATTTATTCCAAAGGTGGGGAAGAAAGACCCAATGCAACCGAAGTCCTATATACCGAGCAGCTTAACATCCTTTCTTCTGAAAACAATGGAAAAAGCTATGAGTTGTCCGTATAAGAAAAGAAGTGCTAGACAATTTCCCTCTTCACCACTGCCTGCATGCTTGCAGAGCGGCCAGATCTATCTAGATCGCTCTATGTCAGCTGACGGAAATTATTTAAAATGCTCTTGACACCAAATAGACAGTAATCTGTTCCTTCCTGGATATCGATAGGGCATTTGACAACACGTCACACCCAGCCAGTTTCCAGATGTATGCATGAGCTGAACACAAGATCAGTGGAGACGCACACATCACAGGAAATTATCAAGGCCAGCACAACAAGAGAGTGCCCACAAAGGGCGTATTGTCACCGCTAATGTTTAGCATACTTGCTAAAAAACTACTTGATACATTAACTAACCCAGGCATCAAATGTCAAGCATATGCCGATGACATAGTATTGATTGCCAGGAGAAATTTTGAAGAAACGCACTGTGAAATTATTAAAAGAGCACTCAAGGCAGTCCAATAATAGTGCAACACAGCTGGACTCAATCTAAACCCGGCCAAGACAACTATAGTATCATTCACCAGGAAAAGGAATATTCAAATGAAACCTATAAGACCATCGGGCATGACACTGATACCTGTCAAAGAGGTTAAATATCTAGGGTTACTCCTAGACAGCAGACGGCGTACCCCACAAGCGGACCTTAAGGAATTCAGTAGAGTGGGAGGGTTATGATCCATCACTTCAAACTCATCTGGAAAAAAGGCTACTCGTGCTCTTTTGATAAGCAGGAGCCTTGCGGGTAAGTCTTGGGGATGTACTACGAACATCGTAAAATGGATATACATTCCCATAGCGAGACCAATGATGGTGATTGCAGATCCAGATCCTTACAACATTTTAATTCCTCTTTTACATCAATAAAATTGATGTAATAGTGGATCCCTTTTGCAATTTTGCGATGAAGATAGTAAAACTCCGGAACACATTCTGCAATCCTGTGGGGCTCTGAACTGCAAAAGGATCATGCGTCTGGGAAAATACCAGATACCAGGCAGAGACATGCCCTCGATATAACTGAGTAAAAAGTATGGGAGTCTTTAGAAGGCACAATAGACCAACAGGTCGCAGTTCAAAACCCAACTCAAATAATAATGATAATAATGCGGAAAGCAAATGAGCAAAAGAAGGCACATAGGTACTTTTTTTGTTAGTACCGTCTATTTTAGTACTTTACTTAAGTCTGAGCAACCGATTTGCTTTTTCAATTTTTCGGGCTCCTTGACGTAGCTGTTGCAATTTCACTTATAATTAAGTGGCTTTCCAAACCCATTTTCAAGAAAACATTGATATCGATGTCTAACCACAATCTCAAATCACATTGGCAAAACAATAAAAATTTAGTTAAGGTTTCTTCTCTTACATACAACTTTTAGAACTGCCGGCCGAATCGCAACGGTCCTCTTCTATTGACCTACTTTTTCAGTTCTTTTTTCAGACCATCAAAGTCAAGTATGTGAAAAAATTCATAGAACATATCTGGTGAGAGGGCAATGAAGTAGCCTTTTTATTGTTTAACAATATTTTTTTTCGTAAAAATTAGGTAAATTAATTCTAAGGTACGATGTCCCTATTCAAATTACCAGCAGTGTACAAAAAATAAAGAATCATACAATGCACCAAAGCCCGTAGAACCTAGCCGACTTAAAAAGTCTGCCTTGCAAAATTTGTAGAACGTTTTATTCCAATGCTTCTTTTTGAACCGCTTAAAATTTACTAAAGCAGATTATCACATACACGTGAACGCGTGTTATTTTAAGAAAAAAAGCTAGAGTTTAGATTAGGTAAAAAGTATCCAAATATGTAAAATATAACCAGTTCAAAATGGATAATTTAAATCACTACACGGGTTTGCTCAAATCGCGGTCTGGTTGACATAAAAAGTATTTTTGATACCAAAATTATAAACTGGCTTTGGGAGCACAGCGCTTTTAATTTTAGAGGCTAGAATACTATTAGGATGCCTGCTAGCTCTTGAACGAGAACAGTGACTATACCGACTTTTATGCCTTTTATGCAAACAAACTGGTTCATAAGTTTGAGGACAAATAAGGAACATTGAGCTATTTCAACGTGCCTACTGTTTATTGTTTGAATTTTCTAGAGTTCCATAAATGTACCTTAAGTTCAAAAAAAAAACTTTTTCTTGCATTATTAAATTTACTCACTTTGAATTCTGAATGATTATGTTATCCACTTTGGCCTGAATGGCCTCCGCCGAGGGTTTGTGTACTTTCCCAAGGAATGTGACGATGGATTTTGAGAGCGCCTCAATCTCTTTATGTGATGGTTTAAGTTCTTCAGATTCACCGAGAATTTCCTATAAAGAAGAAAATCATCCAATACTTTTTTATACAGTTTACATAAAAAAAAACATATCGCTTCCGCATCGTTTCGCTGTCTGTCATATTTTGGATCGTGTGTATAAATTCACTTATGAGCTATAATTATCTTAAATTTTGACGGTATATAGGTTGGTATGAATACATATTGAAAACAGTATCGTAAAAATAACACCCGCCTCGCTTTACTCGTTCGTTTGTCATTTGATTGACCATCAAACCGAAGGCCGAGCATGGCGCTTTCAAATGTACTGTGAACATTGACAGTGACACGATGATACAATCTTGCGTTAAAGCCGTCTAGAACCAACCTTGTTATATTGTCAGCGCAGTTGATTTTTTTTATCCTATGCATGGCTGAATAAAACCATGAATTAAACCAAAAATTAAATTTTTTTTCAAAGATTTACACGAGACTTTAATCTAATTGAATTTAAGACACACTTCTATTGGTAGGTACGCACAGCGGCATAGCCCAAGAAAGATAAGGAAAAAAAGTCTGATACAAGTTCAAGGCCGCAACGCATAAAAACATTCAAACAAAAATTAATGAATAAATACATATGTAGGTGCCTATGCCTACACAGGTAGGTATATAAAAACATTTTATTTAACAAAATACATAGCAAAACAAATCAAATTCGTGTTTTGTTTATGCCACTCGCGACTTTGTTTTTCAAATGAATGTTTTATTTCTTTTCAGACAGCCGGTTTGTTTTTTTGCGATGGTTGGCACGAAATCGACGAAACGGCGAAGCAATGGGCAGATCATAAAATTAGCTATTCATATAGAATCAACTTACTTGGATTGCATTCTTTGTATCTTCCAAATGTCGTCTGGACCTTACCACTGGGTCGACATTTCGGAATTTTTCTTCCAATCGAACAATTGATTTTTCCAACGAGTGGTACTTATTCTCGAATTCCTCCCACTTCTCGGCGGCCGATTGCAATGTGTCTCGGCGATTTTCCAAGCCCTTCACTAAATCTGACCACAAGCGGTTCAATTCCGCGTTTTCCTTCTCAATTACGTCCCGGTTGTGCGAGTCAGCTTGCCGGATTAGGGCTTGAGCTTGTTGATTTACTTGAGCGATGTCGTTACTTTGGCTCTGTGTGAAGAATTTTAATTTTTTTTGTAATATTTACACTAAACACAAATGTACATTCGCAATATGGTTCACAGGAATAAGCAATTTTTTATCCGAAAAACGAGAAAGCAATTATAATTTTCAACGAAACGTTTAAAGATATTTTTAAATAAGAAATCATTAAGATACTCATCAAAATGCTCGAATGCAGATTGATTATTTTATTTATTCTTAAAGATCGGGTTCAATCCGTCGAACGTCTCAACTTAAAATGTGGTGTTCCTGCAAATTAAATGTTCTGCCTAGCCTATAACTCTTATACATACATTCACCAACACCAGACGGAACCGGTATTTCCATATATGTTCTCCAAAAAGAAACGTAACTACTATAGATACAATTCGTTTTGAAAATTTATACATGCAGAGCTGCTAAAGACCTATCCACATCACTATCAGACGGAAAAAAGCTTCTAAGAAGATGTCGTCATTTCGCTAAGCAAGTAAAAGTATTTGGTACTTCACAGTATGGTGCACATGTAAATGCCGGCACCGGCTCTTATTTGCGAGCATATAAAAACTCGAATATACACGAACACGGCACATGCCGGCCTTAGATGTATTGAATATTGTTCCTGCTTAGGAGAAAAGAAAAAACCTAAAAACAGCTGAAACTCGCGCACAAGTGCACGTGGTGATGGTGAGATACCTTCACAGTTCACCCAACACAAAACAGTGCACAGAGCTTTTTGTATTTATTTTTTTCTTTTTTCCATGCTGGAGCTCCACCCAACCACATGGTATGGTGACGGAGTCCATATCTCCATGGAAGAAGACTGTGCGTATAGTTCAACATAGTTATTCTAAAAGCTACATTTTCAGCAAAGTGTTTTACTTCACACTCAACACAAGTCAGTTTATTGCATAGATATACTATATATATTAACATATATTGGTTTGGCAGAAAGCTTTTATGACGTGTTGAGCGAACGCGAGGTCTCTCTCATACAACTGCAGAAGGTTTACAAGTTGTGTATTCGAAAATAGATGATGTCATCATCCGAAACCAACCGACGAGAAAATTGTATTCTTTTATTTGATTTGAAACGCAGTAGACGTGCCACAATTTAGGGTTATTGCCAAGACCATGGGAACTTCTGCCAGATGACGATGTACCAATATTAAAATAATGCATTTTTGTCCTATATTATTGGCCTGCGATGTAAGACGGTACCCACATCTCTAAACAAAATTGTGGAATGAATCCTTATGAGTAAGGATTAAAGGAAGGTGCCTAGCTTACAATGAAGCTGATCCTCTCAATATAATATAAACATATAAAGTGCTTAAGGAAGTTGTTATATCGTTTTAGAGTAACTACTCTTCCTACTAAGGCACTACCATATAGAGCAGTGTTTTTCAATCTGTGGGTCGCGACACCCGGGGGGTCGCCAAGAAAAACTAGGGGGGTCGTGGGCTCAAAACTCCTCTTAAGGATATGTGTGTTCAAAAAGGTAAAAAGTGGCGAGTCCCACAAGCAATTTCAAGGCTTCTTTTTGAGCTCAGAATATGCCAGTCTTTTCCTCTCTTCATGGAGTAATTATGGTTGGTTTGCGGATTTTTATTCTTTTTTATCTTTATCGATGGTCGATCGATCAGTTGGAATGACATTAATTTCGTACCCATCTTTGTCCTTGCGTCATAAGAGTCAAGTTCCAAAAGGTGTCTCTTCACGCAAAGAACGGGTTGATTCTCGTAATGATTCATCTGAAGAAATTTCTTCGAAAAATCTGACCATGAACACAAACGAAATTTTAAGAGGAATCATTTGTCGTATCTTCTCAATAAGACAGTTCTTATTTGACAATTCTTTAAAGAGAGCTTAAATATCAAAAATAAATAAGCGTGAAATTAAAAGAAAATGGCGCTTTTTCAGCTTTTAGAGCTCAAGAATTTTAAAAACTGCATAACCTCAATAATTTGGTTAACCTTCCGTACTCAACCGTACTAAACTCACCCAAATGATGTCAACGCAACCGCTCAACTTTTGAATACATACTTATTATTGGTCTCCGCCTTCTTTTGTGAACGTCGACCAGAAAGTTTTTTTAATGGCTTGTCTCTATTACACTTGTCTCTATTATGCTTGTCTCTATAAAACTAAGTTTTTTAATAGTTCGGGGGTCCGAAAAATTTTAAAAACACTGATATAGAGTAAGCAAACCAGTGAGAAAGTGCTACAGTGTGTATGCAAAAGTTACAGTCCGTCGAATGGATCGTTGAATACCACATCCCATCCCACATTATACATTGCTGATGTTATTTTTTTTTTTAGAGTTCCGTCCAAAAATGGAAAAAGAACCTCTCATGGTATCACATATTTTTATAAAAAATTTGCAAGCAAGACATAGAAAAATGAAACTCAAACGAAAAAATTCGATTTCTTCAAAATATTAAAAAGTTTCAGAAATTAAGAGTTGAAAATATATGACGTTTTGCAAAGTGTTTGAGATCATAACTTTTGAACACCTTAGAACAACGCCAATATTGAAGGCACGTATAAAGCAACTCAAAGTTAACTAAGTGCTTAAGTCATATTTTTCAGAAAAAGTTTTAATTCAGCCGATTTGACGCATTTTCGAAAGCAAAAACGCACAAATGCAAGGAAAAACGAATGTGCGAATGGGAACTGAACAAAAACTTCAAAATAGCTGTTTTATGAATTTAAAATTTCAAAAATTATTAAAAAAGGTCAAAAAAGTATGTCTCCTGGTCTATCTCTTAAACGGCATAAGGTATTAGTATACACAGACTTTGTCCATCTACTGAAATTATTTGAAAGGCTCCATGAAATTAGGCCCAATGAAAAATTGCCCTAAAAATTGGGGCAATATTTGTTAATACAAAATTGTCCCATTCGATTTATGCAAAATCGTCCCAAAAAAAAATGCAAAACGGCCCCAAAATGCTATGATAAAATTTTAAAAAAGTTAGGAATTGCCCAAAAAAAATTAAAAATTACCCCAAAATAATACATGGCAAAAAACAACAAAAATTATCATGAAATTAGGCCTAATTTCATCGTTTTGGGCGCATTTCTGCGGCCCTTACGCGTACAGCGTGGTGCGTCCGCGACTCGGTGCGTCAAACCGCGCGGCGCACGGAAACGCGCGCCAAATTGCGACTGAATTAAAATAATATTTAAACTCGTACCTTTTCTTAATACACAGGCAAAATATTAAAAAATAAAAAAAAGAGCTGAAAGTCCTCGATGCTAGCGCTCTTTAATATAGTATTAATAATAGATTTTAATTTATTAAAAACACAATTCAAGGTTTTGTTTAAAATAAAGAACGCTCAGACAATAATAGTGTTCGTTTTATTTAAAATTGAATTCATTTTGGGGCTTGTTTTTTATATTGGGACAATTTTTCATCCTTATGGGGCAATTTCTCATTCTTATGCGCTGATATTGCATTTCATAAATTCCTTGAAAATAAGATTGTCCCTATATTAAGCATCGAGTTTTGAAAAGTTTTTGGATTGTGGTATAATCTCACAAACAAAAATGAACTTTCACCCCAAATTATTAATGCAAGAGGCCCTCAAAACAATGTAAAATCACCCCAAATAGACTATCAAACGTTGTTGTTGCTCACTGTATACATTTTTTGGGCAATTTTTCATTTTTTTTTTTGCAATTTATCAAACTTTGTTGTTGCTTAATCGGGGCCTAATTTCATTGAGCCTTTTTTTGAAAAACTATAGCGAACTTCGAATATTTAGAAACTTCGAAAAATTTACTCAAAAACGTAACAACATTTTCGAAAAAATATATTTTAAAGGTTAAATCATACAAAAGTGTATTTTTTTGGTTCAAATTTAATAATTTCGTTCGTTTAATTAATTTCATCGTTTTGGGCGCATTTCCGCGGCCCTTACGCGTACAGCGTGGTGCGTCCGCGACTCGGTGCGTCAAACCGCGCGGCGCACGGAAACGCACGCCAAATTGCGACTGAATTAAAATAATATTTAAACTCGTACCTTTTCTTAATACACAGGCAAAATATTAAAAAATAAAAAAAAGAGCTGAAAGTCTTCGATGCTAGCGCTCTTTAATATAGTATTAATAATAGATTTTAATTTATTGTTAATGTTTATAAATAAATAAATATTAAAAACACAATTCAAGGTTTTGTTTAAAATAAAGAACGCTCAGACAATAATAGTGTTCGTTTTATTTAAAATTGAATTCATTTTGGGGCTTGTTTTTTATATTGGGACAATTTTTCATCCTTATGGGGCAATTTCTCATTCTTATGCGCTGATATTGCATTTCATAAATTCCTTGAAAATAAGATTGACCCTATATTAAGCATCGAGTTTTGAAAATTTTTTGGATTGTGGTATAATCTCACAAACAAAAATGAACTTTCACCCCAAATTATTAATGCAAGAGGCCCTCAAAACAATGTAAAATCACCCCAAATAGACTATCAAACGTTGTTGTTGCTCACTGTATACATTTTTTGGGCAATTTTTCATTTTTTTTTTGCAATTTATCAAACTTTGTTGTTGCTTAATCGGGGCCTAATTTCATTGAGCCTTTTTTTGAAAAACTATAGCGAACTTCGAATATTTAGAAACTTCGAAAAATTTACTCAAAAACGTAACAACATTTTCGAAAAAATATATTTTAAAGGTTAAATCATACAAAAGTGTATTTTTTTGGTTCAAATTTAATAATTTCGTAAAACTTTCCCCTAAAGGGGGTGGTTAAAGGCTCTGTATGAACAAAATACAGAATGAAGCCTGCTTTTCCTACTGTACCCACTACATTATAGGACGGTACTAATGTACCATCGGTAAGGGTAATATATACCGTTTCGAAAAAAATATCTGACATAGAAAATTTTTTGAGGTTTGAAAAAAAAAATATAGCTTAAAATCATTTGAGTTGATTTACTAAAATGGGTAGAGCTTAAAAATGCCTATAACTTGTGAGTTGTTTCTGTCTTATAAACTTTATTTTGTGTAAGCACAAATCACCCCTGCGTTTCGATAAAAATTTTAGTACCTATACTTTAAATTCGCCTAAAATAAGAACAGTAGATTTAAAAAAAATTTCACAATACCTACCTAAGTAGGTAGGTAGGTAGGTTAGTGGCTTTTAGGTGCATTGAGGCCGAAGTAGGCCCATTGTACTGCCACGCGTGGGTATGTAACCAAGGGAGGGGGTTGGAGTGCAATTTGTACGACAGCTAGCCAGTTTTGTCACTGAATTCTAGTATCTTTTTGACCGGTGTCTCACTAAGATGCCTAAGATAGTTGTACACGTAGACGTAGGAGCCTATTATGGATTTCCTGGACGATGTGAGTGCCGGGCAGCTACAGATGTGTTGTACACTTTCCTCCGCTTCCTTGTCTCGGCAGCTTCTACAGAAGTAGTTTGAGAAACAAGCTAGTCTTTTTGCGTAAAGACCTAATAAGCAGTGTCCGGTAATAATTCCTATTGCAGTACTGATTTTGGATCTCTTTAAGGAGAGCAAGCTATCTGATGGTTACCTACCTTAAAATTAATAAATAGAAATTTTTAAGAATTTAAAGCCCGAAAATCAAAGGGCAAAAATTCAAAGATTACCCCTTTATTTACTACAGCATTCAAAAACTCGTTGGGTTAGCTGGGTTGGGCTAAAAACCCATAATCGCGAAAAGCCGCGAAATTCGCTCAATAATTGCAATATTAAATATAAATAGGCTTAGGCTTAGGGTATAAATTTCTTGATATATTATAGGATTAGGTATACGCATATTTTCGCGATTCTAGATCTTTGAAATTTTGAATTTTCGCTATTTTAGATAGACTATTTTAGATAGCTTAAGTCGGCTTAGAGGTTTACCGCGGAGTATTTAAAGGCTGGTGAGAAGCAAACAAATCATACGATTTCCTAATCGTTAACTTAAATCTATTATGGTTAGGTTCTACTTAAGTCTATTATGGTTACGCCTTAGGGGTTGTTGACTGACGGACAGATATGAACCAATGAAGTCTCTTGTTGGTCTCGAATATAATGTAACGATAAAAGATCTAAGAGACCAGTCGCCTACTATGTTAATGTATCAGTGCTAGTAAAATAAGAATGGTGCACTTATTGTCGAAGTCCACCCAATTCAAAATCGACTCAAAATAAGAAACACGGTGTCTCTATTACAAAAATATGGGCTTTAACCATTTTTGATGCATGTTTCCATCTACCAGAGGCCACTGAAAAACAAAAAAACAACTAACTTTCAGTGGTACATACCAGAAGGAAGGCTGAACTAAAAATATCTGAAACCCATGTATTTGCAATCAGGACAATGCGTTGATTATTTAAAGTCTTCTTTGAAGTGGTTACACCCTCGATAGCAAAAAAGCCATTCCTAAGTTAAAACTACCAATCACGGCTCAAAGGTAGTTTCAAGTCTTTGCAAGTTTGTCATCGTTTAAAATATATTTTCATACCTTTCCAAGTTTTTTGGCTATAATAACCTCTCCCAAAATCAGCTGTGGGCTTTTAGGCTATACGTTTATATGTACACGTATTTATGTATGACGAAAAGTCGTATGAAATAAACTTCACTCCCCTCATGAGTGATCACTTACATAGGATGATGGCACTCAATTGTCAGATACATTTTTTCCTTCACATATCAGTTTAGTATGCCAAAAAAAACCCGAAAGTCTATTTGATAAAAAATTTGAATTTTTGTCTGAAATATATGCGGTAAATCAAGTTGCAAGGTGAGCTAAGCATATTTTTCAGCTTGCGCAATAAATGCGGTAGAATTGGTTGGATTGGGTAAGAATGATACTTTACCCAAGGTTATAAGTTTTACTATCCCACATCG
Source organism: Neoascia interrupta (assembly GCA_947623515.1). Classification (NCBI taxonomy): domain Eukaryota; kingdom Metazoa; phylum Arthropoda; class Insecta; order Diptera; family Syrphidae; genus Neoascia; species Neoascia interrupta. The sequence continues at coordinate 226,186,972 of OX392462.1, forward strand.
AATTAGACTAAAAACAAAAAACTTCGTGTTGATTTGACATATTTGCAACTTGAATAATGCATGCTGTACATTGGAAATTATAAGGAGCTTTCAATCTCTACAGCAACATCCTACAGGCATGGGTTCCGGGCCACGTTGGCAACAAGGGTAATAAAGCTGCAAAGGAAGCCATTTTGTATCCGTTAATGGTGGAAATAACAGCTTTAAAGCAACAGAAGTTAAAATTAAAAGAGGCTTGGAAAAATTGTCAAACTTTTTTTCGCCATCACCAACAAGAAACTGAGCGTTTTCCCTATTGTCGTTCTTTCACCAGAGAAGATTGTATTTTTTTGCTACGCTTTAGACACACTTTTTACTAGTAGACATTACTACAACCATCAACCTCAAGAAGATTGTAGAAGCTGTAGGACTCCACTTTCTATATGGCATATTGTGGTTGAATGCCCCCCTCTCAAGGCAAATTAGAGAAAACTATTTCGATGGTAAAATCAAATTTTGGTTTAACGGTTTTAAAACTGTAGTTTTGGCGTATTTTCGAAAAAAAAAATCGTGAAAAAATTTTGTCCCCACCACTATCTCCGATATAAAATCTGACCGGTATTCTACATATGGTTCCGAGTAGACGTTTTATGGATTTTGAATAAAAAAATGCAGAAAAAACCGCGTGCCCCCACACTATTTCGAATTAATGAAAAAATATTTATTTTAGGAAATTTAAACCCGAATACTGGGCAAACAGTCAAAAATCTCCCCTTTATTTACTACACTGCAATTGCAGCATTTAAAAATAGTCTATAATATTATATAAATAGTCTTTAAATATTTTATAAGCGAAATAAATGAGTTTTTGAGATGAGCTTGAAAAAATCCCATAAAGTCAGAAATCGTCATTAAAAAAAAGAAAACCAAAGTCGTAAATATACGTAACAACATTTTATATGCAAATTAAGCAATAATTCTACGCTCTTCAAAAAAAGCCGACGGACTTCCCCATGTGTGACTTCATAATTGACGGTATTTTTTATAATCGATTGGAGATTTACTATGAGATGGATTATTTACTTAAAATTTAACAATTAATTAAAATTAAACAATTTAAATTAAGCAATCGATTTGGCAGTTTCATGCCCTAGAGGTCATGAAATTAAAGTTAAAATACACAAAAATAGAAAAATAAATAAAATAAAAATAACTGAGTTAGCGAAGACCAAGAATATGAAATTATTTATACAGGGTGTTTCCAAATTCGATGCAAATATTTTGACACAAGATTCTTGGGTATATTTGAAGAAAAAAATTGTTCTACAGTATGGGCCTATCTCAAATTTTGATACCACTTATTGGGAATTTAAGAAAACACCTACTTTGAGGTACCTTGACCCATACTAACACAAATATCTCCGCTAACACTTACAACAGGTACTTCATTTAGGACTTAAATTTTAGAAGAAATAGTATTCCTTTTAACTGCATTAAAATAAAATTGATGACTTTTTTAACTTTCGAGATATTTGCTTTTAAGTCGGATCCTTTTTCCCTGCGCATGACATTTTTTTGACTTTCAAGACACATTTCTGCGAAAAATGCGTAATAAACATATCGGTAATTTTTTTTTTCTAGTGCACCTAACAATACTTAATAAAAATTGCAAAGACAACTTACCCGAAAAACTCACAGATTTTATGATACTTGGGAAATTCCATAGCAGGTAAAATTATGAAAAACTCTTTTCACGAAGCCGCGTAAGGTATAAGGTGGAAATATGATTTGTTACCTACTTTTATAACCGCGATTGACAACAAGAACGATTTTTTGACTATGTATTAATAATTTACGTAGGTTTTAGAGCATGCATTTTTTTTAGACTAACTGATAAAAAGGTAATTTTCCTATCATTTTTCTGTTAAATCCCAAAAAGGATTAAGTTTGAGGTTGGTCGCCTAGTTGGAAAATTTACCTAATGTAGATTGTATAAAAGGTTAGAAAACAAAATTAAATCCATCAAAGTCATTTTTGAAGCCGAGGTGACACAACAGTTGTTAAGAAACCCTACTTGAAATGGCATCTTTTACAAACGAAGAATATGCCGATATTATCTACGTTTATGGGATGTGCAACGGAAGTTCTATTAGAGCACAACAAAGATACCATCAGCTTTATCCTTACCGAAGAGTACCTAATCCCCGCGTATTTACAAATTCGTTTCGCAGACTTCGGGAAACGGGATCTGTTTCAACAAGACGACCTAACGCAGGAGCTTCACCAGGAAGAATTGCAGTTGATGAAAGAATACTGGAAGCCGTTGCAAATGATCCATCAATCAGCATCAGACGCTTATCCTTGCGATCTAATGTTTCAACACATAAAATTGTTCGTCTCCTGTATACGGAAAACTTGTATCCATACCACCATACACCTGTGCAGGAACTGCTTCCGAGTGATTTGGAGCCGAGACTTGAGTTTTGCAACTGGTTGTTAGAGCGGAACTTGGATGACAACGGTTTTATAAGCAGAATCCTATGGACGGACGAATCTCAATTTACTAGAGATGGGATTACAAATTTTCACAATCTACACGCATGGGCTGCGGAAAACCCACACACAATTAGAGAGTCATCATTTCAACACAGATTTAGTGTCAATTTGTGGGCAGGTATTGGAAACAACTTAATCGGTCCCTTCAAACTGCCTCCCACACTGAATTCTGCAAACTATCTGGAATTTTTGCGCAATGATTTGACAGATCTACTGGAGGATGTTCCGGTAACTCAACGAGCTTCGTCATATTTTCAACAGGATGGAGCCCCAGCCCACTTTGGTCGCGAGGTTAAGAATTGGCTGGATGAAAAGTACGCTGGTCGTTGGATAGGAAGAAATGGACCAGTTCACTGGCCTGCAAGATCTCCAGACCTTACAATTATGGATTTTTTTGTATGGGGGAGAATGAAAGAACTTGTTTATTCTACAGAAATATCAACTCTAAATGATTTAGAAGATCGCATTCTCCAAGCATCGTCACAAGTGAGGCAGGAGTTATCCTCAATAAACGTTGACAGCGCAATCCAAAAACGGGCTCTAGCATGCATACAAAATGGACGAGGACACTTTGAACACCTTATTTGATTGTAAAGTTAACTTAATGAAATAAAAAAAAACATAAACCAAACACAAGCATTTTTATTCAGAATAATAGAAGTTGAACACTATGAATCGAGTTTTTCATAATTTTACCTGCTATGGAATTTCCCAAGTATCATAAAATCTGGGGGTTTTTCGGGTAACTGTCTTAGCAATTTTTATTAAGTATTGTTAGGAGCACTAGAAAAAAAAAATTACCGATATGTTTAATACGCATTTTTCGCAGAAATGTGTCTTGAAAGTCCAAAAAATGTCATGGGCAGGGAAAAAGGATCCGACTTAAAAGCAAATATCTCAAAAGTTAAAAAAGTCATCAATTTTATTTTAATGCAGTTAAAAGGAGTACTATTTCTTCTAAAATTTAAGTCCTAAATGAAGTACATGTTGTAAGTTTTAGCGGAGATATTTGTGTTAGTATGGGTCAAGGTACCTCAAAGTAGGTGTTTTCTTAAATTCCCAATAAGTGGTATCAAAATTTGAGATAGGCCCATACAGTAGAACAACTTTTTTCTTCAAATATACCCAAGAATCTTGTGTCAAAATATTTGCATCGAATTTGGAAACACCCTGTATAAGAAAACTGAGCTTATTGGTCGTTATTTTTCAAGTGCGAATTAAAGTGGAAAACCAATCCACGAAACGTCGGCAAAAAGATGGACTTGAAGATTTTTTAATTCGCTTGAAAAATAACGACCAATAAGCCCAGTTTTCTTATATAAATAAAAATAACTGTATTTGTCGAATAATTGTTTAATTAACGGCAAATCAATATGTGCCGTATTAAATCAATACTGCTAGAGTCAAGGAAGTTAATATAAATCGAATCATCTACAAAACAAACTAGACTCTCCTAAGTAGTATGTAAATATTTTCAGGCAACATATTATAAACAAAACGGAAATTCAAATACAAAGGTAAAATAAAGAAACAATGTATTTATGATGCTTCGATCGAAGGCAAAAATTATAATGGAGAGGCGGAAAAGCTACTTCCTCCATCTTTAAGGCTTTACTATTTCGCACTTAAACGAAGTACTTTCATTGCAATGTTATTTGTTTTATGCTCAAAAAATTTACATTAATCTTGTGCTTAAAGTAATCGAGCTAACGCCCGACAGGATCCGTGTTCTAGAAGAAGCGAATCTTGTAAAACAAAGTTAGGTTGCTTGTGTAACAATGCAAGTGTTGCTTGTGTAATCTGTTAGATCAGTTCCGTTTACTAAAAAAATTGCTCAGAAATTCTTGAAATTAAGCGATAAGGAAACGAAATCTTCGTTAAATTTAAGGCCCTACGAACTAACTCCCAAATGACTTAACTCCCACTGTCCCACTGGCTACAATGAACTAACTCCCACCGAATTTTGTGGTGGGAGCTAGTTCATAAAATTGGAAGCTAGTTCATTGGGACTAAGTTCATATGAACCAAGTCCCATTGTTAGGACTTAAATATTTTTTTTTTTTTTTTGGACTTAGTTCTTAGGGCGTATGTCCAATTGAACATTAATTTAAAATCTCGCGAATTCTCGGCTTTAACGTTACTAAAGTGAACTAAATTTTGTAAATTGCATGCTTAATAAAAGTTTTTAGGGATGACTTTCTCTTCAGAAACTTTCTTTTATTATTCTTTGTAGTTTATTTGCGTTGTTTTTTTACTATTACAGTGTTAATTCCGCTTCTACTTTTTTAAATTCGTTGTTCTATGAGGGAAATAAAACTAAACTTACTCCCACTTTTCAAGGTTGGGCTTAGTTTATCGAAGACGTAGCTGATTATGAACTTTGCCCTACTGCTGGGACTTACTTTATTTTTATTTTGGGAGTAAGTACATTTTATGTTGGGACTTAGTTCCAAATAAGTGGGAGTTGGCTCACATGAACTGAGTCCCATTGACAGGAGTTAGTTCATTGGGACTTAGTTCGTAGGTCAAAATGGGCCCTGCGAACTTAACTCCCACTAGCTAAATCGAACCAACTGCCACTGAATCTTGTGGTGGAAGTTAGTTCATAAGATTGGGAGTTAGTTCATGTGGGAGTTAGTTTAATTTGGGAGTTTAATTCGTTTTTTGGGAGTTAGTTCATTTCGTATTAAGATTTATTTCCTTAAAAAAAAATGGGAGTTGGTTCATATGAACTAAGTCCCATTTTCGTTGGGAGTTAGTTCATTGGGAATTAATTCACTTGGGAGTTAGTTCGTAGGGTCACGAACGGCCTACGAACCAACTCACAAACGACCTAGGTCCCACTAAGTGAAATGAACCAACTCCCACCGAATTTTGCGGTGGGAGTTAGATCATAAAATTGGAAGTTAGTTTATTGGGACTAAGTTCATATGAACTGAAATAATCATCGTAGACCCCTAAGACCTTTTTGAGATATGATCGAGACCGACTGGTGAATCGATTATGCCATGTCCGTCCGTCCGTCTGCCCGTCCGTCTTTATGTGTGAAGGTTTCAGGTCTTCAAGATCAATGTAGAAAGCTGAAACTTGGCACACGGCTTGGTTCTCCTATTACACGGACAAAGTTTGAAAATTGGCTTATACCGCCAACGGCTACGCCCACTACTGGCTTAAATGTAAGATAACCTCTATTTCATATTTTCTTTCAAAATATTGGCCCAAAACTAACAAAACGAAAATTGGACCGCTCCCAATATTGACCATGCCCACTTTTAACATGTAAGATCTTTAAAACCCCGATTTCTCGGAAGGTTCACACCAAATCGAAAAAACATATGAAAAATATTAAATATATTTCCCTTTGCTTAGTTTGTTACATAAAAAGTTTTAAGGGGAGTTCTAAGGAAAAATCGGTTTTTTCCAATAATTTTCGCGTTTAACTCATTTTTTCATATTTCTCATTAAACTACAATTAATTGATTTTAATTTTTAGCACACGCCTATATTTGAAAGCGTGGCCAATATAAAATAATATATGAATTCAGGCCAAAAAAACATTTAAATAGGTAAATAGGGTCGGGTATTTGGAAGTTCGTTACTTGTTTTTAGGTTAAATTCTTTTTTTGCCTTACAGTCAATTACAAAGCCTTACTACATAGCAAAATTAAGAGCGCTGACACAACAGGAACATTGTTCCCATACGGACGGCCGGACATTTCGGTTAAATTTTTAACTGATCGACACGACTAATGATATTAATTGTAAGTAATTAAATAAAGATATAAATTTCCTATGATTAAGGATTTGGTATTCAAAAGCACTTGTCCTACTGTACTGTCAGCTCTGAAATTGCTTTTCCCGTGGACCAATATACATTTCAAATAATCTTTTTGGTACTCACCTCAATATTTCCAATAGCATGTGTTAGCTTCTGTATGTTAAAGTGCACACCAGCCAGATTTGTAACAGGTTCGTCGGAGAAGCTTGTACGCTCAATATAAGATTTAACCTTTTCACAAATTTGCTTGTACGATTTCCAGCGGTCAGCTTCTTTTTCAAGCTCATTTTGTTGAGTTTTCGCAGCAGCGAGAGTATTTTGCAAAGTCTGTTGGTATTGTTGTAGTTCTCGCGACAATTCATTTTGCTCAAAGTTGTTTAGAGAGGGCCATATTTTATCAGCAGCTTGCTGAATGTCCTTATGTACCAAGTTCTTAGCTGATATTTCATTCCCGAAGAAGGACTTATGTTCATCCAAATCGCGTACCAGGTTTTCGTAGTCTATGCCGTGCTGAACATTTTGTAAACGGGTTTCAGCCTCGTGAACCCAAGCATTGAATTTCGACACCAATTTCATGTATTCAATGCGGCTTTCCTTGTTACTAGTGAGGTATTTTAAGCGCTCATCAAGCTCGTTCGGCAATATAGCAACCAGTGATCTTCCTTCCGAGAGCATTTCCAGCAGTGAACTGGGCATACCAATCTCAGATTGAACTCCGCCAATGATTTTCGTGAGTTTGTCGAGATGTTGTTTTGCTTCCTTCGAGAGGTTGTGATGTTTCTGTATTTCATGTTCAACTGAATCTGGATCCCTGTCCAAAAGTGGCCTTGATTTAGCTTGGCCTTCGATGCCATGTAGCCAATCCAAAAGTTCTGAGAGTTCAGCAGCCATTTTCTTGTGATGTTCCAACTGATTCTGATGTTTTTGCCTCTGAGTTTCAACAGCTTTTCGCAGATTTTGCAATTGTTTCTTGAGTGATTGAAGTTGCTCCGTAATGCTGTTTCTATCAGCAGCTGTTCCTTCAGAGGCGATTTTCTGACCCTTGTCTGTAGCAGAGGCCAGCAATGCTTCGCATTCCTGAATCTTTACAATAACATCATCATACTTATTAATTTTCTCCTCCAAATCATCAGGCGAATTTTCAATGTCCGTAATTATTTCAGTGTACTTCATGATAAATGTAATGATTTCGTTTATCAACGCTATAAACTGTTCACGCAAAAGCAACAACTGCCTTAGGTGTGCCAGCTGGTCTTCGATCAGCTTGATCATGTCGTCTTGCTGTGTAAGAATACTCTGCAGTTCTGGTAAATCATCAAATTGAAAATCTCCCATTTTATGCTTGCTGTCCTTAAGCTCTTTCAATATGCCCTCGTAAGCGCCGAGAAGATCTTGAACATCTTCGATTTTGCTTCCTATAGGCTTGTTTAAGTCACGCAAACGCTGTTGCACAGCACTTAAGAATTGCATACAGTCTGCCAATTTATTCTTAGCATCTTTGTACTTCTTGATGTTGTCTCCCAAGCTATTAACTCGGTCGTCGATGGTATGCGTAATTTTTCCATATCGTTCCTTGAGATTCTTTAACTCGTCGTTAAGCTTTAGCTTATCGGGATTGCTGAGAGTTGGTGAAATACCCTTTCCCTGTTCAGCTACTTCATTTAAGAATGTTCCCATTTCTTTAGCATTTTCGGCAAGTTTTCTGTAATTCGTAAGCTGCTCTTCAAGAATAGGTAAACTTGAAGTTCTTAGCTCAACCGACGTAGTTGTTTCGACCTCGTTTAACCAATCACCCACCTTCTTAAGTGCATCTTCAAGGTTTCTTCTGTTTTGCAAAAGATCCACTAAAGTTTTCATGCGCTTTGAGTTCTCATCCTTAAGGGCTTGATTGTCGCCTTCGAGTTCATCCAACGTTTTCTGCAGCTGTGCTTTATCGTCCTCAGGGCAATCCTTCATGATATTATAAGCTTGGCGCACAACATCGTTCAGTAAGCCTTCGTTAAACTCCTTAATGTCATCATCGTGCTTTTTATTAAGCTGTATTTCTTTTTCAACGTTGATGGACGAAAGAGGGTGATGCACAGGCTGCTTTCGGATTTCGGCCGACTTCGCTTTCAACCAAGCACGGGCCTTTTCAATATCTAGCTCCAAAGCTCGTCGACTCTTGGCAGCATCAAGAGCCCTTTCCATTTCACTCTTCAATAAATTGGTTAAGTTCTTGTGCTCCGATCCGAAATTCCTCAGAGCTGACACAAGTTGGGTGTACTCAACAGGTTCCAACTCCGGTTGCAAGTTTGAGGTGCGTTTTTCTAGTGATTCAGCTAAAGACTGTTTTGCTTCCGCATCTTTCATCATTCCCTTGATTTGTTGCTGACGAGATTCGGCTGATTTGACGGCGAATCCCATGGGTGGGGGCGACTGCAACTCAACTATTTTGTCCTTAACCCAGTTTTGGAGTTGGTCGATCTCAGCCTTGGCACCTTCAACACTTTTATTTGTCACATCCAACAATTGAGCTTTACGATCGATTCTCTTTCCTAAATCGTTATATCTTCGCTCAAGAGATTTCATTTGCTCTTCGACCTGTTGTCCATCAAGATTACTTATAACCTCCCCAATTGCAGCAGATTTCGCCTTGAGATCTTGAAGTTTAAGCGGTCCATTGTCCTCGAATTCGTTCTTTAGCTCAAGTATAGCGGCCATCTTTTGTCCGCAGTTGAGGCCGCTACCCTTGTCGAGCACATCCATACGCTTTATTAGCGAATCAAACCACGTTTGCATTTGTTGCATAGCCTGGCGATAATCGTCGATGATATTCTGCCCACTTTGCTTTTTAGCAATCGCATTCATCAAATCCCCTTCGAGCTTATCCAAACTGTCTTCGAGATCTGTTGTATCATCATCGGCAACTGAAACAAAAAAGAATATTTTTAGAATTTAGCTCAAATAACTCTTTTTTTTGTAGGGCCTACATGATCCAGTCATATCCGTCATCAGCTGGGAGCGTTTATTTTCAATAGTATTAAGAAGATCATTCATTGCGGCTAATTCTTGCTTAGCTGCTTCCGGCCGAAGCTTGCATGGTCGTGACAACCAATCGGAAACTGAATTCTCTTGCTTCTTAATCCAATCTTGAAGTTCAGCTCTCTGCTTTTGCTGTTGCTCTAGCTCGCTAACCGATTGCGTCAATCCACCCAAATGTGATTGAATCTAAGAAAATATTAAAATTTGTTAAAAATCTTAAATCTAAGTTCAAAAGACAAAGGGTTAGGATGAATGCAAAAAGAAAAGAATTCAGGGTAAATCGAAGATTTTTTTTGTAGCGATGGAAGAAGAAATTTATGAAGCAGCGCAAGCCGTGCAGTCAGTATGGTTAGCCTTGACCTACTCACCTTAGCGACTAGTGCATGTAATTTAGTTAAGTGCCCGCTTTTCGCGTTTATTTTGCTTAGTATGTCGTAATACTTATTAACACGTTCACAGGCATCTGGATCCAATTCTGAATCATCTACATCTTGGTCAGTTCTGACTTTAAGCGGCTTTGGTTTTGTTAAGGTTAAGTGTAGGTGTTTTTGGGATATAATTTGCATTACAGTTTTCAATGCGAGTTTTGGTTTTAATAGGAATTGTTGATATACAAAAAATAAAGCAAATAAAAAACGTTCACAAATACAAATAAAAACAAATTAGCGGGTTTTTAAAAGCTTATTCGAAATCCTTTGCTTACCTGGTCTAGAAGATCTTCCAATTTCGCTCGCACAATTAACTCCTTTTCCGGTATAGGCTGCATTGCAGTTTCCAGTGGAGAGCTTGGTCGACTAATGGATGCGGTAGCTGCCTCACAGGCCTGAACTGCCAAAGCAAGGCGAGATTTCTCTTGCTGTAGCTTATTGTGCATGTTTTGTGCTTGCTGTAGTTGGTTTCTTGCCATTTCCAAGTTAGTTGCCGGAACATCTAATTCGGTTTGAATTATAGGCTCGTATTCGTTTAGATTAGCCATAATGCTACTTAAAGTGTCCTCATAGTCCTGGAATTTGGCCAGCGACTCGTGCAGACGATTTTTAATTTGAACCGAAGTATGCAACAGTGAATTATAGCTGTCTTGAATGTTGTTAAGCTGTTCCTCGACTGTGCCTCGAATGGCGGGAGTAGTTGGCTCATAACGCTTAATTTGACCCTGACCCTTTGCATTCAGGTCGTCTAGAGTAGAACGGTATTTTTGGATTTCATCCAACAACGCTTCGTGTTGATTTATTTGCTCTTGAGTTTGCTCCCTATTCGATATGAAGAGGGAATTGTGAGCCATCAATTGGAATGAGATTTGCAAAAGCCATTTTTCCGCATCTTGCAATGACATGTGGTAAGCGTTGTAGTCGACGATTTCAGATTCTAACGATTTTATGTGGTTAGCACAATCCACTTTAACTTTATCGAAGCGCGACTGTAAGTTTCGAGTTCCTTCTATCTCAGTGCCAAGATCATTAGCTTCACTAACAAGATTGTCAATATCAGGCGTTTTTTGTTTAATATCGTTGGCCAGTGCTTTGAAACGTTCCAAAATTGTTTTCATTTCGCTGAGCTCGCCCTTCGTGTCTGGAACATTTTTAAGAGTTTCTTCCGTGTTTTCTAACCATTTCTTAAGCTTATCCTTATTGCCAGAGAAATCGTTCCATCGAGCTTGAGCTTGATTGAGATTGCTTAGCTTTTCCTTTACAGCCAAGCCAAGTGCGTCCCAATCTTCGCGAACTTTAGTCATTAGATCGCGAAGTTTTTCTTGTTGTTCTTCTGGTGTTATATTGCTGGCTTTGTTGTAAGCTTCTTGGACCATATTAAGCAAATGTTGTCCCTCAGGAAGGCGTGAATTCAAAGACTAAAATTAAATAGAAGTCATTGCAAGAAATAAGAAGAAAACCAATAGAGCAGAAGAATGGCAAACAAAGTTTTTCAATTATTTTAAAAACCAATATAACCTATGAGATGGCAGTTATGAGCAAATTTTGTTTTTGTAATTTATCAGCTGGATTTAATCAAATCCGAAACCTATCTTTATACATTTAATCTGTATATTAACCGTGTATTACGTAATTAGGGATAGGGGAACGCTCGCCAAATATAATGAGTACTACGACCCAAACCCATATATTTGGGCCTAACATTTTTTCTTCTTTATTCTGATGATTCATGTTATGTATTTTCTTTATTTCCACTTATTTCAAGTCAGTTCTTTTTTTATATACAGAAAAGAATGTAACTGAAGAAACAGCTCTATCCTGGGCCAGAACCAGTTTGTTGTTGTTGAGTTAAAAATAAAGTTTTAATTTGTTAACTGTTCAGAAGTATAGGCCTATTGCATAATAGAGGAATAACTACCCGAATTTTGAATTTACCGCCAAATATTTCTAGTTTCCATCTTTTATCTTAACAGTCCTTATTGTTAGGCGATTTCAGTGTAACTCTTTCCTCTCAAATTTCCATTCAGTTGTCAAAAAATGGCACGCGGAAAGGAAGTCTCGACAGATCTCCGTAAAGTTATTATAAATCAGTTCGTTGCGGGAAAATCCACTAACAAAATTGGAAAAGATTTAAATATTTCACGTTCCACAGTTAGACATTTATGTGATCATTATAAAAAGACCAATTCCATTTTGTCCAATAAAAGAAATGGTTGCCCATCGCGGTACACAAAAGCGGATCAGCGAATTCTTTCGAAGATAGTGAGACAAAAGCGACGCGCATGATGCGAGGAATTGTCGCATATTTGGTCAAAAGAGATTGGAAAACCAGCTTCTAGATCTACGACATTGCGGGAACTGCAAAAAACTGATTACGGCTTTTACAAAGTGAGTAGGTACACAAAAAATTTTTTGAATCAATTTCAATCAAAATTTGTTAAGGCAAAATCAAAACCTTTGCTCACTGCCATACAAAAGAAAAATAGACTACGATGGGCTAAGGAACACAAAAATTGGTCATTGGATGAGTGGTCTCAAGTCATATGGAGCGACGAATCGAGATTTGAAGTTTCTGTCGGTGACACTCGACGACGCGTAATAAGAAAACCTGAAGAAGCTTTCCACAAAGACTGTTTAGTCCGAAAGGTCAAGTTTCCAGCATCCGTTATGGTGTGGGGTTGCATGTCAGCAGGGGGAACAGGAAGGCTGCACTTTGCTAACGGCATTGTCAACACCAATAAGTACATAGAGATCATGGAAAACCACCTTATGCCATCCATTCCACGTCTTAAACGAGATGATGGCGCATATATTTTTCAGCAAGACGGCGCTTTCTGTCATACTTCGAACAGAAGCATGGCTTGGTTAGTGGAAAATAACGTTCCAATTCTACCCTGGACTTCTTCCAGTCCAGATCTTTCCCCAATAGAAACTCTTTGGGGAAAAATGAAGAAAGAATTGCGGAAATGCCCTGCCAGAAACAAACAGGACCTTAAATCAAGGTTGCAGGATATTTGGGACTCTTTTACACCAAACTTCTGCCAAAACTTGGTCCAATCAATGCCCAAAAGGATCGCTGAACTCATCCGTGTAAAAGGAGAGGCCACAAAATACTAAGCAGCAACGTTTTTTTTTTTGAATTTTTCTTTAACATATTTTCTTTTTTAGGCCCAAATATATGAACACTTGAAGTCAACAAAATTTATGTTTTTTTCTTAATTTAAAATAAATTGTTAAAATTTATCTTACATATTTGAAATAGTAAGTGTTTTTAGCATTAGTTAAAAATAAAAAAAGTTGGGGAAAATATTGTCGTTGTGAAAAAAATTTACTTATTCTCGAAATACAGCAATAATACATCTTAGGCCCAAACTTCTGGGCTTGGGCTCGTAGTACTAAAATTTTTAAGACGCATCAAAACCAGCAACAATAGGAAAAGCACGGTTTCCATCATTTAGATTAAGCCTGGCAGCTTGGATAAAAGTAGCTTCGTCCTCTTTCTTCCCTTCTCTTCAATATGTCCAATATTTTGTAACATTTAAATATATGGCGGGCCATTAGTGAAACTCTTTTGGTTTTTGGGGAAAGCCTTGGTGTTTCCAGGTAGGGGTTTTCTCGTAAAATTTTTCCCATAACTAATGTGTAGCTTCTATACATTACTTATTGTTAATATGCCTTCGCATTTCATGGGTTAGCCATAACCATTAATCCCAATAATTATAAAAATTAAAAAAATAAACATCGGTGAAGTATACGTAACATTTTTCTTTATATTTCTGCCAATTACTTAAGTTTTACGAATACAGTTTTGAGATTTCACCAATATTTGTCACGTTGCTAGTTGACATAATGTGAACTTATAGTTTGGGTTCCACATAAATGTGGCTTTGTAGATTTAAAAGATACACCGCGAGACCTCTACTATGTGAAAAAGGGGCTGTATCCACATACATCATAATCATCATGTAAATAAAATTGTCGTGTTTGACATAAAGCTCTGTTTGACAAATGTTGCTTAGACAAATGTTGACAAATATCTGCTAAGCTTCAAATGGCAAAATCTAAAAAACTAATCGTGTTTTCTTGATTTTGTACATATTAATGAGGGACATTAAGGCCTATAATCTGTAATTTAATTTAACTTTGTCTTTGAAATTTTCGAAAAAAAAAATAAGGAAAGAGTAACTAAGTTCCATGTTTTTTCGCCTCTTTGTCAGGAATAGGCGCAGATATTACTGCTGATACAACAAAAAAAATACTCTAACGTAAGAAAGACATAAACGCCAATGAGATAGAATATTTTTTTTTCTTTCTTAATTCAAGGCGTTTTCAAATAAATAATTAATTGTTTTTGTTTCGTAGAAGAGTAACTACCCATTCACTTAAATGTCAAAACAAACGTAGACAAATAGATCCACCAATAGATATCACGTTTCCACACAGAATCGAAGCATAGAGGTGCAGTTTGGCTCAACTCGAAGCTCGATAGTTAATTGAGTGACAGATGTTATGTTGGGTGATAATCTTCTGTCTGTGAAGAAGAAAAACTTTGAACTTCAAACGAAATCGTTTTTATTCTTCTTTTCTTTGCTTCAAATTGAAGCAAGTAAAAGCTTTGTTGTGGGGTGCGGTCATCAGTCAGTTGAACAAAATGTGAAACATACTCGACTATTAATTCGATTTTCCGTTGTTATTTGCATCATTCCACTTCGTATAATCAAAAATTCGGTAACGATTAAAAATAAATTTCTTCGCCATAATCAATGCGAATCTGAAAAAATGCTTCAATAAGGATTTATTTTTATACAAATTATAACTAAGACGTAGTAGAAAATCCCAGAAACACGACATTATTGACATTTTAAAAATCTGCCAAACTGATGATTTCGAAGTTGATTAAATTCAAAGCCATTGAAGTTCAAGTTCACCCTGGTCTGTTTGGTGAGATTATGCTTGGTATAGTCTACGTAAAACCTACATCCGAGTAATTATGAATGTAATGTTTTGCCTTCGGATGCCAACTCGCATTACAAAGGGACCGACGCCCCTGGGAAGTTTCGAAGATAGTATCAGAAATTGTTGTTCTTAATACAAATAATTATTCGTTTTCTCAACAATGCATTTCAAAAACTGCGTTTTTCAATCTGTTGAAACTTTATGCTTTACTATATACATAGACAAGCGACAATTGTTCCTCCGTGTTTACAAAAATTCGCCACCGCCCAAGTCGAGGATAACACCTAGCCCATTCATAAAAGAATTTCTTAATAAGCGGTTTAAAAGTCTACGAAAATCTGAACGCTGGAAAATTTCAGGAAAGATAATTAGAACTTTTTTCAGCTATCACTCTATTACTTAGCTTAATTTAGCTGTTTTTATATCACTTATGAGATTTTTGTCAGGTTTTGAGTTTCAGCCTCTGTAATATCTAGACAAGATGTCTCTAAAAAGACGAACCTAGAAAGGTATTGAAATTTAATTAAGACTCACATTAACGGTGTCCAGTTGTTGAGCAATCGCGATAGTATCGCCTTCTCCAGTGCATGCGTTAAGTATCTCATTTGCTTTAGATGTCCATCCGTCCATTTCATTTTTAAAGTTAAGGAATTCTGTGTGATCCGAGAGATTCTTTTCAATTTTGGCTACGACTCCTGTGTTTGGAAATAAATAATTTGATATAATTTTTTTCTCATTTGAAAATCGATATTAAATTTGATACGCAAAAAACGTTTAAGGGAGAATGAATTGGAGCGCACAACTAACAAAAATTAACTTACCTTGTGCTGCCGTAAGCAACTTTGTATAATTCGCCTGGGTTTCAATAGTTTGATCCCTTATTCTGGAGCAGGCGCTATGCTCCATTAACGTTTCGCAAACGTCGTTTAGATCCTCAACAGTATCCCGTTCGTTTAAGACTTCCTCCAAAAGTTTCTAAAATAGATTTAAGAACGTGAGACACACGGGACAACACTACTAATTGAATGCATGCAGATTAGTTTGTGGTTGAAAAGGAAAGTTTAAGTGCATAATTCGAACATAATTCCAAAAGGAGTAGACAAGAAACTTTTAGATGAATGATTCCAATGAGAAAACTTACCTTAGCATTGACGAGATCAGTAGGAGTCTTGCTATCAGATTCGTTCGCAGCATTGACTCTACCCGAAATGTCAGTGATCCACTTATTGATTTGGGTAAATTTAGTTAAGAAGTTTTTCCACGAAGACAAACATTCATCAAGATCAGAACGTGCTTTTCTATTTAGGGCCTGAACGCTTTCCCATTCTGCGTTGAGTTGTTTGATTTCCTGAACGACAGCATCCTGACCTTCAGCCCCACTAGTGGCTATTACATTTTCACTCAACTCTAATGTTGCATCAAGCAAGGCCTTGCCCTCCATCATGGTGCCACCAACATCACCAAGTTTGTTCAACCTTTCTTCAACAAGATCCTTTTCACCATGACAATCGGACGATTGTTCAATGGCAATGCGAGTCTTACGCAGCCAATCCTGGGTTTCTTTAAAGGCCTGCTTGTATTTATCATGGTTGTTTACTTGGTTTTCAAGGTTTTCAATAATCTTTCCGACTGTTTCCTGCAATTGGTCGAACTTTTGAAGACCTTCCTTAAAATCGTTGCGGTCCAAACTGTTGTCTTCCTCAAGGCGGCTGTTGATCTTCTCAACGAGATCGCTGTGTCCATTTATGTCACGATGAATTGCGCGATACTTTTCAAGAGCAGCTCTCTTTTCACTGAGGTCATTCAAGAACTCTTCACTGGGTTTCATGGTAGGCTCGACATCTTCCATCCATTCGAGTAGAATTTTATATAGCTTGCTTACTTCCTCTAGCTGGTTGGCTCTGTTGATAAGCTTCTGTTTTATATCGTTTAGGTCGACAAGGAGCTTCTCAAAGTCCTGCTTAAGGGTTTCAGTATCTTCCTGAATCTTTGCAGCTCCGTTTTGTTCCGTATTCATTATGACTTTTTCTTTTAACTCCAGCAAGTACCGTAATTTATTTTGTCCCGTCTCAAAACCTTGTCGAAGGTTTTTGACAGTATTTAACTTGATCTGTACGTCCTTGAGATTGCCAGGAATAACTTCACAGTCGTTCAATTTCTCCCGAGTTTTTTCAATCCAAGACTGACACTCTTCATAAATAGTGTGATGTTGTTGATGCTCTTGATAGTGCATTTCCAATCTTCGCATAACTTCTTTGGCCAACGTCAGGAGTGCATTGTATTTTGTTGTCAGTTGTGTGATTGCATTGCTAACTCTTGTATCTGAACAAGTTTCAAGTAGCATCTGGGCTTTCATATTTAAGCGATCCAGTTCCTTTTGCCAGTCGAAGAGGGTCTGCAAATGACCCTGGAACTCTTCTAACACAACCTTCTTTTGGCCTAAGCTATCTTGCAGTTTATTGTACGACTGAACAAGAGCTTCGGTCTTGGACAGCCATTCTAGAGCTTCTGTGTATTGATCTTGATAGTCTGTCCATTTGACGATACCAACTTCGAGGTATTCCTTTGCCTTTTTAAGAGCTTCGACGTAACTGTCGAATTCTTCTTGAAGGAGTGCTACCTCCTCTTCAATGATTTCACGATCTGCTGGCTCTGCGCTCTTGCAGGCGATTTCGCCCTGCTCCAAAGCAAGACCCAACTTTTTCTGGCCTTCTGGCACTTCGCTTTGGAGAATTTTAAGCTGGTGTGTCTTTTCGGCCAATGCCTGTTTATCACCAGTGGGCTCCGAACATTTGCTTAACCTTTCCTTAGCGTTGCGCAGCCACTGTGCGAACTCGTTGCCAGCATCAATAAGGGCTTGGTATTGCTCTATGGCGCTCCGTTGCTTTTCGTACAAGTCCCTGGCCTGTTTTGTTAAGGTTTCGTATTTATTAGAAATTTCTGACGCTGGTGCGCCTTGCTGCAGGTCGGAGGCTTTGGAGGCCACCGACTGAATCATTGGCTCAAAAGACACAATGTCCTGAACTATATTGTTCGTCTGCCTGAGATAGGCTTTCTTTTCACTAAGTCCTGAACTAAGACCGGGCTGTCCAGTTCGTGATTTCACGATTTTCTGTTCGCAGGCTTGTTGAAGCTTGGCTTCTCTGTCAGTTATCCACTGCTGAAGTTGCGAATAACTAGAACTATAATCGGCCCATTGCAAAAGACTGGTCTCTAAGTGAACCTTAGCAGTAGACATTTTCTTAACAATACGGTCCCAGTCGGTTTGAAGCTCCCTCATTTCAGAATTGATAGCATCTCTGCCATCTGACCTAGTATTTCGAACCACCTTCTCGCCGTTGTTTATGGCCGTATGAACCAGATTTTGGCCTTCCTCTCGCCGTCTAATGAGATCTTGGATCTGTGCAAGCCGTTGTTGCAGCACATCTTTCGAATTCGCACTCGACGATTCGCTGCAGTTTCGTATTACTTCCTTTGCGTTTGCTATCCACTCCTGAGCACTCTTCATATTTTCACTGTAACCTTTGTGCTGCTCGTAATTTGTTTCCACCTTCTTCAAGACATCCTTCGCCAAGTTAACTTGTACTTGATACATTGAATTAAGATGCCTTAGCTGGTTGTTAACATAGGTATCCAAATGAGATTTCAGAAGACCGGCAGCAGATTGGTTAAATTTGTCGATGTCAGCCTTTCCGTTCTCGAGGCGGGTCATAATGCTGTTCATATCTTCAACTTGCTTTTTCTTTTCCCCAACGTTTGGCTGAAGATTCAATTTGTGATTTTTCACCAGTATGTCAATCTGTTGAAGCCATTCCATTAGACGCTCGTATTCTTCCTTGTAAGCTCGCCATTGAATCATTGTGGCCTCAAGACTTTCCTTCTGTTGAATAATTTCACGGAATAGACCCTCAAAGCTATCACGGAGGGCACGAATGTCATTACGAATTATCTCTTGCCCTTGTGCAGATGTACTAGCCAGCACCACCTCGCCTGTATGCACCAAGTGCTCTACGAGCAGCTCACCTTGAGCTTGCTTATTGATTAAGGCTTCAGTAGCTTTCACTGCATTTTCGATAGCAAGTTTGTCGCCAAGACTGCTTTGCTTCAACGAAGGGAACTTTTCTCTTGCACGGCTTATCCAGCTAACAAGGTCATCGTAAGCCTCCTTGTATAGCCGGTGGTCTCGGTATTGATCATTTCTCGTTGAAAGCAATTTCTGCGCTTTTGCCGCCAGTTCGTCAAACTTATCCAAAACTTTTTGAGCATGGAACGCCTGCTGGCTTTGTTGCCCAGAGCCGAGCATTTCGGGAATTTGTGCTTTAAGAGCATCCACATCGATTTTCTCCATTCGCACTTTTTCTTCAGTGCTCTTTATTCTGTCCAACTGGGCTCGTTTCTCAGTCATCGTGGTTTGATATTCACTAAGCTCTTTAAGGATCTCTTCAAGCCAGTCATTTGTTTTTCGGACATTAGCAACTTGTTCTAGAAAACCACTCCACTGACTTATCGAATCATCCAGATTGGCGCGAACATCAATCATTTTCAAAGCGATAGCGGACCAAGCTTCTTGTATTTGCACAAGCGACTTGTTTATTACTTCATGACCCAAAGGCGCCGTGTTTGCCAGCACATTCTGAGCGAGTTCGACAAGACCCTGTATTTTTGCTGATCCTTCATCTTTAAGTAAAATAACATCTTGTATTGTCGATAACTTATTTTCCAACTCGGCTTGGCTCATGGAACTGGTGTCGGCGCAATAGTCTAATTTCTCTCGAATAGAGTCCATCCAGTTGCTGCAATCAGCGATTTGGTTGTCGAATTCTTGGTGAGACGTAACATACTGTTGCCAGCGATTGTTAAGCTCTTTTATCTTATGGAAAATCTGCTGGTATTTAGTAATCAGTTCGGGGCCTTGAAGACTTCTTACGCTAGACGGACCTTTAAGCAACAACTGGCCTTTCTCTGATACGTTATCGATTTCAAGCTCCTTAGCGCGAACTTCTCCTTGTAAGTTCTTCAGCTCATCCAATTGACACTTCTTTTCGTTTAGAGTCTCTTTTAAGTCAATAGCGTGTAGTTTATTGTCAGATTCGCGAATCCAAGCCAAACAGTGGTTTCTTAATAGCTCGTATTCGGTCCATTGCTGAAGGCGATTTTCTATTGCTTCGATTTCTGAAGTTATTGACGCAAGAAGGCTTTCCCATTCCTGCTGTGTGTTATCAATCTGAGACTTAATGTTGACCTGCCCAACATCTATCGTTCCAGGGATGACCTTCTCGCCCAGGGCTCGAACTTGATCAACACGAGAAAATTCATCTGCAAGACTCGCTTTGAGATTTTTTAAGCGGTCCAAGTTAGTGTGCAACGAAACTTGTTCCAGTTCCAAATCACCCCAAAGGTTAACTGTGTTAGCTGTTGCGTCGATAAATTCCTGGGCATCCATTACCGCCTTGCAATAATGTTGATGATCACTGACAATACTTTCGTAGCGATCAACGTACTGTTCACTTCTTTTCCTTAGAGCTGCGAACTGTTCGGCCAATTTCCTTGTTGTTTCATCAACGCGTTCCGTTTTTTCGGGAAGATTTGACGCGATTTCTTGAAGATTTCCAAGTTCTACTTTATGATTGTTGATGTCATTGAGTATGTCCCTGTATGACTGTAACTTGGCACGCTTCTCATCGAGTGTGGTTTTAAGTTCGATTTCATTTGAGAGTTGATTCTCAACCTTAGTCAGCCAGCTTTGCAGCTTCTCCGCAATGTCATCGAAACCAGACCATTTAGACATTTTATCTTGAATTTTCCTAGCCGTGGCAGTGATGTTGTCGAACAACTGATCAAAAGCTTGCTGTAGCTCATCCAATTGTGACCGAATTGCTTCCCTCCCCTCAGGGGCAGTAGAAGGGTAACACTTCTCACCTGATTCCATGGTTCCATTCAATAGCAACGTAACATTAGATTGTTGGGCTAAGAGCTCTTGAATAGCAACTTGCTTCTTGAGTAGATCTTCACGCGAACCGACTTGTGAAAGATCGCTGCTATCGTCGTATTTGGCCTGGGCATTGGCGATCCAATCGGAGGTGGTTTTGTATTTATCTTCAAAGAGCTGGTGATCATTCACCGATTGCTCACACTTCTTCAAAATTTCTTTAGCAGTGGCCTGAATTGATTGAAAACGGGAAGTCACCTGCTGCACATTGACCGAAATCCTTGTTTCCCCGCTACTTTGAATGAGTTCCGAAGAATCATCTTTCATTTTCTCGAACTCAACTTCGTTGCGTCGAAGACTTTGAATTAGCGATTGGAAACGGTTTAGTTGTTCCAATTTTTCCTCCAAAGTTGACTTGGGGTTGTAGTTCTTGAGGCTGTTTTCAGCCTCGCCAAGCCAGTTTATAAGCCGATCAAGATTTATTTCATAGTCGTTCCATTGTTGAAGTCGGTTTTCTAAGCTGCTCTTAACGTCACTCAATGAGCCACCGAATTTCTCAAAGTCTGCATTTAGGTTGGCTAAATCCCTGTTCATGGCTTCCTTAGACCGTACTGGAATTTTGCCAGCGTTCTTCTCAATGTGATTCGAGAGAGCTTGTAACTTTATCACTCCTTCGGGCAAGGAATCTTGAATCTCGACTACTTTATTTAGACGTGCCTGAAGAGCAACTTTGTTTCCAGAGTAGTCGGAATAGCCTGTCAAGCGATCCCATAGATTCTTTTGATAATCCTGTTGAACCTTTTGCAAGTCACTGAACTGTTGGTACACATCGAAGGCTTTCTCTAGCTCACTGAGTAGTCCAGCACAATTCTTTACAACAGCATTGTAGCGTTGATTTATGTCTGCGACGGCTGTCTTAATTTCGGTTGCGTTTACAGGAACAGATGCCTCTAGTAATGTCGCCGCTTTGTCGTTAACTGCTTCAATAATTCTTTTGTGCGAATTGATATCTTGTGTGGTTGCTTTGTATTTAAAGATCTTCGATCGGATTTCTTGGCCGGATGTCCATGTGTTAGGATTTTCGTTCTTCAAAGCCTTTTCTATGGAATCGAGCCAATTATTCGTTTGTCCATAAATATCTTGGTAGCTGGACAGCTGAACTGTCTGCGCTTCTTGTAGTTTTTGGAGGTTCCGTATGCCTTCATCGAGCTTATCCCATCGGTCACGAACATCTCGCAATTGCTGGCGAATCTTTTCTCGGCCTTGTGTGGAAGTCTCTGGTAGGGCTTTTTCCCCAACAACGTTAAGAGAAGCTAACAGGTTCTCAGCTTGCTCACGCTCAGATAGTAATACTTGCAGAATGTTTCCACTCTGAGAAGGTTCATCTTTCAGGGCTTTTTCTAGTTGGTTCTCAATAGGCTCCAACCAAAGATTAATTTCATTTAATTTATCGTTGTACACTTGGTGATTGTCGACCATATTCTGCCAACGGTTTACAACTTCCTTGCTTAGAACTTGCAACAAATGATAACGATTCGTTATTTGCGATGTTAGGTTTTTCAGCCGATCAGTTCCACAGTTGTTTAATAGTGCATGAGCTGCATCCGCAAAAGCGTCTATTTCCTTCTCCTTTTGTATAATCAGATCACGCTGATTTTTATATTTCTCAAACTGTTGGGCCTTTTCCTCGAGCGTTGACTGTAATTGCTGATCACGGAAAACACCCTCAGCAGCCCGACACCATTTTGTCAGTTCCTCAAGGCTCTTTTCGAAGCTATTCCACTGATTAAGGATATCTTTCTGCTTCCCTTCAATGCCTTCAATGTCTTGGAAATGGCTTTTTATAGTGGTCTCCAGTTCTTCAATTTCTTTTTCCAGCATCTCGTTTCCCTTTGGTGATGTAGTGTTCTTGACTTTGTCATATTGATCAATAATATCTTTGACGACCTTTTCTCCTTGCGGCTTCGCCTCCCTAAGACGTACCAACGTTTCGAGCTTTCGCTTGATGTCTGCTTTTTCGCCATAAGAATCGTCACAGTCCAGTAGTTTTTCCTTTTCGCCGGCAACCCAGGTCTTTCCTGCAGAAATCATGTTATTAAGATCCGCATGAGCTTCAGCACATGATTCCAGATTGCCTAGTATATCTTCGGATTTGGTCACAATATCGCTAAACAGTTTTTTTATAGATTGCAAGTAGACGTTCAGCGATGAGTCTTTAATTTGATCGACAAGCATTTGGGCTTTATCACAAACATTGTCTACCAACACATTGTGCGTCGTGATCTCCTGATGCAGAAGTTTGTGGTTTTGCAACTGAGCACGTTTTTCTTGAAGGGTCGTTTTTAATTCAGTATGGCTCTGCATAGCCTTGTCCACGTCCTTAAGCCATTTAGTAAGCTGTTCTTGCGCAATCGTGAATTCATTAAACTGGAGCAAGCAATGGTCTATTTTCTGTGTTGCCGAATTAAGATCTTCGGTGTAGTTATCCCACATTGTACGGAGGGATCGTAATTGTTGACGTATGATTTCTCGCCCATCGGGGCTCGTATGACTGTAAAGTTTCTCGCCGCCATCGATTAGAGCTTCAAAAGCAGTTGAATCGTTGATGCGGTTGTCAGACATTTCGCGAATTTTGTTTTGCCTTTCTTGCAAAATGTTAAAGTCCCCAACAACTTCATTATTTTTAGCCAGCTCGGCGATACAATTCTGAAGCTTCTCCTTAAAGTTCTCGTAATCTTTGTTAAACGATTCATGATCTCTCACGTAATTTGCATACTTAGAAGTGTTTTCTTTGCAAATATTCTTAAGAGTTTGGTATCGCGTATTGAGCCGAGACAACCTTAGGTTAAGATCTGTTTCGCCTTCAATTTCTCGCCCCTGATCCAGCAAATCATTAATAGCTCGACCCCGAGCGTCAATTTCACGTGATATGGGCTTCAGCTGCTCCAAATAAGCCTTTTTCGCCTCTACCGTGCTTTTAAGACTTGGATTCTTTACAACGCTTTCGATGCATTTCATCCAGGACTCTATTTGGTCAATAAGACCGTCAAATTCATCCCATTTACTGCAAAGCTGCTTCAACTTTACCAATGAATCTTCACACAGCATCATGAATTCCTGCCAAGCTCTGTTCGGCTCTTCGAAACTTTTGATTAACAGGGGATGACCGCTCGGATGGGTCTGACTCAAAACAGTTTGCAAAAGTTTGTTGCATGTTTCAAATATTGAATCTCCTTCAGGTTTTTGTTGAATCAAATTTTCAACAACAATAAGCTTCTCCTCAGCCCCTTCTTTCTCAAAGGTTGTTTCGTTGAGAATGTCAATGGCTTCGGATTTGATAGTGTTCAACCAATCCTGGGCCTTTTCTAAAACCTGATCGTAGGCTTCGTGCTTAACAACTTGGTTACTCACGACCCCAATCCTGTCGATAAGCTTTTTCGACATGTCGTTATATTCCTGAATTGATTCTTCAGTCTTTCGCTCGGATTCATCGTCACATAAGTTGACTGCCTTGTCATGTAACTGTTTAAGGGCATTCTTGTGTAGAGTAATTTCTTGAAGATGTATCTTGTGGTTTTGAAGAGCAGCTTTCTTTGCTACAAGAGTGGGATATAGGTCCTCGGAGTCAGAAACTTTGGCCTTGGATTCGGTTAACCAGTTCGAAACTTGCGAGTAGCTTTCCTCTATAGAAGTTTTCTGAATGAGCACAGCTTCAACCTGTTGCATTAAAGCGTTCGCTTCATCTCGCAAATAATCGTAGTTTTCTCGAAGTTTCCTCAGATCTGCCCGTATGGCCTCCCTATTTTGCGGTGTAACCATTGGGTATAGAACTTCGCCAACATCAACCGCATTATTCAGCAAAGTTTGTCCAGTTTCAAAAGTCTTAATAAAGTTCTGCACAGTTTGCAACTGCTGGGCTGTAGCCGATGAAGATCCAGGTGATCCCATTCGTGCAAGCTCTTGGAACTCAATTTTTGCATCGTCAAACCAATCGTCAAAGTCCTTAACAGCCTTCACAAAGTTTTCATTGTTTTTATCAGCGTTCTTGACACGGTCAATATAACTCGCTAGACTCTTAGCGATTGTCTGATACCTTTGTACCAGGTGGTTAACGAACTGTCCAATCCTGGCTTCAGGATTCTTCTCCACAAGCTGTTCCGAAATTGTCTCCAAGTTCTTAATTATGGGCTCGTGATTCTGGACATCTTTCTGGAAACTATACAAGTCTTTGAGCTTGGCTTGAATATCAGGCAAACTTATTTGATTGCTAGTCTCAACCTTAGCACGACCCTCAACTTCTCGCAGCCATGTAGATAGTTTGTCATTTACATCTTCGTATTGACTCCAAAGGTCAAAGTTTACATTAAGGACATCTTTGACTTTATCGAAATTGCCTTGAAGAGCCTTCATGTCATCGCTCAGAATGTTAGCTTCTTTTTTCAGTTCAGCAATATTTTCAGGGCTTTCAACTAGTTGCAGAAATTCGAGCGAGTTCAATATTTCAGCGTGGCGGTTCTGGCAGTCGGTGATTGCTTTGTTGACTTCCTGGAGGGAAGACTTCTTCACGTCCAGATTGTATTTGTCACTTGAGGATTCTGGCTGACACCAGGCTACCTTCTCTTGTTGTGTTGTTATCATACGTTTCAACATGCCAACCTTGTCCGCATGGAATTTCTTAAGGAACTGAAGAAGTGACTTTTCGATCTTTTTGCCATATTGATCGACGTTTTCAAATCTTTTCAGTACGTTATTTAGTTCCTTTGGGATTATAGATTCACTGAAAGTAGGATATAAAGCCCGCAGCTCGTCGACACGCGCTCTCAAGTTATCTATATCGTTTCCGTTGTTTTCTAATTGCCCCCGGAGTACTTTGCAAAGCTGAAGGCGCTCCATGATCTTGCTGTTATCTCCGGACATATCATCACACTTGACCAGAGATTCGCGCAGTTTGCTTAAGTTTTCGCCAGCTGTTTTAATATTTTTTCTTATATCTTGTTCCTTCTCATTAAAAGAGCTCGTTATTGATTCCAATCGATTTGCATTTGTCTCAAGCTCCTGAAATTGGTCAGCTAGTAGATCGTTTAAAGCTGCCAGAGCTGGTACTTGAGCTCCATTATTAGTCTTAAGCAACTCCTGAGTCTTTTCCAAAATATTATCCTTAAGAAGCAAATAAGACGGTAAATCAGCTCGGTATTTGTTCAGTCGCATGGGAGCGAATTCGATCTCGATCGTGTTGTCGGCAGCGTCACATAGCCCTTGATTCGTCTCTAACAACCATGGCAAAATATCCTTTTTAGCATCTTCGATTTGACTCCAAATAACGGTTTCAGTTTCATATTGATGGGCGTTCTTTGTAGCCTTGTCATGCAAGTCTTGCCATTGCTCCCTAGCCTTAGCGACGTCGGCGGCTATTTCCTTGGGGACGACTTCTCCAATGCTAGTGAAAAGTTTAGCAATGTTGTTACCTTTACGCTCTAAGTCGTCAAGATTGATCTTACACTTCCTAATTTGTTCCAATGATTTGCGCGTTTTCTCTGCAGCTTGCTGTAACTCAATTTCATCTTGAGGCTGAGATGGGACGGCATGGTAGAAATCAGTTGCCTTTTTGAGCTCTTTTTCGAACTTATTCTTGCCATCAGCGTACTCCTTTAGTGCTTGACTAATAAGAGTGTACTTCTGAATACGATCCAAGATGTCATGCTGAAGAACATCGTAGTTCTTGTCCATTACTAGAAGCACTTCCTGAATAGCTGGCATACTGGCGATGTCCTCTCGCATCAGAATTGAACCTTCATCATGAAGAATGCCCTTTAAGCCTTCTTGATGCTTTAAAGCATCGTTCACAGCTATTAAGTCTGCAATTATTTGATCTATATTTTCCAAGTTCGGTTTGATCTTTAAAATGTACGCCAATTTGGCGCGATTCGCTTGCAGACTTTGACCGAAACTAGTTCCCAAATCCTCAAATTTAGTCTTTCGCTCGACAATTTGCTCTTGTTGTAGTTTTTGATTTTGAGATCGGATTTTCAGGTTGTCTAATTTATTTTCTAAGTCATTAACAAGTTTAATGGCCGCAATTGGTCGCCTGTTTAATGGTTCTTTCAGTTGAACCACAGTTTTTTCATCAATCTCTTTTGCTTGATTCTTCCAGTATTGGAAAGGTTTTGATATGTCCTCAATCTCATTAACGATTTTATTAAGCTCTTCCGGCGATGGATTGTCTGGCTTCTCTAACTGATGTTTAAGATAATTGAGGTGATTTTCGGTTTCGTTCTTCCAACCCAAGAGTTCTGTCCACTTCTCAAGCAAGGCCTTCTTCTGCTGCATGTTTGTTTCGAGATTTTGGAAGTTCACAACTAGTGCGGTATAGGAATCATTCAATGCATTCGCCTCTTGCGGCAATGAGTTCAACGAAAGTTGTTTGACTTCGTCATAGATAGCATTAAAACTTGGTTTTTTGTCGGCATGTTCTTGCAAAAGGGCGTGTATAACTTGGAGGCTCGTTTCAACAGCTTCCGGATTGATTTCCTCAACCTGACCTACTTGGTTTCGTAGCTGATCCATCCAGGTCGAAAAGTTTGCCATTTTTGCATTGAAATCTTGTCGGGCTATAATGGCATCTGATACCTCGTTTATTTTTGCTCTGGTTGATTCTGAAAGCTTAAGTAACTTGCTCTTCATAGCAATAACCCGATCTTTAACGGCTACAGCACCTTCGGGAGAAAGATTAAGTCCGATATGGTCCGAGGACTGTCCCAAAGAAACTAACTTAGCTTGTTGTTCGGAAATTTCGTTGTTGAATGACTTTAACTTCACCAGTTCCTTCTCAAGTTTGTCTACGTGTGGAGAGTTTAAAAGCGACGGTCGCTGAACTATAGCCTTTTCCCCATCATTAACCCATGCTTCCAGTTTCGCAGCATCTGCGTCGAAGGATTTCCAATTCGAAACCAGTTTTTGCAATTTGCTACTAGATTGCTTTGCATTCTCATGAATCGCGGTCCAACGCGAGTGCATAGCATCTAACTCGTCGGGGGCATTGGTTTTACACAACATTTGATGGCTTATGCTAGATATGCCTCGGAGTCTGTCCAACTGCTCCAGACATTGTGCTTCAAATTGGTTTGCGTTCTGTTGGAGCTGAACGGCTTCTTCAAGGGTGAGGGGTTTGGGGATTATTGTATTTACCTTAATTTCGGAATCCTCTACCAGTGGTTTGATTTCTTGGATACCGGCTTGATACCTCTGCCAGTTAATAAGATCTTCTCGAACAGCGTGCGCTTGGTGGTCCACATTACGGTTGATGGCGCTGAATACTTCCTGGAGTTTCACAATTTCGCCCCTTAATCGCTTAGCTTCAGTGAC
Organism: Neoascia interrupta; assembly: GCA_947623515.1. Taxonomy (NCBI): domain Eukaryota; kingdom Metazoa; phylum Arthropoda; class Insecta; order Diptera; family Syrphidae; genus Neoascia; species Neoascia interrupta. The sequence goes on from OX392462.1 coordinate 226,214,984, forward strand.
ATTTCCTTCTTTGGGAGCAAGTTCAGAAGCATCCGCGGCAAGAATATCCAGTTGTTTCATTTTGTCTGCGAGAATTCCCTTAAGGGCGTTTACTTTAGCCACTCGTTCCTCTGGAGTCAAGTCTTCTGATTGCAAAGATTCGATGTTTTTCGGCGCAACTTTGTTCGCCCATTCTTGCAGTTCGGCCAGTCTTGCCTTATAGTTATTCCACTTGGCGCTGTAATCTTCAAGGTAACCTACACGATCCTTGACGTGCTCCATAGTATTGAAAAACATCTTCTCAACTTCAGCAACTTCTTTTTCTAAAATTGGACGCTTTTCGGTGGCTGCCAATGGAGCTAGCTGTCCTCTTAAAGCGTGAAGCTTGGGTAACAGTTGAGATGAAGCTTGTTGTAGGGACGCATTTAGCTCACGCTTCGCTTTTAAGTCCTGACTAACATTCTTTGGATCAGTCTGCAAGGGAGTAAGAGCTCTCAGCTCAGTTTCAGCTGTTTGTAATAGTGAGAAAATGTCATTCTTCTGGTCTACAAAATCATTCCAGACTGTTTGTGTGCCTTTCAGAGATTGCAGCTTATCAACTGTTTCGGTGTATGCTTGGTTCCAGCCAGTCTCTAGGTTTCTCACCTCAGAATTAACAAATGCTGGAGCATGGACATCTTTACTTAAGTCACGACCTCGTTGTAGCATAGACATGATGTGTGGCCGTTGATGATCAAGCTGATTTATAGCGTACTGTTGCTCTTGAATCATTTTGTTGACTTTTTCCAGACTATCTGGGGCCGGAGTATTTGCTGTTTGTTCTTTTACCTTAGTGAGCAAGCATACAACTTCATGCACTTCGCGGCGGTAAGTGAAGCATTTCGAGAATACTTCAGTCTTAACCATAGTAACCTCGATAGTTGGAATAAGATTCTTATAACGAGCAATAAGGTCTTCCAATTTTTTTTGCTCAATGTTGGCTTCATCTTCAGATGCATATCCCAGAAGAGAGTCCAGTGTCTTAACAAGCCATTTCATATCCTCGCGCTTCATATCAGCTTCCTGGCAAATTTTCTAAAGTAAAAATTTTTACAGAATTAGTTTTTGCAGAAGAATTGGAATGAATAACGTTAATGGTAAAAAAATTAATTGAAAAAAATTTAAAAGCATGAATAGAAAAATTGAGTGTCCAATGTAGTCATTAAGACAATGTAGTCGGTGTGCCGACTGATCAGGTAAAGAATATAGTCAAAATATCAAAAGAATCAGTATTTTTCATTTAGAAAACAAAAAATGGTCCAAAAAATGTTAGTCAGATCAGATGGAGTGCCAACCGATAAAACATTTCAATTTTGATTAAAGCATTGAAGGAATTATTAAATTTACAAATATTATATTTCACAACTAAACATTTTTACCACTAATTCCCTCAGCTGCATGTTAGTAAATAGAATAAGCGTTAGATATGTATTTCAAAAACTATGAATTTAAACAATTCTTTTACCTGGAAGACAACTTTCTCCTTCTCAAACTCTTCCATGCTGTTCACTTCGTTAACAATGTTCTTCAAACTCCTGTCTACAGAATTCATCCAAGCGACCATTTCGTTGAATTTTCGTTGGTAATTTTCCCATTGTGCTGGTATTTGTTGCAAAGTTTGCACCAAATCATCAATACGATGGTTTACATCCTGCCATTGTTGTTGAGCAGAATTATAGCTGGTCTTGAGGCTATTGTCAGTCGGCATTTGTTGGGTGTACGCCTGACTTAAACGTTTCATAGTGTCTAGGCTCCTTTCGATACGAGGAATTGCTCCTTGTGTGTTGAAGAAATTTCGATTGCGGTTTAAAATCGATTCGACATCCTCATTACGATTTAAGGCTTGCTCTTCCAAGTGGATTTCCTTTTCGATTTCCTTGATGAATTGATGGAAAATGTTCTCGTCCAGACGGAACTCTAACTTAAGCAAGTGTAGCGGAGCCTGCGAAAGAACATCCCGCCATTTGGCCTGCAGTCTTTCCACCGTTTCTAGTATAGGTATTTGCTCGCTTTCAGGTAAACATCTTGACAGCTCGTGAGCAGAGCGCACCAAATTGTTCATCCATTCTTCATTAACATTTTCGAAAAAGTACTTTTGACTTTCGATCATGGTCTTTGACTCAATATACTTCTCTGCAAGTGCATTCTCGGCCTGCGAGAGCCATTCGCTTACTAATCGCTCGTCGTTTTTGAAATTATTCCAGCTTTGGAGGGTGTCGTTAAGCTTTTGCTCCCATTGCTGGGCATTTTGAATGACATAATTGAATCTGTCATTCAAGCGCTGCATTGACTGACGAGCTTGTGTCGCATCAATAGCATCATCTTCAGCTACAGATTTAAGAAGATTTTGAAAAACTTTATTCTTGCTCTCCAACATAGACCTGTAGTACACAGTGCGCGAGAAAAAGCCCTTTATCTTGTTTAGTTCATCACTAATACTGTCCCTACCTCCAGCTAGTGAGTTCTTACTCAAAATGTTTTCGGCTTCATTGAGCCACTGATTTATTTCCTGCTGACCAGCTTCCAAGGACTCTTGTTGAATAATAAGCTGATGAATAAGATGAAGTTTGCCAGGGATACGTGCGCGGATGCGAACTAAACTTTCTTTTTCTTGTTTAAGAGTCTTCATTGTCTTGTCCACTTCATCCCTTGATAAGTCCTGAATAAGTCCTTGGAAATTGCGACTTATCGTTTTAAAAAGTTCTTCGTTATCGTCGATGCCTCCAGCAAGATTCTGCAATACTTCTCCATACTTTCTCAACTCGTCAATATTGTTCAAAGAATGCTTCTGTTGCAATATGCTTTCTGCATTTCGCAACCAAGAGCTAAGCTTTTCAATGCCACACTTGTATTCTTGCCTCGAGCGAATAATGTCACCAGCATGCATATACTGCTTGGTGTTGGCGAAAAGTCTATCAAACCTTTCGGATAACATGCTGTGTCTATTCCTAAGATCGCCAGCAATCGGATCCTGGCAGGAGGCGATAAGATATGTAACAGCGCTTGAAAGTGTTTGGAATTTTTCCTTCCACACCCCAATATCCTGGAAGAACTCCAAACGTTCGTCTTCAGACTCACCGACCTTTCTTTCGGCGTGGTTTAGCCAGTCCTCACAAACAGGACTCTGTGAGTTCCACGTTTTCCAGCAGGTTACAACTTCCTCCAGCGAATTTTGGCAACACTTAAGTTCCATTGAAACACGCTTCCAGCGTTCCTCTGTCCCGAACATAAACTGGTCAATGTCGCTCACTTCCTTGCGGGACACGTTACCGTCTCGCTTGTACTCATCAACAACCTGCTGCATGTCAACGAAAGCTTTTTGGAATTCTTGGAAAATTTTGTTTCTTGACACAAAGTTTTTGTATTGCTCCAGCTGTTGCTGAACCTTGTCTTCTGTCCCATACTTTCCCGTCCAACCTTTCATTTTGTTTTCGACCAAGTTGAGGAAAGCTATAAGGCAGCACTTGTGCTCCAGGAACTTAAGTTTTATGCGCCTCTCAACAGATTTGGTACCGATTTCTTGTAGTCGACGTTCCATGTTTGTGAGTTGCTCCAATGGCACATTTTGTGCGTATGGAGATCGTTTTGCGTTTTCGAATAAGGCCTCAATTTTAGGTAGCTGCGCAAAGAATAGTTTATGCTCTTCCAGCTTTCTACTTATCACGGATGCAGTCTCCTCATTCATAACGCTTGGAATTTCGTTGTCTAACAAAAGTTTCTCGGCCTCAGCCAACCATTTTCCAACTGTTCCTAAGTCTCCAGGTAGATTAGAATCTAATAACCACAGCCAATACATGATTTGATATTGTACAAGCTGCCACAAGTTGTTGATTTCTTCCCAAGTTTGCTTGGAGACTTGCAAGAAGCCACTTGGTGTTTCGACGAGGCTTTTGATTCTGTTATAAATCGAGTAATGAGCTTCGATCTCTGATCTTGCTATCAGATATTCGCCAAAGTCTCGAGGAAATGAGTTATGCATCACCATTGGTTCGTATTCCATAGTTTTTTCTTGTAACCAATGTCTTAATTCATCGGCTTCTCCTTGAATGTCGGATGAAGGCCTTCCAGCACCCTGCAACATAAAATATTACCTTTGAGCAACAAGTGGCAAAAAACACATTTGAAACTTGCCTTTGGTTCAGGATACTTGTGCAAAAATTGTGCAACATATGTCATAATACTCTTTTCATCTGGTTTTGGGACGTCCACGTCCTCCGCATCTAATAGTTTTGCGATTCCAAGTTTCGCCTCAGCCACGTCAAAGGCTGTCTCCAAACGTTGGCGATTAGTACCTTTCTTTAATTCGGCTAAATTGATCAAATTAGCCTTAATCGCATCGATGAGAGCAAGAAATGCGACGCCATCTCTCCAGCTAGCGCCAAAGTCACGCACCTCTACACCGACGTCTCTGTAAAATTAAATTATTAATTTTCATAGAGTTTGCACTTTGTTTTAATTAAGTAAAACTAATTAAAATTGATTATTAATTAGTTAATTAATAAATGCTAAAGCAAAAATAATCAGCTATTTTTATATTTCTGCTTTTATCATTTTATATTATAATAATATATCATTTTATATTATTAATAATATTTTTTTTTTCTATTGTGAACAGTGAAGTTGGTACTTTTACTTAAAAATATAGTATTGAACTGCCCCAGTGAACCGTAATACTTGTAAGTTTTTCTTTAGCTTAATTTTTTCTTAAATGGAAAAAATATGTTTACTTACTTTGGCAAAGCGTTAGTAACCCAAGTAAGAAGAGTCTTTCTTGCACCCTGCTTCCATTTCTCAGCCTTTGTGTCGGTAACAGTCTTCCCGACACTGTCCAAGGAACTGACAGATCCACCTATTCCATGTCCTAAGTATTCCAAGGCACGACTGTTCTCCTCGATCTGGCAATAAGAGCAAAGTTTATGGTTCAAAACAAATAACAAAAATAAAAATGCCATTAAAACTTCAAAAAAAAATATTAAATAAAGTTGTGTATCGTTCAATAAGCTTTACAAAATTAATTCGTAAAAAGGTTAAATTGGTTAAATTGGAGTTAACCTACATATTCTGTTAGGCCTCTGGAACTTTGTTCCGAATACGCTTTGTTGACCCAATGATCGTATTCTTTTTTAGTAACGAATAATCATAGGTAGTTGAAGTAAAGTTTCACAGAACTACCTTAAAACATGCATTTGAAAAACTTAAACTACGTAGTAATAACATAGTAACAACGGTCAACGATTCAATAACTAACATAAGCGTAAAAAACAAAAATTATTTTGTTTGATCACATTGATTTTCACAAAATGTGAAAACCACAGATCACCTTATCCGATTCCACCCCAGGTTGTATCAGTTGTATCGTTTTTGTTGGAGGTTACTGCACTCAGACACACCTACTGGTCCATTGTACTACCATGCAGACGCCTGGTAATGGTAAGACGCCTTACATTAACATATTAAGTTTACCCGTCTTTCGAAGAAAGATGAGAAGGAGTTTCAGTGATGAAGAGCTAAGGCGTTCGGTACTTACCACGTCAGCCCCAAAGATCCGCCACCTGATGCGAGCAAAGGCAGGACAACTACAGAGGAAGTGTTCCGCTGTATCGTCGTCCTCTCCATAGGCAGGACGGGTGGTGGTTTCGCTTAAGCCTAACAGATTCAAGTGTCTAGCAAAAGCTTGGTGGCCCGTACAGACGCCTACAAGAAGTCTGCATTCGATTCTCCTAAGAGATAGATTCCGCTGTATCGTCGTCCTCTCCATAGGCAGGACGGGTGGTGGTTTCACTTAAGCCTAACAGATTCAAGTGTCTAGCAAAAGCTTGGTGGCCCGTACAGACGCCTACAAGAAGTCTGCATTCGATTCTCCTAAGAGATAGAAGAAAAGATGCTGACCCCTCGCATATGTCCGGGCGTATAGTCGTTTAGTCTGTCTGCACCCATCTTAGTCACGCCAACGAGCCCTGTGCTCACGAGAAACCCAAGTATCAATGGCAGACGTGACAAGAGATACAGGCAGGCCTAAAGCAGGTTCGGGTCCAAGCTCATCAGAGATCTGATTTCCCTGGATACCAGTGTGACCTGGAACCCAAACAAGATTCACTCCATTTAGCCTTACGACTAAGTTCAACGAATTCTTGAGTTCAAGCACTATCTTGGACGAGGTAAGAGGGTTGAGCAAAGCATTTAGAGCGGCTTGGCTGTCACTGCAAACGCATATGCTTCTTGCCCTCCACCTGTTACTCACAATATAGCGCATAGCCATTAGGATAGCGAAAATCTTCGCTTGGAAGACAGACGCATATTTACCTAAGGGGTAGTGGAGTCAAATGTTCTCGCTTTCCACAAAGACTCCAGCACCAGACCTCTGCCAGAAGGTGGACAATGCTTTTTCGGTTTTGGATTCAACATGCTTGGACCATAGAAGTGTCCTATCAAGGATTACTCCCTTGATATCGTGGACCTTTAAGCATTAGTTGAGTCAGACCAGTGGCCTTCCTCCTTCTCGTAAAGAGAACATCCGTTAGTTTTAAGAGGATTCACTGAAAGTCCATTCCTAGTGCACCAATCATCGATCAAGTCCAGGGATCTCTGCGCCTGAAAGCACACAGTCCCTAGGTTTGAGCCGAAAGAAAGAACGCGGACATCATATCACAACGAACCTTTCAATACTCCAAATTTGACGGCGTCTGTTAGCAGTCACGTTTAATCAGGCCGAGTTAAGAAACCTATCATAACCCTCCACGCCGAGGCTCGAAACATTTCTATTTAGAGTATAAATAATATACTAGTCACTATTTACTAAGTAAAAGGACTATTTTGTTAGGTAACGTGTGCTTTGGTGTGTGTCTTAATATTTTTTCAAAATTCGCTTTGGTTAGATAGACGGTCATAAATATGGGGACATTTTGCTTCAGAGCAAGCTAAAGGAATTCTCGAGTTCGCATTAAATTAGTTATAGGCTACATTCAAACAAAAATTCTACCAGAAAGGCGACCCGACATATCACACTGTTTAAACACAAAAAAAAGGAAAACTATTGCAGACAGTTTAACGCTTTAAATAAGTATAAGTAAAACTTTACAAGCAAACAAAAATCGTTAGATAATACGTGGGCTCTATGCTTAAATCAGAGCAAACTAAAGGAAGTCTCGAATCCCCACTAAATTAATTAAATTAGTTATAGGCAACATTAGGACATAGAAGACGAAAGTTATATATGTCTGCGTTTCGATATGTCTGCAAATCGAACATTTTAGAAAACAACGCCGTTTTTGACTAGGTACCAAAAAGGAAGTACAAACGTACAAACGTATTGCATTATGGATAGAAAGTTATTGCAGTTTGAGTTCAACGTTTGCTTTGGAAGTGATTGCTTCATAAGGGAATCACAGAGCAGAAAGGGACACAATAAACGGAGTAAACTTTTCGGATACAACTTCCGGAGATCCAGGACAAGCTTTTAACAAACATATGTTCATTATTTATGCGAAACGGAGGGGACATACATACTCGTTTGTTTACTTCCCATCAAAATCTTAGTTTCAGTTCTGGAGTTCAGTTTATCCCAACTTCCATAATTGAGCTGCAGCTATACTCTTCCGAGTGCATCAAATAAGAGTTTCGAAAAAGGATGGGGATAAGCTGTCATGAATTTGGAGTTTAACAAGGCGCCATACACGCAATCCCTAAGTCATATATAGACTTAGGGACATTAAAACGTCCATCCTTTGTAATCGTCACGTTTGAGTAGCTTCAAGGAGGTAATATAGACGCGGAGGTTGTCAAAATTTTCAGGGTATTCAGAATTGCCTAGAATAAGAATAAGGTTACCACAAATGTGTTACAACCTTTTTCCAATATCTTTACTCTGAGTATCAAACCACTTACTGTGTAAAAAAAAGGAGCATAAAGGATACCTTAAATTATTGTCGCGCAAACTGCAAATATTTAATGATTAATTTATTAAACCATTTGCATGTTTAATGTTAAATTGAGCAATTAGTCTTTGCAAGCGCAAGCTTATTGAACATCAGCACAACTATAAAAAAAAGAAAGTGCAGATTGAAAATGAAAAAGATTTTTGGCTAAGAACCAAATTATTGTAAAAAAAAAAATACAAAACGCCGCTAGCCACGTACCTTTACTTTGTAACTAATTACTACTACTCTTTTCCGCCTCTTTTTACGAAGCTTGCATTAAAGAAAAACAATTTACACAAACTTGATTACTTGAAAATGTTTATACAATAACAAACATAGATTTAAGCGTACTTGACGTGCGGTAAAAAACCTCACTTTGTATGAGGCTGAGATACAAAGCTCAATCGAAGAACTACAAAGTGCAATATACGCAATAATACGCACACGAAAAGCGTGTTGTTTTGTTGTGTTTATCTTTATGGTATTCAAAAATATGCAAATTCTACCTGCGGGCCAGAACATGGGATAGGCTTACCTGGAAGTATAGTATGATTGTCCATATTAAGCCCAACACAACTGGCGGTCTCCCATCCACCAGATCCGCTGGGTTAATGTTAACCAATTTAATTCGTTTGCTAGCTAAAAATTGTAAGGCTGTGTTTGCGTTGCTCAGGAAATGTGGTCGTCGCAAGACTCTGCCTTTCTCTACAGGCAATCGTTCCCCGGATAAAACTTCTAGTAACGCAATAAGTTTGGTTCCATCGCGTAGATCGTTAATTAAGTCGTCTACCCGAAGAGGAGGAATACGCTGAAAATAGAGAAGCAAATTAAGAAAATTAAAATGTTTGTTGTAAGCTAAATACTTTTAAAGAATTTTTGTTATGATTTCGAATAAGATAGGTAGGTAGGTATAGAAAACTTTACTTTGTCCTTTTATCCTTTGAGTTTAATTCATATTTTTGGCGTGTCCCTGTTTGCGTCGTTGAATAGTTTGATTTTCTCAAGAATGGGCTGCATGCGACTTGCTTTTTGCCTTTTGTAATAAATAATAGGAACAATAATGTAGCAATTGAGGTAAGGAGTCATGCTTGTCTTTCGAATAGTTCCCACCACATTCAATTCTCAATTGTCAGGGTAAAATATTTACTACTTAATTTATTTCTTAGAGATAATTGGTTTTTCTTATCGAGTGAGTTTAATTTCAAAACAGAACTAATACCAGGCCAGGCAGTGTGTCATGCTGTGCGGATGCGCCTTTGAGGATGAAAACATTTTAGGCTGCTTCGAGAGTAAAATTCTTCTTGGAAGGGGACAGAAGCTAAATAAGCGTGGAAACTGGAAACGGCCAGCTGGAGAGCTGGCTGGCGAAGCTTCTTGGCTGGTCCACCCCGAGCTGTACCGCCACCTTAAGTAAGGTAGTTAAGTGTGCCATGCTGTGCTAAACATTTTCCGTTTTAAGGATTTTAACACAAGATTATCCTGACCATCGGAAAGATAAGTGTTTGCACCAATTGTAGACGCCATTAAAAAATGAAAAGAAATCTGGCTACTGCGGCTGTTTGATTTCTGGACTTGTTGACGCTATCGAAATACAAGAAGGTCAACAATCCAGCTTTGCCACTTTGTGAAAAGGGCCTTAGTTAGAATAAACTGCAGACAGAAAACATATGCCTACGCATTAGTCTTGTCCAAGACAAGAGACTCTGTAAAAACGTTTAAAACAGAAGGTATAGCATAGTTTAGATTCAGAACCACAATTTTTTTTTTTCAAATTTCAGGAAAAATAAACTTTATATAAATAGTCTCATTTCCAAGTTTTATAAAAAAAAAGTTTTGATTTGACAACCCGAGCGAACATACAAACTCAGGCCAGTTAGCAAGGACTTTCAAGTTTTGACTTGACAACCCGAGCGAACATGCAAACTCTGGCCAGTTCGTAAGGACTTTCTTATCTATTTGTAATGTACATAACAGAAATAACCATTCTTCAGCAAAGGAGATTTCTGTCGTAATAAATTTCTCTTCTATAGTGGGTGTGCTCCGGCATGGAGTTCCGGCCGTGCCGTAGTTGTTACTGTGTGTCGTGTGTGCTTTCTACGCTGGAGGTCTGAATCCTACAATCTCATTCTTTTTCACGGTCTCCACCCCTGCGAGGGTCTGACAAGCCCACCGAGAGTTTTCAAGACAAATGCTTGTCTTGAAAAACTTCTCAAAGTGCCGTTCGGATTCGCCAAAAAATTGTATGTCTCTTTGTATGTGAAGGAATAAGCACACGCAGATACAGCATACATTGTTGAGAAGATGGCCCGGGTTCACCTCGAGTTGTTGCGCCACTCTATTTTTCTATTCTTATTGCGTCCGAAAAGGATTCGGCAATCTAATTAGACTCTAACAGTGTGAATCTGGGAAATTATTATTGGATCAAAAACATTCACGCTATGGAAGATCTATTTAACCAAAACCCAAGACACACAAAATTTGTTTTTGACATTGTCGCGCATACATATATCTGGCACGCACATATATCTGAAACTTCGTACGTAAGGTCCACGTCATGCGAAGCAGTACAAGTGTTAAAATTTTTGAAATCCGCCCAAAGACACGCCCACAATCGGTCTAAATGTGCAACTACCTCCACAATTTTCAAAACTGTAAGACGTTCTAAAAGGCTGAAATTTAATATTTAGCATCTCCTAATAAATGTAAGACACAAAAAAGAAAAATTTAATTGGTAAACCTCCTCTAATGGGCGTGGCATCTATTTTAAAGGTAAATTTTCAAATGCGGTTTACTCAATATTTTTGCTCAAAATTGAATAAAAATTGCTTAATATTTTATGTAGAAAACGCTGAGTTTCACATTTTGTTCATACAAGACTTTGGGCCACGCCCACATTTGGAGGCACAATTGAAGAAAAACCTAAAATTTTCCTGAAAAGCCTAATTTCGACTAGCCTTGAGCCCAATTTAGGAAAGCATGAAACAAAAAAATAGCAGGTTAGGTAAACGAGACTTCAGTCCAGATTTCGTTCATATAAAGTTTTAAGCCACGCCTCCTTTAAAGGGTCGATTTTTAAAAAATATTGGATTTGAACCAAAAAATTGCGTTTTGACGTACATATAAGTGTAACTTGGATATATATGTGGTTTCTAATTTGGGGCGGTCGGACCACGCCCCTTTTCGAAGTTTGCATTACTTATACCCGATATCGGGCGACGAATGTCAAAATAAATGCTTTACTCACACACACTGGATATGTGAAAAAGAGCTATTCCTTGTCTCTTTATTCAATGGTATCGACTTGTGAGTGAATATAGACCTCTTACCACGGCTGTCAAAATCTGATGTCTTTCACATTTATCGACCGCGGGACGCCAAGCAAAACGCGTATTTATATGAAAAAATTCAATAGTTTCTGTAGAAGTGCGAGTTACTAATAAACTACTCAACCTAGAGCTTATTCCGTTCTTTAAATTGACCTAAAAATTATTTTAATAAAATATGTGGAAAGTATCGAAAAAGTGTTTCGAAGATATGATCTCCTTGAATCCGTGTACCCTTTTGTAGTCGTATATACTGTTTCTATAACACAAACAACACTTTTCTTATCCTTTCCGTGTTATATAACGAAAATATATTTAGCATTACTTAGGAGGCCTGATGAAGGCTAAAACTTTGCCGTTCATCGAAACACAGGGTTGCATTTTTTAAATAGTTATTTACGTTTATTTGTAATTTTTCTTCGTTTTCCATATAAAAAGGTTCTTTGTTTGGCATCCCGCTTTTAAAGGTTTGACGTCTACTGATATTTCCGAGTTCGGGATGCCAAACAATGTTCCTTTTTATATGGAAAACGAACAAAAATTGCACATAAACGCAAATAACTATTTAAAAAAATGCAACCCTGTGTTTCGATGAACGAGAAAGTTGTAGACTTGATCAGCTTTCCTAGGTAAGGCTAAAAATATTTCAGTTATAAAACACGGAAAGGATTGGAAAAGTGTTGTTTGTGTTGTAAAAACAGTGCATATGACCACAAAAGGGTACACGAATTCAAAGAGATCACAAATTCGGAACACTTTTTCGATACTTACCACTTATTTTATTAAAATAATTTTTGGGTCAACTTAAAGAACGGAATAAGCACATAACTTCTTTCGTTATCGGCACACTCTAGGTTGAGTAGTTATTAATAATTCGCACTTCTACAGAAACTATTGAATTTTTTCATATAAAAACGCGATTTGCTTGGAATCATGCGGTCGAAAAATGTGAAAGACGTCGGATTTTGACAGTCATAGCTCTATTCGTTTTGTGAAACAGGGCTGCCACTTTAATTTGGTGTCTCCCATTGAATAAAGAGACTAGGAAGTGGTGTTTTGGGGGAAAAGTGAAGCATCAGTTTTAGTTGTCTGAGTGCGGATTACCTATGTGCTCATCCAGGCATGTCATGAAAGACGGCCCGAGGTTCATACGTTTCTGGGAACTGGCCAAAAATTACTGAACAACTAGATATTCAACTTGCGTCCCTCTTACCCTCCAAAACCTATTTGTTTACGTTTTTTATAAAGCATTTAAAGCTTTAAATTTCCGTGTCGGTGAATACGTGTAAAAGATACAACTGAATTGTCTTAAGAGACCTTTCAATTCGCCCGCCATTGAGGTTGGAAAATTGTAGGTCCTCTCCATGCCTGTAAGAACACCCATAACGAACACAGCTTGCATATAGAGGTCATGGTTCAGGCGATAGCTTTTCTGAGCTAGAAACACTACAAACTGGAGGATGTACCTACATACTGGATGTAGTTAAAAAGATTATTTCTAGATCCAAGTCCACTTGATTTCCCGATTTTTCTTGTCTAAAAATTAACCTAATTAACCTAAGCATGATTCTGTTTTATCAACCATCGAGAAATTTCCTCTATTCTTTCCCGAACTCACAACATCTTCTCGGTCTACTTAAGCTTGACCTTGAAAATATTTTACTAACAAGTTGCATGCGAATGCTTTGCGGAATACAAATGGCTGACGAATATCAAATGTTGTGTGTTTTGCTTAAAAATCTAATTAGCATATTTAGCACGTTCGCTACTCTTCGATAAAGTTATGTCATCAAGAGCACCCATTGGCCTAATACGACGCTCATCAACAAGTTATTCAAATTCGCATTAAATTCGCCCCAAAAATATGGAAATACAACTCGATTTCTAGAAAACCTGTTCGATTGAACCAAACAAAACTTAAGAACACATTTTAAATAAAAAATTGACTCTGCATTAGCGGATATTAAGAAAAACCGAAATGAAAACTCTTATTGTACCTACGGGCAAAATGATGTCGAAACTTTTATATTTTTGAATACTAAAACAAAATGCTCGTGTACCTACGTGAAAAGAATTTATTTCATTTTCGGCGTAATCTTTGTGCATAAATGCCACTCGACTTTTGTACAGCAACTAATAATATTAAAATATTGTGTTGATACCAGTAATCAGATATAATGAGGTAGTTATATGCGCCAAAACAAACATCCCGGAAGGAATCTAACTGATCATACTATATTTGCTTTTTAACTTTCGAGCCTTATTTCTAGTAGGAATAAAAAGTTGGCTAAAAGTATATGACGCCACAAAATCGAAATGTGCAACCAAAATGTATTAATGGAGTTATCTGACAGTGTAAGATCCCCCGAAATATACTTTGATTTTGAATTACTAGCTATTGTGTGGCAACGCCGACGGAATTCTGCAAAGTTAGGCAAACTTTGCACTTCAATTTCAAATATTTCTTTATATTAGTTTTTCCAATTATTTATGAAAGCTTTCAAATAATTCGATAGCCTCAAAAAATTTTTGATGATAAAATATTCTGGTCGGAAAGAATGAACCTTTGGCTTTGTCTTCGTCCCGTTACGAAACATCGACTTAATGCTATTATCATTTTTCTTTACGATTGTCAAACGTAACATTGTTAAGCCGAAACTTACATGGTGTTAACAAACATGAAAATCTGAACTCGTAAGAGTAAGACCGAGGCACAGCCAAAGATTGTTTGTGAATTCTTTACGATTCACGGCGAAATATCAAAAATATATCCAATAACATAAAATTTTACAAAAGTAAAATAGCGCTTAGCATAGCTGAAATTGGAATAGAGTAAGTTTTTGTGTGTAAATTAACTACATATGGCAACGTGTTTGAAAAGAGTCAACTTTCGATTTAAGGGCCTTTTCCAGTTTTTCTTTCGATTTAAAGGCCTTTTAAGACCCGATGTCCCAAAGACACAGTATTTCAATGCGGATTTAACTCTGATTAGAGGCTCTGCGCCAGCGCCGGTGAACTGCTCCCAGAAAAACTACATCGACGTCACCAACTAGGAAAGGACAGTTAAAATTGCTTTTTTCGTAACATATTTTAGAGCTTACCCACCATATTAGGTGAGTTAATTGAGGATAATTCCACAAATGAAATTGGCGTGAATCGTGCTTATGGGGCTGATGACGAATAATAGTTTCGAACTGAAATTGACCTAAAACCTCGATTCTGGGGTTGCTATCAGTTTAACCCCGAAACTTTGAGGACCTCGTATGAATAAAAAACCGCAGATTTTTTGGCTGGAAGAGTTGGACTGCATAAAGAAACGCACTCATAGTGTTTACTGTTTGTACCAGCTTTTTGAAAGAGAAAGTAGTTAGGTACACCTACAAAAAGTAAATGGGCTTTTTTCGTTTTTGCTCAAGTGATCAGTGAGTTGTGACTGTGAGTGTATATTTGGGGGTGTTAAAACACTGGTCGAAAGTGCGCGAGTTTCGACACTAGAAAGGAGTGAATGCAAGGAAGGCCCCGGAGAATAAAAATCAATTGTACTATATGTATTTGCTTTAACGAATAGTATAACCTATCAACCTAGTCACAAAATAAACTGCACAAACGAAATTCTCCTTCTGCGAACTCCAAGAATTTTCCGGTAAGAAACATTTTTTGCGTAGCTAAGTCAAGGGACGGAATGGAAAACCATCAGATCAGACGCACAAGTTAACAAAAAATAACCGCAGACTCACCAAGGACTGCGCATGTTAATGGCGCAAACAATCAAGCGCACTCACAAAATTAAACAAAAAGAGTGAGAAAACAGGGCCTTCTTTGCGTAGGCACGATTTTTTGATAGTTTTCGATAGTTATGCTTCATGGAGCCTTAAGCCCCTATGTTAATTCTTTATTTTTGCATTCATTCTCCAGTTAAACTGAAAACCAGAGCAGTGCGGATGATTTCGCTTCAAATTCACCCTTGGAGTGAAAAATGGGAACCTGTAACACAAAAAATGGGAACCTGTAAAAAAATGGTCTGGCAGCTGAATAATGTAAAAAAAATTATTTTTCAGCAATTTTTTCACAGGTTTCCATTGAAGTTTGACAGTGCTGGTGAAATTTTTTTTTGTGGGATTTTCGACCTCAATAGAAACAAAACAAAAATTAAAGGAGTAAACATTATTTGGCTTCATAAATACAAACAAAATAATTATTTTCCGCAAATTATTGAGCGTTACCATTATTTTATCAACTTTAATCCCTTTAATCGAAAACTAAATGTAGGTAATGAAAATTAATTTAAACTAGAGAAAAAAAAGTGATAATTGTATTATTTATTTGAGGAATCTTGAAAACATGGGAAATAAGCCTTACGACGGAGAATTCTCAGGAAAGTATTTATTTTGCTTAATGTTAAAAATTAAATTTTAATAAAATATTTTATTCCGTTACAAGAAACAAATACCTTTTTTCGCATGTCCACTTATAAATGCAAAAAGTTTTTAGCTCTCAATTGAACAACGTTTTATAACATTTGAATATTTGCAACAAACTTAACTTTGGCATCAACTATGTCTCCGCCAGAGATTGATCCGCGATTAACATAAATCTTTAATCTTTAAATCTAAAATCTTTAAAATAATTAGAGTTGCGCAACAGCTCGGAGCGAACCATTTATTTGATGTTTAATAACATTTGGTGTTTGATTTTTAACTATTCGTCTTAGAATATAAATTCAAAACAGTTTTCGCACAAAAATAATTGAAAATGTTTCTTTATGCTGTGGGAAATATAAAGGGAAAAGTCAAAGCAGAAAATGAAAGATTTGATACATCTGGTTTTTTAGCTCTTAGCGAAGTTTGTTTTGAAAACATATTATAAAGAGGTAAATATGCTTTGTATTAGCTACTGTTTAATATGAAATGGAAAAAAAACCATGTACATTTTGATATGCCTCAACATCGCAGTTGCTTGGCTATGATATTTTCTGCGTGGATAGTTAAGTTGCGGGCAGCAAGATTTCTCTTTGGGGCATGTCATCGAACCCACAAACTTTTTGGGCCTACAAGCACTTGTATCGGCTTCAGTGCTCCTGTGTTGGTATGATTTTGATTTGTAAGGGACACAGTTCTAATAAAAAAAAAATTTTTAGTTAAACTCCGACTCGTTTAATTGGATTGGAATAAAAAATTATGAATGCGAAGCTTTTTTCTAATCCATTGTTTTTGTAAACACAGATTTTGTAGTTAAATCTGCTCAAAACCTTCATTTAAGCCTTCAACCCAATGAATCCGTTGCGGCTGTCACCTCTAAGTACACAAATGACAGCTCAGTTGAATGCACACGTTCTCATGGGAAGCAGCCCATAGAAAAAGTGCGTGACGTACCTACGTTGCTTTTCAGACTTTTTCGGACTTTTCGAGGCAAATTAAAATCATTTTTGTAGTTCTTTTTCTGCGGAACTTAAAATTTTGCCACTCTTACAAACGCCACAGCCATTTATTGTGTGCACAATACACAGCTGAGTGCATGTGTTTTTACTTTTGACAGCACTTGCATTCTCACTTATGACAGTTGAATGCACACGTTCTCATGGGACGCAGCCCATAGAAAAAGTGCGTGACGTACCTACGTTGCTTTTCAGACTTTTTCGGACTTTTCGAGGCAAATTAAAATCATTTTTGTAGTTCTTTTTCTGCGGAACTTAAAATTTTGCCACTCTTACAAACGCCACAGCCACTTATTGTGTGCACAATACACAGCTGAGTGCATGTGTTTTTACTTTTGACAGCACTTACTACTACTACAACTAGAGACTACTGCTACAGCTACATCACTGGGGTCCTACGGAAGTCCGGGCGACATAACACAATGCTTACGATACCTTTGTACTGAACTGAGTCAGTATGTCTTACTCAACGAGGCAAGGAATGTAGGTAATATTCAATGATTAACTTGTAAATATTAGCTGCTTGAAAAAAGTATATTCACCATAATGCAGTAAGAAAGAACATAATAAGTAAACCTATCATCTACCGACAACCTTCTGATAAAAAAATATAATATCCTGGCAAAAGATACATGACTCATGAGATATGTTTCTGGAAGAACCAGTAAAGTGACTGTTGAGCGTTTGTAGGTGCAGTGCAGCGACGACGCCTTTACGAAAATCGTCTACAACCGTGGGCAGATGGAAACGAGATTTGGTTTCATTATACCCGACCGAGGGTATATTAATTTTAATGCATAGTTTGCAACACAGTGAAATAATCACCGTAGAACCTTTTAGAGATATGATCGAGACCGACATGTGAATCGATAAAGCCATGTCCGTCCATCTGTCCGCCCGTATTTGTGAAGGTTTTAGGTCTTCAAAATCAAGCTAGAGAGCTGAAACTTGGTACACGACTTGGTTCTTTTGTTGCACAGACAAAGTGTGAAAATTGGCTCAATCGGTCAACGGCTACGGTCAACGGCTTAACTTTTGAGCTACAGGAACTTGAAACTTTATATCTGTTCTTTCTGTGTCTCGAAGCAGTACTAGTGCAAAAAAATTTAAACTCGCCCTTAGACACGCCCCGCCGCCGTAGTCATATTTTTAATATATTTGCTTGGGAGTTTTTAATATATTTGCTTGTAATCCAGAAAACTTAAACTACACTGCTGGACAAAATTAGAGGAACGATGGTAGTTGTTTGTTTGACGTTTTATAAATTAATGAAACCATTAGTTATTGAAAAATATCCCTTCTTTAGGTTTTTGTGCTTTTTTGCGGTCCGGCCAAAAATGGAAAAAGGACCTCTTATGGGATCGCTACGTTGTCCGTCCGTCCGTCCATCCGTCCGTCCAATCGCTTTATAACTTCTGAAGGGTAAGTCGTAGAAAGGCAAAATTTGGTGTGCGTATTAACTGCGGAAATAGTCAGAGAATCTAAGGAGGACAATTTTCTTAAGCACAAATAACGGTTTAATTACAGTTCACAGTAATTAAAAAATAAAACTTTTTGAAAAGATCAGAACGTTTTTGAGAAATGAAGAGTCGAAAATGCATGAAGTTTTTCAAAGTGTTGGAGGCCATAACTTTTGAACAGCTTATCGCTCAAAATCAGTACTGAACACACGTATAAAGCAACTTAAAGTAAACCAAGTGCTTAGGTCATATTTTTCAAAAACAGTTTGAGTACTGCAGTTTTGACGCACTTTCAAAAAAAAAAATCGCAAAAATGCATGAAAAAACGTGTGCATTATCCCCCTTATCTCCGGTGCTGTTTGGTGGAATTCTATGAAAAAAATCACACGTATCAGAAATAATTCAAAATTTTAAGGAAAATATAGCGGATTTCGAAATTTCAAAATCTTCTGCGATTTAACTCAAAAACATAAAAACATTTTCAAAAACGATGTTTTTAAGTCTTCTAGTAGCTTAACGGTATAAGCGATCTTTTTCAGATTCGGCTAAAGTACAAAACTTACAAAAAGAAGGAAGGCTGCGCTGAAATGTTTTTAAATTTCCATTTTTAACCTAAGCTTTTAGAAGCCTATTTCAAAAACGAAATAAGAAAGGAGCTTGTTTTACCGTTTACGCATAAACCGGTGGCCATAGAATTAAAAAAAAAAAAACATCAAGGCTAGTGCTGGTGGTTGTGCTATTGGAAAAAAGTCTAACGGGAACTGGAAAAAACTTCAAAATATTTGTTTTATGGATTTGAAATTTAAAAAATTATAAAAAGGTCAAAAGAACGCATGTCTCCCCTCTATCTCCCTTTTAAATTAACACCGGGCATAGTCCATCTTCTTAAATTTTATACAAAACTATAGCAGGCCTCGAATATTCAAAAACTTCGAACATTCAACTGAAAAACCTAAAAACATTTTCGAAAACTATTTTTTAAAAATTTCTTGTTCCTCAACGGTTATGACAACCTTGTTCAAATTTGGCTGAGGTATCTAATGTTTAAAAGGCAAGCGAACTGCATCAAAAACGTTTTAAAATTGCCGTTTTCGACCCCAAGTTTTTAAGCCCATTCAAACAAACGAAATAAGAAACAGCATATTTTTACCGTTTTCTCAGAAATCCATGTCCACAGAATTTGAGAAAAGTGGCAAATGCTAGCAAAGGTTGTAAAATTGATCAAGAAGTCTAATTCGAAATTGCCTTTTTTTAGAGTAACGAAACTTAATATAAAATCACCCAATATAAGAACAGAAGACAGCACTACGAAAAAAGTATATTACAGACTATAAAATATATCCAGAAATAGTTTTAATAAATAAATATAGAATGTTACACAAACTACGCAATATAGATCAATATATGACCATAACCTTCAACAAAAGCCGACGGACCGCTCCGCGTATGTCTTCATACTTGACGCCCTTGACAATCTTTTTTTATATGAAAGCGGGTAAACAACTTTTTTTCTTTCAAATTATGTAAAAATAAAAATTAAAACAAACTCATCAAAAAAAATATGAAATATTTAACTTTTTGCTTCCGTTCCTCTAATTTTGTCCACCAGTGTATTTTATGTTCAAATATATACTATTTGTATAAACCACGCCCACTTTTGGGGCGTTTCAAAGTGAAAACGAAATTTTTTATATAAAAATGCAATTAACACAGTAAACCACATCTGATAAATTATTTGAACAAAAAATACGATGTTTTTGAAAAGGGGTTGAAGGGTAAAGCCACACCCGTTTTATATTGAAATAGTTTCAGTAAAAGTTTAATAAAAATCAAGATTTATAATGCGGCGATTATAAATATCGATTATAAATACCGGGGTGGGGTATGCAACAATTCACCTTAGCAGATTGTAACCCGCCCACTAGTTCATTTTAATTTTATTGAATATTTGTTACTCACCTTCGATAAGTATGAATTTATCCAATTGGTAAACGTCTTCTTCTGAACACGTTCTTGTTCCTCTGAAAAAAAAATTATGTTAAAAAATCAGTGTTAAAGACAGCTCAAGCATAGTTTTTTTACAATAACAAAGTATATAATATAGTTTTTATTATTAGCATGATTTTCTTAGTTTTTAGGCAATAGGTATCTTCATCTTCTGACTTATGGCTCATTAAAAGCTATACTTTGGGCGGCATTTCGTAAGGGGTTTAACAAAAGGGACATTCAATTTGCATTTGTTATACCCTACGCGGGGTATATGTATTACTTTGATATAGTAACACATGGAAATAACCCCCGTGGGCCCTTAAAACCTTTAGAGATACGAACGAGACCGGCAGGAGAACTGATTTAGCCATGTGCTTCTGTCCGTATTCCCAATAAGAATTCCCAATAAGAAAATTCCCAATAAGAATTAGATTTGTATGGTAGGAAATCATCTAAATTCGCCCACTGACAAGCTCAGTAAAGCGGTTTGTGCTCACCCTCTTTTTTTAATAAGTTCCCCATTCAATTAAATTCAGTTCAATTTTATTATGATTATACCGGTGTACATTAAGACCTGGTCTTTTTTAGTACATATGATAACATTTGTTTTTGGACCTTATAAAACTAAGTTTTTATTAAATCTAGATAAGTGTAAGAGAGGTGAGAAAAAGTAGGAGCAATCTGGTAAGTATTACCGGTGAAAAGAAGGTTGAAAGATAAGAGAGAAAGAAAAGAAAGGTAGGGGCTTAGAAAAGATGAAAGTTTTAGAGAATGGTACTGAGAAAAGTGATTGAAAATTGTGGACTTATGTGCGTTTCGTTTGGGGTCGAAAAAAAAAAATTAAATGGGTATGAGTAGGGTATGTCAAAACTGACAGATTTAAATTTGAAAACGTTTCTTTGGTAGCGAAAATGAGGGAAATTAAGGGGAAAGCTCGAATCTGAAATCGCAGAATTAAATCTCGATTTTTAGCAAGAATTATTTTCAGATTAACCAATACCAACACACTGTGTTGACAGCTCGCTTGTTTACTTCGTGTAAATTTGGAACGGGTTAGTCTTTCTAAAGAAAGAACTAACTAATTTTGCTTTGTTTTGTTTTATAAAATGCAATCATTTAATTTACTTGTGGAAAACTTTAATTTCAACATTGTTCAAAATGAAAAAACTGTATTCATCCTCATCATGTTCTTCGACAGTCACAAGAAGCGGTTTTCGTATGTTTTTAGGCAAAGAAGCACCCACAACTTTGCCGAAGGTTAAATTAAACCAAACAAACTTAAAATTGCGTATATTATAAGGGACTTGGTGCACAACTGTAGAAGCAAAGAATAAATTTGAGGTTTTTAATGTAAAAACATTATAATGGCTTTAATTTTTTTTCTAGTTTCGTCAAAAACAAAAACAGAAAATTTCCAGCAATAAAGCCACAGCTAAATGAAAGCAAGCTAGTAGGGATGGAATACAATTTTCTTCAATTAGTACTAAAACGGAGCCGTTAAAAAATTAATTTGTCAATTAAAATAAAAGTTCTTTTATTATGGGAAATATTTGTATAGCTTTTCATTTTTACAGAAATAAAATCTTGAATTATCGCTAGTTTGAGCAAAATGAGTGCACTTCAGAAGCACTTTTGAGCACTTTAAATTCCTAAGCACTATGGATTGAATTTTCGCTAAAGTAAAAAAGTATTTCAAATTAGGTTGGTATGGTATGGTATATAGACATCTTCAATGAATTTCTTGAAACCAATTTCAAGACATTCGGTTCTTTTCTAGTAAATAAACCACATTAAGCAAAACTAATGGAAGGGTTACAATCCGCTTAGGCGAATCGTTGGATACCCCATCCCAATTGACCACTTTCAAGCTCCGAATTGTGTCATAAATCTTGATTGTTAAATTTTAGTTTCTATTAACTTCAACTGTATTTAGAATTTCTCAGTTAAAGAATCTTCTCCCTTAAAAAGGGGCGTGGCATCCACCCCATTTCAATTACATCTTTTTTTTGTTTTCATATTTTATCAGAAGTGATATACACGTCTTGATTGCATTTTCACATTCAAAATTTTTTTTATACTTAAAAACGCCCCCAAAAGTGGCAAAAATTTATTCATTTGAGTTGGTAGCTTACGTACATATCTGAAGATTTTATGGTCCAAGTTTTTTGGATTTAAAGCAAATATATCAAATAAAAACCGTTTATTAGAATGCATATTATATATGACCACGCCTACAAGGGGGTGGTTTTCGCTTTTTTCTTAAATGCCAATCACAATATACTTAAGCGAGGATAACGCGTATTAAATTTCAGCTTCCTACGACAACTTTGAATTTTCATGCTTTGAAGAAAGTGGGCGTGTCAGTGGGCGGATTTTGAAAGATTTTATTCTTGTACTGCTTCGGGACCTAGAAAGAACAGATATTAAGTTTCAAGTTCCTAGCTCAAAATTTAAGGCCTAAAAACTACCGACACACGGACGGACGGACGGACGGACATGGCTCATTTGATTAACAATTCGGTCTCGATCATATGCCCTTAAGGTCTTGCGGGTCTACGGTGATTATTTCTTTTTTGTTACAAACTATGAATCAAACTTAATATACCTCCTATCCTATGGGATGGGGTATAAAAATTTCATTTGTTATAATTTCGTAGTAAAACGGTAGCAACTTTAATTAAAGCATAAGATGTGCTTTATCGAAACACCCACAATGTACTAATTCAAACCCTCGTTAACGGAATATTTCGGCGTAGTACAATTTTAATGCTATATATTTAATGCTGATATTTTTATAAATATCAGTATTCAAAAAATGTTACACCATTACATATTAAAGTCAATTATTAACAATTTATTTACGCTTACCAGAAACAGAATTGCAATGCATATGTTTCAGTTGCTAATGTATGGGATTCCGTTTCTGTTTCTGTTTTACGTTGCTTGTGACAACGCGGCTTAAAGCGTAGTAGAACAAAATGCTTTCAAAACAGCAATGCGAAATAAAGAGTCCAGGGGCAAAATGGCTTAAGCCCACTCAAATCGATTTTGGGAAAAAAGTTGAAAATAAAGTGTACACGTCATATGGTGTCCATTCTATTAGCATAACAATTTATTGGAGATATTCGAGATTTCGAAGAACTGTTATTATCTTTGAAAAAAAAGAACACAATTTCGAACACAACTAACAGATTTAACAAATTAATTAATAGATTGCTGAAATAAAAATATTATGGTTATGTAAGTAAATTACCATTTTACCTTGAAGAAAACATATTTTTTACAAAACATTTTACTCCGATTGTACTTTTTTGCTTAACCTGCCCAGTACAATTGTATTGGCCTTCCCACACTTCAAACAAAACTAACATAATGGCAGGTCTCACCTATTTCCACCCATACTATCACAAAAAATCTCAATTTAATTTTTTGTTTAATTCAACCACAAATAAATAAATTTTGGTTTATATATTACCCAATTCAAAAAAAAAAAAAACACATTAAAAATTGCGGGGCTGCTAATAGTTTTGATGTACGCAGGTGACGAGTTCCACAGCTTTACTGCATGAATGAAAAACAACCGAGATGAAGTTAAGTATTTGAAGGAAGGAATATTTATATTCATTATACGTACGACGTGAACGTGAGAAATCCAATTTATTATATAAATACCGAGCAGACTTGGATATTAGAATTTCGTGCATGAATATGCAATTCCTGGCATTTATATGCTGAGTAAGAGATCACCCTAAGGAAGTTTTTGCGTGAGCCGATATACTGTCGAACCAACGTAGTCAATGGACATACCGAACCATATCGTTAAACGCTACCTTAAGCTTATGCAGCGAAAGAAATCAGGGTTCCGATATACCACCTCCAAATACGTGATCAAAGGCATCATAAGGGTACTAACGAGGTTTTCTAGTATCAACTGGGGTGAAACTAGCAGCTCGCCAAAGTTTTCTCAAACACCCATATATGTGGCTGATAGAGCGGTTGATGTAGTCATAGCAGGATAGCTTTCGGTTAAGGACAAAGCCAAGGCAGGTGGCAGACTTAACTATTATTAGCCTGCAGTTAGAAAGCCAAAAGTGGGGAACCACACTTAACTCAAACAGTTTATTTAATATGGGCAACGCTAAACATTTATTTGTGTTTAAAAGAAGACCATTTATTACTGACCAGTCATTAATGGATGTCAAGTCGATATTTAAAAGATTCACCAGCCGGACAATTTCTTTCATAGGCAGGGATATATGGATTTGAGCATCGTCTGCGTAAAAGTATATGCAATTGAATTTGCAGACTGTGAGCAGATCACTAATAAATTATACCAATAATTTCCCATTATAAAAAAGAGGAAAAAAAAGAGTTCCTAATCCAACACAAACGCGATTGGGGCCAATACGGAGCACTAAAGCCCAACACAGAAACACAACAGCTTACCTTCGCAAGTGTTATGTCTTTAAGAAGAAAATCAATTATAGGTATAACCAGCAGACTATTCAGTGGAAAAATCTGGCATGCCTACATATTATAAATGTCCTCTTTATTTGCATGTTTGTTAAAAAATGGGGATTTAAAAGTTGGCCGAACTTCATAACAAGCGCCGACCAGGAAGCCGCTCATTTTGAGGCAGACATTTTGCTGTTGGTTGGGGTTTGGTGTGCCCTGGAAATTTTCCATACCGGTACCCACCACGCTCATAAGGTAGCGTCCCGTATCCGCCACCTAAGAAAGCGCCCAATTGGGGACTAGCAATCCAAAAAAGGCTTCCCCAATTAGAAGGTACAAAATTTCCTATACTCAATCAGCTAATTATAAAAAAACAAATATATATGTGTATATTTGCAATAAAAAATATATCTTTCGTCTTGCATAACCGCCGAAATTATTTGTTTCCTATCTCCGTCCAAATCGACACTTTAAGTTAGATTAGACTGTATGCCTAGAGGCACTTTTTCCTGAAATTTTACTGGCATTAAGCATCATGCAGTGTGATCATAATTTTTCTGAATGCCGTAAAATGCCGACATGAAAAATAAATAAATAAATAGAGTGGCGCAACAGCTCGAGGTGAACCAGGGCCAACTTCTCAACAATGTATGCTGGTGTGTTGATTTCTTTACATACAAGGGGACCTACAATTTTTTGCCGAATCCGAACGGCACTTTAAGAAGTTTTTCAAGACAATTAATACTCTCGGAGGGCTTGTCAAACCCTCGCGGAGGTGGGGACCGTGAAAAAGAACAAGTCTTTTTTTTCAGGTGACGATGGCAGGATTCGAACCCAGACTTCCGGCGTAGTAAGCACACACACTAACCACTACGCCACGGCACCCCACAAAATGAAATTAAATGCCTGCATTTTTAACAGATAACTATTTCCACTAAGGCATTGAATATAATCAAGCATTTATGCAAATCGTAGAATAATTGACCACAAATGCCTAAATGCTTCTCGCGAAAATATGGACTTGGCATTGGAGAAAAGGTTTGGCAAGTGAGATTCGAGGCGCACAATCTTTCAAAAGTCCGTTCAATTACTCGCAGGCAATTGACACAGGACAATTGGAACAACAAAGCGTGATTTCAATGAAGCTTTCGTGAGTATTGGGACGGAAGCGGCGTATATGGATTAAGCCGTCAACGAGGGCAGAACCAAGTATATGGCGTCATCAAGAAGAGACACCACCCAACATTGACGTCTTGGATCGAACATCACTATAGACAGCTATATAACTTTGAGGTACTTAGGTACCTTGTCTACCTGAGTTCCGCTATCAATTCATACAATGACACTGATAACTCTTGCCAAGCGCTGTTTCTTCCTCTCTCGAGCAACTATAAAGTGTCCATAGTCCATTTATAAAACCCTCATCATCCCAGTCCTGCTTTAGGGTGCAGACGCATGGACCTTGTCAAAGGCGGATTAAAACACTTTAGGCTGCTTCGAGAGGAAAATTCTTCGGACGATTTATGGTCCCGTCTGCATAGACGGAGAGTGGAGGAGGAGATATGTAGGTTCGCAATATTACATCGAACTGTACGGGCTGTAAGGCGACACCGACCTATAGCCAGAAGCGTTTAAATACAACGGCTATAAGATGGCTGGGTCATCTAGAGCGGATGGACACCAACGCCCACTCCGGCCCAGAAAAACTTCGAGTCCACCCCGCAGGGATGAGGCAGGCAGCAGAGGAGCACCAAACTCAGATGGCGCACACAGGTGAAAGGGGACCGCAGCCAACTTCGTGTGCGCAACGGGAGTCGGCTAGCTGGAGACAGAGCTGGCTGGCGGAGCTTGTTGGCTGAGGCTTAGGTCGACCACGGACTGCAATGCCACCTTAAGTAAGAGGGATTAAGGTACGAGACAGAAATAAAATGTGTTTTTGCATAAAAGCTATAGATGCGAGTTTAAGACCAAGGCAAATCAAAGATAAAAAGGTCATAAATTTTTACAGGCATAGTGTAATAAGCGAATCCGCTGGAACGTGAGTTATTTAACAAAAGCATGCCTAGCATATACCTTGTAGCACATGCCAGTAAGAGCGTCATGAAGTCTAATAATAATTGGCATTCGAGACGTCAATGCAAAGCAATGAGCTTTTGCGAAATTTTTTTGTTAGCCTTAAATATGCCAAAGTGGCATGTAGTCCACTAATCTAAGCTTTAGTTATGTTTTTACATGACTTTACCGATAGGGCGATAGATATCCATTTTTTAAGGGAATTTCCATGCGTAATGGAATAAACCATTCGTCACTGCTAAAAAGTGAAAGATTTCAACTTAAGTATACTTCATATAGATACAGTTTACAGAGGAAAATAGAAAGGCCTCACCATGTATCACACGACCCACCTAATCACTAATCACATAATGTATAATTTTCCCATATTGGGAGAAATTTTACACAATTATAATTTTATTTGCTAAAATCAAAAGTACCTAGGTAAATATTTTTTGCCGTGATAAAAATATTTTAATAACTTGTCCATAGATAAAAAAGTATAAAGGTATATTTTCTGCACGCCCACGCCACCGGCGACAAAAATTAAATTATCTTTTCAAAATATGTTGTTAAAAATATAAACCCTTCCTTAAAAAATATTTTGCCGTGGCTAGATTAATAGAATTAAATAACATTGTTATCACAATACGCTGATTGTTTTATTTTTGCATCAGAGATAACGATGATGTCAGCGTTTTCTTTTTTTTCGGTTGACCTTGTTCTTTCAGTGCAAATTATTTGAGAGGAACAAGCTTTTCTAGCTAAAATTTTACTTTATAGGAGCTGGCTAAATTTGCGGCTGGTGGATTGGGGGTTGTTTGAAGTATGCAGAAAATTAAAATCAAATTGTTTGTGTTACTTATCGTGTTTTTGTAACTCCACGTCGCACAGCGAAGAGTGACATAAAGATTATTTTATAATCAAGCAATTTTGCGTCGATCTATGCATCAAATCTATTAATAAAAAAAAGTATTTTTTTTATTTAATATAGGTGCCTACTAATTTTTTGTAGACAAACATTTGCTCTATGTGTTTAAACATTTTGAGCTTTTTCGCAAGTTGTATTTATTAAAAATAAAAGATAATTCCTGATCGCGAAAGATGAGCTTTATTTTGAGACTTGGGAGAATTGATCTGGAACTTTAAATCGAAACCATTTAACATGGTTCCTTTCTTGATTTTTGTGACGGATTTATTGGCACTTTTTTAATCACTGCTCTCAGAAAACGCGAACTTATAACACTGAAACAGTGACTTTGTTTTGAATAATCAAGTTTGTCTCATATATAAGTTTGAAGTTTAGTGTTTTCAAGTACAGTCAACTCCTTAATAGGTAGGTATATGTTCTATAGAATAAGTATTTTTAAAAAGTATTTTAATAAGTATTTTTTATTTAAAAAAAATCGTATTGAAAGGTGTTTCTGGGTAAACACGAAACTGATGAGCGCTTATTGCTTGCTTTTTGAGGATAAAGAAAAAATGCTCCCAAATTTAAAAATAAGGTTTTATCTACTTGTACAACAAAAAAGCAACTTTAAAGTGACCACAAAATGAAAACTTACACTGTAACATAGCCCACACAAACCAAATCAATGCATTTGTTATTTTTCAATGCATATAATGTATATTCCAAAGGGATGGCATATATCAAGTCTGAGTAAGGCTAATACGAGGAAGCCTACACGTAAAAGAAAGAACCTATGTCCAGGAAAATGGATCACGACCGTCTCAGTTCGTATTGCCACATGTTCAAAGGAGAGATCCTACGAAACCTGTCAAAAAGGCAATGTCAATCCACATTCCGGCACAATCGCGAACGAGAGGAAGGCCCAAACAGTCATGGGTCGCATAAAAGCAACGAAAAAAGCATTTATGGACTCAGTGATGAAGTCATCCGAAACCGGGTGGCCTGCCGATATATTCTGAGGTCCAGTCGGCGTACCCCACAAGCCGACCATTATAGGAATGCAGTAGGAGTGGGAGAGCTATGATCCCTCAATTCAGGTCATAACCTTGAGTCTAAGTGAAATAAAGAAGAAGTCTGAGACAGGCGAGCCTAGACATTCAATACCTTAAGGACATTATGACCGAATTCTAAGTCTAATCAACGATGTGCATGTCCGTCCGCATGGCACAATTTTTTAGGCCTTACATTCATTAGTTATGCAATTAGGAAGTTATATATTATTAGAAAAATCATAGAACATGCCCATTAAGATTTTGGTAGGTATACATATACATACATACATACACATTTTGATTAGACTAGATAGTTTTTTTTATTTTCATTGCCTATTTTTTTGTAAAACATATGTTAAAAAAATAAGATTTGATGTGTTACTTATTCGAAAAGTTTTATGTAAGAAACTTTATTTCCAGTAGTGTACCGACTGCGATTCTCATAAATATTGATGTTATTGCTTTAACTAATAATAAGTAGCAGCACTTTTGCAGGGCTTACTTAATCCGGTGATATAGCGACCTTGCAAGCTAAACGACATTCCTATAGCGTATAGCAGATATCAAATAATATAGCTAAAGATTCTGTAGGGATGAAATAAGGTATTTTTATAAACACCTACTTCACAGTGTACAATACCAATTTGTACTTTCATTAGTTTGTGAAATACAGTTTGTAAAAAAATTCCTTTTGCCTCTGTGCTGCGATTTGTGTTCTGGGTGACGTCAGATGTCTCAATAGTGAGTCTAAAAATAACATAAGGCAAGTATTGAATTCATCACTAAAGGTGACACCAGTATTTCGTCTGATTAGACGTGATATAATAGTGGACACTCGATCAGTACCAGAGCTTTTGACATTGTAGCTATACCTCCCATTGAAGCGGGTTAATTTATAAGTCATTTAAGCAATTATTTCGCTTAAATGACGTAACCCATGAACAGCTAGGTATTGAATGTTTTGAGACGATAAAAACACATCACTCTTGACGAACGATATATTGTGCACGTATTTACTTTCGGTATGGCTTTTACGTGCTCTTCGTTAGCAAAATATTATTATTTTTTAAGTCAGTAAAAAAGCAATAGGGGTAGTAAGGCAAGTACTTATCTTAAAAAGCCTCGTACGCTAAACTACATTTTCACGTGGCTACCTAGATAAAAAAGAAGGTGGTTAAAACTCAGTAATTATGGAGAAAAGAATTCGAAAAATCTTGCTTTTGCATATATAATTACAATTAAGTACTTAGATACATAATAACAAATATGTGGGCAATGTTCCTATACTGTAGTGAACCTGAAAATTATAAAAACTTAGTTTGAATTACATAATACAAACACATTTGGTGATCAATGTTTCAAATCAACTTTTGTGAATTGGGTACAATAAATCCTGCTTCTTGTTGTAAGGCATTTAATTTAGATTTTAGAAAAAAGGACACAGAGCAGAGCGGTCCGTCGGCTCTTGTTGAAGGCTTAGGGTACCTACAATTATTTATTAATTTGTTAAAAATGGTGTCAAGTATGTTTATAACTTTATGTTTTTCTTTTCTGTTACTGATAATTTCAATAGCTCAATATTGCTTTCCTTAACTTTTTCAATATCTTGAGTAAAATCTTAGGAAGATATACCTATGCAATCAAGTTAAGTAAATGCTGTCATTGTAGTGTAGAAAATAAAGGGGGCATCTTTGACAATTTTTTTTTAAGGTGAACCTGAACCAGTGCAGTCCCCCGAGATGTTAAGGAGCTTAAAAGTATCTGGAAAAATGCTGTTGAGAAGTAAATTCCAAAGAATATTTTTGTTCTACAGAAGAAAAAGTGACATGGAATTGGTGAGCGAAGTTGCAGAACGTGCAAAAGGAGAATTTTCTGCAAATCTTCTGAGCATTTTCAATGATAGTATCTCTAATAAAGGCATAAATTGGCAACAATTTGGCGGCGAGTTAAAGATCGGAGATTCAGTATTAATTAATTAATTAATTCAGTTAATATTAACTTAATTGCTTTTTTTTTGGATAAAATCAAAAAGGCCGAGTGAATTCTTAGGTTCTGAGCTCCAAAAATGTGTCAATGAACAATATTCCAGCGTTGGCCTGATTTGTCCGTGTCAATTGCATTTTACTTAGAAAGTACAGGTCAGGCAGGCAGAAAAATATATAATAAATAAAATTCGATTTACAGATTTAAAACTATTTTTTTGTTAATTTTAATGTGCTTATGGCCATGTCTGGGATTATGTCGAAATGGCATCTACATACTTCATTACTGAGAAAATGTGACACACGCGTTTTTGCAGCTTTTTCTGCATTTTTTGAATTTAAAATCCATAAAACACTATTCAGCACATTTTTTCGTTTTTATACGATTAATCGATTAAGCCATGTCCATCTATCCGTCCGTATGTAAACAACTTTTAGGCCTTAAATTTTAAGCTAGAGAGCTGAAAGCTTAAGTTGGCTGGAAGTCTAGTTCTTCATATCAAGTTTGAAAATTAGCTGAATCCTCCCACAGACACGCCCAGTACAGACCGGAATGTGCGACCATCCATAATTTTAAATATATTTTTTTTGAATCTTATCTATGTTACAATGGTGCTATCGCTTTAAGGTACCACGCCAACTTTTTAAAGGAATTTCAGCTTAAATGACTGTTTTTCGATAAATATATGTTAAATTTGACTAAAAATTTTATGACAAAAGTTGTAGATATTAGCATTTTCTAACTTTTTTCTATATATAATATCGGCCACTTTTGTGGGCGTGGTGTTAAAAAGGGCCGTTTTTTTTCTGCGGAGTTATAGGCCGAAATGTATGCAACAACCTTGTATAAAGCATTCAGGATATTATATAGGTATATGTTATATTATTATATCCCGCCCATTTTCTGGAGGCGTTGTAGTTCCCTTTTTTGGTAAAGTAGGGTATTTTGCAATCCGCGCAGACGGACTGAAGTTTTTAACTACATATACGCACTAATGCACTTGCCACTAGTTTTCTTGAACTTTGTAAGTGTACCAAATTTCATCTTTCAGACGGACAGAGGGACGGACAAAAAAATTAATACCATAAGAGGTAATTTTTTCATTTTTAGCCGGACCGCTTAAAACCAACAAGTGCTATGAAGCCATGCAGCGGTAGCCATAAGAGGTTCTTTTTCCATTTTTGGACGGACCGCTTAAAACGTCAAGTATACCTAAGGTGCCATGCAATGGTTCTTGCGACGGCTTTTGTTAAGGGATATGTTTTTTTTGTGGAACACTGTTTAAGAGTAAGCTGCTTAAGGTTCTATTCTAAGCTTCTATTCCAAAATCAGACATTAGAGCATCTTTGAATTATGTCACTTTCATTTTAAGGTTGCGATTATGTCCGACGCTTTCACCATAATACCAGGCTTCGCATGAATCATTAAGCCATTAGTTGGCTTTGCGTGAAAATGCTGTGATTTGCTTTAATGCGCCGCGATAATATTAAATGCCTTAGTTGACATTTTTATCTGTCGAAAATGCAGACATTTTGTCTCAACGTGACAGATCGGCATTTTAAGGCATTTAGAAAAATGGCGATCACACTGCTGATGCTAAATGCAAGTAAAAAAAACGGACAAAACTCCTCTATTAATAATTACAGTCTAATCTAATTTTCGAAAAATTTTACAGGTTTTAGTATTTTAAACACATTTTATACTAAAAGCGCGAACATTTACGTTTTATACTCAAAATACCCCACACTTTGAATACCTTAGAACGGTATTATTTTAAAATACTTACCAGAATACTTGTAATAAAATTCAACAGAAACAACTTATTTTTAAGTGATTAAAGTGAAGTGCAAGAGTTCGTCTGCGACAATGACAAACTTCTATATACCCGACCCTATATCGTGTTGTACCAAATCTTAAAGTTTTAGGCCCGAATTCATATATTTTTTGTATAAGCCAAACCGCAAAAATGGGCATGGGCTAAAAAATAAAATTAATTAATTGTAATTTCGTTAGAATCATAAGAAAATACGGTAAAAGCGAAATTTTTTTCTGAAAACACCGTTTTTTCCTAAAAAAAACACCCCTTAAAAGTGGGCGGAGCTCAAAACTTTGTATGGAGCAAACCTAGCAAATAGTAATATTTTCAATATTTGTTATATAATTTTTTTCAATTTGGAGTAAACTTTCCGAGAAATCGGGTTTTTAAAGGGTTTCTAACATGATAAAAGTGGGGTGCCGTGGCGTAGTGGTTAGTGTGTGTGCTTACTACGCCGGAGGTCTGGGTTCGAATCCTGCCATCGTCACCTGAAATAAAAAGAATTGCCCTTTTTCACGGTCTCCACCTCCGCGAGGGTCTGACAAGCCCTCCGAGAGTATCATTTGTCTTGAAAAACTTCTCAAAGAGCCGTTCGGATTCGGCAAAAAATTGTAGGTCCCCTTGTATGTAAAGAAATTAACGCACCAGCATACAATGTTGAGAAGTTGGCCCTGGTTCACCTCGAGCTGTTGCGCCACTCTATTTATTTTTTATTTTTTAACATGATAAAAGTGGGCATGGTAGACATTGTGGGCGGTTGAATTTTTGCCTTCCTAGAGGTTTTGGGCCATTATTGCTCTATACTAAAATTTGAGTTCCTACGCCTTGTCTAATTTGACCAAAAGACATTTTGAAAGAAAATTTGAAATAGAGGTTGACTTACATTGAGCCCAGTAGTGGGCGTGGCCATCGGCGGATTTAACTAATTTTCACACTTTGTCTGTACAAAATAAGAAACAAGATAAACTCCAACTTTGAGCGTCCTAGCTCAATTTTGAAGACCTAATCCTACATACGGACAGACGGACGGACTGACATGGCTTAATCGACTCACCTGTCGGTCTCGATCATATCTCTAAAGGTTTTAGGGTCTACGGTGATTATTTCACTGTATTATAAACTATGCATTAAAAATAATATACCCTCGGTCGGGTATAAAAATTCCTCTAGGGATTATTACCTAAATTTTTAAAGGTTTTATAATTCTCTATACACTTTTTATACTAAAACGGAAACCTATACGTTTTATGCATACTCAAAATACCTTATACTTTGAAAACCTTAAAACGGTATTACCCTTAAAATATTGTTTTATTTATTTTATTTATTTATTAAATGAATTCAAATGGAAGTACATTGAGAATTAAATTCTCATTACTTGTACACTAAACAGTGTGATATAAAAAGAGCAATAAAATATAAAACTACTTAAGGTAGAATTAAAAGTTAAGTATATTTAATTTGTTTACATTTACTTACAAATTTTGATATAATTTGAATAGAATTTGAAAAACCTAATTAAAAATATTACTTGGAGTATTTCTTACAAAAGAAATTAGTTGTTTTTTAAAAATACACTTTGAGTTGCATAAGTGAATGGTTAATGGTAAAGAATTCCACAGTTTGACGCCATGAACAAAAAACAATCGTTTACTATTTAAGAATTTAAAGTTTGGAAGGAGCAAAAGTTTCGTCCGCCTGGATCGAGCAAATTTAAGTTTTCCATAAAGGTACGTTGATTGACCAGAGCTTAATATGTTAAACATGAAAATACAGTTTCTTATATTGGAGTTAAACTAGAAATGTGATCGTTTCTTATTTCTAATATTGGAGGAAAAACTAGAAATGTGATCGAATTTGCGAAGACCGTATATGTACCGGACAGTAGAGTTAAAAGCAATTTCGAGTTTCCTTAACGATATTAAAACAGGATTACTTAAAACTACCGAGAAAAAGTTGATCAGAGGCACGAAAAGAGCTCTAACAAGTTTTAGTTTTATTGCAATAGGTACTAAAAATGAAAAATGATGTTCTGTATAGCTGACGCAGACCAATATAAATACGTCTGACTACATGATTTACATGAGATTCGCAGGATAACCTAGAATTTAGGTGAATACCCAGGTTTACAGCTTCAGTTACGAAAGGAATTTTCTCATGTAAAAGTTCAATTTCAGGAAGGGAACACAGCTCTATGTTGCTTTTGTGAACTACCTTAGATTTTGTTGAATTGATACGAAGTTTATTTGTCCTGGCCCATCCCCCGATACGATCTTAATCTTCATTTAATCTTGCGACGCAATCTTCTATTAACCCTATAGGCCTAGAAAAGCGTATTTGAGCTTCATCTGCGTAGAGATATATAACTGCATGCTGACAGACACTGGGCAAGTGGTTTATGAAAAGAGGAAATAGAAGAGGGCCAAGAATCGAACCCTGTGGCACATAAGCTCGGACTTTCAGGCAACGTGATGTGCGTAAATCAGTACAAACTTGTTGATATCTACTACTTAAATAGCTCGCAATAAAAATGAGAGACCTTGGACTGAAGTAGAAAAACCGTTTTAGTTTATCGAATTATGATCCACGCTGTCAAAAGCCTTGGAAAAGTCAAGTAGACAGAGAATAGAAATGTGATCTTTGTAAAAAGCATGTCTTAAGTCATCTAGAATCTTGACAACTGCAGTTGTGCAACTATGCTGAGCCCTAAAGCCAGATTGACAAGGGTTTAATAGGCTGTTACTAGTTATAAAGTCATTCATTTGGTTTCTCATGATAATTTCAAGAACTTTTGACAGGCAAGGAAAGATACAATTGGGTCTAAAATCTTGTGGGGTACATTGATTTGAGTTTTTAGGAACTGGAATAACTTTTGCATGTTTCCAACTCAAAGGAAAAACAGATCTCATAATGCAAGCGTTAATGACATGAGTCAAAGCGTACGAAATATGAGGTAAAATAAGTTTAACAAACTTTAGTGACACTCCATCCGTGCCTATAGCATTGGATTTTTTGTTAGTAACTGCCTTAATTACTTCGGATTCAGTGACGCATTGGAACTCAAAACCATAGTATTCCTCATAATTTGCATTTTCAGAAATCAAACTCAAATCTTCAGAGGGATTAGGAACTGCAGAAAGAAAATAATCATTTAAGGTATCGGGCTCAAGAGTACAGTTAGAAGCATCACTATTAACAACCCTTAAGGACCGAAGATTTTCCACAGTTTAGAACTTGGCTGGTTAGTATTAAGCCTTGAACAATAATACTTTTTCTTTGCCATCCTCACCTTGGCAGTTACTCTATTTCTTAGCATAACATAACTTTGCCAGTTAGCCCTGCTACGAATACGGCGCCAGCGGATATATAATTTATCCCTCATATTAATAAGCATCTTAAGTTCTTCAAAAAACCAAGGAGTTCTGGGATCCTGAAAACGTTTATATTTTACCGGAACATGCCGTTCAAACAGCTGTTGAACAATTTCCTGAAAGTTATCCACAATCTCATCAACAGAGGAAGACTCGCAGAGAAGA
Source organism: Neoascia interrupta (assembly GCA_947623515.1). NCBI lineage: Eukaryota > Metazoa > Arthropoda > Insecta > Diptera > Syrphidae > Neoascia > Neoascia interrupta. Next base: position 226,250,928 of record OX392462.1, read on the forward strand.
TGCCAAGGACTAAACAGAACATCTAGCACTAGCTCTTGCTTATTAATTGAGTTGAAGTCTCTGTAGGAATACTCCACTTGATAAGAAATGTGGTGAAAAGAATGTCCTGATAAGAGCACACACCGGGAAAGCTATTTGTTTGTAGATTTTTATAATATCTAGACTGGAAGTTAAAGCCAAATCAAGCAGACTTTCCTTACAACCCGGGCGAAAATGTGTTGCTAAAATTTCATTTACTATATCTACACCAGCCATTGAACAATAATTTTGAAATTTCCTCGATAAACTGTTTTTTGCTAATAGGATATGTTCAAATCGCAACAAATTATAACATGCTCAGAAGTTGGACTGTAGTTTCTAAGGGAATCAAAAATGTGTCCGTGGAAAAATAGCTGTGTGGATTATAAACGCAGCCAATAAGGCAAGTAGTATTATTATTTAAAACTTCAACGAAAATATGTTCAACATCAGAGTCTTTGGACTTATCAACAACTCTACACTTATACGAAAGCTTGCAATAAATGGCTACTCCACCCCCGATTTTTGAAAGCCTATTATTACGTCGGACGTAATATCCTGGTATGTCAACAATTGGGTTCTTGGTTCCTGGTTTTAACCATGTTTCCGTAACACAAATGAAATCAACTGGTCCATATTAAAAACAATCGCGGAATTCATCAATATGGGGTTCAATACTTTGAGCGTTTACATAACATACTTTAAGGCCATTCGCAAGTTTTGAAAAAGTATTAATCATTACGCGACTAACGTTGAAATTCTTTACACTGCTTACACACATTCCAAAGATCTCCAAAATTTATAAACGAAAACAAATAGCATTCAATTTTAATAGAGAAAAAAAAGAGGGGGAAAGATTGAAAATTATTTACAGTCCAAATCGACTAATCCAAATAATTTAACTTAATTTTGTTCACTAACTCCTGACTCAATAGGAATACTTATAATAAAATTTAACAGAAACAACTTATTTAAAAAAATGAACGTCCATGTTACTAAAATGCTGCCTTGCACTTAATAGAAATATAATTATATGACATGTGAGTTCACCACAACAATTCAGATCTAATCAATTGGCAATAAGCACAAAATTCGTCATCATAATCAAGTAAAATAAATACATGAGATCATATACGCCCTTTTAAGGAGTCTTAAAGTGGTCCGGCAAGTTATTTTCAATCCAAGTCAGTTATTGAAAACAAGATGAGTTAAACATTCACAATGTCACATATATATTTTTTGTTTTAATAAACAAGGTAAATCGTATTAACGTTTGAAAAAAATTTAAGGAGTGATCCTAACACTCAGCTAGTTCTTGTTTATTTGCGTAAAAAGTGTGACAGTATCTCTACATTAAACCATTTAGGACCCGTTTTTCAGTGCGAAATCATCCTAGTTTCCGAGTTAAACTGAGATCAACCCCAGAATGAGTTTCTTAATTAACTTAGATCTGAGATTAATCTGGGCTTGATTCGACAAATTTGGTGAGTTAATCTCGGATAAACTCTGGAGATAAACATCCCTTACCGCCCCAGCAGCTTTAGTAAAACGAAAAACATAAATAAATATATGTATTATAACCCAGCTAAAGGCCTTTGTAGCTCTTGCTGTAGTTCATAAGTTATTATTCTTAGCATTTTATGTAAGTTTAATAAAATAATAATAAAAATAATAATAAAAATAATAATGATAATAATAAACTCTGGAGAACAGTATCACATTAGTTTTTTTGCGTTATTTTCCGTGCGGAATGGCAGTGTTTCTGTGAAAAATACGTCTGAGAATAACTCAAACTTCTTTTCCTGTATTTTTCTATGTAAAGTGAGTGTTCAAGAGTCAATAGTTTCGAGAGTCGAAAATTTTGATAACTTCTTTGACGGAGTTAACTCTGCACGAAAAACTGCTCGCTGGGTTAACTCCAGATGGGTTAACTCGTTCTGTTAAGGGATTAACAGATCTTGGTTTAAGCTGGGCTTAACTCAGCACTGAAAAAATGACCCTTAAAAGTTTAGGAGTTAGATGCGGTCTTAAAGTATCATTAACCAACAACACTTCTAACCTCAGTAAGAGTACGTAAATCGAAGCTAGATTTACTACCAATCCACCCAAAGTTCCAGCCTCTACTTTTCCATGAGTACCTATATTCACTGCCAATATAATATGTGTATCCTTTATCCCTGAGTAACGTCAAATTGCCACCGTAAACCGTCTGCCTAGTAAAAAATCAATAAAAAGCGTCATTATTGCATGAACGTAACTACTAATGTCCAACCCTTCAGACAGTTCGTAGGTATGTATAGAGTGTTCAATTGTTACTTGTTTAGCAAATTTTGAAGTAGGTAGATGGTACCAAACCAATATTTCTCATCATTTAGACAGTTTTATACGCTTAGACTTGTTTGTAGCGTGACCTATTTATACTCCCCCTTGGAAACGTACAATATGGTTGACATATCGATATTAAGGACTTATATACGGTGATGTGAACAACAGTGTGTTTAAGTTATGGAGTTCACAGCAGAAAAGTTTTCATTATCGATTATTATTACCTGACTAGTGGACTGGATAGTACCGGTTTTTTCAGTTGTCGGAAGGACACAAGAATCAAATCGCTTATAGGATTAAGATGAAAGATTAGAACGCTCTTCGTATAAAATCAACCATAAAAATATATGAAGCACCCTCTTTCGGTTAACTTACCTCTTTTCTCCTTGATATGAGTGTCATACTGCGAATTACTCCTGGAAAAATTAAACGCTGCCATTGTAGACTGGAATTCCTTGTATTCGGTATCGCTATTGCTGCCACCTGCAATGCGTTGCCTATCTTCGAATGCACTTCTGGTTGCGCTATATTCACTAGATTTTGCATTAATTGGCAACTCTGCGGAGCTAGATTTGGTTTCGAATACCCTACTATCTGCGGCACTTTTATCACCACTTATATGAATTGCAGATGAAGTAATTGATATGCCACCACGAGTAGCACCACTAGTCCGGTTGACATCACCGTCTAAGTGACCGCCCTCGCACAAACTGGTTTTTGTTTTCGTTTCTATCAACGGCGAAGACGAGGATGAACTGGTAATAATCCTAGTCGTAGTTTTTGTTTTACTTTTCCATGACGAATCTTGTTGTTTATGTAGTTGTCCATGGTATCCACGGTTGCCAACAGTGATAATACTTTCCGAGGTCTCCATAACATTTTGACCTCTACCATCAGCTGTTTGGCGGTTGGCGTCATCGGTTTCATCCGTGCTAGATGATCCATCAAGCTTGATTAGGATTCGTTGCCCGCCAGCGGTCAAATCAATTGTTCGCGGTGGGGTGGCACTGGAGCGGCTTGACGATCGGGTGTGAGTTTCGTGCTCTTCGGAAGAAGCTCTTTCATGGTCGCTACCACTTGGGTATCTCTGCTGACGAATAATGCGTTCATGAACGCGATGGCTATGAGAAGGGCTTGCATCACCGCCGGTTCCTTCTCTTGTTGTAGTGAATGTTGTTTTGACACCGTCGGAGGACGAAATCTCGTGTATTTTTCGCACAGTTTTCTTTTCGTATGTAAAAATATCAGCTGGGGAATTTAACATATAGTCAACACCCTCTTCTTCAGAGCTAATTCGACTTGTATGGCGCAGTATCACATTAAAAGGGCTGTGTGGCATATGTTGATCGCCTGGAGTCGATCTCCGTGGTGCAGGTTGAGGTGTAGAACGTAGCTTGACGAAAGGTAATTTAGGACTTTCAACGCTTCTCCCATCGCGTTCTTCCTTCAGGCGCTTTTCGAAAGCGTGCACATCAATATCGAACACACTTTCGTCGCCACCTTCGGTCAAGTTTCTTTCAAACGGGGGACTCTCTGAAGCGTCCTCCGAGTGACGTTTCATTCCACCGCCCGATGACCATACTTTCTCATAAAGAGCTATCTTTTGTTTCAATCGCTGATGTGTCGGGGTAGTAGGAGTAGTACTTCGTATTTCAGTACTACTCTGTACAATAATGGGCGCTGCTATTTCTTCATCATATGTTTCTGATTCCCTTAGCTGAATCTGTATCACATTCCTGGTGTTTGCACCCGCTGTTGCACCAAAATCCACTCCGCCGCCCTCATCATCGCTTACAAATTTCGACGGAGGGGTTGGGTCCTTATTCTTAGATGGATCTCTGTCCATTTCATTGATTTATTTTGACAGTTTAATTTAAGCTTTTTTGTCAACATTAAGACTGTTTAAAAAACTTTTACACTTTTACGGATATGGCTAAGCCTAGTTCACTCTTTATCCATAATAAACACTTAATCAACAATTTTTTAATTATGCATGAAAAATAATAAAAATTATTTTCAAGGCAAATATCACGAGAAACAGGGTTTTCTTTCTTCTTTTCAAATACTCTGTTAGACACTTTTGTCGTTTATATTTGAGGGTACATAAAACACAAATTAATTTCTTTTATCGAATTTGTTTTTCTAATCCTTAGGATAGGTAGGTTTTTTTAAAAGCTTTTCACACGTTTAAGAAATGTTCAAAAATATTCCTCCTGATTCATTTCCTTATTTTTTATAACCTCCTCCACTCTCACTACCACTTAACTCCGCATACAAGAAGTGCTTGCAAAGGCAATTTTATTCCGAATTTAAGTCCGTTTATGTAGAAAGCCGGTTCGATACTGGAGTTCACTACGAAAAAATTTCACCGCGAGAGCTTAAACCGACACTAACCAAGTTAAACTGTATAGACACCACACTACAACGCACTGCAGCGGCGGCGTATTAGATATTATGTATGTTTTGTATGGCCACAGCCGTTGCGTTGACATAGATTTTATTCGCTTAGGCCGTCTGTATAGAATAGATACGAGTAGCCAGATGTATAAAATGTTACTATACCATATCATGTCTTAACATAGCGATAACACTATTGTAGCTTATGCTCGCACTCTCAGCCTCTCTGAGAAATTTCGAAAATGTTGGTAATTATTTGAGTGGTAGGTAAAGCTTTTATGAGGAAACCTTTGCACGTTGCACCACCCCTTTCAATCCATCCCATTATACACTACACTACAGCTTATTTGAGCACTGAGGTAGCTTTACAAATACGCACACATAACCTGTTCATCGCGTACCTTTTTAAGAGGTCTCTCCATCCATGTCTCTGGAGCTCATTGCCTGGCATCGGACGGAGCATGGACGATGGAGGCCATCTCATTGACTTTAAATCGGTTAAATAACTATCTGACAGGTTGAAGTTTGCAACGCTTTTATATTGTATGTACATATCAGCGAATATACCTTGAAATCGGCCTTGTGTAAGTTCAAATGAGGGGTGGTATAGTTTATTTAAAAAAGTTTGAACGTACCAGATAACATATGACTTATGACGTCACCATGTAAAGGATTTCAAATACAACTTGAAAGTTAACATTCGCATTTGAACCACATATAGATACAAACCTATACATTATTTAGATGTGTTAACCAATATACTAGACCAGCCACTTCAGATGTGTTTGAAATAAACAGTCACCTCACATACACACATAGGAGAGCATAAAATATGTTGATCATACATTTGGAACCTATCCCAACAATTGAATAACCTTGTTCATAATAATAGGAAAAAAATAAACCGGCTATGCCGAAAGGTTGAACCCCTTTTCTTGTCTTGAGTTAAAAAAAAAATCGTAAAAAAATGTGGGTTAGTAAGTGTAGCATCAACAGTTCAAGTGCGTGGTACTGTGCGTACATTTACATTTATGAAAGCGAAAAATGCGTGTTATAGGTAGAACGACACCTTAAACGCACTTTACATTTTTAATAGCGTTTTATTAGAGTCGTATTTTTTTACGCAAGGGTAAATAAATTTTAATGCATAGTTTGTAACATAGTGAAATAATCACCGCAGATCTCTAAACCTTTTAGAGATATGATCGAGACCGGCAGTTAAATTGATTAAGGCATGTTCGTCCGTCGAAAGTTTTTAGGTCCTTAAAATGGAGCAAGGAAGTTGAAACTTGGAGTGTAGCTTGAGTCTAATTTTGTACAGACAAAGTATGAAAATTGATAAGATCCGCCCACAGCGACGCCTCAGACAACCTCAGATTTATATTTTGTTTCAAAATGTTTTTTGGTCAAGTAAGACTGGTGGTATGAAGCCTTTAAAAAGACAAAAATTGGTCCTCCCACACTATTGACCAGGCCCACTTTTAACATGTCAGACCTTTAAAAACCTGATTTCTCGGAATCGAAAAAATTTTATAACAACTATTAAAGGTATTGCCATTTACTAAGTTTGTTACATACAAAGCATTGAGGTCCGCCCACTTTTAGGAGGCGTTTTAGGCGGTCGGTCCAAAATGGAAAAAGGACCTCTTATGGTACCACTACGTTGTCCGTCCGTCCAATCGTTTTATAACTTCTGAACGGCAAGCCGTAGAAAGACAGTGGAAATAGTCAGAGAATCCAACGAGGACAATTTTTTTTTAAGCAGAAATAACGGTTTAATTACTTAAAATTAAATAAGGTTTAATTACAGTTTGAAATTTCATAAGAAAATATATTAAATGTTTTTCAATATTATTCTTAAGAAGGCCTATTTAAAAAACGAAATTAAAAAGGGAAATTGCTTACCGTTTTCGCAAAAACCGCAAAAACCATAGAACTAAAAAAACATATAATGCTAGCGCAGGTAGTTACGGTTATGGAAAAAAGTCTAACGGGAACTAAAAAAATTCAAAATAGTTGTTTTACGAATTTAAAATTTAAAAAATTATAAAAAAGGTCAATAAAGGCATATTTCTTCCCTTCTAGCTCCCAAACGGTATAAAGTATAGCTTTGAAATAAATAACAAGCATGACTATGCTCTTCTGAGATTTCATGTTAAGCTAAAGCAAACTTCGAAGATTTGACTCAAAAACGTAAAAAACATTTTCGAAAACGAATTTTTACAGGTTGCTTTTCAATATTGCCGTTTCCAACCTTATGTTTTAAATACTATTTAGACAAACGAAAAAGAAAATAACAAACGGTAAAACGTTTTCTCAGATATCCATTTCCGCAAAATTTAAGAATAGTTGACAATGGGACGCAGCTGGTTGTAAAATTGAAAAAAAAAGCCTATCAGTAATTGGAAACCAGTGAGTAAGTGCAACAGTGCGTATATAATAGCTGCGGTATACACTATTCCTATTCCTTTTCTCCTTTCCATTCCTATTCTCCTTTCCATTCCTTTATTTTCCTGTTTTCCATCCCCGTCTCGTTAACATATATGCATCATTTTAAATAGAAAAAAAATCCTTCCTTTTAAGTTTTTTTTCACTTTTTTTTAAAAAAAGGGGCGTGGCATGTCCAACCTCTTTAACCGAAAATCAATATTAGCATAGAAATATCCAAGTTTGCGGCTTAAATGTACGCAAAAATGTAATTTTTTGGTTCAAATTCAATAATTTTGAGAAATTGATATCTACAAATGGGCGTGGCCGAAAACTTTGTATGAAAGAAATTTAAAAAAAGTGCGTTCTACATAATATATTCTGAAAAAAATTTTCGATTTGGAACAAAAATATTGCATAAATTGTATTTGAAAGATTACACTTTCAATCGATGCCACGCGCGGACTTTCTTTTTATTTTTTATGACTTGAAGATGCTTAATAATAAATTCCAGCTTTTCACGACGTCTTACAGTCTTGTAAGCACCGGAGGTTGTTGCACATTTAGACCGATTGTGGGCGTGTCTGTGGGCGGATTTAAAAAATTTTAACACTTGTATTGCCTCGGATGACAGAGAGCTTGCGTACAATTTCAGCTTCCTAGCTCAAAATTTAAGGCCTAAAAATTGGTGACATACGGACGAACAGACAGACGGACGGACGGACATGGCTGATTCGACTCAGAATTCGGTCTCGGCCATATGCCCTTAAGGTCTTGGGGGTCTATCGTCATTATTTCTCTATGTTACATTTTCGCCTTATCAAACTTAATATAATCATTCCTGTGGATATGATGAAATTGTTTTTTGGATTTTAAATTTTGAAAATGGTAAAAAAGGCCTAGAAAATATAATGTCCTTCCGTCTATTTTTGAAACGGTAAGAGGCAAAATTTTAATCTAATAAATAAATACCGAACGTAGTCCATCTTTTGAAATAAAAAAAAAAAACCGAAGCAGTTTTTAAATAGTGTTTATGGTTTTCTAGATGTGCCTGAAAACACTGTAGTTGGCTGACTAAAATTATGCTGCTAGCTAGTGTGTATGGCACAATAAAGGTTAGCCTCACCTACAACAAAAGCCGACGGACCGCTTCGCGTATGTCTTCATACTTGACGGTCTCTTTTTTGGTAAGCTTTAATTTTCGCTTCTATAGAATTTTCTTTTCGTTTCTTTGTAAGTTTTAATGACACGCTAACACGTGTCATTAAGGTGGCCTGGGATAGCGGGAAGGCACCTAGCGATTGGCAAACAGGAGTTATAGTGCCCAATTTCAAAAAAGGGAACAGGAGAGATTGCGCCAACTATAGAGGCATATCTCTCTTAAGTCTTCCGGGAAAAGTATTCGCGAAGGTGTTGGAAACGCGTTCCAGAGCTGTGATCGAGCCCTTGTTACAGGAAGAACATTGCGGCTTTCGGCCTGGCAGAGGCACAACCGATCAGCTTTTTACTCTGAAAATTATTCGGTAGAATGCCTGGGAATATGCCAAACCGGTCCATGCGTGTTTTGTAGATCTTGAAAAGGCGTATGACCGAGTCCCTCGGGATACACTGTTGGGAGTTTTGCAGGACTATGCGCTGAGTGGACCTCTTCTGAGAGCCATCCAGTCTTTGTATGGAAACTGCAGAAGCTTGATGTGTCCTTTTTGTCGCCAGGGCTATGTTCTGTCGCCGCTCCTTTTCATAGCATATATGGACTGGATGGTGCAGCGCAGTCTTGGCGAGCAATGTTTCGAATTGGCTGGCATCAGGATGAGCCATCTGCTTTTCGCAGATGATTTGGCCATCCTTGCATCATCCAAAGAGGAACTTCAACGAGCACTGGATAGGTTTACAGCGGTCTATGGCGATGCTGGGATGAAAGTAAACGTGAACAAATCGGAAGTGATGGTTGTTTCCCGAACTCCTGTGCAGTGTACCCTGCACATAAATGGAGTTTCATTAAAACAGGTGGAAAAATTTAAGTATCTCGGGGTCTTTTTCACGTAAGATGGGAGGAGTGATACTGAGTTGTCCTGCAGAACTGCGCCGGCCGGTCATCAGGAAAGCTGAGCTTGGAGTGAAAGCAAAGACCTCAGTTTTAAATTCAGTGTTCGTTCCGACCCTCATCTATGGTCATGAAATTTGGGTAATGACCGAAAGAATTAGATCGCGGGTACAAGCTGCCGAAATGAGATTCCTCAGGTGTAACTCTAACCCCTCTGGTAGGCTAAGAAACAGGTGGTGGGATCAGGTAAAGAACCTCTCCGAGTCCCGTCTGCCATTTCTCTGAGTCCCGCCATTTGGCCACCCTCGCTCCGCGACTCTTTTAAAAGATAAGCGGCATTGGAAAATGATGATGATGATGATAGAATCTTCTCATAATTCTTACGAAATTAGAATTATTTCTTTACATTTCTCAGCTTCCGCCCATTTTTGAGGGCGTGGCCTATATAAATTATTGACATAAAGTATATGAATTCAGGCCAATCACTTCGTTACAGACGCACTCTTGCACTTGCTTACTAGTTTTATATTGAAATGACAATAAAAGAGAATGAAGTGGTTGAATCCAAAGCATACTTCTGAAGAGTAAACAGTTAATCTCTAATAAGAATACGTGTTGTTTTTAACACCGAAGAGTGGAACCATAGTGATATTATATAGAACAAAAATTTGTTCTTGTCTCTTATGCGTAGGCATGTACGTACGGAATTAATCTTTCCTGTAAACCCCAAACTCCGGTGTAAATGTCAAACTCGAAATTTCTACCAATTTTGACGGTGGAGACTGATTCCTGTGGTGCTTTGATTCCGTATAAAGGAGTTTACGGAATAAAAGCTCCACTTTAAAGGAGGTTTTTGACTTTTCAAAAACTTTTCAACAAGGTCTTTGACATCACTCGGGATTTAATCAATGTTTTGCATTGTAAAGGAGGGATTGTCCCCTCTTAATATTTTTTCAAACTCAAGATCATACAACCGAGGGTGACCAAAAAGGTATGGGAGCTGGTCCTGAGACCATTGACAATGAGTCATCATTCGATAAGTATTTTTGTATACAACGATAGTTCATATAGCGGCTTTCCCAAAATCCCTATGTGGAAAAAGTTATTCACTAAAAACCAAGTTATTTTGCCAACGTTTTTTCGTCAGTAGGTATCTCGGTAACGGTAACTTTCACTGAAAAAATTCTACATCATTATATACAGGGCGTATCAGTTAAGGTGTGACAAAAAGCTAGGGCGTATAGGTTGGGTCGAGACAAGAAAAAAATTGTTTGAGAGGGGGGGTCTCTTCCCCCGTTTAGCCAGGAGAAGCGATTTTCTAAAAATATGACTTAAAACAGAAAAAAAATATTAAAAAACAATAATAACACTGACATTTCCAGGATATACTTTTTTGTAAAGCCAGAAATCTCTTCTTATATTTTGCTTTTAAATAAAGCTGTTTTAGTGAACAGTGTTTGAAAAAATAATTTTTAAGACAAAATTTTGTAAAAAAAAAAATTAAGTAATTTTTTTCTAATTTTTATTTTATTGAATTCAATTTTTTTTCAAAATTTAATGCTTCTATTAAGTTATTAAAAAGGAAAAACCCCTTTGCTCATATATCTTTTACTTTTTTGGCAGAAATCGCTTCTTTTATTTTGCTTTTAACTAAAGCTTGTTCTGGTGTACAGTTTGAAAAATAAAAGTTGTCGTAGGAAGCTGAAATTTGGTATGCAATATCCTCGCTAAACTGTTATGTGATTGACATTTAAAAAAAGCGAAAACCGCCCCTTGTAGGCGTGGTCATATTTAATATGCATTCTAATAAACGGCTTTTATTTGATATTATTATGTAGGGATTATTCGCTTTAAATCCAAAAAAACTTGCACTACAAAATGACTATCAACTTAAATGAATAAATTTTTGCCACGCCCACCTCTGGGGGCGTTTTTAAGTAAAAAATCAAATTTTTAATATAAAACTGCGATCAAAACGTGTAAACTGCATCTGATAAAAAATATGATAAAATAAATAAATAAATAGAGTGGCGCAACAGCTCGAGGTGAACCAGGGCCAACTTCTCAACAATGTATGCTGGTGTGTTAATTTCTCTTACATACAAAGAAATTAACATCTGATAAAAAATATGATAAAAAATTATATTATTGAAAAGGGGTTGATGCCACGCCCCTTTTTTAAAAAAGAAGATTCTTAACTGACAAATTCTTAACACAATTAAAGTTAATAGAAACTGAAATTTAACGACCTAGATATTTGACGCATTTTAAAGCTTGACAGTGGTCAATAGGGATGGGGTATCCAATGATTCGCCTAGGCGGATTGTTACGCTCCCACTAGTTTTTTTCAAAATTAAATGCTGTTAGAAATATGCTTTTATATTAAAAGCAGAAAACCGCGTGCTCATATGTCTTTTACTTTTTGAGAAAAAAAATAACGGCAACAACTTTTTTCTAAGAAAAACCTTTTTTTAGTTGCGTGACTGCCCTAGCAGCAGAATTAATCTTTTAAGGATTAACTTTTATTTTCTTATTTCTATCCGGAATCCTTTTAACATAAAATAAGTAGAAAGACAGCATACAATAAGATTCCCACAAACGAACCCTGCTACTCACAAGTCAGTATTGTTAAAAACAAAAATCTATTGCAACAGCGAAAAAGGAGTCTACTCATTTTATACCTTTTGATATAAAATACAAACAGTTTTATACTCATTTAACATTAGAATTTCGGCCTAGGTGTTGCAATTCTTTGTGTGCACGAGACTGAACTCATACACAGGAACATCTTCGATAGGTAGAATCAAAGATAAATTCAGATATTTTTTGTGATTGACGTATGTATGTTCGGAGCATTCGGAGTAAGCTTTGTATTACCTTTTTTGCTTGCTTGGCAACACTTTTATCAAGTCAATATTTTATAAGAATGGTGTTAAGGAAATAATATGCCCTTTAAATTCAAGACTTTAAATTTAGATTTTTGGTCTCTTCTTTTTCGCGCTTAGGAAAGTAAGCATATCTAGACTTTTACATGTTCGTAATCGTATCCTAATTCAAATTGGTTATTTTATAAAGTTTTGGAAAACTAAAATTATTTTTATTAAATCTAGCATAAATTAATGCTTGATCAATCAACGTATTTGTAAACTAAACACGCATTTTCCAATGGTTTAATTTATCCGTTTTGACATGTAGGTTCTACATTGCATATTTAAATCGTGGGACCTTAAGTTTGTTACTAAGTTTTATGCAACTTAACCAATATGCTAAATAAAAATACTAGTTACATGCTAAGATATCTCGGCATACACATAATGAGATGGAAATAACACTTGTGGTTTCACGGAAATGCTATCTGATCGCAATGTCTTCATATTAGAGACAAATAGAAACCACATCTGTCTCGAATGCTACACCACAGTATACCTATAGATGCACGTGAGTTTATTTAATTTTAAGAAAGTGGACAAGAAATTCATTGAGGCAAATTTTCAAAATCATAAGATTTTATACATATATGATTTAAGGTTTTTAATGGCCTTTACGCAGCAAACGTTACCTACCTTTGGACTGAGTTGTCCAGTGAAAATTTCCACATAAAATTTACCACATTTTGAAAGTTGGAATTTGGGAACCATCGAATCGCAAGTCAAATCTTTTCTTATAGAACGATTTATTTTTATTGGATGCAGCTATTTATCTATTAACTATATGCAGTATTATTTGAAACGGTAAATCCAAAAGTGTGCACAAGTTAAAAGTACATACTAATCGCTATTTTTTCAATCAATGCAACAACCGCAAAAATTTTAAAACAACAAGAAATGTATTAAATAAATAGTGTTGTGCCAGAAACTATATATAAATACCAAACTAAATCATTTGTTAGGTTCAAATGCCACGTGTGTATATCCAAATAATACATTTTGTTGTACCGGCTACTCTAGCATTCTATTTCTAACTCTGCCTCTTTATATACTTATGTAAAAATAGTGTTTATAAAGTAAACAAATATAAATATAGACCGATTTAGTTCCTTCGAACATTGCAATTTATTACTTCCTCTCTCTCTCTCTTTCTCTTCTCTTTCTCGATGATCTTTTCAACAAATATAAGCAATTAACACAAAAATAAATTTGATTGAGTAAACTAGGTGTGCATTAATATTTCGAAATTCGGAATTTTCATACGTTCATGTATTTTCGAACAAAGTTTTAATATTCACTGAAACATTAAGGTCATCAGACTAATATTTTTATAGTTTCACTCAATTATGAAATTTTATTAACCGAATCAGCTTTTAATTTGCTTATTTCGTGTCTATCAAGTGTTGAGTTTTTTCAGGCAGTAGGTACTTTAATTTTGATCTTGGCAGTCTAGCTTAGTGTGTTTAGAATCATATTGATAGGTAAATTTTGAAACATTCATGTACCTACGTTAATAAAAAGAACTATTAATGTGTGATTTGTTAATATTAGCTCAAGTAAATTCAGTTACTACATATACATACCTTCAAAACTTGTGTAGTTTTAAAAGAAAAAGGCAAAATTGATTTATTTTTTCTTTGGCGGGAATGTGTAAGGACTTTTTTATCATTCACAAACAATCGCGCCCACAGCCAATCAGGAAACTAAAACATCATTGAAACAATGTCAAGCATTACCCAAGTAACACAGAAGCTCTTGCTATGGCCGCCGTTACGTTTTCAGCACCATATCATAAAACCTTAGGTTCTTGAAGCTGGTTTTATACAAGTAATGGGGCCCCTTGCAAAACCCCTATAAAGAAGATTTGACACTTTAGAGAACTTAATTTTGGGTGCAAAAAGGGTTTAACTTCGAGCTTTTATAGAACTTATCTGACAGTCAAAACATTTTTTAAAGAATATGTAGGTGCACAGACTTTTATGGTGTTTACCCTTTTCTGTCATGGTGCGGTTTTTATTTTATTTATTTCATTCCTATTTTATTCTTTGAAATTGTTGATGTTTTTGCACAAATAACTTCATTCATATTGAATGGTGATGAAATTAATGAGTAAAACGAGTGCATTTCATTAGCAGAAAATAAATTGCGCATCTAATTTCTTCGAATGATTTAATAAAATATGACGAAAAGAAACATCGCGTTTCTTGAAATATTAAATGTAACATAAAATAAAGAGTGCAAGGTTTTATGTAGAGCCCATATAGCACCATTGTAACACTCTAAGTGTTCTGCTGCGTTGCCTTTTAGAAACTTTGGGTTATATGTAGCGCTGTCGTAGAACTTATAAGGTAGAACTTTTATAAGGTTTTGTGTTTTCTGTCAAACAGGGCGCTAATTTATTTAGGGTTACCATCACTCTCTTTTTTGTATGATATACGCTGGTTTCTGTTTCTCTTATTAGGTGGTTTGACTTCTTGTAATTATTGACAAGGCAGACCTTAATTGAAATGTATTTTTTACGGGCTATTTTATTCGTATCCATGAATGCAGTTTGAAAACTCTTATAAAGGAGGATACCTTTTATGCTTCTACATTAAAAGTGGGCATGTCAGTGAGCTGATAAAATACTTAACTGCTGGACCAAGAATGCCTAAACCTAACTTGTTTGACCAGCTAGAACATAGACAAAGTGAAAAATTAATACAATTTACAATATATTCTACAAGCATTATAATCATGGCTGGCCCCAATATAAGCAACGATACGCTGTGTCAGCTTTTTGATGAATGTGCATAGAAAAACAGCATAAAAGCATGAATTATCTCTTGAAATCAAATTTTTGTGTACTTCTCCAGCCTAATATGTAATCTAGTTAAAATTTATATCATTCTATAAAAAATTTAAGTTTCTTATGTTTAGATGTTTGCTTGAAATGTTCTCACAACAATTTCGGTCAATTATATTGTTTTCCCCCCAAGTGCAATATAAGAGTGCGAAGTAGAACTTCGGATGTGTTAAACTTATAGTGTAAGAAAACAGGTGCTAGAAAGGTCTACCGAACCTGCGCTACAGAACCTAACCCTTGCACTTAACCATAAAACTTCAGTGCACGGAACGTTTATAGCACCACTTTTTGGAACCTTTGGTGCTAGCACTTTAAGTTTTATAATTTTGGTGCTGTATACGTTTCTATGACCAATTTTATAAGTAAATAAGCTGCGCACCAATGGTACGATAGCGAAATTTTGCAAAACCATTAGTGCTTCTAAAGAGCATTTTGAGGGTCTTATAGGTTCCAGAGTGTGCTACTTGGGAACAGAGTGTCATTCATATCATTCCGTGATATCCTAAACACGATAATTGATATCCTTACACATAATTTTTCCTCAGCGACCTCCTAAAGCTCTTGTGGAATATTGATGTACTCGATGTCGATGCGCATCATAAACGCTGCTGACCAAGGACAAAACATGAAAACCTTGCTTAGAAAAACAAAAGTTTTTCTTTTGAAGTGTTATAGCTTATGGGCTTTTTCACTTGAGCCGTAGTGAATAATAAATTATTCGATTTATTTTTTTTTTTTTGGAAGGAAAGGCGAACATCCTAGAACACTGAAACCCGGAGACATTTGACTCTGCTTTTAAAAACTTAATGTTTGTAGGTATGTGTTAGAAAATATGTTTTCCGTGAGAAAATGCGTTAAAAGCGCAAACATTTCTTATTCTTTTAAGGTACTATGATTGAACTCGACATATTTTTAAAAATATGGAAACAGAAGACGCACCTGGATATTCTTATTGCGGATTTTGATCGGTCCGAGTACTTTCCGTGCCAATACACACCATTTCATCCCCTACCCGCAACTTGGGGAGACACCCCATTGAAGACCAGGCATCCAATATGCCAAAAGAAAGCCCATTTCAACATGACAACGACCCAAAACATACCAGCCAGTTGGTATCAAGCTTTAAGGAAGGAGTAAATGTAGAAGTTTTGCTTGAAGTTGCTCGACCCTCGATCGTATAGAAAATGTATGAGATCTTGGATTAGTTTGCTAGAGCTTGATTTAATTATTAATAAAAAAAACGACAAAGAAGTTGCCCCTTTTGCTGTTGCAAAACTGTATTTATTTTTATTTATTTTAAGTAAAATTTTATCATTTATTGTTTTTTTTTCTGTTAAACATCTAAAAGAATGTAGAAAATGAAAGTATAAAACACCAACTTCACAGGCAGAATTGTTGAATCATTTGTATAATTCATTTGGGTCTTTTATTACAGAATAACAGTTGTTCAAAAACTAATCTTTTTTTTATTATGTAAATATTTTAATTCATTTTCAAAGGCCCGGTTTGAAGGACTTTATTTTATGTTCTATAATAAGTAATCTTTCACATTCTTCATTTTACTTCAAACTATATGGTGTTTTGTGTGTATTAGAGAGAGCTTCCAACAGAAACTCATTTGGGTGTCCCTGCGTTTGTTTCAAGCTAAAGTCTGGCATTCAAAATGTAAACATAAACACAATAAGATACATGGGTGACATGTGTCAATATTTCAAAATGTAAATTCAACATGTAGACGTCATAAGCAAATGGGTGGTCTTAATGTAGCGTGTAGCTTTTACGTTCCCAACGCGAAAATGAGGCAACACTTATTTCGAAACGAAAAGTATTAAAATTTCACCTGCACGGAAATTAATTTACAGAGCGCAATTATAATAAATGGTTGGGAAATTCTATTGTGTATTAATAATTAATTTAAACACGCTTTTTTCACTTCCTTTCATCATGATCAAGTATTTCATTTAAGTGAAAACTAATACAAATAGGACTTGTTACAAGTGAAAAATAAAGCCTATCTAAAGCTCTATGATACTGCTTTACTTAAGCATTTTTTAAATTATAAAAAAATGAAAACCAGAGCAGCGCGAATGATTTCACTTTTAATTTAACTTTGGTGTGACTGTGTACGTGTGCGCAATGTCAAAAAAATGTGAAAAATTAATAATTTTTTTAACTTTTAATTAAATAATTTAGTTTTTCGACAAAGAACTAAGCTGGCCGTTTTTCTACATATTAACGTTTGACACAATGTTTTTAGGGGATGTTGGGAAAAATCCTTTTTTTCTTTTTTCTTTTAGTTCGTAACGCAGTTAAATAATCACCGTAGACCCTTCCAAGACCTATTCGAGATATGAATGGGACCGACAGGACGACAATATTTTCATGTAGAAAAAAGAGAGGAGGAGATTCATTTAATGCTAAGCTGCAAGTCTTAAATCGATAAATTCCATAGCAGGCTTCATCTAAGCAGCCGTTCATTTAGAGACGAACGTGCTCGAAATATTTTTATCTTTACCGCTCTTTCGTATGAAGTACGAGTATTTGAGTATTTAGCTGAATGCTAATTGTATAAAAACTCCTTAAAAAAGTCTGTGGCAAAGATCAGTCAATTGTCCTCTATGAGTGAAAAAAGGTTAAAATCCTACAATTATACAATAATGAAAGACCTGAAACCATTGAATTTGCCATTTCATTAAAATGTGAAATTTATATCTACGAATACGATTTTTAAATTTTTAATAATTTGGAAAAGGACTTACCTTGTAACTGCAAGATAGTCAATTGATATTCTGCTAATTTTTCATCGATGTAATCCTGCGATTGGTTAGCAATTATTTCGGCAGTAGTGGGGCCCTGTTCCTCCTCGTCATCATAAATCACATAAGATTTAGGTTGTGGAGGTTCTAATGGGACACCGACATATTCGAACCCTGATCTCGACGAATGTTGTTCATATAATGAAGTGGGCTGTTGGTTGTTGTACATAAACTCCGGCGAAGTCAAGCATACAACTGGAGATGGTGTTGGCGACAATTGAAAAGAGCTTACTCCATGAGCATGACCTTGATTTTGGTGAGTTGTAGGAGTATACATTGGGCGGTATGGCCGTGGACCATTAACGCCTGCGAACGTTGGAGGTGATGGGCAGACCTTCGGGGATGGTGTTGGATAATAATTTGGTGTTGTCGAATATGAAGATGCTTGGTAAGGTTGTGGTGACGCGGTATCCGGTGAATATTGTTGTTGGCCACGGTAAGGCCATTGAGGCCTTGGATATGGAATACTGTTGACGCCGCGAGATCCGCGAAGCCCAGCAACACTTTGAGGTCCTGGGGACATTGCATGCATTCTGCCTGGGGTCGGACTCATGGGAGAGCCCATCATTTGAGCAGGCGATTGCATCGATGGACGACGTGGACCAGAAATAATTGGGGGCGGAGATGGGGCCACTGGGGTCCATGGAGATGGAGGTCGGTACATAAACGAGGGAGATGGTGATGCTGGATTGCTGGCTCTTGGATTCCAACCTCCGCGCCCGCCATACGGAGGCAGCTGTGAGGGCGGCGGTTGCTGCCCAGACATTTGTATTTTATTTTAATCTATTCTCTTTGTACACAAATAGTAAAACTGTTTTCGATCGGATGGGAACTATTTCTATTTCACACTATCGCTTTTATATAAATTCATTTATCGAGCGTTCATTTAAAAAATGATTTCTTTCAATAGACACACAACACTGTAGGAGGAGGAAAAGAAAAGAAGAAACATATTTTTTTAACGCTTTTCTTTCTAAGTCACAGATTCATCCAAAATTTCTATAAATAAAGTGTCACTATTTCGCGCCGACAATTATTTTTAGAGATGGGATCAGCAAAATGTTCATTTGTTTATTACAAGTTCTAATTTCGTTGAAATGGTGTGTGCCAATTATTATTTTTTCTTCTAGGTAAGATACTCATGTGCATCGTCTAAAGTGATTTCGAAATAGGGCAAATGGGTAATGACATATAAATCTTTACTGTTTATAGCGAGTGCAAGGTGGCACGCCGCACGGTACAAAATTAAGTCCCAGCATCTCTGACACAACCGTTAGAGTTCACGTTCATGTAGATCACACTAATGTGATTATTTTCAGAGGTGACTTTTTTGGCAAACTTTGAGTTTGCCTTTTTTATTTATAATGATATGCTTAATGATAATGCTTAGATCTTTTTATTATTGTTCTTTCACATTTAAAAAATGTCTAAATTTAAAATAAATTATATGACAGCGATATTTGTTTAATATCTTCATTAATGTAAAAGCAATTTTGAAACACCTCTACAATTTTTGAAGCTAAAGCGCACACCTTTTATCTTTTGAAATATTTTCTCACTTCATCGTATATTCATAAAAGTTAAGGAATATAAAACGCTGTTAAAATATAGTTTTGCTAATAATTGAGGCACATGTAGACAACTTTACGATTTTAGGGTTTGAAATTTGTCACATTATCTATATGTTAAATTATTTTGGATGTATAGTACATATATGCTTAACATATCTGACTGAGACACATGTGGTAAGTTTATGGAAGTTCAAAAAATAACTACAGAGTCGAAAATTATCGTGGGGTAGCCTGATAAAACGTACTTCAAAACCAAATTAAATAATGTATAGAGCTTGATTAAAATTATGGTCCATTGTGGACGTCCCCTCTCCCCTGATTTGCATGTGTGTGAGCGTGAGGTGAGAACACCTGTAATAAGAAGGAAAACACAATAATGCATGTTTCTGTGATGTCAGCAGATGGCTCGGTTATAGTGTCATTCTCGTACCAATGGATCATAAAAAATTCGCTGATTCCTTGAATCTCATCTTGGGTCAGTCGTGTTTTGAGTCATTTGAGCAAATTCCTTATCATGTAATGACGCCGATTGTTACAGTAATGTGCAATCAAAATATTAGTGCCTTTTAAGAAAAAAAAACACACAAAAAAAGTTAGATCGGACGCGCGTGGGCTTAGCCGTAGGCGAGTAGGTCTAAATTTGGCGAGGTCCCATCGATCCATCATCGAAGACCCTGCTTTAACTTGGACCTTCAAATTTTTTAAGGCTCCCCATCATCACAGTATAGGTATAACAGGTAACAGGAAGGAGAAAGCAAAACACATCACACAAGGGTCGGCCGAACAAAGAGTATAAACGTTCGGTTAGCTTTTCAAATTCTTTCGGACTGCGGAGCAAATTTGTTTTTCGATAAAAACCTCTGCCGTTCATGTTAAGTACCTTATATGCCGGGCACAACGATTGGCTTCGTCTGTGTCTCGCCTCATTTTTCACCTAAAATCAGAGACACAGCCAGATACGCATTCGGCGGGGACCACAAAGCAGCCTCAGGCTTCGGCTTCGCCCCGTTACGATACGTGGGTTTTGAACCGGCTTTGCAATGACATTTCGCTCATGGAGAGAGAGCTTTTTTATGCATTTACTACGTTCTCCAAGCATACCACGATAAATTAAAAAATACACACACATAGCCGAAAGCCCTGGTAGCTAGTGCTGCGTACATAATTAGGTGGAAGATCGAAAATTCATGTCCAACTAATAAAAAAATAATACACAATTTGCCTTAAAATGCAGAACACACAGATATTCTGCGTCATATCCGTGCAAGACCAACACACTCATACAAATATAGCCAATGGCAGACTGATTGACTTCGTGTGTGCGATCGAAATGAACCCCCATTTCCTTCACACGAAGCAAAAGTTCAGCACATCTGAACTCTTGCTGGGCTTCTGAGCCTCATTACGTAGCATTACGTTTTCTCTTTGCGCACTCTTTCTCTTTGCAAACAACATTTTGAAGCCGAGATTCATTGTGTTAGGATACACTGAAATCGTATGGCAGAACTTGTAAACGTCAAGCCGAGGCCAAGCCCAGGCTGCTTTGTGGTTCCCGTATTATGGTGCTATATACGTATTCCCATCAATGAATAAAGGGACAAGGAAGTGGTGTTTTGGGAGAAAAGTGAAGCATCTGCTTAAGTTGTGTGAGTGGGGACTACCTATGAGTTCGACCAGGAATTTTATGAGAGACGGTCCGAGATTTATAAGCGGACCACAAAGCAGCCTTAGGCTTCGGCTTCGCCCCGTTACGATACGTGGGCTTTGAACCGATTTTGCTTGCAGTGACATTTCGCTCATGGAGAGAGAGCTTTTATTATGCAGTCACTATGCTCTCCAAGCATGCCACGATAAATTATAAAAAAAAACACACACACAGGCGAAAGCCCTAGTAGCTAGTGCTGTGTACATAATTATGTGGAACATTCATATCTAACTAATAAATAAATAATACGCAATTTGGCCCAAAATGTAGACACACTCTCGCAATGAGCGAAATGTCATTGCAAAGCCGGTTGAAAGCCCACGTATCGTAGCGGGGCGAAGTCGAAGCCTGAGGCTGCTTTGTGGTCCCCGCTTCATGTCCAACTAATAAATAAATAATTCGCAATTTGGCCCAAAATGTAGACACAGTCAAATATTTTGCGTCATATCCGTGCATGACCAACACACTTATACAAATATAGAAAAAAGCCAGACTGATTGACTTCGTGTGTGTGATCGAAATCAACCCCCATTTGCTTCACACGAAGCAAAAGCCCAGCACATCTGAACTCGTGCTGGGTTTCTGAGCCTCATTACGTAGCATTAAGTTTTCTCTTTGCGCACTCTTTCTCTTTGCAAATAACATTTTAAAGCCGAATTTCATTGTGTTAGGAAACACTGAAATCGTATGGCTGAACTTGTAAACGTCAAGCCGAGGCCAAGCCCAGGCTACTTTGTGGTTCCCGCAATACGTTTCTGGCAGCTGGCTATACTTTTGTTTAACATTCCTGAGTCAAAATGACATTAGATCCCCACTGGTGACGCATATACTCACATGTCGGTACCCGTTTTCGGTGTACTAATGTCAAAATAAATGCTTCACCCACACGCACTGTATTTGTGAAAAAGAGCTATTCCTTGTCTCTTTATCCATCGGTTCCTGTATGCTGAGCTCCAAGACACAGACAAAGATACAAAAATTCGTTGTGGCCAGCTAATAAGAACAAAATACATTACTTCTTTTCCTTCCTTTTATACACATTTACATTTAAAGAAAAAAAAATTCTGACCAGATTTTTCTAACCAGATTTCTGCAAACATGTAACTGGAGCACAATGGAATTATTTAACTACAACATTTAAGACCTCATCATAATAAGCAGCGTTAAATGCAGAGTTCAAGCGAGCTGCAAGCCAGCTTCAATCTCATGCAAACAGATATAAATGAGGTTGAACCTAGCTTGAAGCTCGCTTCAACCACTGCATATAAACGCACCAATAGACTAAGGTGAGCTTAAGTCAGCTGTCATAAATGGCCCACTACACGCAATTTTCAGTTTCGTTAGGTCTTCGTTAACTTTTGCTCTCGTTAAGGCCCACCCAACTCAAGTGAGAGGGTTCGGCGCGGAAGTTTGACACAAATTTCAAACGTTTGCCGAATCGTTTACTTAAGTCTATTTTGTGCACCGCGAGCGTTTAGCAGAACTTGAGAGAGTAATTTTCGATGTATTTTGACATTGGGTTAGTCCCACTTAAGCCGCGGTGTCACAAAGAACAGAAACAGAAACAGAATTTCATACATTAGCAACGCAAAAAGCATTCAGCGAATTTAGGTTTCATTTGCTAATGTATGGGATTCTGTTTCTGTTCCTGTTTTACGTTGCTTGTGACAACGCGGCTTTAGTCTATTCGGTTGGGGCTTGAACGTGCTGTAAGCCTATTAAAATATATTTTTTAAGCGTATTGTGTCATTGTTTTCGTGACATAAATCAAGATGAAGAAATAGCCAAATTGTATAGGCTTTTAGTAATCAGCATTGAAAGCTCTTACTTTAAGCACTTATAGGTCAGTATTATATAAAAATTGTCGCAATTAATTATCTACTTAATTGCGAGAACAAAATTTCTGGCATAGCATCCCTATATTTTTATACCCCATCCCATAGGGAAGGACTTAGGAGGTTTATTAAGCTCGATTCATAGTTTGTAAAATAGTTTTACGTCTTAAATTTTGAGCTAAGAACTTCGAAGTTAGCAAAAGCAGTACAAGTGTAAAAAATGTTACGCTCATGTTATTTATTCGCATAATAAATCGATATTAACGCTGCTGAAATTCGGTGTACTGTATTCTTGCTTAAGAGTAATATGATTGAGATTTAAAGGAAAGCGAACAACGCCCTTATGCGGGCGTACTTTACATTTCATTTGCATATGAAAATGATCAGTGATCATTCACTGATCATTTTTATATTCAAGAAAAACTTTTATTATTAAATATACAGATATGGGTATAAGCATATTATAAGCTCAAATGGACAAAATTTCACCCACTTTTGGGGGTGTTGTTTTAGAAAACAAAAAAACTAAATACATAATATTAAAATAGCACACTGGAAAAAGTAATAAAATGTTATTAAAAGGGGGTTGATGCCACGCTCGTTTTTTATTGTTTGAGATTTCAAACTGTTAGTGCTAAATGTGATTTTGTTGTAAAACATGGTTTGGAGCTTAACGGGGGTCAACTGGGATGGGGTATCTAACCGTTAATATAAGCTAATTGTATCCCGCCCATAAAATCTTCCAATGTTTAACAAAGTTTCAAAAGTTAATATAAGTAGCCTCTAAATCTTTTTTTAACAGAAAAAAAAAACTTTTCTGTTGAATATATTTAAAATATGCAAAAACAAAGAAAATTGGCACAGCACTTTACTTCCTGCTGTTCCTATTCCTAATGATAACCTGTAATTTCTAACCCACTTAAAAAAATTGTATTTAAAAAAATTGTATTTTTTTAAATACTTAAAAAAATTGTATTTTTTTAAGGGAAACAAGATATGTATTTTGCTGGGATCTCTCTGTCTAACAGAGAAACCATGAGATTTCAAACATTATGTATTCCATAAAAAAAAAAAACATTTTTTTTCTGTCATAAATTTGAAATATAGAAAAAAGAAAGAAATAATTGGCACAGAACCTCATCATCATCAACCGAATAGTAGAATGAACCATCTCTTATTTTAATTGATTCCGCAAACTCTCCACGTATCAGCGTTTTTTAATATTTTTCTTGAACACAGCAGCCAAAAATAGAATTTGTTTCTCACAGCCATTAAAAATAAAATACATTTAGGTTTACACTCTTTTTCAAATGTAACAGAAATATTAAATGCACTCAATAAAAAAAACATCACTTCCGCTTCACAGTCCCTCTAAATTCACAAGATGCAAAATTATATTTCTTTCACATTGTGAACTTTTTTTAAGAACATAAAAATATATACATAATATATTAAGTTTTCACTTTTTCCAAAAACACATTTATTTTTTCCACACGCAAGAAGATTTTAAAATTTCATTATTTGACTTGAATGCATCTGAATGTGTGAGTATCGGCGAGGTTTTCAAAAATAGAAATGAACTCAGTTCGTTAAACTTGGAAAATGTCCGTTGCTCATGTAAAAAAATAGAATGATCATATATTTTAATAGATTTTTCTTCGGCAAATTTAAGCAAGGTAACTGATTTAAGTCGTTAACGTTTCTCAGATGTTTGTTTTTATATTTTTATGTGCCTATGGCATTTTAAAATTTGATGCAATAAAAGCACATTGAGTTATGTAATTTTAAGTGTTTTAAGTGAACAATAAGTATATATATATATATGTTCTTTAGATATTTTATTTAAGTAACCGACGACCCATATATAGATACGGAACTCACACGCGCGTATCTTTAATTATTATTGAAAAAAAGACCTGTACATTTGCACTAAAAACTTCAGAAAAAAGGCCTTTTCAGCTATAGATGGCAATGAATTTGGGAAAAAAGAATAGATTAAAACGATCCTCTTCAGAACGAGAACAACACTCGACGAGAACAAAACACTAACTGAATTTTGGCCGAAAAGTTCTAGGGAAAATGCGTGCTTCCTCAGAAGTTTTTCAAAATCATCAGTTTCGAGAATTTATTCGAAAACGGGCAAGAGATATTTTTCTGCGCGTGCGGAAAATCTTTACTCAACTTCTCTCTGCGTCAGTAAAATCTCTAAGCATCCATAAACAAAAACACGTTTTCCGTTTTCTAATTTCTTTGCATGTGCTTATGCGATCAAAAGATAAACATTTCTTGTTTCAAAACTATTTGCCTTAGTTTCGACATTTCGGGAGCAATCATGTGCTTATTCCGCGCCGGCACTGTGTTTCCGGGGAGCATAATTAAAACGTGAATAGCTGTAAAAGCCGGCACCGGCCCTGCAGTCAGTCGTCTATTCGAAATTTTTGCGTTTCCAGCTACCTACATAGGTAGCTATTTGATTTTGAAAATAAATTTAGCGTCGAATACTAAGCCGTTCGAGAATCTTTCAATTTAGCTAAATATAGGTATTAACCGTTGAGAAAAATTTGCATGTGCGTTCTGATAAGCAATTTTATATTATATAGCTATGTAGGTGTTTCCGAAATATAAGATGGGAAAATGTTGCAGTTCATCAGCAATGGACCATTGGACCCTATTCTGACTTTTATTTTCGTACATTATTTTGGCACCCTATATTTTCGCCCCTTTTTATTTTCGTACACTAATTCTTTACCCCATATTTGATTTGTGGAATAAATATGTATATTAGTATGTTTTTAATTTTTTATACAGATGTACAAAAATATTTATCGATCCAGCTGAAGTTTTTTGGAGGAAAAAAAAAAATATTTGTTTGTCGCATAGTTTGGAACATGGCTTTCATAAATTTTACATTACGCAAAATTCGTATGCAATGACCATTGACCATAACGTTAACTTTTGTTGGCTTTAGCCAGTCCCACTGAGTGAGAGGTTCGACGCGGAAATTTGTCAGCTGGTCAGCTGGCGGGACTGGGGTTTTCATTGCATTTTGACATAGGATTAATGCCAGGAGTTGGGCCTTATAAAGGAAAAACCTCTGGACACACTCGCGCAGGAGGATACCGTGAAAAAGTATGAGTCTTTCTTCAAAGACTTAGAAAGTGATCAAAAATGTTCCTTTCACTTTTTTATATTTTTTCCTACACGTTTTTTCGCGAATTTTTGCAAATTTTTTTAAATGCGTAAAAACGGCAGTGTTAGAACTATTTAAGAAATGTAGCTATGACTTAAGCACTTAGTTTACTTTGACTTGCTTTATATTGTGTTCAATATCGGTTTTGTTGTTCAAAAGTTATGGCCTCAAACACATTGAAAAATTCATCCATTGTTACCCCTTCTTTACTCAAAACCTTTTTAATATTTTAAAAAAATTTGATATTTTTATTAAAGTTCAGTAATTACTAGACCTAAGTTTCGTTTTTTTCTAGATCTTACCTTCTTAAACTTCTTAACAAAAGTAGGTACTGGAAAACATATAATTAATTTTCCATATAATCCATTTCCATTAAACTTCAAACTGTAAATAAGCTGTAATTAAGCTGTTATTTTGTGCTTTAAAATAAATGTCCTCGTTGGGTTCTCTGCCTATTCGCGCAGATTTAAGACACACCAAATTTTTCTACCAGAAGTTATAACGCGATTGGCCGAAAGGACGGACCGTAAACGTAGTTATACCATAAGGGGTATTTTTTTCCTTTCTGGACCGCCAAAAACGTAAGAACGGATGGTCGAAGCAAGCTTGTGGCCAATTGAATCTAAATTACTGAATAATTAAATATTCAACGACGGCCAAGTAAAAGCTTTGCCCGCAAGTTTAAATTTAATGTACTGTTTTGTGGTGACAAGAAATAAAACAACACGCAGGAGTCCCTGAATGCACCCATCGATTCACTCTACAAACGCACCCGCTCGATTCACTAAACGAACATACCCAACTGTCATTCCAGTCACCTGACAGCAGCTGTCATATTCGAAGTTCGAATTTCGATTTCCCCCCCTTGGAATTCAGCGGAGGAGTACCAATGGAAAATTACCAAAGGGGAAGTATGGAACGTACTAGAAGGTGCTTAATTTTGTATAAATGCACGGGTGGCAGGCTTGTTCGGCACAGTTATATTTTAAACGTGGACTTGTAAAAATCGGTAATAAAGTAAAAAGTGATTGAGTTGAAATAAAGTGTTGAATTCTAAATAGTAAAGTTGAATAACAGTGTGATCTGAGTTTAAATAAGTTTGTTTGATAAATAAAGTGTTTCATTGTGTGATTATAAAAGTGAAATTGAGTTTTATTCGACGAACCCCAGGCCGAAAACATTACAGTACCCTTATCACAAATTACTGAAAGTAAAAATTCAGCTTTGGACATGTAAAAGCTTTGCCCACAAGCTGAAATTTATGAATTAAATCAAACTCTGACATTTGTTTACAAATGTGAGCAAATTCATAAATTTCTCTGATCCATACAATTCCGTTTTGCAGCTTTTACACCAGCTGATCGCGGAAGATAATAAGTTGTTGTATCTTCTTACAATACGTATTGACCGACACGGAAATTTAAAGCTTTATAAAAACGTAAACAAACGGGTGTTGGAGGGCAAGAGGGACACAAGTTGAATATCTTGTGATTCATTAAATAATGCCCTTACCATAAATTACTGAAAAATATATTCAACTACAGACTTGTAAAAGCTTTGCCCACAAGCTGAAATCGAGGAATTTACCCATCCGCCGAAATTTCTTTGCAAATGTGAGTACATTCACCAATTCGTCATGTTCATGCAATTTCGTTTTGGAGCTTTTACATAAGCTGATCGCGTAAGGTAAATTGTTGTTGTATATTCTTACACATATTCACCGGCACCTTTTATAAAAGCCTTAAACGCTTTGTAAAAAACGTAAACAAGGGTGTTGGAGGGTAAGAGGGACGCAAGATCAATATCTAGTTATTCAGTAATTATTTAAAGCCCTCTCTGACATGTGTTTAAAAGTGTGAATAATTACGTCGATTCATCAGTTTCATGTAATTTAGTTTTGGCTCCTGTACATCAGCTGATATAGAACCTTAGAGAAGCTTTGAGAGCTTTATGAAAAACCATAATTTACTGAATAACTAGATATTCAACTTCGGTCACAAATTACTGAATAACTAGATATTCAACTTGCGTCCCTCTTACCCTCTAACACCCATTCGTTTACGTTTTTAATAAAGCCTTAAAGCTTTTTTAAAGCTTTAAATTTCCGTGTCGGTGAATGCGTGTAAGATGATACAAAAACAATTTACCTTACGCGATCAGCTGATGTAAAAGCTGCAAAACGAAATGGCATGGAAATGACGAATTCATGAATTTATTCACATTTGTAAACAAATGTCGGAGAATGGGTAAATTCATCAATTTCAGATTGTGGGCAAAGCTTTTACATGTCCGAAGTCGAATATCTAGTTTTTCAGTTACTTATGCTTCGATCATGTAAAAGCTAAAATTGATGAATTTACCCATCCGCCGACATTTGTTTACAAATGTGGGTAAATTCATCAATTCGTCATTTCCATGCAATTTCGTTTTGGAGCTTTTACATCAGCTGATCGCGTAAGGTAAATTGTTGTTGTATCTTCTACACGTATTCACCGACACGGAAATTTAAAGCTTTGTAAAAGCCTTAAAGGCTTTATAAAAAACGTTAACAAATGGGTGTTGGCAGATAAGAGGGACGCAAGTTGAATATCTAGTTATTCAGTAATTTATGATGAAAAACGTATACAAATGGGTGTTGGAGCTTGGAGGGCAAGAGGGATGCAAGTTGAATATAGTTATTGAATAATTTGTGTTTGAATGTGAGCCTATGAAAATAAAAAACGAAATGTTGAAAATTTCTCAAAACTCTCGAAAATCTCATAGGATCTTATTTTTCTTGACCCTCATTCCTAGTTTCGGTTTTAATTTTTGATTTCTTTCGTCCATCTAAAAACTATGACGAAAACTCTAAATAATGGCTATATTTCGTTATTTCCTCGTTGAATGTATTCTTTTGTGTATCGGATAAGGAAAACATTCCGCTATCGCTGAGATGTTCCCATTGGATACATTCAGACTATTTTCTGTATGCACTGAAGAAAAATACGAAAAGCAACTGTCACGAATGACAGCATCATAATAAAACGCCAAAATAAATCGGCAAAAATATATACGTTGTTTGGGAATCGAAATATCTTTTCGATATAAATTGTATTAAAACAATATAATAAAAGCTTGTGTAAATAACTACATAGCTAGTTTGTTGTTTGTATGCAATTAATGCCAAAATTTAATAGTAAAAGCAATAAGAAGCACGCCTGCAAGTGCAAGTTTTCATTAGATTTTGCGATTGGTTTCTGTGTCCCGCACTTTGGGAGTCCTTACAAATTCCTGTGATTGTAAATAAAGCTTGCCCGTTTGAAATCTGCAAACACCAACAAAACTACTCAGCGAGTAGGTAAGAACGTCTCAGGTTTTAATTTAAACCACGTATCTAAAGAACATCTTCGCTCATTAGTACTTTTTTTTAAATAGAAATGCTCAATAAGACGATTTTGGATTAGACTACCCTGCAATTGTAATGAATGCGATAAGTCTTTATGTTTCAACATCAAGGATCGTCCTGCAAAATGATTCCGATGCAAACGATCAAAAAATTGCCGATCTCTACCGGTTAGTGCCCTACCTTCGGCAATCGATGTCCTGTGCTGTTTGCGGACGCCTACTTAAAGATCCTTTTACTCCCAAAGAAGCAAAGTGCCAACACAATGTTTGTCGGCTCTGTGTGCGTGGACGGAAAAATATCCGACCAACTTGTAATTCCTGCAGGGATTGTCAGGATTATCGGACCTACGAGGAAAACAAGCAAATGCGCATTCTCATACAATGCTACAAAAGCCTATGCGAGCACATCATGTCTACACCACTGTATGGCTTTATTTGCAAGCAGTCGATGCAGACGAGTAGCGTTGTAAATGGCATTGCCATTCCAAATTTAAGTTTAGTAGAGCTTATCGAAGAAGGGGCCAACTTTGAAGATATTTTTATGGCTTTTACCACGGAGCTGCCACGATCATATGCTAAGGTGTTACCAGCTATAGTTACTTCAGTGCCTGCCAATCAGCCTTCGCAAGTTCTGGGGGCTAATGCACCCCAGCTGCCTCTCATAATAAAACAAGAATTTCCATTAATTGATATGTCTCGGCCTGTGCCAATGGTGGTAACGCAGCCGCCGACTTCAACACTATCATTTCTGAACAATTCTCCTGCTTCGATAAGCACAACATCAACATCCCTGACAGTAGCGGGTTCGTCTCTGACGGTAGCCCAAGGGAACAAGACACCTAACTTCGTGACCCAGCACAGAAATATCATCACAAGTGCACCAGTAGAAACAAAGTCTGTGGTAATGACGCCTGCCGGTACGGCAACATCACAGATACGGAACCCACCTCCAATAAAAACAGTCTCAAACGGGACAGCAATGTATTCAGTCTTATACACGGGAATAGGCAATAAAATAACAATTAAACGAAAGACAGACGCGGATGAGGAAAACTCACCCAGGGTAAAACCAATTCCGTATATCTGCTAATTATGACATTTTTATGATTTTATTATTTTTCCTAGAAGACTGTGGCGCCTACTCTTTTTCGGCAAGTTACTAAACAGAATGCCAAACGGCGGGGTTGTCGCTGTGGAAATGCTACAGCAACCCCAGGTAAGCTTACGTGTTGCGGCCAAAGATGTCCGTGCTATGTAGACTCGAAGTCCTGCGTTGGTTGCAAATGCAGAGGTTGCAGAAATCCACACAGACCAGATGGTGGAAAAGTGAGGCCAATTATTCCCGAGCTTGCTTGCTACGAGATTCATATGGCTGATGAAAGTTCAAATCTTAACGCATCGGACTTACCTATAACCAAGGACCTCATAACCACGACCAAAAATATGACTCCTGTATCATCTTTTCATAACCGAAAGGAATATCCACTGAATGAATATCCCGTTACTTCGCGAATAACAGTCACTCCGGTTATGTCGAGTACTACGAGTACAATTGCTCATCGAAACCAAAATTTGCACCAGGCACAACAAAGTGTCAAGCAGTCGCAAACCTTTACGTCGACCAACAAAGTACAAAGAGACTCGGGCGTAGTGCAATTGGAAAATCTTTCAAAAGAATCACTTCTCATTCAGTCACCAGAGGGAAAATATCAAGGTAATTATTTCCTTTTTTTATTTTACTTGGACAAATATTTTAAATGTACCTAAACGCAAAATAGTTTCCTGTAATGTTGTAATGTACTCTATAAACAGAATTAATCCGTTTTTCTTTGAACCATCGCGCTCCGTTAACAAATTTAAAATTTCTATTTGGAAAACCTTAGCAGCAAGTAATTTTCTTGAAAAAGCTATACATATAAAGTTAATTGTATAGTCTTGAATATTGGCGATTTTTATTTAGTTGTTTTAGATTACTTAACTTAAGTTTCTTAAAAATTATGTGCATCTTCTTGTCTGCCCAAGCTAAACAGGGAGAAATATTCTTTGACAAAAATACAAATTTTCAAAGAAAAATGTTGCTTATTAAACTAGCAGCATGTTTTTATTTGAAATCCGTTGTTCGACTTTTGTTAAGTAATACTATATTATACCCTTGACTATTTATCGGCTCTCCAATGTCCTGCGCCATGGTGTTTTTAACTGGTCGTCTGCGACCCTGCGTATGCGGGTTCCTTTGCATTGCATATTTTACGACTGCCGTCTTAAAATCGCGCCGCCTTATTATGAATGAATGAATGAATGTACTTTATTTAGCTTTGAAAAGCAATTTAGTTAACAATTATACATCTTTTCAATTATATCTAGATATACATGTTTTATATTATATAAATTACATATATTATTACACCGTTTTAACATGTTCAATCATTTTTCTTTTAAATTCATTAAAATTGTTTGTATTTTTAATTTCCCTGGGAAGGTTATTGAAATCATTCCAATTCAAATTATTATTCCTTGTCTGTTCTTAGATCCAGATGTTCCTTAAGGATTCGGTATGGCCTTCCTGACCTTACATACTTAAGATTATTCGGAATCAATTTTCAGGTCGAACAAAATCGCCTCTCTATTTTCGTTAACTTAATCCTTCATGGCGTTAAAAAGGATTGCATAGATGGTTTGTAGGTAGGCGTTAAATAAAAATAGAGTGGCACAACAGCTCGAGGTGAACCAGGCCCAACTTTTCAACAATGTATAGAGCATACATGTGTGTTAATTTCTTTACATACAAGGTAGTCTTGATAGTAGCCAGAAACTATTTACCACACCTGCAACAAAAAAAACCCTCAATTGGCACTGTCGAAGTGAGGCTCTACCATACACAACTGGCTCTGTCTCAAAATCTGTGTGACTTTAATAGTTTAACGATTACTCTACTTCTTTTTTCCACTGATCAGAAATCTCTGCTTCCCGAGCCTGCTCAAAGAAAGGATGCAAAAGCTCAGAAGAAGCAACTGCCTTAAAAATGTACAAAGAGATTCCAAATGTGGAACCCGGCTTTTTTAGCAGTCCGTCCAAAAATTGAGAAATTATCTATACTCAGTCCAATGAAAATCCAAATCCAACTGCACAGGAATCCGTTTTAGTTTCGCGAAAGAACGACCGACATGGCCGAAAAAAACTACGTAAAAAAGAAGTAAGTAAGTGCAAGAGTTCGCCTGTAACGAACTTCCAAATTTATAAGTCTTTTTATTTGATTCAATAAAGATAGATAGAAAAATTAAGTCCATAAAATTTATAATTTGGTTCGTAACCGCACATTTTACATTCAGAGATTCGATACATATAGAGCTATCTTTCAACTGAAATATTCTTTTTATTTAGTAAATCAATTAAGATTGTTTTTTGTCTGAGCTTAATTTAGAAGGGAAAATACAAAAAAAAACCTTCAAGTAAATGGTGAGGAAGAAAAAAAAATGCTTGAATCGAATAAAGTATAGATAATAATATATCAAAGATTATAGAAGTTATATAAATAACTTTATAAGCAGATTCCATACGAGTAATATCGAAAAACAACTGTAACTACCTAAACAAATAAAAAATAAATGCATTGATAATTAAATAAATAAATATATTATTTAATAAATCAGCAACTAAATAAATATTTGCAAAAAGAAAAGCTTTAGAAAATATATAAAAAGCACTGAGTAGCAATAAGCGAAGTGCAATAGGAAGTGTTTTTAATATAAAAATCGTAAAATCAATAAATAAATTAGTAAACAGCTAATTAAGTTTAATAACAAAAATTTATTATAGAAAAGTAAAAAAATAAATTAATAAATAGGTTAAATAAATTCTTGTTAAGCCAAGACACAAGAGGGTTTGTGACTATCACAGCCAAATTTAAATTTCTGGTTGAGCTTGCAAATCCTATCAGAGATCAATTCAGCATTTTGGTGCAAATCTAATGTCGAATAATGCCATAGAAGATTTAGCATCATTTTTAAAATTTTATTTTGAGAGATTTGCAATCGTTTTATAAAGCATTTTTCACATCCGCCCCACACTTGACAACCGTACAAGAGAATGGCCTGGAAAATGATTTGGTGACTGAGAGATGATTTCCTGTTTATAAAAGGGTATAACATTTGAATAGCTACATTTATTTTTCGGATTGTTTTTGAAACGTGTTCTCCAAACGTAAATTTAGTGTCCAGGAAGACCCCTAGGTACTTCACCGAGGGTTTCCACGTCAAATAAATACCATTCACGCGGAATAGATTGTTGGGAAGAAAACAAGTCTCCCTTTTTCGTCTTGCATCTTGTCTTCATTTACTTTGATTTTCCTTGTGGAACCCCAAAACTTAAAAAGAACATATCAGAACGATCGTTGCTAACATGTATTCGAAAACGACGGTTAGAAAAAAAAACTTTTCACGATTTTACATAAATAAACAGGAAATTCAAAATTCATCATTTTGAATATTAAGCCATTATGCCATGCCGCATCAAATGCCTTTTCTATATCCAATAAAATTAACCCGATTTAGGTTAAGTGCCTTCTGCACGATTAAGCTTAATATGTTTGCAAATTCTAGTAACTTGATAAGCTGTTGAATGGTACTTTCTGAAGCCAAATTGTTCATCGGGAAAAATATTTTTAGCCTCTACCAATTTTAGTGTTTTTTCTTTTGCAATTTTTTTGTATATTTTGCTAAGACTGCTTAATAAGCTTATAGGTCTCTAGCTTGTAGGATCTTCGCCGGGCTTACCAGCTTTGAGGGTAGGAACAACTTTAGCTTCTTTCCACACGTTGGGAAAATATTGCCAAGAATAAACGCCAAGAATTTAAAGCCTAGAATCAATATGCTGTATGTCAATTATTTGTATTGGTCACGCCTCCAAATATGGGCGTGGGCTGAAAATGAAAATCAATAAACTCTTATTGCCGGGGGGTGCCGTGGCGTAGTGGTTAGTGTGTGTGCTAACTACGCCGGAGGTCTGGGTTCGAATCCTGCCATCGTCACCTGAAAAAAAAGACTTGTTTTTTTTCACGGCCCCCATCTCTGCGAGGGTCTGACAAGCCCTCCGAGAGTATCAATTGTCTTGAAAAAATTCTCAAAGCGCCGTTCGGATTCGGCAAAAAATTGTAGGTCCCTTTGTATGTAAAGAAATTAACACACCAGCATACATTGTTGAGAAGTTGGCCCTGCTTCACCTCGAGCTGTTGCGCCACTCTATTTATTTATTTAAACTCTTATTGCGTTAAAATTATGACAAAATATGTGAAAAACGAATATAAATGCTTGTTTTTCATTGGAAAAAATTGAAAACTTAGCAAATGGTTACATCGTTAATATTCATACCCGACCGAGGGTATACTAATTTGAATGCATTGTTTGTAACACAGAGAAATAATAATCAAAGACCCTTAATACCTTTTAGCGATATGATCGACACCGACAGGTGAATCGATTAAGCCATGTTCGCCCGCCCGTCCGTCCGTTTGCATTTGTTGTCCATCCGCCCACATTGTTTTACGTGTCCAAAATCAAGCTAGAGAGCTGAAACTTGATAAGCGGCTTGGTTCTTCTCCACAGACAAAGTGTATAAATTGGCTCAATCCGTCAACGCCCACGCCCACTACTGGCTTCAATGTGAGATAACCTCTATTTCACATTTTCTTTTTTTTTTTTCTTTGAAAGGTTCTCACTTAAGGTTCGTGGTCCAGGCATTGCGATGTTTTTCCCGTATTCTGGTAGACGTGGAGTTTGAATTTGTATAGAGCCTCACTCACTCAGTCACGAATACCTGATCTTGCAATGGCTTTTCCCGCTAGTATGAAAACATACATGCGTTGAGGAATAAAAACTAAGCTCTGTAAAGTAACATGGCGTTGAAGCTTCAGCACGTCATGATTCGTTCCCCTTTTTAATATTTTTGAAGCAATAATAATGTTGAATATGGATATATTGATATTGATTCTTTCTTTTTACTTTGTTCTAAAAAATATCGACTGAAATAAGTTTTGATACGACTTGCTCTTGCTTTTCCAAGAATGTGCGATATTAATTTAAAGGTTGCATTATTTGCGCATGGGCAACTGTATATTGCATTCTCACCGTGTAGGCAAACAATCTGTATTACTAATTTTTACCGACATTTTAAACACAAAACATACATTATGTATAAATCAAATATTTTGTGTAAGTTACTTTTCACCCGGCAAAGTGGGTGCAATTAAGCTTATTATTTATAAAAGATAAAAACCCGCAAGCGTACACGACTAAAGATTAGAGCGAGAATCCGTTCATCGTCCTACCTCACAGAGTACAGGTCGGTCAGCGCTCGAAGCGAAGCAGTACACGCACAAAAAAAAAAAGAATGCGATTGTGCGTCCGCCCATTCAATCGCGTTATAACTTCTGAACGGTAAATCGTAGAAAGACAAAATTGAATGCGTTCTTAAACTTCGAAATAGTCAGAGAACCCAGTCAGGGAAAATGGATTAAATTTTTTTCCATACTCTTTTAAGTATTTTAGCAGGCAGTAACTAGAAAAACGAAACTTAAGTTAAATAAATACTGAGCTTTATTAAAAAAAAGTGATTAGAGCGCGTTAAGAGAGCGTTATCCATTTCAACTCTTCAGAAGTGAAGAGTTGAAAATGGATAACGCCCCCAAAAGTGGGCCTGGCATAAATTTATTCATTTTTATACCCCATCCCATAGGATAGGAGGTATATTAAGTTTGTCACATAGTTTGTAACACGGTGAAATACTGATGGTAGACCCCCAAGACCTTAAGGGCATATGATCGAGACCGAATTCTGAATCGAATGAGCCATGTCCGTCCGTCTGTATGTCACATGTTTTTAGGCCTTAAATTTTGAGCTAGGGTGCGGAAACTTCGTACGTAAGGTCCACGGTCCAAAAATGTCAAAAAATTTTTGAAATCCGCCCAAAGACACGCCCACAATCGGTCTAAATGTGCAACTACCTCCAGAGTTTTCAAAACTGTAAGACGTTCCAAAAGGCTGAAATTTGACACTTAGCATCTCCTAATGAGTGTTAGACACAAAAAAGACAAATTTAATTGGTAAACCTCCTCCGGTGGGCGTGGCATCTATTTTAAGGGTAAAGTTTCAAATGCAGTTTACTCAATATTTTTGCTCGAAATTGAAAAAAATTTGCTTACTATTTTATGTAGAAAACGCTTATTTCTAAACTTTTTTCATACAAGAATTGAAGAAAAACCTAAAATTTTCCAGAAAAACTTAATTTCGACTGGCCTTGAGCCTAATTTAGGAAAGCATGAAACAAAAAGTAGCAAGTTAAGTAAACGCGACTTCAGTCCATATTTCGTTCATATAAAGTTTTTAGCCGACCCCTAAAAGGGGGCGTATTTTTCAAAAATATTGAATTTGAACCAAAAAATTGCATTTTTACGTACATTTAAGTGTAACTTAGAAATATCTGTGGAAGTATCTTATAATTAATAGTTTGTAATTAGGGGCGGTTGGACCACGCCCCTTTTCGAAGCTTGCATTACTTATAAAATGTCAAAAAAAAAACTGCCATCAGCATTTTACAATGTGGAATAGGATGGGGTATTCAACGGTCCGTTTTACGGAATGTAACTTCTGCGTACACACTGTAGCACTTACTCACTGGTTAACAATACCCATTACTCAGAGATGAAAGACATTTTTCCAATTATTTTCTGATTACATGTCTTAGGTATTCGATTTTTCTTCTTTTGATTGATAGTGTAATTTCTCGCTTCTTTCCAGTGAAGTTCCATGGGAACAATGGAAATTTGTTACTTCTGGTCCTTCAGGCCCATTGCATGTGTCTAATTGGCCTCTTTCGTCCCCAAAGAGGTCCTCTAAATATTTTTTCCATAGCTCTAACTTTTCACTTGTAGTTAAGAGAAATTGTCGCATCTGTTTTTAAGATTATTGGATTCTGCTCTGTGTTTGATTCTGTGAACTCCTTTTACTTTTTTATGGAGGCTGAAGCTATCATGGTGTCTGTTTATCGCTCTAATTCTTCACAGCTTTGCAGCAAATACCGGTTTTAATTAATCTATTTATTTCTTTATATTTCCTTGGAAACAATTTGTTTTGCTCCTTTGTTCCATAAATTCTAAAATTTCGTTTGTCATCCAATTCTTTTTTGCTTGGTGGCTTCTGCGACTGAGTCGCTTTTCACTGGTTTATTCTATGGTCTCTTTCATCTCTGACCATGCTAAGTTAATATTTTCTTCTGTTAATTAATTCGTGTTTGTTCATGACTCATTTGTTCATCCAAATCATTCTTAACTTCATTTTTTATAGTCTCAGTCATTACTTAAAAGGTTTATATTTATATTTTTTGTTTGAACTTTGTATGAACTCTTTTCAATTTAATATTTATTTTCGCTACCACTGGGTTATGGTCTAAACCTACGTCAGCGCCTGGATAGCACGTTGCAGATTTTACAGGGTTCCTGAACCTCTTGTTTATAACGATGTAGTCTATTTGTCCAGGTATATATTTACCTTTCTTGGTGGGAGTTTGAATCATGTATTCATTATTGTTAGTTGATTTAGACAGAATTCATTTAACCTTTGGCCTCTTTCATTTTTTCTTCCTATTCCATGGTCATCTACAACATGACCAATAAAATCTTATAAATTGTTAAATTTTATTTGAAACTAAAAGATCTTTTTTTTCAGTTGTCAACGTATTTACCTCAGCATCGCATCAAAACCAACCGGGAATTCAAAGAATACACTCCATTTCACATAATAACAGCGGCAATACTTTTATTTTACCAAATTCTAATTCACAAATCTCAACTACAATTCATCAGATTCCAGAAATTAGTACAACGCTACCGCAGATTATCATGCAACAACAATCTCAGCAACAATTGCCGCCAAATAATAAACCGCCAATAAGTACGCAAGTTTCAACATTCTCAAAGCACAACAATCTTATTACCGTGCACACTGTACCCTCTCATAGTGGATCGCAGTCAAAAAATTCAGCTATTTCCCTCTCTACAACTCCTGCTACATTTACCCTTTCCCCAATAATAGTCACTTCGCCTAGCTCCTTTACATCAGAGCTTTTCCAAGACGATGACTTTTTGTCAAGCTCACATACAGCAACGGGTAACTCGCCATTGTCAATATCACATCCTCCGCTTCTGGAAGTCGTAGATGCTAGTGATTTGTAAACGGATTTCCGCTCTCACCCGCCTCTTACATAAATTCACACGCCCTAATTAGATAAATACATAATTAAGTTAAATGAACACTTTTTGAACTTATTAAGCCTTAGATAAATTTTGTACCGAAATTTTATAGTTAAATTTTATTTTTAATTTTATTTGACGGAAAAAAAATGTCTGAGAATATTGGTTTTATTTTCGGGCAAAAAGAAATTACAATGCAAAATTATAAACTTAGGACTATATTTTATTCTCATACTAGTATTAAGTAGTTTTAAGGTTAGTTATGTAAGAAAATGAACTTTGAATAAAAGTAATTTAGATTTTTTAAACCATTGATTTTTAATGCCTGTTTTCGGAAATCGAACTTTCGTTTCGTTACTCTGTTTTAAACTGATTTCTATTGTTCGCCCTAAGAATGGAACAAATATAATAAACTAATTCAACAAAGACGGAACTACTATGCGGAGACATATGGAAATCATACACTTAGTAAGACGCATACCACACGAAGGCGTCAAATTTGTGCAGCGAGCGGATGAGGGTTGGTAAGCACAATTGTTATTATCAGTCTGCTCTTATACATTCAGAACACAACACTCAACAGCACTTAGAAAATATACACAATCAGTATTGTATGCATACACACATAAAATAATGAGAAAAGATTCTCATATATGCGATTATTATCATAGCGTCGCGCGACCCTTGACCATTTTTAGATCTCACAACATCGAATGTGTGTTTATTATCAGTTTTTCGGTGCGACGACAAGATCCGTTTCACATTTTAGCAGGTTAAATCCAATATTCGAAGGGAAAAAACATGGGGCGCATAACTTGGATAATAGCTCTTCTGTTGGTGTCGAATGTCGGATGCATTTATGACGATGGTAAGCAAACTATTTATTACTAAGCCAACAATTAATACAAAGCATATTTTTTTAGGTGAGAACGGAAACTCACACGAAGAAGACCATTCACCAGAAACCATTGATGAACATAATATTCAAGTGACAGAAAATCGATTGGCAGCACAGCTCTTTGCAGTAATAGAACACTATAAACAAGAGGACCCAATCGGATTTCCGGGTGCTCCTATTCCAGATCCCATGGATGTGCCAGACATGAGCAAGAACCTGGGTATGGCCTCTCTCAACATGAAAAATGTTCATGCACATGGTCTTTCGCAGTTTCGTATTAAACACTTGAGTGCTGATCTAAAGGAGATGAAGGTGAGTCAGAGTGTTTTCCGGGTATAATACAAGTAGTAACACGATTAAGGCGATGATTACTATCTATTTGTCTGTTGTGTCGCGAAATGTTTGACAATTTTTTCGAAACAAACAAAATATTGGCCTCCTGGCTCAAAAGTTTTGATCAGAACAATTTAATTACAGGTAAACGCTGGAATCCAATTGGACACGATGACCGTGAAGGGCTCCTACACCTTAAGCTCTTTTTTCTCGAAAGCCCAAGGACCCTTCACGGTAATACTTAAAAACGTTATGGCAAAAGCTGTTGCTACTCTTGCAGTTCAAATTGATGGACACATGACCACTGAGGAAATTAACATCGACCTAACATTCTCCGACATGGCAATGGATTTTCAAAATCTCGGATTTTTGGGTACTGTCTTTCAGGGAATCGTTAATTCAGCACCTACGTTAGTGTTCGATGCGATGAAACCATTCATGCTCAAAGAAGCAGATAAACAGCTTCGTGAAGAAATCAACAACAATATCAAGAATTTAATGGGCGACAGAAAACTGCCAAACTCAATATCTCCTCTTGACATGGCTATCGCAGAAGGAAGAAAGAAAGTTCGGTCGTTGGGTTATGATCCATATCGGGTACCGGATTATAATCGTACAATTGGCGTTTTCTCCATGCAAATGGCCAATACGTGGATAACAGGTGCATCATCTTTCTACCGGGTCGGTAACATGATAGTGTCTATGGAGAACAATACAATGTCTCTCGGCTTTCAAGTTGGAACGCAGAAGATCAGTGGAGCCACACAGTGGGAAGTAGGCTTTGGCATTGGCTTTGTGTCGCGTGTTGGCCATGCACAGTTTACTGTTCAGCACATAAAGGTGAGCGTTAACATAAGCCAGGCATTAGACACTCGCCAGAAGCCCCAGATTAATGATCTGCAGATAGATCTGGGCAATATTCAGGTGCGATGTGACGGTGCGGGTACTGCCGATTACATAATGGAATTTCTAGTGAATGTGTTGCCAAATATGCTGAGGTATCAAATAATGGACGCAATAGAAAATCCTATTAAAATCCGAATTCAAGAGAAGTTTAACCAAATCGATGTCGAGCAAGCAATAAAAGAGAACGTGAATAAATTCCAGACGTCCGGTAAAAATTTTTCCTTTGATTTTAAATTTTAGACGCATACATACAGACGTACGAAAAAATAAAATTTTGTTTGGCAAGTTAAGATCTTTGAATGTCTGGATCGCGAGCTCTTTTAAGCAACGAGGACTTGTTTTCTTGTATTATAAAGATGGGTACCATATTTTGTTTAGTCTTGTTGTACTTTTTGTTTTTTCGGCGGCAACGGGTTCTATTTTTTTTTTATTTAAATTATTTTAACATGCAACTATGGTTATGCGAGTTATTTGCGATTTAACACAAATGATGTTGGTCATTCAATAAAAAAAATGACCTGCAATAAAGAATAATGTTTAATTCTATTCCAAGTATTATCGTTTAAGGATTGGATACTGAAAAGCAAGCAAAATGTAGTTTCATTCGTTCTTTTATATCTTGAAGAATAGCGTCCGTCTTTTTGCTCTGCTCGACATTCATCTGGGGATTGATAGCATCTAGGGCTTCCACAAAAAAGGACCTAATCATAAAGTGAATTGGTAAACAGAGCCACTATAGTTTTTACACCGTATGTACTTACTTTGCCGTCTCGTTGCTATAAAATTTCAGCGCGTCTCTCATTAATCGGATGTCGACATTTGCTTGAATAACGCCTGTATAACTAAAATTTTGAACACAACTCATAAGACGTGCTAGTTCTTCGGCTACGGTTTGGACCAAAGGCTCCAGAATCGATCGTAGCAATGACGGGCATATCGTAAATATTTCGGAATACACTCCAACCAAATTGTCGCAGCACTCGTGGGCGTACGGGCGCAATTTTCCGATTTCCACTTCGTTGTCCCATTGAAATCGTCCGATGTACATTGACGGCTCAATCGTTCCCACCAACGGATCTCCTTTATGTTCAACATAGGCCTCGAGCAAATTTGTAAAAAGTTGGTTTATCGAATAGCGAGATGTTTCAATTGCTAGGTTCGGTAGCGGATAACCGAATTTCACAAAGACAGTGCCAATGTGCGGGAAAAAACTTTTGTTGCAGTATGCACAGTTGGCCAAGCAGCACAGCATTCGTTGCTCCCAGGAGGCAACCGATCCCCACATTTTACTATCAGGACCACTTTGTTGAGCATTTGGGAAGCCAAGAAGTTGCGAAATCGTTGATGTATTTGCTTCGTCGTCATGACTTTGGAATGCAAGTTCTTCAATAACACCGCAAAACGTCGACAGCATCTCTTGTAATCGTTGCGACACTTCTCGTTGTCCGTCAGATTGTGGCTCAAGAAGATTCCCCTCCCTGAAACCAAAAAAAAATGTTTTTCTCATTACTACGTCAAAGTATGTAATTACATATTTACGAACCTAATCTCGGGATTCATGCATGTATTTTGACCTTCTTCAAGAGTCTCCACAATGATTTCTTCCAACATGGATGGTAGCATAGTGGCACCAGGGAATTCATCTACTCCCGTTACCCAACTCTCTTTTGCGCCAAGTTTTTTTACTTTGTCGTTGGAACGCTTAAAAATTATAGAAAAGCAAAACAGACGGATATCATTTATAAGCTTCTGGATAATATCGAGCGCATTGCTAGGCAAATCTAGTCGGATTAGCGTTGCATATGTTATGCGAACGAATCGGAGACATTGTTGAATCCAAGGAAGAAACTGATGCGTTGCCGAAGATGAACCGATTGGCCACGCCACTCCCGTTGTCTGGCGAAGTGCGCGTAAATCGGAAGCTATCATTATAGCTACTCTCAAGTAAGTGCAGAATTTTTCGATAGCAGTTAAAACCATTCGCTATATAAGAAATGAATAAATGTTCAAGAGTTAAGCCTGTAATCTTCAGGAACGTACTTTGAAATCTCCTGGTTTTGGGTCGTGTGGACCTCGCAGCTCTCCCGTAAAATATAGCTGTCCAAGCCGCCAAAGGTCCGGTAATTGAGAAGCGGCTATATCACAGATTTCCTCGCAGAATACAACCCTATTGGGTGGTTGATTCGGGTCACGAGTTTTAGATTCTTTAAAAGAAAATTATTACATGCTTAAGCTTATATACAAGGTATAATATTTAGTTTACTTTCTTGTACAGCATCCTTTGAAGTGTACAGATCAAAGGTTTGCTTAAATGTTGATTCTAAGTATTTCGCTCGGGCATCTATGGCATCCCATGCTGGATCGGTGTTCTTCAATTTATCCGCTGCAATATTTCCGCTTTGTTGTAGCTAGTATAAAGCGCAGTAGGATTTTTTTTTTTTTAAGTGTTTGATTTAAAATAAGTTAGTGCAGTACCTCAAGGTTAGTCAAAGCTTTTATGTATTTCTTTTGTTGCTCCACACTTTGTGGCATTTTTATAACTTTCTCGTGAAGTTCTTTTCTAATCTTGAACACTCGTTGATCAACTTCCTCTAAAATTCTCCGAAAAATCTGTGTAAAATATTGTCATATCGAAAATACATAAAAAGAAACATCATATCCATGTATACCGGTATTTCAGTTTTTCCAAACAAATTTTTAGCTCGGGAGTAGTCGCTTACAAGGATGTCGAACTCACCAGCAGCTGCCCTTCGATCAACCGAGTTTGGCAAGGAAAATAAAAACCTGCAGAAGATGTTATGTAGCATCTCTCTAACAGGTAATAATAAATATAAGTAAAGTATTTTTACTTATGCCTGGAAAGAGCTAAAAGCACTGCTCTTGATGAGTCCGCCTTTTCCTTTCTTATCAATACTTCATTGAAAATTTTGTTGGACTCAGTAATAGAGGCTATAAAAACAGAATTTTATGAAGCACATACCTATATGGTTTGCAAACAATGTTCTTACATTCAATGGATGAGGTGAGCAGATTTAGAGGTTCATTCCCTTGCATTTTTACATCCTCTTGGAATTTATCTCTTATATTCATGAGAGTATCAAGTTGATCGATTACAGAACCGGCATTTGATTTCAAAAACGAAAGTTGGCCTTCTTTTTGGCTCTCTACTTTTCTTTTGAGATATGAAAGTCCAGCCTTCAGGTCTTCAAATGAAGTAGATAAATGATTTTCTAACAAAAACCAAGACGGAGAAAAATTTTCCTGTGATAGGTCGCCACTGCAATCAGGAAAAAGTTCCCGCAAGTCCTCTGGAATCTTTTGTTCATTTCCCTCGATTGAAAGACCTAACGGGTCTTCTTGAGTATATCCAGACTGTGCTAGAGTTCGTCTGCCCCACGATAATGCTTGAGTTGGCGATTCTTCGATCCAAACCGCTGATTCTTTCAGGGGTCCTATAGTTTCGTGATAAGCTCGGAACTGTACTGTTGACGTTCCAACTCCACCGCTAAAAGTTGTGACTATTATATCGCCTTTGCCCTTTGCCGGACCAGATCGGGCAATTATTTTGTTGGGACTTT
This sequence comes from Neoascia interrupta, assembly GCA_947623515.1. NCBI lineage: Eukaryota > Metazoa > Arthropoda > Insecta > Diptera > Syrphidae > Neoascia > Neoascia interrupta. The sequence goes on from OX392462.1 coordinate 226,295,368, forward strand.
TCCATTCAGCCGATAGAAGACAATCAGAACCACATATCGTTAAACCTGCAGGGCAAATTTTAAATAAATTATTACTCTCGTAGTTCACACAAATGGGAGCCAACTTGCCGATTAGATCATTTGCTCTAGTGCCTAAAAATTCCCCACGAATCGTAACTCTTGTTCCTGGTGGACCTTCCTTGGGTGATAACCCAGTGACGACGGGCTGAGGTGCCATTAATTCTTGGTAAAAGTCAACGATTTAAAAGCACAAAAACATTAACTCAACAGCTACAGCACTTTTTTAGAGGATTTACAGATTTAAAACAATTCTTGATGATGATTTCGATAAATAAACTTTTGACACTATTTTTGCAGCGCGCTGTCTTCTTTTATGTGCGTTTCGTTTGGAGTCAAAAAAAATTTGAAGTGGGTATGGGTATGTCAAAACTGACAGATGTAAATTTGAAATCGTTTCTTTGGTGGCAAAAATGAGGGGAAATTAAGGGGAAAACTGACACTTCTCGAATCTGAAATCGCAGAATAAAATCTCGATTCTTATGTGCGTTTCGTTTGGAGTCAAAAAAAATTTGAAGTGGGTATGGGTATGTCAAAACTGACAGATATAAATTTGAAAACGTTTCTTTGATGGCAAAAATGAGGGGAAATTAAGGGGAAAACTGCCATTTCTCGAATCTGAAATCGCAGAATAAAATCTCGTTTTTTAGCAAGATTCATTTTCAGATTTACCAATACCAACAGACTGTGTTGACAGTTCGCTTGTTTACTTCGTGTAAATTTTGAACGGGTTGGTCTTTCTGCAGAAATAATTTTGTTTTCTTTTATAAAATGTTTGTATTGAATAATTGACTAGTGCAAAAACTTTAATATCAACATGGGCTTGAAATGGAAAAACTGTATTCATCCTAATCATGTTCTTCACAAGTCACAGGTCGCGGTATTCGTATATTTTTAGGTGAAGAACATCTCACGACTTTGCCGGATGTTAAATCAAAGCAAGCAGGCTTCGAAATGCGTATGTTATAAGGGACTTGGTGCACAAATGTAGTAGCAAATAATAAAGTTGAGGTTTTTGAAAGTAAAAACATAACAATGGCTTATCTTGTTTCTAGTTTCGTCACAAAAAAGAACAGAAAATTTCCCGCAACAAAGTCACAGCAAAATGTAAACAAACTAGGGGTGGAAAAAAATTTCCAGTTGGTACTTAACAAAGTAGGGATGGAAAACAATTTTTTCCATCAATACTAAAACGGAGCCAATGTACTCAGATTAACTTTGCGTTGAAAAAAATAATTTGCCAATTAGAATAAAAGTTTTTAATGGGTAATATTCGTATAGCTCTGCATTTTTACTAAAATAAAATCTCGAATTATCGCTAATTTGAGCAAAATAAGTCCAATCCAGAAGCACTTTCAATTCCTATGCAGAATAAAGCTTGAATTTTTGCTAAAGTAAAAATGTATTTCAAGCTAGGTTGGTATGGTAGACATCTTCAATAAATTTTTTGAAACCTTGAATGTTTTGAACCTCTTTTTTACCTTGAAAATGAATTTCAAGACATTCAGCTCTTTTCTCGTAAATATATCACATTGAGCAAAAAAAAATATTTTTCATAATTTCGTAGTAAAACGGCAGCAACTTTAACTAAAGCATAAGAAGTTCTTTACGTTCGTTAACAGAGTATTTAAGCGTAGTATGATTTCAATACCTTAGATATTTTGGCGAATGTAAATCAAAGTAAAAATGTAACACCATTTCGCATCGAAGTCTCTCTTTTTGTTGCGCTAACTTATGCGTAACGATTTATTTACGCTAACGCCGCATTGTCGTTGTTTTTGTTTTTAAAACAGTCACTTATGTTTATTGTTGCATAGTGCCGTCAACATATTGCTGAAATAAAAACATTATGGTTAAGTAAATTACCATTTTACCTTGAAGAAAACATAGTTTTTACAAAACATTGTACTTTTACTCCGATTGTACTTTTTTGCTTAACCCGACCCAGTACAACTGTATTGGCCTTCCCACCCTTCAAACAAAACTAAGATATGGCAGGTCTCACCTATTCCCACCTATACTATCACAAAAAATCTCAATTTAATTTTTTGTGTGATTCAACCACGAAAAAATAAAACTTGGTTTTTAATTTATCCGATACCAAAAACAAACCACATAAGTTTTGACGTCTCTGTACATATTTGACTTCTATACGTCAAAGGCTTCGCATGAATAGAGCTTTTAACAGTTTGCCGTATACTGGTATTTTCGAGTTTGGGATGCCAAAGACAGTTCCTTTTTATATAGCAAAGGAACAAAAATTACACATAAACGTTAATAATTATTTAAAAAATGCAACCCGGTGTATCGATAAAGTAGAAAGTTGTAGACTTGATTATCCTTTCTAGGTTTTTTAATCACAAAACACCGAAAGGATTAGAAAAGTGTTGTTTGTGTTGTAAAAACAGTGCATACGACCACAAAAGGGTACACGGATTCAAGGAGATCACATCTTCGGACCACTTTTCCGATACTTTCCACTTATTTTGTTAAAATAATTTTTGGGTCAATTTAAAGAACGGAATAAGCAAAATGGGCTACATTCATAGATATTTGATAAACTTTTGCTATGTTGTTGCTAAGCTAAACTGGAGTTTAAGCCATTCATAGACGTTTTTAACCCGTTGCTAAATGAAAAACTCGAGTCTAACGCTAGGCCACAAATTACTGAATAACTAGATATTAAACTTGCGTCCCTCTTACCCTCCAACACCCATTTGTTTACGTTTTTTATAAAGCCTTTAAAGCTTTTTTAAAGCTTTAAATTTCCGTGTCGGTGAATACATGTAAGAAGACACAACAACAACATAAATTACTGAATAACTAGATATTCAACTTCGGACATGTAAAAGCTTTGCCCACAAGCTGAAATTCGTGAATTAACTCATTCTCCGACATTTGTTTACAAATGTGAGTAAATTCATGAATTCGTCATTTCCATGCAATTTCGTTTTGCAGCTTTTACATCAGCTGATCACGTAAGGTAAATTGCTGTTCACAAATTACTGAATAACTAGATATATTTTCACTATATATGTCAATAGCTCTTGAGGTGCGATTTGAGTATGGATTCACTGCGGCTTTTTAACTAAATAATAGGTTAGCTCCCGTACCTGTCCTTAACCATAAATTACTGCATAACTAGATATTCAACTTCGGACACGTAAAAGCTTTGCCCACAAGCTGAAGTTGAGAAATTAATGCGGGAACCACGAAGCAGCCTGGGCTTGGCCTCGGCTTGACCTTTACAAGTTCAGCCATACGACTTCAGTGTTTCCTAACATAATGAAGCTCGGCTTCACAATGTTGTTTGCTAAGAGGAAGAGTGCGCAAAGAGAAAACGTAATGCTACGTAATGAGGCTCAGAAGCCCAGCTCGAGTTCAGATGTGCTGAACTTTTGCTTCGTGTGAAGCAAATGGGGGTTGATTTCGATCGCACACACGAAGTCAATCAGTTTGCCTTTGGCTATATTTGTTTAAGTGTTTTGGTCATGTACGAATATGACGCAGAATATCTGAGTGTGTCTACATTTTGGGCTAAATTGTGTATTACTTATTTATGTGTGCGTATTTTTTAATTTATCGTGGCATGCTTGGAGCACAATAGAGCTCAATAGAGCACAATAAAAGCTCTCTCTCCATGAGCGAAATGTCATTGCAAAGCCGGTTCAAAGCCCACGTATCGTAACGAGGTGAAGCCGAAGCCAGAGGCTGCTTTGTGGTCCCCGCTTTACCCATCCGCCGACATTTGTTTACAAATGTGGTAAATTAATCAATTCGTTATTTCCATGCGATTTCATTTTGGAGCTTTTACATCAGCTGAGCACGTAAGGTAAATTGTTGTTGCATCTTCTTATACGTATTCACCGACATGAAAATTTAAAGCCTTATAAAAGCTTTAAAGCCTTTTTAAAAAGGAGTAAACAAATGGGTGTTGGAGGGTAAGAGGGACGCAAGTTGAATATCTAGTAATTCAGTAAATTATGCCCCAACTACACAAAACGACCCAAACCTACGAAAAATAGCCAAATCCTGTTCCCGTACACGGTTTTTGTGTAGCTTTGGACAGGAGAGAGAGCAAAAATGAAAGTTTGAAATTTTCCCTCCCTACGAAATTTGGCCCAGAAATTTCTTGTGGTTTTTTATGTGTTTTTTTTTTTTTGTATTGTTTTTTGTACACAATCCATGTTAGTGTATTTTGATTTATTCACTCACGGTTTCGGCTCGGTTGTTTGTTTTATTAAATTTTGTTCTTGTGCTTAAAAAAATTAAGTTTTTTTTTTTTAAATTGGAATGTGTCTTGATAAAGTCTCATTAATTCATACCCGAAAAAAATCTTAAACGCATTTGGATGTACCAAAAAACCATCCTTAGCAAAGATCAATTATTGGAAAATAATTTCATTTATTTTTAATTAATGTGTGATATCTGGTGATTCTTTGCATAACTACAATACGGAAAACATAATATGTCCTAGTCTATTGTTCGGTGATTTGTGATTGGCCAGTACAGATTGTTGTGTAAACAAACGGGCTTTTTACCACGCGTACACAACGACAGTTCGATAGATATTCAACTTCGGTCATTGTTAAAGCTTTGCCCACTTGCTGATATTGATAAATTTACCCATACCACAAATTACCGAATAACTAGATATTCAACTTGCGTCCCTCTTACCCTCCAACACCCATTTGTTTACGTTTTTATAAAGCCTTTAAAGTTTTTTTAAAGCTTTAAATTTCTGTGTCGGTAAATACGTGTAAGAAGATGCAGCAACAACTTACCTTACGCGATCAGCTGATGTAAAAGCTGCAAAACGAAATTCATGTGTGTTACTCAAATGTGAGTAAATTCATCAATTCGTCATTTCCATACAAGTCCGTTTTGGAGCTTTTACATTTACATCAGCTGATCGCGTAAGGGAAATTGTTGTTGTATTTTCCCAAAGCTGTGTAATTTATTATTCGTTACTTAGTACATAATGCATTAACAATATCCTTTCCAAAATAATCCAGGTAAACGCATGTTTTTTGTTCTGTTCTGCCTAGATAAATTAAACCTATGTCAATAACTATATCATTTGGCGAAGTCAATAGTTGTACGTGTGTCAATGGTCGACCAGACCACATATTGCACTAAAACATGTGGTCTGGTCAACCATTGTGAATGGGTGTCAATTGTTGTACAATTTGATAAGCCTTTTTTAATATTGTAACTAAACCATGCTCGGATTCTTCTTATACCATGTCTCCAACGAGCACTAATCCTCGATTAATATACATCTTTATTAAATCCTCTACAAATCGTGCGATTTACCATACAAATTAAAATCCTTTACCAATCAAATTTAAAGATTAAAAATAAATCCTCTCATAAATCCCATTCACCCTATTCACAAACCTATTTTCTGCACCTTTTGACAGTTTGAGAATCTAAAAAGGAAACTGAAACTGTCTCTTTGCGACAGATCTGTCACAAGTACGTTTTCTATTGTGACTTTTACTGAGGAAATTGTTTTTCGCTCCTGGGAAATGACATCGCCACTCTCTTTTGAGAGCCAAAATGTCAGAAACAGAGTTTTCGTGTTAAATTAATTCTATATTTGTCCGATGTAGCCCCTTTAGGATTTATTTTTAATCGTCCCCCACTAATATTCTTTTAATTGTCGGTGGAGACATAGTATTACCCTATTTATTCAAAAGAAGATCAAACACAATTGTTTAAATTTTCATTTCATGTAACTCCACCAACAAAATTTTACAGCAATTTCTTAATCGAAAATCCTTATGAGCGCCAATAATTGTGTGTGTTACGCTATTCAATTTGTGGACCGAAATCCCAATCAACACATTTGACGAAAAACGTTTTGTTTATTTATTTTCGAATTATTTCGTTGCGTAGATTAAAAAAATCGGCGACAATTATTATAAATAAATTTAATTTTTTCTGATTCTGAATTGCCCGAGAGACAAAAATAAAATACCTTTTACATAGAGATGCGCAGATGACGCCATGTCATTCAGAAATGTCAAAAACGAAAGCATACGTCAAGCTAATCTCTTCTATTCCGGTGGAAACACTTTGGGATTAACTTTCAATTTTCCTATGTGCGATGGAAACACCCTATTAGTTTAGTCGTTTCGACTATTGTATTCCGTAAAATTATGCAATCAGAGCCAAGTATTAGAAGCTTTAATGGAAAAGGGCCTTTAAGGGAGTAAGAAATGCTGTCAAGCAATCTAGCAGTTTTTCAGTGACATTTTGGAATAGATTATTGGAGTTTGGAAACTGATTATTGGAACTTGGAAACTGTAATACAGTTTGACAGTTTATGTCTTCGTCGCGTAGACAAAAATAAAAATATAAAAACAGAAACGCGAGAATCAAAATAAATCTTCCCGAATTTTTGAAGTTTTTGTCTTAACTCTAGCTTCTAAAGATGGCTGATGTTGCTTCGGCCCAAAGTGAAAATGATAACCTTCGGAAAATTCGGCTTCGCTTACTGCAATGGGAATCAAAAGATAACCCCATAGCCGGACTTACACGCAATCAAGAAGAATGCCTTCAGCTATTAACATCCAAATGGAAAAACCAGCAAGCAGTAGACGTGAGTCCATTTATTTCTTCAGTTAATTGTCCAGCACGTTTTCATGTCTCCTAATCCTTAAATCATATTCTACTTTTCAGATCGAACGAACAGCCTCTCCAGGTGATCATTGTAATGAAACTCAAGCAAACCAAAACATCCTCGAGTGGAAAAGTGAAACTTTGCATGATTTGCAAAAATCTCCCTCATCAAATATCAAAAGTACGCACGACTTTTTACTTTGGTATGATCGGGTAAACGGTGAGATTCATGCCCATGCCCACAGTACATACGAAAGATATCTTCAACAACTAGAGATACGTAGTGCAGAGTGTCAAACAACGTTGAATCAAGTTGAACTGGCGATGGAGAAGCTCGCTAATCTAAATACACAATATGATTTTGTCTCAAACAAGACAAGCTCCTTGAATTCTGCAAGCCAAGAGCTCATAGACGAACAAAAAAAAATGCAAGAAATCAATGAAGAAATTCAAAGAAGACTGCAGTTCTTCAATCAGGTCGAACTTCTATATCAACGCATTCAAAGTCCGACTCTATCGGTTGCAAGTGAGTCTTTTCGAGAGTGCCTCAACAAAATTGATGATTGTTTGAATTATTTACGACTAAATGTAAGTAACAAAAGGAGATGATTTTATGGTAGAAACTTAATTTATTTACTATTAGCCAAAATACAAAGATTCACCGGCTTTTATTGTGAAGTATAAACACATTTTATCGAAAGCCATTGCTTTAATAAAAAATTATGTAATGACGGTGATGTCTCAAGCAACGTATCAGACTTTAGCCACCAAAAACATGGAGGCGAAAGACTCAAAGCCTGTAGCCGAAGCTGCTTTTGCGTTGTACTACGGAAAGTATCAAACTTCGGCGGTTAAAATAAAACGGGTCTCGCAACTGGTTGAAGATCGGATTAGCAATGGGCCGGAATACGAGCAACTTTTGTCGGAAATTCATAACAATTACTTATCTGAGCGGGCAAATATAATGTCGCCTGCTGTAGAAAAAGCCATCCAGGACCTCAAAACGAGCTACAAGGTAGACCAGTGTTCGCTGATGCGAAGTGCTTGCGGATTTCTTGTTCATGTATGCCAGGATGAACACCGTTTGTTTTTTCAATATTTCTCGATTGCTAGTGAACAGCTGGTGTAAGCATGTACATATATTTTTTTTTAGCTCTTCTTATTTAGAAATACCTTTTAAGTTCATACTTAGAGGGCTTATGCACCATTCTCTATGACACTATGCGGCCAATTATTATACACATAAATCACTTGGAAACGCTTGCCGAAATTTGCAGCATCCTACGAATCGAGATGATTGAGGAGCAAGTTCAGCAAAATCGTAAGTCTTGTTATAGTAACTAGTGGTAAGCACGTGACAATAAGAAATATGAACAATTACGTTCCTTTAAATTTACAAGCAACTCCTTGTGGCTTCATTAATACATACTCTTTTTTTTCACGTTTTAGCTGAACAATTAGAAGCATTTGCTCGAACGGCCAATCAAATGCTGCAAGATGTTCAAGAACGATTAGTCTTTCGCGCACATTTATACTTGCAATCGGATATTTTGAACTACAATCCTTCGGCAGGGGATCTAGCATATCCGGACAAATTAGAAATGATGGAAGTATGTACTCTTTTTCAAGCATTTGTAAAAAAGTGAACATGTTACATTTTATTTTCCAGAGTATTGCACTGTCGCTTCAGGATCCACATATAAAACGTTCAGACTCTAGATCTTCACTTATATCCAGCGTTTCGAGTTTCGTGGACACTGAAAGTGTCGACACTAACTTAAGGATCAGAAATCTTAGTAAAATCATTACCGATTATAAATAAAACTTTTGATATTCTGTTTTTTTTTTTTAGATTCTCCAGCAGACTTGCACGGCATGTGGTACCCGACTGTAAGGAGAACTCTTGTTTGTTTATCTAGACTGTATAGATGCGTGGACAGACCTGTATTCCAAGGTCTTTCTCAAGAAGCTTTGAAGTTGTGTATTCAGAGTGTTTCTAAAGCAGCGGGGAAAATAACTTCCTCGAAAGTAATACATATACCCTGCGATTCCGAAATTTTGATTTGAACCGAAATACTTAATTACAGACACCGATCGATGGGGAGCTTTTCGAGATAAAACATTTGCTTATTCTTCGCGAGCAAATTGCTCCTTTTCGCGTAGACTTCACTGTAAAAGAGACTTCTCTAGATTTCAGCAAGGTCAAAACGGCTGCGTTTGGCCTCTTACAAAAACGAAAGCAGTTATTTTCAATGGGCAGTAACAATGCTTTATTGGAGTTTCTTTTAGAAGGTACTCCTCAAATCAAAGAGCATCTTTTAGATTCCCGCAAGGAAGTCGATCAACAGCTCAAGCTCGCATGTGAACAGTTTATCAAGGATTCTGTACAAATGCTGATTGGCCCGTTGCTCGTATTTCTAGACAAAGCTCAAGCCTTGCTAAACCAAGCACAAGCAACCCCAAATAAAGCTCCGACGACCCCGAATAAAATAAATTTTGCCCTTCGCCAAAGTTCTTGGGCTAGTCCGCAGCAGATAAGTAGCATAATCCAAGAAACGCAGCGACTAATCAAAACTAAATTGTGTACTTTGCAACGCTCGATGCAACTTTACCTCAGCAATCGTGACACTGAGTTCATCATATTTAGACCTATAAGAGTAAGTCCGCACAACAAAACAATAAAAGAATTGACAGCATTTGTTCTTTCTTCTTTCAGAATAACATTATTAGTTCTTTTGTTAAATTGGAGCAAGTTCTTTCGACAAATGGATACTCACAAGATGACATGACTATAACAAGTTGTCCTTCGGCAGAACAAGTTTCAATACTGATATCCAGCGCAAGTATTCTGGCGGCTGAGGGTATTGTCAACTTTTCCGCAGCGCGTAAAATTAGTACTTCATCCAACGAAGGACATTATGGCCAAAGGAAGGCAAGCATCGAAAAAAGGGTTAGTTTCGACAGCTCTACGGTTAAAAAGCAGGTACCTGAAGCCAAAGAAGTAATAGTGGAGGGAGACGCTGTCGATACCAAGGACACTAAGGAATAATCCTAAATCTATACAAATTTGCACACAAGACAGTTATAATAAATTTGCTCGCATTAAATACCTTGGAGTAATTCTCGCTAGTTATTCTACAAAAAAAAAAATTACGAAAACTTTCATTATTTTTTCTCCTGATTAAAATATAAATATTGCCTGCGACAGGTTATCATTAATCTGGACATCTGGCGGTGCAGAGTAGTTTTTACTGGACATATGCAATCGAAGGCGTTAGGTTAGAACATTTATTATTTTTTCAATGAAGTGTTTAGTTTACAACCTTATATAATTTGAATCCATCCGCTAAAATAAACAAACTACATATTGCAATTGTTATTCTTTCCATTAACAAATAAATACACACGATCTTAGCCAATTTTTCTGAAGATTGCTAAGAAAGAGAACACTTTTCTTTAGAGTTTCTTTGCCCACCGACAGCTACCGTTGGGCTTTGTTGGGCTGTCCTCCGATTTCGGTCTGCCGATTCGTCCAGTTCCATTATAGATAGGGCTAGAGCGTGCGCCAACGCTTCATCTTCAGTCTAGAAAAATTTCATTTTAAAAAACTAATTTTATAAAGTGTAACTGAGTGAAGAACTTACCATATTCCCTTGAATGGTCTGAGCTTGACTGCTGCTTTGAGCTATATTTGACAGATTAGCTGTAGGCTTAAGATTTGATGTGAACAATGTTGTGGGCTTGTTATTCTTTCGATATTCCGCTGCATTGCTGCGAATTTAAGGAAAACTATTTTGAAAAACGAAAAACAAAATTATAATATTCTTACGCTGCTAAACTACGCTGCGTTTTTTGTGGTCCAGTGCACTCATGATCAGCGGAATGTCGATGACGTAAGCAAAAATTTTGACTGCAAATAGTACAAGTAACTGGAATGAGTTCTTTTTTCTTGCAATTTTTGTACGTGCATCGATTTGTGAAGATTTTTTTCGTGTCTGACTTGCAGAACTTATCCATATGCTGGCCAACAGTTTGATCAGGAGACACTCCACGGGGAGTAGGAACAGGCTCTCCGCAAAGTGGGCAAACAGGAACTTGAAAATCTTTTTTGTAAGCACCAGGACAGGAATGTTTCATGTAGCTAAAGTGCTCCGAACAAAACACTTTATCACAAGAGTCACATTGCATTGGGAGAAAATCTGCGTCGTAAACAGTTCTTGAATTTCACGGCATTTGGCGTATATTTCAGGCTTCGAAAGACCACTATACGTACCCAGTCTGTTGCACGATATTTCGCAACAGTTTTTTCCAAGATGTGGAAATTCCATATTGGCGAGGATTTATGGGATCCTTTCAAAATTAAATTTTATAACCACAGTACTGATTCTTCTAGAAGTCTCGAGGGACAAGCTGCTAACAAAAAGTATGACTAAACAAAACTTGAAAATGGTAATACAAAATAGAAAGATGATGTGAGTTTGCTGTTAACCATTCATATATAGCTATATTATCATGTACAGGAAATTTGGCATTGACAGTTCTGGAAGCTGAATCAAATCACCTTCTATGTGTCAGAAGACAAAAGTCTTTCATGTTATGTTAACTCACCGTTCAGACTGTAACCAGCAAAAAAACTTACGGAAAAAGGAACACTCTCCGTACGATACGTCGGGCGTACGCGGAATTGTAGACTATCTATCTGCTATGTTTTCGCAGTGAATTACTCGAACTCCGTGGAATCCCTTCAAGTACAAAATACATTGTCAAAATGTGAAAGTATGCGTGGATTTCCAGGCATTTCCATGGCAACAGCTTGTAGGCCCCGGCTTTACAATCTATGGATATCTAATTAATTCAGTAATATGAGGTAGTGTACACTATTTGATACAACTCCGCGCCGTTTTCTCTCTCTCATGGTTTGCTTGTGTGAGTGCGTGAGCGAGAATGAGGCCTTTCTTGCATTGCACCGCCCTGAAATAGTTTCTTTCTACTAGAAATTATTGCGCGACCAGTGGACACAAATGCGTTCCCAAACACATCCACGATCACTTTCATTTACTGTGCTCTCTCTCTCCCTCTCTCTCTCTCTCTCTCTCTCTCTCTCTCTCTCTCGAAAAGGGCCTCCCAAACAAAAGGGCGTTCCCAAACACATCCACGATCACTTGCATTTACTGTGCTCTCTCTCTCTCTCTCTCTCTCTCGAAAAGGGCCTCTACACACACTATCCAAAAAAAAAAAAGATTAAAAAGGGCAAGAAAAAGCATTGCATAACTCATGCAATTTAGTTGTGAAAATCTTCGATTGTCGAAATTATTGACTCCGCCAATTCTCACTTCACATACCAAATAGGAACAAGTTTACCGTAGGTCCAAGTGGAATTGAGTTGTTATTTTTATGCTTTTATATGTATTTTAGTCTCCTGATTACGAATATGTTATTAAAAATAGTTGGTCTCGTTTAGTTTAAAAGTTATAGCTATTCAAAGTTTCAATTTTGCCATACAAAGTAGCTTATCTGACTTTTAATTTCTGCCTTGCTATAGAAATCGGAAAAGATTCGCTGTAAAATAAATTTGCTTTTGGAGATAACAGTGTCTACTACCATATCACATAGAAAAAACAGAGCAGGCAGAGAAGTTTGAAACACATTTGGCGAATTAAACCCAGAGTAATTGTGTTAAAATAAATCCAGGCGCAGAATAGTTTATGTTGATTTTGATGTGTCCGAACATGTGGCCTGCCGCCAATGTTCTTGATGCAGATGTTGCCTATTGCGAAAGCAATAGAATTTTACAGCAAAATTCAAACTATAATTCGGTACCACCCACACAATAAAAATTGATTTCCAAAAACCTTTTTGCAGATTCGCGTTATAAAGGCGAAGAAATTTAGTTTAATTCGTCATTGAATTTTTGATTCCATGAAGCGAAGGCGAAAACGACAACAGAAAAACAAAACGTCAAATTTGTTGATGGGATTTCAGTTCACAAAGTTCAAAGCAGACTAACTTAAATCAACATCGATAACTAGCGTCACTAACATCCACCATTCTGTTGCACTATGTCACAAATTACTTAACGAATTAGATATTCAACTAGACTGAAAAGCCGAGGGGCCTACAAGCTGTTGCCATGGATATACCTGGAAAACTACGCATACTCTCACATTTTGTCAATGTATTCCACACTTGAAGAGATTCACCACGAAGTTCAAGTGATTCACCACGAAAACATGGCGGAATCAGCTTTTTGCTCCGTCTACCGGACAAAAATTGTAACAAATTCCAATATCTGGAAGTCGCCACATAATGGGTCGTGCTACATTAATGTTGTCTTGCTAGAGACCTTAAAATCATTTTTATCTTAATTGTATTCCAGTTATACATTATGTATTTCAAATGCCTTCTAAATATTTTCATATATAGTTAAAAACAAAACACAAAAAGCGCCAATGAAACTAATTCTTTACTGCCTAAATGCCTGTGCCTCTGATAAGTTGTTGTTTTTTTGTTACCGGATTAAAGCTTTAAAAAGCAAAATTTACGGTTAAGTACCAATAAAATGTTTTCTACATGTTTTGAGGAAATCAATCGTTAGTATATTAAAAAGTAAAAGTCATTAGAAAGGTTCAAAGGCACTTTTATTATTTTTATTAAAGCTATAATTTGAATTCATTATTCGAACAAATCAATATTATGATATAATTGTCATCCTTATCCTTCCAAGTCGATGTTATTGCATGCATTTGAGATTAGAGTTGAACATTAAAAGTCAAATTGGCAACTGAGAACAGAAGAATAATGCACTTTTGAGTGAACCCATTTCGTAAAAAAAATCAGTAGCACATTGAAATTGATTTCTGTCAGTGAAATAGCAAAGTAGTCGAAAGAAAAATGTTTATGTATATTTTTGTAGGTTAAAATAGAGATTGACACCAAAAGAAGCATTCATTAAACAAACAAATTTAATCACAAGTAAAAAAAAGTTTCAGTGAAGCAATCCAATGAAAGCTATATTTAATGCTTCTAAACTTCTTAACTTTTCTTAAATTTGGGAACGCTTAATATTTTACGCAAGTAAAAATCATAAGGCTTTTCCTAAAATGGAAGTTTTCTCGATTGTTTCCTAACTGTTGCTTTTGTTTTGCTGAATAACTAATATTTTCTGCATTCCTACATAATTAAAAACTGAACATCAATAACACATGAACGATTCTGGAGAAAAGAAAAGCCAACTGCGTAATAATAATAATAAGCGTCTCACACGCATTCACCGACACAAAACCGAAAAGCATAAGCAACAAATAAGCAAATAGGTTTTGGGGGAAAGGGGACGCACAAGTTGAATATTTAGTTATTAAGTAATTTGTGACCCGAACTATATTGAAAAAAAGACCAAATTCGTAAAAATATCCAATTACGTCATAAACATTCCAGTATTTCCAGGCACATTCAAATGAACTAAATTTTACGATTTTGAAGTCTCAATGTAGGCTCACCCCAAGTGTGGGCAAAATTTAAACAGAATTGTCATTTTGACTTTAATGACTTGTGTGTTATCTTTTATGACTTTTTTAAGATATGCACTTAAATTTTTCAAATGTCAGTGTGAAATTCACCTCGCTATTTTAGCGGGCTCTCAAATTTTTGTTTACTTTTCTCACACGTATTCACCGACACGGAACTCAAAACAACAACAACAAATAAACAAATGGGTTTTGGGGGGAAAGGGACGCTTTAGTTGAATATCTAGTTATTAAGTAATTTGTGACTATGTGCACAGCTCAGTGCATTTAACTTTTTTAACAAGCCCAACCACACCCACATCGACGTAAACAATTCAGTTTCGAGCTTAAATTATTGTGGAAATTTAAAGTTTTGAAGGCTTAAAATAAATGTTAACAAATTGGTGTTGAAGGGCAAGAGAGAGGCAAGGTGAATATCTAGCTATTCCATGAATGAAAGAATATAAAGATTACCTTATGCGAATGTTGTGACATTTGTTGGCCAGACCTAACTGTAAATATGACGTCATGAGAGTTCAGGGTGGGTTTGTTTACACAACAATCTGTGCTGGCCAATCACAGCTTATGAATCTGTTTTTTGTAAACTCCGATGACGAGACTGCGCTGTGTATGAACTATTTTTCTCAAAATGGTATAATCTTATGTTCCGTGATTTGTGTAGCTATTCAGTAATTTATGACGTTTGTCAACTTCGAAAGCTGTGTTGACAGCAACGTCTATTTGTTGGAAAAAGGAAAAAATTAAAAAACCAGTCTGGCAGCACTGCTGGAAAACAAATCCCGCCGCCATCGAACACTATCCCACTCAATTTTAAGAACTGAAAATACAGTTCAGTGGAAAAAGAATGTCGAAGTAAGTGGGTGACGAAGACTCTGTGGCGAGGTTTTATTTACTTATTTTTATTAAAATTTGTCTTTACCGTAGCTAAAAGTGGTTTTTAATTTAATTAATTCAAAAAAAAAAAACAAACCAATATTTTTTTTTACCGGTTCAGAGTTTGTAGTTTGTTTTTTCCCTTCTCGGCACAATTATGTGCGTCTACATCTACACTGAAGTAAATTTGTCCAAACACAAGTGTTTATGAAGTGTAATAAAAACCGAAATATAAACACACATAAATATATGTGCAAACTTTGGATATCTAATAATATATGTACTAAATCGGGAAATTGCATTATTAAAGTGAAGTTCTTTATCTACTGTAACAAGAGTGGGTATACCTCACCTACTCATTTTTGACGTGTCGCTGGACGCATTTTGACACTGAATCGTATATTTGTGTGCGAATCTTGAAATTGTAAAATATTTGTTGGGCAAGGGTGCGGCTTTTAAAGGTATCTGGGTGTTTTTCTCGTAAAAGTTTGGGCTTTCCTTATCGAACAAGCAAAAAAAAAACATTGGTAAGTTCTTTGTCTTATTTAGGAAATTTGTTTGCAATCAGTTATCGTCAGTGTGAACATTTCTCTCGGTTTCACCTGTTGCTTAACTTAACCACTGAACCAAGTGTTAGTCATCAAACGCTAGAACGATTTTGTTTCTGCTAGGTATAATATGAAGGAATCTTTTAATTTTACAACAGCAGTTCTTTTCAAAGTGCCTTTTCCAAATCAAAAAACAAATAAGCTCATAGGTACATGTTTACCGAATTAACAAAAACATTATAACAAGTGTAAATTTCTTACCTACTACCGTACACCTATACAAAAATGTAAAAAAATAATTGAAACCGTTTAATTCAAAATCAACGCATCTGTGGAAAAAATCTGTTTATTGGAACATATAATAGTGTATCTACCTCGAAGTATCAAAAGAGATGCAATTTTAGCTAATAATGTTCTATGTCAACGAAAGAGCTTACGAAAGGATAAACCATTTCTTCGGATGCAGTTTCCTTTAAATCTATACCTATCTCACTAGTTTACTTACGGTAAATTTGAACATAGGTAGGTAGGTATAATAGCACCGAGACTCAGGTGGCGCACGCAATTGGAAGGGGACCTCAGCCAACTTCGCGTGCGAAACTGGAGACGGCTAGCTAGAGACAGAGCTGGCTGTCGAAGCTTGTGGGCTGAGCCCCAGGTCCACCCCGGACTGTAGCGCCACCTTAAGTAATTAAGTAAGGTAGGTATAATGTGTTAGTAAATGCAATGTTGTGATTTTGTTCTTTGCATGATCCTTGAATGCCTTTTATGAAGCCAAGCTTATCGCCCAGTATTTTGACCCTCAGGGCCAGTTCACAAACTATACCTATTCACAAATACCTAAGTACGTAGGTACTTACATTCATCTTGGAAGCTAGGTGTCAAGTTTGTGTTATGCACTCATGTGCAAATCTCAATTATTACGTTTCCCATTTCTTGCCAGGTACACACAGATGTGCCTACCTTCGTGGCAAAAAACTGTCTTGTTACACAAATTCTAGTAAAATGAAAATAGGTATATCGTTGTAAACATTTGTTGGGCTTCGCTTTTCAGACATTAACTTTGTTTTTATTTTCTCTTCTCCGAACGCATTAGGACCAGTTTTTTTTTACAAGTATTGAATAAGACTATTTATTGATAGGTAGATTTGCACAAGTTACCTACCTTTATGTACCTATAAGTGGACGTATTTGTTCATCCACTTTGGGTGATTCTATGAATTGGCTGAATTTTGTCTTTTGGTCAAGACGTGACAGATGTCCAACTGATGATCATACTGTCGCGTCCCATATGAAACACCTATTTACTACTAATATTTAATTTTTACTCTAATTTTTTTTTTGATTCTATACCTAAAACTAAACTTGTAAATTTAACGGCGCGTTTTATCGCCCTAATAACTTTGTTTACAGGTTCGCTAAAAAAATATTTATTCAGATCAAGTCAAGAATCCATGAATTCAAACTGATACCATCACCTTTTCATTGACTTCAAGTCTCTTTCTGAATTTTTAGTGTGGGCAACCCTGTCAACCTCGTTTTACTGCAGTCCTATATCATTTAGAAAGCGCTTTGTTCTTTTGTTCATTTCGTTCATACAAGGTTTTGGCCCAAGCCTATATTTAAACGCAGAATTTAAGAAAAACCATAAATTATTCAGAAAACCGTTAATATCGACAGGCCTTTTATTTACTTAACAAATTAGATTTACTTAACAAAACTAGATTTACTTAACAAATTATGAAGAAAACAAGGTTATAACCCACCCTTCGAGGTGAACCAGGGCCAACTTGTCAACAATGTATGCTGTGTGTGTTAATTGCTTCACATACAAGGGGGCCTACAATTTTTTGTCGAATCTGACTTTCAAGACAATTGATACTCTCGGAGGGCTTGTCAGACCCTCGCGTAGGTAGAAACTGTGAAAAAGAATAAGTCTTTTTTTCAGGTGACTATGGCAGGATTCGAACCCAGACCTCCGGCGTAGTAAGCAGACACACTAATAACCACTACGCCACGGCACTCCACCACGCCTATATTCACACGCACAATTAAAGAAAAACATTGAGTTTTCCGTTCAAATTTTTTTGAATTGAATTAAACGTTGATATCAACTGGCCTTTAGCCTAACAATTGAGGAAAGAATAAGAAATAAAAGTAAGAACATTAAAATGATGGTTAATCAGATTCTATTCTTGATTCATAATTAACAATGACTAAAAATTAATAAAAAACTCTCGAACGAAAAACTCTAAACTCTGCACTTTTACAAGTGATGCTTTTTCTATTCTAGACACCGTAAATATAACATTTTTGACCACTCCTATTTTATAACGCGATTTTACAAAAAAAAGGAAATACTCTAAATGTTTATAAATATGTCTTTTATTCCCTCCCCAGGGTATATTAAGTTTGATGTAAAGTTAGAAATAATCGCCGTAGTACTTCTAGACATATGAATGGAAAAGACAGGAGAATCGATTAAGCCATGTCCGTCCGTCAGTATGTAAACAACTTTTAGGTCTTAAATTTTAAGCTCTAGAGCTGAAAGTTGGTGAGTGGGCTGGAAGCCCAGTCCTTCAGATCAAGGTTGAAAATTAGTTCTAATTTTTGGTATGTGACATTGCCTTTGAGGTAGCAGAAACAGTGTGGCCTTTTCATTGACCACGCCCACTTTTTAAGGGATTTTAACTTAAAATGACTTGAAAATCTTCAATAAATATATGTGAAATTTGACAAAAAATTACATTACAAAAGCTTTAGATATTGACATTTTCTAACCTTTTTGTATATATAGCATAGGTACGCCTCCGCCCACTTTTGAGGGCGTGGCTTTAAAAAAAAGTATTTTTGTTTTTAGTTAAAAAGGAGTTTTAGTCCGAAATGTATGCAACGAACTAGTAAAAAGCCACCACCTAACGCAAAAGAGTTTGTTTTTGAGATAGTTTTTCAATATTCTAAACATGTCGTTATTCTGTAGACTTGATCTATTATGGAATGGTTAGGTCTAAAATCGAATTAATGATCCGGGATCAAGCGTCTTTTTGCAATTATTGGTTGTAATCGCTTCAGCAAAAGTTTCACGAATACTTTCGATATTATCGGCAGAAGCGTCATTTGTCATTTGCACATTTCCCCGGTTTTGGAACGGGGAAACGGTCCGTAAATCCGTAAATGATAAATAAAATCAAGGCTAACAATTTCCCACCACCTAACAAAACCACCGCTCGCATTATGAACAAATATTACTGGCCAGGGTTATGTAAAGACGTCAAGAGATATGTGAGACAATGCCCGACATTCAACGCCTACAAACCATCGCAGCAAAAGCCGGGAGGTATGATGCACTCTAAACTCGCAAAAGCACCGTGGGAAATTGTTAGCCTTGATTTGATGGGACCATTTCCCCGCTCCATAAAGGAATATACCATTCTGCTCGTTTTGTTTTGGATAATTTCATCAAATGGGTCGAGGCCGTCCCTCTCCGAGCGGCTACTGCTACAACCGTCTTAACGCGTTTCGGCTGCCCAGCAATGATCATCTCCGACAATTGGCCGCAAATCATTAGCCAATCGCTTCTCAAACACGTAGAATTGGATGGCATTCAACACCAAGCGTTGTCGACCTAGGGAGAACAAATGAGAGCGATGCACGACCTCGTCAGAGTTAATTTACAGAAGGCAGCACACACTCAAAGTAAATATTATAACCTACGAGTGCGGCCCTGGCGATCGGGGATCGCGGAAAAAGTTTACAAAAAACTACGCGTACAGTCTTCGGCTGCTAAACATTTCACAGAGAAATTAGCACCACGCTACGACGACGGACCGTATATAGTGGTGACGTATGTGTCTCCCGTTATTGCGCTAGTAAAGAAAAAGTCAGAGAAAAGCCAGCTGCAGGACACATGCAGGATTTAAAGGGGTATCCGAGTGAGGAGAACGAACTCGAAGTCCAAATCAATTCTGCCGCCACATCATCGAAAGCAGAAAATAAAATTGAAATCAGTTCCGCCACAACCAGCCCAGAGAACATATCGCGCACCGCAGAAAACGTCCAGCTCCCAAAAAAAAATTAACCCATGTGAGCGCCAACCAACCGCTCCACAACGCGTTGCCAGCACCAAGATTAGGGTCAACAAAGCCAGCTTCGCCAAGGACGCAGCCCGAGTGCTCCCACGGACAAGCCAGATGGTGAGGATGGAAGCCATCCGAGGAGCAAGGGATAGGGCTATTGCGAAGTGGTTCAACCGGGGCACCGGTCAGGTGGAGAAGCTGGCCATGTGCTCAACAAGTAAGGCACCCCAGAACAACGCTCGAAGTTTGCCCAGTACCTCCAAAGGGCTCATCCCGACAGTGGTTTCGGGACTCTCAACAAGTAATACAAAGAGTCCGGAACCCGGGGCACCCACCAGTCAACAAACCGAGAGATGCGTTTGGTATTGAACGCTTGTATAGCTAGTAAGCCACCTTGGACTATCCAGGGAGCACTCTTGCCACTTTTGGCGCTACTTTTTAATGTTTGCCTCACCAAGGCAAACAACATAAGTTCTGCTGTTCTCTCCCACAGATCTGGAATCCACTGACCGCCGATCGACCGACCGAGGATTAAAGCTTTAATCCAGTTCCGGCCTTGTGTTTCACTCTGGAGGAGTGACTACAGGGACAAACGGGTAGTTCTTTTGGCATCCGTGCCGAGTCCTTTTTCGTATTTAAACAAGAAACTCGTCTCCTCTGTGGACACGCTGAAACCGACGAGCGAATCCCCAGCTATAGACATTAAAAAAAACCCTTACATCTTAGTTCTTTCAGTATGTCGCCAGTGATCGGTCCGTAACCCCTGGCCTTATTATTTTTAAGTTTGCTTATTGTCTGTCGAAGTTAAACTAACGACACTTCTTTAATTCTAATAGCTGAACTACAATGAGTATCCGTGTCTGTGTCTTGCAGTTCAGCATACCCGAACACGTATATAGCAACACAATACGTACCACACTGTGCTTCTGATATTAGGTGAAAACTAAGGCGAGACACACCAAAGACATTCATTGTGGCCGGCTTTTTAAGCTATCAAGTTCCGCTCTGTTGTTTTTAAGGTAAGCCATCGGCGCGGCGGACCGTCAAACGGCTTGAAGTTTCTTCTAAATGCTCGGAAAAGAAATTTGCTTTCTCTTAGTCTTCTTTTTCCCATTTATTGTTAGCTTTCTTTACTGGTGCCGAGTGGATTATATGTTTCTTGATGGGCTTAACTGCTTTCCACAGCGAGTAGTTTGAGCTTCTATCCGCCGACATGCTTTCAAGGTATCCAGTAGTCTCACGATTTTTATAATCTTGCAGAGTTTCTTTCAGCTTGTTAGAGAGTTGGTTTAAGAGTGTTTTGTCTGTGGGGAGGGGGTGCACTCGTGCTTTGCCATCTTCTACGCGCTCTTCTCTTCTCACGAATCAATTCTTCGATTTTGAGCGGATATTTTGTGCGCACATGCCGGTCAGTGTTTACTTCTGTCTTTTGGAAAGATGTGTTTTTCCAAGCAGCGATCTGAATTGCTTCGATAAATTTTTCAGCTGCGGTTTATAATTCGAAAGGACATCTCAATGGCTCATTCAAGCCAACATCCTCCTTACAGTCCTTTCTGAAGGCGTCCATATGTTTTTGCTAGCTGTTCTAACTTTTTCTATTTTCAAATTTAGTTCAAGTTAAATCCTTTATATAAGCAATCAAAATTTAATTTTGACAATTCACTACACATTGGCTATGGACATAGATGATTATGAAGATGATTTTGAAATCGCAGAAATATAAATACCTCCCCAAGATAAGACTAAAATTAGCAATATGTTAGCATTGGCACGTAACAAGAAAAATGCTGAACCAAAGAATCTGTGCTGACCCTGCTACTTAATTGAAAGCGAAACGGATTTTCCCACAACATTTCCCGAATATTTACTCAAAAGGCTTTCTTACTTAAGACTCATAGAAATGCATGTGTGTCCACAGTAAATGAGATCCTTGTTATATTACGCTTTTATTCAAGAGAAAAACACAATTCTATTCTTTTTTGGTGTCCCAACAAAATTATTTCACTTCTTCATTTTAGCCAACCAAGTAAGCTAAAAATGCGAAAAGTAAGTAGATTCTGTGTCATGGTTTGATTGCTTCAATGTCATTAATGGAAGATAAAATCAGTAAATTTGGTGTCGATTTTCAATTAGGTTGGATTGTGGCTATGGGAATTATTACAAAAACGTTGGTGCAAATGACTTGCATTTAAGTAAAGCGTCAAGTTTTTAATTCAATGTCTAAAAACACGGACGTAAGTGAGTACATGGTTTATTCTTATCACATATCCGTATTCATTATTATGCCCCTGATGCCTTGAGAGTCTTTTGGCATATCATATCACAATTTGTGTAATAAATTTAATGTATAGCTCTTCCACGGGGGAGTTTGAATATATTTATTAAGCAAAAAAACTTCTTTAAATTCATAAATATTAGTACATTAGGTATTTCCTCCTTTTATAAAAAAAATGTATGAAGTTTCTTATAGACACATCTTAGTATCGAAAAACTATTTGCATGTTCAGAAAATAAGCTTTAAGGAAATGTTAGCAAATGCATACATGTTGTCTTCAACTCCCTTCAAATCCCCAATAAGGCGAAACTCGTAAGCGGTAATAAATGCAGTGCTCAAAAATTGTGGAATCCTAACTAGTTTTTTGTTGTTATTTGTATCTTCGTCATGTGTCCATTCCACCAAGTGCCAAAACCATACATACTCTATTGAGTTGATAATATCCCTTAATAGATTTTTCGATTTGATTAGCAAAACATTATACCTCACCTTAAATATATGCATTATGTTATAAAAAAAATTGCATGTGTTTTTTATCGTTGCAGTTTTTACGTGTTCGTCTATTTAACTTAGTGCATTAACATTATGTTAAAATTCATACGCGGAAAAGGTCAACAACCGACCCCAGAACGTCAACGTCTGCAAAAGGAGTTGTTTGCGTACAGAAAGGTAAGAAATAATTGAATTAATTTACTCCTCTAACTACATTCTATTCAAAACTAATTTCCCTGTATAAATTTGTTTATGTTGTTTTTTTGCGACCTATTAAAATAAATTATACGACGCTTGCAAAAAAAATAAAACAAAAAATTAAAATGTTTTAAATGCATGTTGATCATATGAAAATATTCGACCAATATTTGCAAACAAATTTGAGCTATGTATTCTGGTAAAGAGAAAATTAGATAAGAATGAAGTAAATTACGTAATTGGTGCGAATAGAGAAAAAAACCGTTCGCTTAATTAATATGACGAATGAATGACATCAATTCTTAAAATATAAATATGTGGAGGTTAACCTCACGTACATGTTTTACTCTGCTATTTTTACAATGCATGCTTGCTGATTTTCCCACTTCCTCTATTCATTCAGACAGTTCATTGAATTCATATGCCGTGTTGTATGACTCATAGTTAGTTTGTCAAACAGTAGAAGCTATCACCGTCATAATCGAAAGTGTTATCGATGGGAATAAATTTTGAGATTAGTCTTAGATAACACCAAGGAAACAGATTGGTGTTCAGCACTTGCTGGTGAAAAATAAATGGGATAAAATTATAGGATTGAATTAAAAAAGTATCTAAAGTTCGTTTTTCTATTGGAAAAACGATATGTTTGTTAAAAAAAATGTTTCAACAATATCTGATAACCATGTATTACAAATTTCGAGTTCTTACGAAAAAGTAAGATAAAATAAAGTGCGATGTGCTTTTTACAGTACATATCTATACCACTTGTTGTCAGTGTTTATCTTATCTTACGAAGGGCTGATATGTTGTCACTTAAATTTCTTTACTTTTTTTATGTTTTAAACAATAAACATTTGATAACTCTTAAACTGTATTAGACAGGTGCAGTTATGGGTCCGCCCTAAAATGACCCAGTTTCCTTAGCGGCAAGTAATAAAAGCAAACAAACTACACAAACGAAATTTTAAGATTGGAATAGGGAAACTGGTGCATAAAATGAGTTTTTCTATGACAAAAACAAATTATACATACTACACAATTCTAGCTGATTTTTTTTTATCAGCTTTACATTATTTTTAACTTACCCAGGGGTGGAATCCTCTAAGGTGAAGAGTTGATCATAACATTCTTTATTTTGCGATCATTTTTAAGATGAGTTTTAGCTGACAGCTATTTAAGTGTCACTTTTCATTAAAGTTAGCCGAGTTTTTGCAATCATTGGCTTCATTTTGTGGTTTTTCCGAAAATTCGTCGGTTTAAGTGATACATATAATGTTTACCTCACTGAGATTTAGTCCAAACACCAATAAAAGAGGTAGTGGTTAACTTAAAAGTTGCAGGACTTCCTGACGCAATGTAGGTATTTTCTATTTGTTTTCCATTCTGGGATTAATTTTTAGGACAATTTTGACATAAAAACTTGAAAACAATTTCCAATTCCAGTTTTTCGAACAAATGAAAAAGCTTTTCGATAATTAAGGGTAATGAGCTGCCATTAAATCTGTCATCATTGCCATTTGGTGTTTATTTGCTTGAGACTTTAAATTAATGAATTCAAGTTATTAGAACAAAAACAAAAACTTATAATTGTCTTAAAAAAAAAGAAGAAAAGAAAACACCTTACTGACCGACAATGAATCAAATAAAATACGAAACAAATAAAATAAAAACAAAATTTAACCTTTATCGTTTCTATTTATAAAGTCGAATGCATTTGAAACCTTCTGCGGTTCATGAACTGGTTTTATACAATTGCAGAATGGGGTAAAAGCTCATGAAAAATAAAGTAATAAAGTAGAGAAAGGGAATCGAATAATTATTACATTGGCACAGACTTAAAGAGGAAAACGGACTTTAAAAACAATTACATACAAACAGTAAGTAAGTGCAAGAGGTCATCTGAAACGAACTTCTAAATACCCGACCCTTTTTACCCTGTAACACTAAATTTAAAAGTTTTTGGCTTTTGACCAAAAACGTGCGTTGGCTGCAAGTTAAAATCAATCAGTTCTAATTTCGTGAGAATCATGAGAAAATGCGTCAAAAGCAAATATTAATGCTTAAAAAGAATTTTTTTCCTAAAAACGCCCCTTCAAATTATTAGTTATGCATTTCATCAATGTTAGGACTTAGCTATCTGATTTTTTTTAAAGTAACTTTTTTTAAGATGTTGTGTTTTTAAAATACTGCTTTTCAAACTACATTTTTTTCCAAACCGTTAAAATATCAGAATTTTTGTTTCTCCGCTTAGGTAAATTTTAAATATTTGTATGTATATGTATGCTAGCTGACCGGACAGACGTTATCCTTTCTAAGATTTGAATATATAAATCGCACTGGAATCAAAAATAAAAAAATATTTCAGAAACCTAATTTTTGAAATTTTTGAATTGTTCCTTATGCTTTTTAATATTCAAGCAACACTGAACTACTGAACATGGCTTTCGCAGTCATAAGTCGACGATACCTATATCTCACCCTCAAGGAAAGGAGTTCTTTAACAGATACACTCAAGAGTATCGGGCATCCAGGAAACTTTGAGACGTCCATTAAAGTTGGCGTATGTTGGGCTTTTATATAAATGACTCAATCGAGTTATGTTGTAGTGTCCTGGGTAAACTGATATCGAGTATTATACACCAATCGAAATCGTAATTAAGGCCGATGCTCTCTTTTGCCTCAACGAAACTTCTTAATTCCTTTTTAACCCCGTTTAAAATTGCAAATAGATCACATGGCCTATATGACAACTTTTTATCAAATTCTGAAATAATAGAAGTGTGAATCTTTTTATTTCGATACTGTTGAGATCGTGTTGCCAACTGGAAATTTTCGCTATATAGTTTGGTTATGTTGAAAGCGTTAAAACTTCATGCGTAGACATATTTTAATAGGATCATGGTGCCTTTGCATACTGAGAAATTACGACTGTGATCTTTTTAGCTGATATGCCATCTTTGGCATAATTCCTGTTAACTTATATTTGGAGCAGGAATGAGAGTCAATAACAGTTTCGCTACTTTGACGATAAATTAAAAAAAAACCATACAAAATTTTTTTGCTATAAAAAAAAAAAAAAACAGTTCTCAAAAAAAAAATATTTTTTTTTTAAATAGCAGTCTTCTGCTTGTTAGGATACCGAGATTCCCAGAGCAAACACCTGCTCCAGTATCCTCACTCGACTTAGAGGCTACTGAACAGGTGTACAAACTTAAATATTTTTATTTATTTTTTTTTTTATTCATTGTATTAACCTATCTCTAGAAAAATGGAGCACGACTGGCTTAATTGGTATTGCCACGTTCAAAGGAGAGATCCTACGAACCCCCTCAAAAAGGCAACATTCCAGCGCAATCGCGAATGAGAGGAAGGCCTAAACATTCATGGATCACACAAATGCAACCACAAAAGCATTTATTTGGCCTCAGAGACGAAGAGATCCAAAACCGGGCGGCCCGCCGGTATATTCTGAGGTCAAATCGCCGTACCCCACAAGCGGACCATTAAGGAATGCAGTAGAGCAGTGTTTTTCAAACTTTTTGAATGCGCGACCCCTTAAAAAAAATTCCTGGCGACCCCCGAACTATTACAAAACTTAGAGACAAGTCACTAAAAAAAACTTTCTGATCGACGTTCACAAAAGAAGGATGAGACCAATAATAAGTATGTATTCATAATTTGAGCGGTTGCGTTGATATCTTATCATTTGGGTGAGTCTCATAAAAATTCAAATTGTTCAGCGACGTCAGTTTAGTACGGAAGGACAAATTATTGAGATTATGGAAAGTTTTTAAAATTCTTGAGCTCTAAAAGCTGAAAAAGCATTTTTTGTTTTTGATTTCACGCTTATTTATTTTTGATATTTAAGCTCTCTTAAAAGCTTCAAGGGAAGGATGATGACTGTCTTATTGAGAAGATACGACAAATGCTTCCTCTTAAAATTTCGTTTGTGGTCAGAGTTTTCGAAGAAATTTTTTCGGATGAATCATTACGAGTAAACTATAACATTCTTTGCGTAAAGAGACACCTTTTGGAACTTTACTCTTATGCCGGAAGGAAAGAGATGGGTAAGAACTGAAAACATTCCAACTGATCAATCGACGACCAATAAAGATAAAAAAGAATAAAAATCCGCAAACCATCCAAAATTACTCCATGAAGAGAAGAAAAGACTAGCATATTCTGAGCTGAAAAAGAAGCCTTAAAATTGCTTGTGGGACTCGCTTGATGGAGTTTTGAGCCCACGACCCCCCTATTTTTTCTTGGCGACCCCCAGGGGGTCGCGACCCACAGATTAAAAAACACTGCAGTAGAGTGAGCGTTCTATTACTTCAGATTATAACCTCGCGCCTCAATGAAAAAGAAGAAGAAGAATTATATTAATTAAAAATATAAAAATATAAAACATAAAAATTATAAAATATGTAAAAGTTATATTTTTCATCTCGTCGACTTTTGAGAGGAGGCGTGAAAACTTATTGTTTTTTTAAGGTTGTAGTTGCTTAATGAGGTCACCATGTTAAAATCCATATGCATAAAAAAATACATAATAACCGGCTTGTGTAAAAAAAATGTTACGGATAGAAAATGATCTTAGATGTTTGTATATAAATCGTTCTCTCAAAAAAGGCAATTAATATAAATTTTGTTTTTTATGATAAGCTCTGCAGGTTTTATCTTATCATTGCCAAGGGATTTTTTTTTTGACGCATACATGCCATGGAAGCTATCCAAAGAAATTTCTTTGTAATAGTTCACTGCGACCGCGACACAAACACCTGTACTTTTGTGAGTCATATTGATTACTTTGTTATCTAGCTGTTTACGAAATGATAAACTTAATATTTTTTTTAATATGTGTACAGCTTACTAAGCTTCGTTGGCTGTAAAGAAGCATATACCAGATATAAACGAATCATTTACCATTACAAACGATTATGTTTGTGTGTATAACATAAGGTGGATACAGACGACATTGTACAGAGTTCCTACTTTTTATGGATATAGTTCTTTCAAAAGGAGTGGACATCATTTTCGCAAGAAGAGCGGCTAACAATATATTTTTTCGCTCCTTAAATTTGCATGTTTGTCCTGGAAATTTATGGCTTATGTTTTGCGTGGGTTAAATCGAAAGCTTATCTGCGAGTTTACATACACGCCTAGGTATGCATTAGTTATTATTATTAGTTATTATACTCGTTTTAACTTCGCGATTATGCAAGTCGCATGCGCTAAATGACTTCATTGCTCAGTAAAGTATATATGTAAGTACATTCTTCCAAAAAAGTTATCAAAACTAATATTCGGAATTTATCCTCGAATTTACGGACGTAATTTATTCTTCCGAAGACAAAGATTTCCTCTGCTAGCAGAGTTATCAAATTCATACGGAAGGTAGAAGATAGTGTCAATTGGCAAGAGATATATTTCATGGCTTTTGTGGAAGAGCAGCTTAACTTCTTCCAAGATGCTGTTTCTTACTTGAACGCTCATGTTCCGCTTAAGTCAAAAGTCACTCTGTGTCAAAGACATTCTGGGATCATACGCGAAATTCGTAAAGCCATAAGCGAGCGGGATGGGAGGCTTATAAACGATGAAAGATGTTAAGTTATTGGAGTTCTACAATATTTTCCGAGCTTAGGAGTAAAGTCCGTGCGATGATTAACTTGATTATAATTTGCCAGTTAAAAAACTGTGAAATAATATTCGCGAGCATGGAGTTGGAAGGCAAAGAAATTAACGCGTTGCGAATGTAGATTTAAATGCTCTTATGGACCCAAAGCCAACCTCCGGCTCAGGACTTAAGGGGCAAATTCCTCATCTCAGGTTAATGAAACTAAAAAATTCAATTTTCAATTAGTTGATGAACTGCATTTTGTTAATGAGGTGCAATCTATATGCGTAAAAATTTGCTGTATTTTTAATACGATAATTTTGACAGACTTTTCTCCCTTGGTAAAGAAAACCGCATAAGTGGTGCCAATTCTTAAAAAGCCTGCCACTCCTCACCCAGAAGGGGAGTATAGTCCCATCTCTATTCTGTCGGTTTTGTCGAAAGTGCTGGAAAATCTTTTTCACACGCAAAGCTTGGAATAGTCGGCATAATTTTACCGTAGGTCCAAAAGGAATTTGTTGGATTTTTTTATCTTTTTGTATGGATTTGATTGTCCTGATTCCGAATATACTATTAAAAAATTTCGGTCTCGATTAGTTTAGAATTCAAAGGCAAAAACGCTCAAAAAGAGTGCATTTTTTATCTCAGTTAGTTTAAAAGTTATAGCCTTATTCAAAGTTTCAAATTTACCATACGAAGTACCTCATCATAGACTTTAAATTTCTGCCTAAAAGTATGCAATAGAAATTTGACAAATTTCTCTTACGGGTATGTTAAAGTTGCACTCTTTTTTAACTTATTTTGTCAAATCCATATGTAAGGATAAAAAATCCAACAAGGGTAAAAATTGCATTAGGACCTACGGTAAACTTATGTAAAAATAACAAAGAAATTTCACTTCGACCTCCGGTAAACTTGTTCCACTGAAAAATCGAGGATGAGATTCGGAGGTTAAATAGGGATCTTGAAAATATACGAATATGGCCAAAAGCAATAACCTTTTTATAAACAAAAAAAAAAATTTATATGCATTGAGATTTAATGAGGCACTTAGGGCAGAGCTATTTTCTAGTTTTGGGAGCTATCGAATAAATTCAACTATCTATAGTTAGTTACTAATGATTTCAGCTATCGAACGAATTCATTCATTTATTCATTCATTTTTTTGAACATTCGTTCCATCCAACCCATGACAGTAGATTAATATTCTTCATCCATACACTACCAAATAAAAAAAAACTTTCGTTCCATACATCATACCTGCTTTCGGTTCTGGACGAGCAAAATAATCCATCCAAAAGTTCAATACCTTATTTTAAATGAATTCGTTCAGACCTGCTATCGACAGAGAAAAATAGTCAACTATGTAACTACTTTTTTCATTCGATGTACATAAGTATGACATAAACCATTGAACACGAACGATACATTCATCAAATTTTAATTCAAATATTTTTCTCTCTCGATAGTAAGTATGAGAGAGTTATAACGCATTTTTTTTGCAAAAAAGTGGCTTGAAAGTCAAAAAATTGTCCTGTGCAGGGAAAAGGATCGGACTTAAGAGCAAATATCTCGAAAGTTAAAAAAGCAATCAATTTCAAGCATCAATTTTATTTTAACGCGGCTTAAAGAAGTACTATTTCTTCTAAAATTTAAATCCTAAATTAAGTGCCAGTTTTAAGTATTAGTATGGGTCAAGGTATTTCAAAGTTGGTGTTTTCCTTAATAACTCACTTAAAGAAAACCCAATAAATGATATCAAAATTAGAGATACGGCCGTACTGGGAAATGATTTTTTTCTTTAATTATATCCCAAAGTATTAACATCGAATTAGGAAACACCCTGTATAGTCATATTATAGTCAGCTTCTTGCTTATGCCATCAAGCAGTAGAGGTAACTCACTTTCCATAACCATTCGAAGAATGCGAGGCACAAACCAATTTGATAGGGTAACTTTCGGCTATATGGTGCATAGTTTATAATTTTGAAACTTTTTGAGCAATAAATAACCTCTTGCATTTTTTTTGTGATGTGAAATAACACCATACGAAATTTAAAAAAAGGTTTTATTTCCAGAAAAAAATAGACGTAACGCCTAAATAAAGCCATATTCCATTATGAAATGTTGAAAAAAATATAAATATGTAAGGTCAAAAATCGGTAAAAAATCGCCCAAAACTAAAAAATGCAAATGACCCAATATTTCTGGGACATACATTTTACTAAGAAGAATTCCCAAAAAAAAAAATATCCAAAAAATAGTCAAAATGTTATGAAAGATCACCCAAAAGTAAAGGAATATCCAACTGTATGATCCCAGGACTTCATGTTCAAACTTGAAATATGTGTGTAGAACCAAAATGCAAGGTGAAAGATCGCCCAAATCGCCCAGGCAGCGGTGTTGCAGGTAGGGTTGCCAGTTCGGACTGAGATCATGTCGGGGCATTCAGCCGAAATTCCGGGACCCGACTGGACATTTCAAAGTGCATAAAGTGTATAACGATTTTAGTCCGCCTGCGACGAATTGCATATAATTCTATTGAATTCAAGAATAATTCTTGAAGCCACGCCCACTCACTTTTGTGGAGTGAAATTGTTTTCCATTGAGGGTGAAAAAAAGCTTCACTTTTCTCTGATAAATGATTTCATAAAAATAAGGTTCCCATGTTCTTAGTTAACAGTGGAAAAAATTAATGCATAGTGGCCCTTGAAGCCACTCTGATTGGCTTTTCTTCCTTTAGGCCTCAGGCTTCACTAAAACTAAGGCCCACACCATAGTCCACATAAGCTTCATTTAAATACTACCGTTTTTTAAAAGATGAAATGTAAATGGAATGCTTCGCTCGCTGTAGCGCCACAAAAAGGAAGTTATTAGAAAATCCCGACAGAGAGGTTTCAGGGGGTTAACATGCCGTTCACATATTTCCTACTGCTTGCACATAAACCTTATTTTTGAAATATATATATATATATTTGATTTTATATTATTTTTCTAATACAAATGCAGTGGGAAATCACTTCACAAAGAAGAAGTTAAATTTAAATTAAAACTGTTTCGCAGTGATTAAATTTTTTGACCTTATAAAATCGTAAAAACGTTCATATGTCGGAGTGTACAGTAGCCCTTAGTTATTAGCCTGTTTGAACCGGAAGACGTAGCCTTGAGTTTTATGTCTAAGCGGAATCAGAGTGAAGTTCGAGTAGGTTGGTTGACAAGCCTGGCGAAATAAAACATGTGCCTCGAGTTATAAGCCACAACCATAATAGACTTAAGTGGGATTAACCTTATGTCAAAATACATCGAAAATCCCACTCAAGTTCTGCCAAATGATTACGGTGGCCATGATAGAATTCAGCGAACGTTTCGGAAAACGTATGAAATTTGGCTGTATCTACCTAACCTGCTGTCAAATTTCCGTGCTGAACCTCTCACTTGAGTGGGTCTAAACTTAAGGGAGCAAAAGTTAGAGAAGATCTAACGAAACGGAGCAAACGGCTATTATGGGACATTTCGGAAAGCCGACTTAAGCCCATCTAAGTCTATTATCGTTAGGCCTTTAGTTTTAAGAAAGGCTTCAAAATGGAAGGCGGAAAACTCAATTCGATATATATACATTTTTAATTGAATTGATCGATTTTGAAAAATAGGTTTTGCCGAGAGTTTGAGCGACTGTAAGATTCATGGATTTTATGTTCGAACAGTGAAATATGTGTGGGGGAAAAAATCCAAAAACGTAATAAGGCCCTTCGAATCGCAGAATCGCAGTCGGTGCTGAAGATTTGGAAAGACCACTTCTGCAGACTGTATAACGGCGAGGACCAACCAAATACCGTTGTCAGGCAGAACGAACCATTCAACCCGGGCGAAGACGTTACCGACGAAGCATACGAACGATACCGCCCACCCGACCTGGAGGAGGTGAAAGTAGCTGTGTCTAAGCTCAAGTGCAACAAAGCAGCCGGAGCAGACGGCCTAGCTGCCGAACTTTTTAAATCCGCTGGCGATGAGCTGGTTAGGAGCATGCACCAGCTCATCTGCAAGACATGGTCCTAAGAAAGCATGCCCGACGAATGGAACCTCAGCATTGTGCCAACTACAGAGGCATAAGTCTTCTTAACATCGCATACAAGATCTTTTCTGCTGTACTGTGTGAACGCCTGAAGCCGTTTGTCAACAATCTGATAGGCACATATCAGTGTGGCTTTAGGCCAGGAAAGTCCACCATCGATCAAATATTCACACTGCGGCAGATCTTGGAGAAAACCCAGGAATTCCAAATCGATACACACCACCTCTTCATCGATTTCAAGGCCGCGTATGACAGCATCTATAGAGACGAGCTATATAGCGCAATGTCTAGTTTTGGCATCCCTGCCAAACTCGTCAGTCTTCGCAGGATGACGATGGAAAACTCACGCTGTTCCGTCAAGATCGGCAAAGACCTCACCGACCCCTTTGATGCCAAAAAAGGATTTAGACAAGGCGACGCGCTGTCATGCGACTTCTTTAACAGCATACTTGAGAGAATTGTGCAGAACTCTCGCGCCAACACCAGAGGTACAATCTTTCAAAAGTCCGTTCAACTACTTGTATACGCAGACGATATTGACATAATCAGTAGAACAAAGCGTGATGTCAGTGAAGCCTTCGTGAGTATTGGGACGGAAGCGGCGAATATGGGTTTGGCAGTCAATGAGGGCAAAACCAAGTATATGCTGTCATCAAGAAAAGACACCCAACACCGACGTCTTGGACAAAACATCACCATCGACAGCTATAACTTTGAGGTAGTTAGGGACTTTGTCTACATAAGTTCCGCTATCAATTCAGACAATGACACCAGCGCTGAAATCAAACGAAGGATAACTCTTGCCAATCGCTGTTTCTTTGGGCTAAGAAGGCAATTGAGTAGCAAAGCCCTCTCTCGAGCAACTAAAGTGTCCATGTATAAGACCCTCATCATCCCAGTCCTGCTTTACGGTGCAGAAGCATGGACCCTGTCAAAGGCGGATGAAAACACTTTAGGCTGCTTCGAGAGGAAAATTCTTCGGACAATTTACGGTCCCGTCTGCATAGACGGAGAGTGGAGGAGGAGATATAACATCGAACTGTACGGGCTGTACAGCGATACCGACCTAGCCAAAAGAGTCAAAACACAACGTCTACGATGGCTGGGTCATCTAGAGCGGATGGACACCAACGCCCCGGAAAATCTTCGAATCCACACCGCAGGGACGACGCGGTAGAGGAGCACCGAGACTCAGGTGGAGCACGCAAGTGGAAGATGACCTCAGCCAACTTCGCGTGCGAAACTGGAGACGGCTAGCTAGAAACAGAGCTGGCTGGCGAAGCTTGTTGGCTGAGGCCCAGGTCCACCCCGGACTGTAGCGCCACCTTAAGTAAGTAAGTAAGTAATAAGGCCCTTCGGGTCTTGTTAGAGTCATAGAGTCTTGCTGTCAGTCATAGAAATAAATACACATACGAAATGGAATCTTATTTCTAGTTAATTAAATCACTATATCTTCGGGCGTTATTTCACGTCACCCATTTCTTTACTTTAACGTTATTTGTAAGTTGTAACATATTAATGTTGTAATTTACATAAACCAAGCTTATAAATTGGCTTAAAGCTGATTGTAAAAGATGTTCATATAAATAATTAAATAAAAGTGGGTTTATCCTGGGGATGCTCGGATGAAGGTAAATGTTAACAAATCAGAAGTGATGGCTGTTTCCCGAACTCCTCTGCAGTGAACCTCTACATAAATGCATTCCCATTAAAATATGTAGGTAGAGAAGTTAATGTACCTCGGGGTCTTTTTCACGAAAGATGGGAGGAGTGATACTGAGTAATTTTGTAGGATTGGCCAAGCTAGAGTAATAGTAAAGGAATTGCGCCGTAATATCAGCAAAGCTGAGCTTGGAATGAAAGCAAAGATCTCAGTTTTTAATTCATTGTTCGTTCCAACCCTCATCTATGGTCATTAAATTTGGGTAATGGCCGAAAAGTGCCGAAATGAGCGAAACCAACACCTGTCCTGTCTGTGGAGAGGACGACGATTCAGCGGAACACTTTCTTTGTAGTTGCCCTGCCTTTGCTCGCATCAGGTGGCGGATCTTTGGGGCTGACGCAGCCCCGGATCTATGGGGGCAAACCGGGTCCCGTGCCCGGGTTGCAGCTTACAGGGGCGCTAAATGCATGTGCCCTAAAAAAAATGCGTACCCAGAAGATAAAAAAAATAAGATGAAATTTAGGAAAGGCTTGCATGACAAGTAGTGGAGTCTGACATAGTGTATGTAATGCAAGAGGGCGGCAAATTTTCCATAAGTCGAATGTGTGTTAAACTTTGTGCATATATATTGTTGCGCTTTTTTGGTAGTTTTTCTTATAGCCTATTCTATATTAAGTAACCTAAGAGTATATTAAGTAAGAGTATATTAAGTAACCTATACACTACTTATTAGTGTATTATAAGCATAGACAAATAATCATGATAGACCCTCAAGACCTTTAAGTTTAATTTGCTTAAAGGCCAAGATCCATTTCCTTTTTGGCCACGTCTGTCTTTAGGTCAATTTTACAAAATTTCACATTATTGCGTACATTTTAGCCGCAAACTTGGATATTTCTATGCTAATATTGAATTCTATTTAAAATGATGCATAAATGGTAATCATACGTTTAATCAACGCATAAATGGTTTGGAAAACAAAAAAATATCCGAATGGAAAATAGATAGGAATGGAAAGGAGAATAGGATATATACCGCGGTCCGTTACGGACGGACAGAAGCTATTACATACGCATTTTTGCACTTACTCACTGCTTGTTTAAATTGCTAAAGAGGTAGGTGATGGATGTGCAGTAAAGCAGTAACAAAACCAAGTAACATACTAACATCCAACAATTGTTTTTTTTTTTTTTTACTTGCTGTGAAAGAGGAGCGCCAAAATCAAGTCTTTGCTACGCGGGTTTAAATAAATAAAAAAATAAAGTGGCGCAACAGCTCGAGGTGAACTAGGGCCCTTCTCAACAATGTACTGTGTGTCTTAATTTCTGCACATACAATGGAGACCTACAATTTTTTGCCGAATCCGAACGGCACCTTGAGAAGTTTTTCAAGACATATGACACTCTCGGAGGGCTTGCCAGACCATCGCGGAGGTGGGGACCGTGAAAAAGAACAAGTCTTTTTTTTTAGGTGACAGTGGCAGAATTTAAACCCAGACCTCTGGCGTAGTAAGCACACACACTACGCCACAGCACCCCTCACGGGTTTAAATTTTAAAATTAAAATTCTTTTTCGCAGGCGCTCATGCGACTTCGTCGCATAAGGGTAAATGATAGTTGTCTGGCAGAGGCGACTCTTTTGAACTATTTTCGCCTAAAACTACTAAACTAATCGAGTCCGACAAATTCTAAGGCATACGTTTACCATCAGGGTCTATTGGAATTTGTTCTAATTTTTTTTGACGTCCTGATTCCGAATATGGTATTAAAAATTGTCAGTCTCCATTAGTTTAGAAGTTAGACAAAAAAAAGGTTCAAAAAGAGTGCAACTGTAATATACCCGCCCTGAAGCTGTTATATAAAAACTCAGTGCAACTGAGAGTTCTACTGAAAAAATTCAGTATGCTTATACTACTTTACTAGGTTTATTAACTTTAACTACATTTTTTTTATAGACCGCGCAACATGGCTTCCCACAAAAACCATCCGCCTTAGCTTTTGACTCGAAAAGTAAGCTCATGGCAATCGGCACCCAAAATGGTGCAATTAAAATTTTCGGACAGCCAGGCACAGAATTCTACGGACAGCATACGATGCAGACAAACTCGGCTTCTGAATTAAATGTGCAACTATTGGAGTGGGTCCCTGGAACGGGAAACATACTTTCTCTAACAGCCGCCAATCAATTAATTTTGTGGGAACCAGTGGGATCTGCGCTGGTTGCAATGAAGAGTCTTTCTTTTGATGGAAAATTAAAGAAAGTTTCCTCTTTGTGTTGCTCTTTCGGAAAAGATATTGTCTGGATTGGAACAGAGGGCGGGAACATATATCAATTGGATCTGAGGAATTTTAGCGTAAAGGAACCAGCCATATACCACGACGTTGTTTTGGAACAGGTGCCTCAGACATATAAATTAAACCCAGGAGCCATCGAGTCGATTAAACAAGTTCCAAATGCTTGGAATCATTTGCTGATTGCCTATAATCGTGGTCTTTGCGTTTTATGGGATACTGAAACCGGGTCCGTAGTCCGCTCTTTCATCGCTCCGGGTCACGGGCAAAGTGTTGGCCTGTTTATAAATTGCGAAGGATCAGAGTTCACTTGGTACCATGCAGATGGATCATTTGCTACCTGGCAAATGAAAAATTCAGATCCCCCTCGGGATTTAAATTTTGTTCCGTATGGGCCGGATCCATGTAAAAGTATAAACCAGCTTTATAAAGGGTCAAGAGGGTGAGTTTTTTTATTAAAGCATTTTTTTCTGACTTTTGCTTCATATGTATATTATAGCAAGGATAGCATAGTCGTATTTTCGGGTGGTATGCCGCGTTCGGCTTATGGAGACCACAACTGTGTTTCCATAAACGTAAACAATGAAAACAAAATATGTCTGGATTTTACTTCGAAAGTAGTAGATTTTTTTGTGACCTTCAAAGATAGCTGCGATGAGGTAGAAGTGCTTATTGTTCTGCTAGAAGAAGAGCTTTGTGCATACGACTTAACAGATCCGAAGACGCCAGTAATAAAGGCACCTTACCTACATTCAGTGCATGCCTCTGCTGTGACCTGTAATCAATTAATTTCACAAGTAACACAAGCGGTATATGAAAAGATCTGTAAAGCTGGTGAAGAGCAGGATTCGGATTGCAGTAGTATTGAATGGCCAATTACTGGGGGCGACCTGCCCAATGATACCGCTCCTGAAGAAGATCAACCCAAGCAGTACGAAGTCATGTTAACAGGACATGAAGACGGCTCTGTGAGATTCTGGAACTGTACAGACGTAGTTATGACACCAATTTATCACCTAAAAACGTCTATTTTATTCGGGTAAATAAAATAAAATGACTTGTCGAAAGCTTCGTTAATTTTTTTTTTCGTTTTTCTGCTAGTCACGAAAATCTAGAGGATGTTCCAGCCGAGTCGTCAGAACCATTAGATGAATCAGAGCCACCATTCCGCAAAGCAGGCCTCTTTGATCCTTACTCAGATGACCCGCGACTAGCAGTAAAAAAGCTTTCGCTTTGCCCTAAGACAGGACACATTATTATAGGTGGTACCGCGGGTCAGATAATAATCGCCAATTTCGAAGGTGAATCTGCAGAAAAGGTCCCACTTAAGGTGATGGCTATGAACTTGGTAAGCGATCGCGATGGCTTTGTGTGGAAAGGACATGACCAGCTGAACGTGCGGTCTAACTTACTGGCTGAAAATGCAGAGCCTGTTGGTGATCTGGGCGTTCAAATAACGGGAGTTCTTCAAGTTCTTCCACCAGCTAGCATAACATGTCTAGCACTTCAAACAGACTGGAACCTTGTGTCTGGTGGAACTGCACATGGATTAGTTTTGTTTGACTTTAAAAACTTTCTTCCTGTGTTTCATCGATGTACTCTTAATCCAAACGGTAGGCGATGTCACATACCAACGGCGTTTTTTCGACCTTTATATGTGAACGTTTTCTTTGCAGATCTAACAGGAGCGGGCGAACAGCTTTCTAGGAGGAAATCCTTTAAAAAATCTTTACGAGAGTCGTTTCGAAAACTTCGAAAAGGGCGTTCCACCAGAAATAATCCAACCCAGCCTGTAACGACGGTAAGTTTTCAAAATTAATAGTTTCAATATAAATTAATGACTGAGTTTCTTTACATAGTTGGACGCTCGGCCTGTCGAAAGGCAAATAGAGGCAAGGTCACCGGATGATGGAATGGGATCCATGGTTCGATGTTTAGTTTTTGCCAAAACTTATATTACGAATGGTAGCGTTTTTTTTTTTGTTTTTTTCCACCATGAAAAGATTTCAAAGATTCTCTTATATAGTTCATACAACAGCTGCCACACTTTGGTCTGCAACCAATGCCAGTTGCGTGTCTGTTTTTCTTCTGCACTTGCCATCTCCACTGCAAAATAACAATGCCGATCAACCAATCGCCACACCACGTCGCGTTTCCGCCCAATTGGCTAAGGAAATCCAAATGAAACATCGAGCCCCAGTTGTCGGAATAGTAGTGTTTGATCAAACTGGTGTTCCGTTAGAGCTTAGTGGTCCGGGCACTCCCCCACACCGTGTGCTGATTGCCTCAGAGGAGCAATTTAAAGTATTTTCGCTTCCGCAACTTAAACCAATTACCAAATACAAATTGACGGCCCACGAAGGCGCACGCGTACGTCGTTTAGCATTTGCTACATTCACATGCAAAGTACCACCAGAGCTTCTTCACGGAAGTCCAACAAAGTCTATTAAATCCGAGCCTGGCACTGAACCAAATGCCACCGTAAACGGTGGAGACAATGTTGCAGAAACTCGAAATTATCAAGAAGTAGGCCTTTTGTGCCTAACTAATTTGGGCGACATCCTTGTTCTTTCTATTCCAGAACTGAAGCGTCAGCTTAACGCAGCAGCAGTTAGACGAGAGGACATAAAGTACATTTATTCAATTCGCCTTAGATAATATTGTGTGACTTTTTCTCAAATCCCTTTTTCTTAACAGTGGCATCTCTTCACTATGTTTCACCAATCTCGGAGAAGCTCTTTATATGATGTCGTCGTCAGAACTGCAGCGAATAAGCTTGGCAACAGCAAAAGTGGTAGTTCCTCTTGGGGAAATTCATGTAGAGCACTTGGATGGAAGAGAAGCAGATGCCAATAGTGTAAACGAACAGGAAACACTGGAAGCAGATTCAACAGAAAGTATTAACAAACCGATTAGCAGGGAACATGTAAGCTTGGACTCGAATGGCCTTTCAAATGGAACTGATGGCTCACCAAATCGAGGCAACGAAACCATATCAAGTTCTATGGGTGACATTACAGTGGACTCTGTACGCGATCATCTTAACACCACTACGACTACACTTTGTTCAACGACCACTGAAGAAACTGTTGGTAAGTCAAGTCGACTTATATCTTTTCTAACTTGTTTTGTCGATATAGTCGTTTCTGTGTGGTATATGGTGCTTTAGTGTGTGTCTTAGAAAACGTCTCGCAACCAGCTTCATATGGGAAATGTTTTGTTTTTAATATACCGAAAATCAGCGCCGCATTTTTTTTTGTTTTTAGGAATCGCGATGAGAGTGAAGTAATGCCGCTAAGACAGTTAAAGGTAAAACTTCGTTTGCAGAAGGGATATCAGGAACTAAAAACAAAGTGTTATCAAACCAAGACAGTAATAACTGTTATTGCATCCTCTTTCGTAATGATATTGTTATTTTTTATTACTCAAAGAAATGATATTTCTTTTTGCAATTTTTATACTCAAGTGGGGGTTGTTTCATAGCAATAGAATTTTTCTTAATTCTTAAAGCAACAGTATGGAAACTTGAGTACATGAATACAAAAGCTTTATTTTGTAAAAAAAAAAAAAATCACCAGAAAACGCATAAATGTGTAAAACTTTTACATTTCTCCCCTTTCCATGGTCTCATATTCTTGTTTACATAACTAAAAGATCTTAGGTTCCTGCATACAACGATGTCAAAATTAACATTGTGTATAAATAATTATAGAACATACTTAAAATATGTTTTTCTTGAAACACTAACTTGGTTGCTACTTATGCTGTGCAAATTTAAATTGTGTTGTTGCTAATAATGTATCTTTCTGCAGGACGCCTTTCCGTTTTAAGTACACAAACAAGTCAAACAGTTACTAATGTTAACATGAAGGACATCACAGACTTTAATATTTCAAACCTAATGGACTTGGCACCAATTGGGTAATTTAAGAAAACAAATTCGAACTATTTTAGTTTGTATAAAAAAAAATAATTTTAGTAATACTACCGAGACCAGCACCAGTTCAGTTGTCATCAAATCCGTCATAACTAACATTTCACATGAGAAGACTAATGGCGAACCTGAAACAATTACCACCACGAAAACAACTACGAGAGAGGAGAGTCAATTCTAAACTTTTTTGTCATATAAATCTATTTTTTATACAATTTTGACGATTTTACACTTTTTATTTGTCCCTATGTGTAGCTTTTTTTATTTTTATTAAAGTAAACTAATTTAAATCCTCGTTTGTTACATGATTTCATAATAGCACTATTATGCATTGACATTAAACTACTTTATGAATGTTGAAAAAAACACCTTATTAGAAGTAAACGACACTTTCGATACATGCATTTTTGTTATTTTACAATTTATCTAAAATCGATATTGTTATATAGAAATATAAACAGAGAATACTTAAGAAGTGAGAAGGGTTATACTATACACTTTCCCAAGCGAAATAACTGTATGAAACTTAAACGAAACAAATACACAAAGAAGTACAACAATGCATTTGCCTTAAAAGATATACATAAAAATAATTCTAAAAAATATGTATTGTTTAGAAAACTGTAGGCTTTTATTTGATGTTAAATTCATTATTTTTTACTTCTGTAAGTAAATTACTTTACAGCAAGAGGCACACGTGACGTTATGATTTTCGTAATATACATTTATATCTTCGACGTTTACTTCAAAGAACGTGTGTCATACATTACAAGAAAATATACACTTTTTAAAAGTAAAGTATTAATGTTTTATGGTTTGCAAAAATACAGCGCTAGTCCAAAACAGACAGTGGTTCCGGCACCGATGTTTGGGAGAAGAACATTTTTTGCATAATCAAATTGCTGTACGTGCAAGTGTTATGTGAATCAAATCGTGGCATGTTTAGCCTTTGGGAAACAGTCTTTGGGAGCGACAACTTTCTCTCCCATAAGACTCAATGTAATCTAAACTGTCGACGACGACTATTTTGTCGATTGTGGAAATAGACCCTTTGACTTGTGTGGTAAGAGCAGTTAATTTTTATCTTTCCGTATACAATGCTAATGATTTTTTTCCAAGCGTATGCAATAAAAACGGAATCAGAAAGTTGGAAAACTGGCGCCCAGCTGATTTTGAAGGTTTTATTGACGATGTCACAAGAAAATTTTGATGATCACGTTGTCGCTGTTTAAGAAAACTGGCATAACTCAAAAGACCAGAATTTCGAGTTAATAATGCCAATCGAATGAGAAAAAAATTCTCTTTATTTTTGTAAAATCGAAGTCCAGTCAAAGCGTAATAAATATCAGCTTCACGTTACAAAAAGTATAATGTGTTTTTTTTTAATCCTATGGTTTTCGGCATATGATATTGGTTTCCACTCCGAAGAAATTTTTGCTACCAAAATGTTTTTTTTTTTGCTACCAAAAAACTACCAAAATAATAAAAATGTAAAGATATATTTTTTTTAAATTATTCTTGTTTATTCGACCAAATTAATAATCAAAATACGTTTTTTCATAACAAATTACAAGTGTGAAGTGCTATCTATTTTGTAAAACTTTTTCAGAGATCTTATCTGAAACGCTGAGTTGAGTTATTTTCATAGTATAATTGTCAAAATAATAACACATTTTCGACGAATATTTCCAGTCACAAATACTATTTCTTTATTATTTAAGAAATAATTTTTGTTTGATCAAAAGCTAGTAAATTTAACATAAATTTTTAATGCTAAATAAAACGAAAGAAAATTCAATTATTTTAAGACATTTCTTTTTTGTTGAGTATATATTGTTATGTGGCGACAAGAAATAAAACAACTCGCAGGAGTCCCTGAGTGCACCCATCAATTCACTCTACAAACGCACCCGCTCGATTCACTAAACGAACATACCCAACTGTCATTCCAGTCATCTGACAGCAGCTGTCATATTCGAAGTTCGAATTTCAATTTCCCCTCTTTGGAATTCAGCGGAGGAGTACCAATGGAAAATTACCAAAGGGGGTATGGAACGTACTAGAAGGTGCTTAATTTTGTATAAATACACGGGTGGCAGGTTCGAACGAAACAGTTATATTTTAAACGTGGACTTGTGAAAATCGGTAATAAAGTAAAAAGTGATTGAGTTGAAATAAAGTGTTGAATTCTAAATAGTAAAGTTGAATAACAGTGTGATCTGAGTTTAAATAAGTTTGTTTGATAAATAAAGTGTTTCATTGTGTGATTATAAAAGTGAAATTGTTTTATTCGACGAACCCCAGGCCGAAAATATTACATGGGTGTCAGAAATTGGGGATAAAACTCATAATTGTGCGGGTAAATTCTACAGTGGAATTTTCCGGAACAGTGTTAGTGTGTCAAACAGTTTTAAGTGGAGATTTCTAGAAAAAGTGCGCGTAAATAGCGTCGGTGACTAAAACAATTTATTTTTGCAGTGGAATTTTCCAGAGATATCGTGTGTGTAAACAGTGTCGGTGACTCATACAAATTTGATTGTGGAATATTCCGGATACATTGAAACTGATTGTGCGATAAAGCTATAATTAACTAAGTTATAAAAACGGTTTCAGTGATTTGTTTATTCGCGAGTGAATTTTCTGGAACAGATATAAGACATAAACTGATTGTGTTGTGAAAACTGTGTGAAGACAATTCAAAAAGGGTCGAAAAATTGAACAATTGACAACAGCTGAGTTAAAAGTAGTATTGGGTAAAAGAAACCTCCAGACTTCAGCACTCACAAGGGAATTGTTGCTCCGACTCCAGGACGCTATTACCGAGGAAGGTGGACATCCAGACACGATGCTGTTCGAAGTTCAAGAAGAACAGCAACAAAGCACAGTAAGTACTGCCGATGAAATGCCCGCTTTCATGAAGTTGCTTCTGGAGAAATTCGAAAAGATGGAGAGTAGCTAAAAGAATGCTCTCGAAGAACAAAAGAATGCTTTCGAAGAACAAAAGGACGCTCTCGAAGACAAATTCGAGAAGCTGGAGAGCGGCCAAAAAGAACAAAAGAACGCTTTCGATGAAAAGCTAGATACTAAGTTCGATGAGCGGAAGAAAGCTCTAGAAAGCAAACTTGATTCCCAGAATGCGTTTTTTGAGGAAAAGTTCCAGGCAGTAGATCAAAGAATTGAAAGCGTGGGGGAAAAATTCACTGAAGTCAAATCGGAAGTTGAACAACTGGCTAAGGAGCTGGAGTTAGTTAAGTAACAGAAAGTGCGAGAATTAGTTAGTTAAGTAACCGTCGTGCCCGACGGTCCACGACGCAAAGAAATGCAGCCGCCTGTCTTCGATGGCCAAACATCGTGGCCGATTTATAAGAGACAATTCGAAGCTGCAGCGTTGACAAACAACTGGGACAACGAAGATAAATCAATTGCTCTCACGCTTGCGTTCAGAGGAACAGCTGCCGAACTGCTGCAGACCATCCCTGAAGAAAAACAAAAAGATTATGATGCCATGGTGAAGGCCATCGAGATGAGGTTTGGCGACGACCATATGCAACAAGTTTACCGGGTCCAGTTGCGCCGAAGAGTTCAGACAAGGGGTGAGACGCTTCAACAGTTGCAAGCCGACATCGAGCGATTAGCGAATTTGTCTTATCCCAACACCAGCAGGGAGATAATGAACGAGTTGGCAACCGATGCGTTTACCAATGCCATTACGGATGGAAAGCTACAAATGGCTGTAAGAATGGCAGGTAAGAAGACTCTCGCTGAAGCACTAGCATTCGCCCTGACAATGGAAGCTGCAGGCCAAGCTTCGCAAGGTAGCCATCGCATAAGGGAAATGGCTACGCTAAAATGCTCATGTCAGCGCGTGGAAATGGAGAGACAAAACACGAACAATGGTCGAGGAAAAATAAGGTGCTGGAATTGCAACAAGTGGGGACACCTGCAGCGACAGTGCCGAGCCTCAGCTAGACAAGCGGGCTGCCCACATTGCGCTAGAAGGAGACAGAATGAAGAAGAAACTGGCAGGATGTCGGGACAGAAGTTGGTTGATGGAATCGACGCCCCCAGGACCATCATCCAAGTCTCGCAAACAAAACGCTGCAACAAGAGTCTGACAGTAGAGGCAATCATCGCCAACAGAAAATGCGTGGCCACTATTGACACACGTGCCACATCCTCCATCATCCGAAGAGACCTTGTTCAGACGTCCTGGCTACATAACACCAGCTGCTACAGGCTGAAGACAGCTACAGGAGAAGCGGCCAAAGTATA
Source organism: Neoascia interrupta (assembly GCA_947623515.1). Taxonomy (NCBI): domain Eukaryota; kingdom Metazoa; phylum Arthropoda; class Insecta; order Diptera; family Syrphidae; genus Neoascia; species Neoascia interrupta. The sequence goes on from OX392462.1 coordinate 226,339,883, forward strand.
CGGGGAGGTGCAGCTACAGATACAACTAGAGGGATTGACCTTCGCACATGCATTCTTGGTAGCCGACATATGCGACGAACGCATCATTGGAGTGGACTTCATGAAGGCACACGAGGTAATTCTTGACCTTCGAATGCAGGTGCTAAGGTATCGAACCGTCGAGATCCCTATGGTATACGGAAACGACAACGCTGTGAATCTTCGAGCAATACTGGGAGGCGATGAAGTTCTGCGGCTCCCTTCAGAGACAGTTCTTTGGACACGTTTGGAGGGTGATCCTGGGAACCACCGATTCTATCGCATCGAGCCAGATAACAAAAGTGAATTTAAAAGTTACGTCGTGGGAAAAGTTCTTGCAGAGCCCAGGAATAACATGGTGCCAGTAAGACTGATGAACCCAAATAAGCGCACCGTTAAGCTCAGACAAGGAGAGGTGATCGGAAGATGTGTGCCCGTTGCAGCCATTTCGACAATAGCTCAGAGTGAGGCTGCAAGTCCTGTCTCTCCATCAAAATTGGCCGAGGTATGTAAGACTATACTCGTAGACTGTGAGCTAAATCAGGAGCAGCAAACCATAGCGGAAAATCTCATTGGCGAGTTTGCTGATATATTTGCCTCACAGGATGGAGACTATGGTCGAACACACTTAGTACAACACCGCATAGACACCGGAGATGCTAGACCAATTCGCCAACCTGCCAGACGACTTTCGTTGGCTAAACAGGATGAGGCCGCCGAGATGATATCGACCATGGAAAAAGAAGGTTTGATCGAAAGCTCGAAAAGTCCGTGGGCGTCGCCTGTTGTACTGATGAAAAAGAAGGACGGCAGCACTCGATTCTGCCGGAGGCTTAATGATGACACAAAGATTACCTTAATGATTACCGGAGGCTTAATGATGTCACAAAGAAGGACAGCTACCCTTTACCTCGAATAGATGACACATTGGACACACTCCCTGGAGCAAAATGGTTTTCCACTCTCGACCTGAAAAGTGGCTACTGGCAGGTACAGATCCATCCAGAAGACAAAGAGAAGACCGCTTTCACAACTGGCAATGGGCTTTGGCAGTTTACAGTAATGCCATTTGGTCTGTGTAATGCTCCGGCCACCTTTGAGCGTCTTATGGAACGTGTCTTACATGGTCTGCCTGGTATATTTGGTATTTTTGACAACTTGAGGGAGGTCTTCTCACGACTTCGAGCAGCACACTTAAAGCTCAATCCAAAAAAGTGTGCGCTCTTCAGAGCAGAAGTAAAGTATCTGGGGCATGTGATATCGACGGATGGCGTCAAGACGGATCCAGAGAATATCGAAGCTGTGAGAAGTTGGCCAGTTCCCAAAGACAAACACCAGCTAAGGAGCTTTCTCGGTCTTGCTACGTAATACAGGAGGTTCGTCAAGGATTTCGCTGGCATCGCAAAGTGTCTGCACCAGCTCACTGAGAAAGGAAGACAATTTAAATGGTCAGGCGAGTGCGAAAGGAGCTTTCAACACCTGAAGCAGCGACTTTGCGGAGCACCGATACTAGCTTACCCCATTCCTGGCAAGACATTTATTGTGGACGCAGACGCTAGCAATGTGGGTGTTGGTGCAGTATTGTCGCAATTGCACGATGGGCATGAGAAAGTGGTTGCATACTTCAGCAAAGTTTTAACCCGACCAGAGAGAAATTACTGCGTTACCGGGCGAGAACTCCTTGCTCTAATATTGGCAACGAAACATTTCCAGAAGTACCTGAGTGGCCAAAAGTTCATCTTGCGTACAGACCACGCCGCTCTCAAATGGTTACTTCAGTTCAAAAATCCTGAGGGACAAGTCGCAAGATGGATCGAGCGATTGCAGGCTTTTGACTTCGAGACACAACATCGCAAAGGAAGACTGCACTGCAACGCGGACGCGTTATCCCGGAGACCATGTGAGCCCAATTGTAAGCATTGCGTGCGACAGGAGGAAAAGGACGAATGTACTGTCCAGAGAGTAAGAGCCGAACCTGCAGAAGGCTGGAGTACTGAGGATCTTCGCAACGCACAACACGAAGATCCTGAAGTCCCACGTTAAAGGCATATTGGGCGCAGTGGGACTCTTTCCATGTACAAGATGGCGTTCTGCGAAGAAAATGGGAAATGCCGGATGGAAAATCCTTAAAAATGCAGCTTGTGGTTCCACGGTCCAAAGTGCAGGAAATTTTGCGGGAAATGCACGATCTGGTGGACACTTGGGCATCAACAAAACCCTGGAAAAGGTACGGGAACGTTTTTATTGGCTGAGTGCAAGAAGCGACGTTGAGAGCTGGTGTCGAAAGTGTATTACTTGTGCTGCTAGTAAGGGACCCAAAGTCAAAACCAGGGGTAAAATGCACCAGTACAATGTGGGTGCCCCCTTTGAAAGGATCGCCGTCGACATCGCAGGACCATTTCCGGAAACTGAAAGCGGTAATCGTTATATCCTGGTTATTGCCGATTACTTCATCAAGTGGCCCGAGGCATTTGCGATCCCAAATCAAGAAGCGAAAACCGTTGTCGACCAGATATTGGACCACTGGGTGTGCAGGTTCGGAGTGCCAATGGAATTACATTCCGACCAAGGAAGAAACTTCGAGTCGAAGATATTCCAGGAAGTATGCGCGGCAATCGGACTACAGAAGACACGGACCACACCCCTTCATCCACAATCAGATGGAATGGTGGAACGCTTCAACAAGACACTAAAAGAACATTTGTCCAAAGTAGTGGACGAGAATCAACGGGATTGGGATCGGCGAATACCTTTATTCCTCATGGCCTACCGAAACGCTATTCACAACTGGATATACTCCATCTGAAGTTTTATTTGGACGAACTGCCAGGCTACCCAGTGAGCTTAAATTCGGATTTCCCACTGAAGACCCAAGATGCGAGGAGGACTACGTGGTTGACCTTAGAGAAAGGATTAATGACATCCACCAGAGGACCAGAAGCAATATAAAAGTTGCAAGCGACCGCATGAAGACGAGATACGATGCGCGAGCAACGGCACCCGAGTTCAACGAGGGAGATCTGGTATGGCTCTACAACCCACATCGTAATAAGGGAAGATCGCCAAAGCTTCAGAAGGACTGGGAAGGTCCCTATCAAGTTGTAACGCGAATTAATGATGTCGTATTCCGAATCCAAAGAGGACCAAGAGCGAAGATGAAAGTTGTCCATGTTGATCGCCTACACCGCTACCACGGAAGCAATGATGACGTACTTGTTCGGGACGAACAAAACTAAGAGGGGGGCAATGTTATGTGGCGACAAGAAATAAAACAACTCGCAGGAGTCCCTGAATGCACCCATCGATTCACTCTACAAACGCACCCGCTCGATTCACTAAACGAACATACCCAACTGTCATTCCAGTCATCTGACAGCAGCTGTCATATTCGAAGTTCGAATTTCGATTTCCCCTCCTTGGAATTCAGCGGAGGAGTACCAATGGAAAATTACCAAAGGGGGTATGGAACGTACTAGAAGGTGCTTAATTTTGTATAAATACACGGGTGGCAGGCTCGAACGAGACAGTTATATTTTAAACGTGGACTTGTGAAAATCGGTAATAAAGTAAAAAGTGATTGAGTTGAAATAAAGTGTTGAATTCTAAATAGTAAAGTTGAATAACAGTGTGATCTGAGTTTAAATAAGTTTGTTTGATAAATAAAGTGTTTCATTGTGTGATTTAAAAGTGAAATTGAGTTTTATTCGGCGAACCCCAGGCCGAAAATATTACACTATTATGTTGTTGTATTGCTCTGCGTCAACTTTACAGCAATTATATTTAAAAACTTTATTTTCTCGTTTCGAAATTTAAAGAAAAAATTAAGATGTTTTCTTCAGCAAGCAGAATTATATTAAAAGGTCATAAAATTGAACACAAAATTGGAAAGAATAACAAAATTAAATGGATTGACGTCCTTTTCTGGGCGTATTGATTTAATGGGTTATTTTTCGAACGCAAAGGATTCATTGGCTTCTTCGAACGGCACATTGAGACGTTTTTTAAGACGAATATTACTCTCTGAGGGTTTGTCAGAACCTGAAAAGAACGAGCCTTCTTCTCAGGTGACGACGGTAGGTTTTAACCCAGACTTCCCCTGCAATGGGAACAAACATAACCACTATGCCACTGCACCACACAACGCGAATGGATTATAAAAAAAATTTAAATGAATGAATATCACAGATTAATTTTTTTTTAGAAAGTGTACGACTTAATAATTGTTTTCTGAAAGACTACAGTACAAATTAAATATATATGTCATATAAAAAAGAAGAAACATAATAGCCTAAAACTTTAAACCTTCAACTCGAGGCGGGAACCATCGACGACCAAGAAGAGAATTGCGTCTGAACATCTGCCTTCGCCCGTTCATTCAAATTCCCCTCCAATGAAAAAGTAGCGGCGGAAAATTGCCAAAGGGGAAATACATACAGTACAAGAAGGTACTTAATTTGTATAGAGGGTTCACACGATACAACATGCTGTTCAAAATGTTGGACAATATCCGATGTTGTATCGAGTGAACGAAAGAAACAACCGCTTGATGGTTTTCAAAAACTTGATTTTTCTGCTGGCTTGTCAAGTCATACAACCCGTGTGAACAGATGTTGGTCAAACTTCTTTTGTGTTTGCCATTCAAAAAAAAAAAAATCGTGTGGTGATTGGTGAAGATGGCGGCAATATCAAATAAATCGTTTCGGGGGGAGTTTCTTGGGGGAAAAAAATACAAAAAAAAACTGAAGTTGTACCTTCAACATGCTTAATGAATGTGAACGCAGGGCTCCTTTAACTGTAAATTTTTCATCAAGCAAAGTTGTACAACATGTACCCTGTTGACCCCCTTATAAATTATATACACGGATGACAGGCTCGTACGTGACAGTTACATTTGAAACGTTGACTAGTGAAAATCAAAAGTAAAGTAAAAAGCGGTTAATTTGAAATAAAGTATTGAATTCTAATCATAAATTACTGAATAACTAGATATTTAACTTCGGACACGTAAAAGCTTTGCCCACAAGCTGAAATTGAGGAATTTACCTATCCGCCGACATTTCCTTATAAATATGAGTAAATTCATCAATTCGTTATTTCCATGCAATTTCGTTTTGGAGCTTTTACATAAGCTGATCACGTAAGGTAAATTGTTGTTATATCTTCTTACACGTATTCACCGACACAGAAATTTAAAGCTGTATAAAAGCTTTAAAGGTTAAAAAAAAAAAAAACCAAAAAGGCGTGTTGAGTATCTAGTTATTCAGTAATTTATGATTCTTATAGCCTTTTCATTGAAACTTGAAACTCTTAAAACCGAGAACTGGTCATTTCAATATGTAATGTGGCGACAAGAAATAAAACGACATGCGGGAATCGCTGAATGCACCCATCGATTCACTTTACAAACACACCCTCTCTATTCACTTTACGAACGCACCCAACTGTCATGAATTTCGATATCGAAAATTTTTCCTCCATGGAATTCAACGGGAGAGAACCAATGAGGAAATATGGAATAAAATAAACTATAAATAGTTAGTTAAATTCAAAACTAACAAAACTAAATTCATCGCTTTGAGCGACGTTTTTATTTTTGACAACAGAAAAAGTCAGTACCGCAGCGATGGTTCGCAGGGCCCACGGCATTGGGAGCCCTCCCTATTCACTTTACGAACGCACCCAACTGTCATGAATTTCGATATCGAAAATTTTCCCTCCATGGAATTCAACGGGAGAGAACCAATGAGGAAGTATGGAATAAAATAAACTATAAATAGTTAGTTAAATTCAAAACTAACAAAACTAAATTCATCGCTTTGAGCGACGTTTTTATTTTTGACAACAGAAAAAGTCAGTACTGCAGCGATGGTTCGCAGGGCCCACGGCATTGGGAGTCCCGAATTTAAAGGGCCCACTCACTATGTACATTGTGGTGACATGAGACATAAGAAAATATATAAATCTGTGCAGATGCAAATACTGCTACATCAGTATGATGCACTTCTTTCTCGAATGTCATAATGAGATCATTGCGGCCCTAATGAAAACGTAGTATAATAAATAAAGTGTTTCATTGAGTGATTATAAAAATGAAATTGAGTTTTATTCGACAAACCCCAGGCAAAAACATTACATTGGTGTCAGAAGTGGGATAAAACTCAAAACTCTGCTGGTAAATTGTACAGTGGTATTTCCCGGAACAGTGTTAGTGTATCAAACAGATTTTTTGAAGTTTTTTAAAGTGGATTTTTCTAGAGATATTGCGCGTAGATAATGTCGGTGGCTAAAACGTTTTTTTTTAGGCTGTTTAATATTGATTGCAAACAGTGTCGGTGACTTATACAGATTTTATTGTGGAATTTCCCGGATATATTGGTACTGATTTTTTTTTTCTTTATTCTCGATTTACAATTTGAAAATAAACACATCGATTACATCAATACTGCAGCTCAAAATGGAGAGAATAGTTAGTGACATTTTGTATTAATTCACTTTAAAAAAAAAAAAAAAAATAGTGTCAAACGTCACATTATAATATAATATTAATATTGTGGGGTGAACAATATTGAAAAATGAAATCTTGTGATATATATATTCATTTGTATAATATATATTCATTTTGATGAATATATATTCATCAAAAAATGAAATTAAAACACAAATAAGATGTAAAGAACAAAGTTAGTCATTGCAAAAATGAACATAAAAAAAATTAAGCAGAAAATTATAAAAAAAAGCGCATGTTTAATATTATTGAATGTAATTGGGCAGAATTTCAATTTTATCGTGATTAAGGCCAAAAAGCCATTGTTTAACCTTTTTCATAAACCTAGATACATATTCTATGATTCGTATTTCTAAGGGACGAGTATTAAACAATTTACAGAAAAGAATGGAGTAAGATCACAGCGAGAGGTCTCCTCAAGGCGTAGACGGACGAAATCGGGCTTTGCAAGTAACCGCTTCTAATGAAAAATATTTTTAAGACCTTGTAGAAGAATAGATGCCTCACGGGAAGAATTTTCAACAGCCTAAATAGTTCCATAGAATGGGCGAAACGGTGAGAGTTGCATATCTTCCGTACGACGCACTTTTGGAGAACAATCAGTGGCTGCATTTTATTCAGATAAGCGCTACCCCAACAGCTTATACCATATTGTAATTTCGAATCAACGATTCCATAATATATGGTCCTACGAGTATTGAACGGACAAAGTTTACTTAAACGGTAGAAAGAACGAACAGTGGAGAGCATATATTGCTTTAGGTTTGAGATATGGGAAGACCAGTTCATATTCAGGTCAATAATAACACCTAGATATTTAAAACTTTCTACAATTTCAATTTTTCAAACAATTATTATTGCAAGGTATGCTAGTATGGACTGACACAGTTGAACATTGAACAAAAGACGAACTATGTAATAAACAGTATCTTGCACATAGTGAAGCATGAAATATAATCTCAATGTCTTGAAACTCCTGGCTAATAATACTGAAAAACAAAAGTTTTATTTTATCACTTCCCTCTAAGCAAGGCGAACCGAATGCGAAACGAAAAATTACTCATCTTCCCATACAACTCTTCGCTTGCGTATCACCTTGGCGAATTAGAATCTCAACGATATCCTTTCTTTCGCCATATGAAAATTAGAATCACTAGCGTGACACAAATGCGAGCCGCTTTCTCAACGCCAAAGCGAAGTGAATTCTTAACGCTCAAGCGAAACGAATTCTTTACGCCAAAGCAGAGCGCTTTTTTAGCGTGAAAGCGTAAAGAATGTGTAAAGTTTTGTTGCGAAAACTAAGTTAATGCAAAATAGCCGGCCGACATTTCGAATGTTTACATTGTGTCCGTCACTTTAGTGTTCCATGTTCATCCGGTCCAATTGTGATCGTCAGCTGCTGTTTTTGTCTTTCCGAATTACAATCGAATTTCTACTTCTTAGGTATTCGGAGTTAACACCTCGTCTGCACATGCAGTCGAAATTCGATTGTATTTCGAAAAGAGCAAAATGAACGAGAGAGTGTTGAGAAACGTTTTCTGCGTTGTATCCACTCTCGCGCTGACACCAAAGGAAAACGGCATTCGAAAAGGGAAATTTCTAGGCCGCTAATGAAGTTCGGCTAGACGAATGTTCTGGGCACAGCTTCATTACTAATTTGAATTGTAAAGGCAGTGGGTGTTTCGTTTAATTTGCCAGTTTGAAATTAAAGTATATGTTAATAAAGAAGTGTGGCATTAAAAGCAAAGATAAACATTAAAACACGAAACAAAGGAGGACAGTGAACAAAACGTTAACAAAGGACTGTAATTGTAGGAAAGAATCGAAGGACAAGGTAAAACAAAGAAACTTTACATTCAGGCAGTGTAGCCTAATTCCATTTTTTTTACCAGGCGTACACACAGGGAATAAAGGAGACAATCCTACAGTCAGAGCGAGGCATTATCGTTCTGCAGATTCCCTTTTAAAAATCCCAGGAACGTTAATCCCAGGGCGGGATTTAGTTCAAATTGTATCGAATTTTAATTCGACACCACACCGGCTTAACGGCCAAGTTCGGCAACCGCTTACATAAGCCGTTGGTGGCCGAGCGGTTAGCGGAGCCGTTCCTTGAACGGTGTCGGAGGTTCCAGGTTCGAGTCCCGGTTCAGGCAGCGGAAGATAACCTTTTTTATTTTATCTATCTTATTGCAATCGATAATTTTTCATTGTCTTGAGTTTTTTTTTTTCTTGCTTTGTTTCTTTATGTAAATTTAAATTGTAAATTTTGGGATTTATTTGGCGATGTAAAGTGCATATATGCGTGTAGTACATGTATATATACATTACCGTAGGCCTTGAAACAAATTCCTGGTAGCATTTAAAGATCATTTATAGTGTCTAAATTAAAATTATTGTAAAGTGGTAATAGGTATTTATATACGTAAAATACGTATCAAACGCCGTGGGAGCAACATCTATGCAGTGGCCACTTCATCGACAGTTGCGGATTTTACCGGTGAGTCATTTGATTACTTACATTTACTATTTTAATTAAGGCACACATAAAGTGAATTTAAACCTGTGGGAATTTAAAAGAATTTAAAAGTGAAGCCAAATCCAAGCCCAGGTGCGAAACATTCGAACTTTGGTTTGTGAAGGCATTTTGTTGTTGTTTTGCGTGGTGGAAAGAAGCCACTTAAGATATGTGCATAGACTTACACTACAGTCGCACTGAGTAAAGCCAAGTAATTTTCAAGAAAATTTTTTTTAATGCAAAGACAAAGTTTATATTTAAATAAGTTTTATTTGGAATTTTAAAAGAAATTAAAGCTAAATGAAAGTTAAACTAAAACTAAATTAAAATTAAAGTAAAGTAAAGCTAAAGTAAAATTAACTTAAAATAAAACCTAAAGTTAAAGTAAAAGCTTAAGTAAATTAAAATTATATTAAAGTAAAGTAAATATAATTTTATAAATTTTAACAATGAATTTTATAATTAAAACATGAAATTATATGAGGAAATTTAAACATGGTTTTTAACTGAGGAGGGATGAAAGGATGAGGAAGATATAGTGAAGGGAAGGACGGTCATGTAGGGAAGAAGAAGATGCCAACTTAAGGGGTTACTTGGCGAGAGAAGTAACCATGGTAGGGTGGGTAGAGAGAGATTTCTCGCGACATCTTAACACCGTGATGTCAGACAAGACTGGCATGATCTTGTGATTGGGAACGTAACAGTGTCAAGAACCCGCGCCCTCCGACGAGCTGTGGATGGCTACCAGCATGCCAGCAAAGACACTAGGCCAAATCAACGTCCCATTACAATGGCGCCCAAAACGTGAGGCCTGCCTCGATGGCAGGAGTTTAATTTTTTGATATTTTTTGAGCCGCTTCATTTGGTTTTGATTTGCTTGAATAGTTTGATTTATTTTGATTTTTTTTTTCTTTTCTTTTATGTGACTTGTTGTCTTCTTTTTCCATAAGTCCCGATGACTGAACGGTTTTAGTTCGGTATCGCGTTGCGATGGGAAAAGATGGCTTCAATCCGTGTGCAGAGTTGTGGAAGGCTTGAGTCATGTGAAAATCGGCAAAGCTGGTTCACTCATGCCCGATCTTTCGTTTACACACTCGAATGCACAAAAGTTAATTAAAGCTGCAGAATGTGTTCCTTAGAGACTCGGGGACTCCGTCAGAGTTCTCGGATGATCCTTTGGAATGTGTTGTGTTTATTTTGTAGATTTTGGAGTCTTGTGAGGTAGTCGTTGCGACTACACATGTCCTGAAATCAAAAGTAAATTAATTTGTGATTCTTAAATTTTAACGTAGTTTAACAAGTTTTACCCGAATAGTAGATTATTTTATTTTGTTTGCGTTTGGCTCGCACTATGGCGTCTTCTTCTTCCTCGGATGATTTGACCTTCCTCTAGCTGGATTCCTCATCCAATCCCAAAATGATTAATTGTTTGAAATTCTTAAAGTGAATTTGAAAACCTCCAAGTTTTCTTCTAAAATAAAGAAGATTTTCATTACATAATTTATTTTTTTTTAAATTAATTTTACTTTCTAAATCTGGTATCTTCTACACATTTTACATTTTTATACGTTGTTTTTATTATTGGTATTATGAATTTAGCTTGCATATTTTTTATCAAACTCTGAAAATTTCTGATTGCAATAGGTCAGGTGATTAAAGATCCTGGGTTTTTTATTGGGTTAAGAATTTTCGGTTGGTCTTTCTACTGTCGACAAGAATAGTGTTTGAGTCCTGTAAATTTCGCTGAGTCTGTTTTAGATAGGATTCAGTTCACAGCTCTCATAATCTTTCTCTCAGTTTTTAAAATTTGCGGAAGTTTTTTTTTATCATTTTTCGTGTCTGCCGTTTGAAGTTTTTCGAGTAATCCGTTCAGTAAGTGGAAGAAGTGGTTATGTCAGACAGCCGTCAAAGCAGGAGACAATCCTTGTACGACGAACTACAAAGACTACGTGCTAACACTGAAGAAGATTTCAACCGATTTCAATCGAGGTTTAACGCCACCATAGACCGTTTTAGGCTTAGCGACAGCTTCGATTTTTCTGCCGAATTGAACCAGATAGTGACCGATTCGTCTGACGACATGCCACGGGGAGAAGATCAAAACGAGGCCCCTGCCAATATTGGTCAAGTAAACCCCGTTGAGGCGAATCTTGGTACTGGAGATCCTGGTCCGTCCAATAGAGGTTCAATTGACATCGAAAATTTGGCGGATAAAATTGATAGGAGCCTAACCGTGAATCAAATAAGGTTTTTCGAACAGCTAGATAGATTCATGGGCAAAGTCCTGGAAAAGCTGGATCAGCAAAATCCACAACGCTTAGATCCTAGGCCACCAAATCAACTGCCTCCTACACCAAGTCCTCGAACTTCAGTCTCGTTGGCCAATTCGGAAAACCAAGGCTCGTCGAACGTTAGTTCTTCTGGTGTGTGCAGGATTGACAAATGGAACGTAAAGTTCGATGGAAAGGAAAATATAGGCGATTTTCTTTTCAAAGTTAATCGGTTGCAGCTGTCTTCGTCGTACACCGATGACCAGATCTCAGCAAACTTCCACACCCTGCTGGATGGGAAAGCGAATACGTGGTATTGGGCTTTCCTACGTAAGCATCCTAACGCAAAGTTGTCGGAAGTTAAAACGGCAATGATAAAAGAATTCGGTCGACAGGAAACGGATGTTGATGTTTATATGCGACTTCTAACCCGGAAGCAGGGTTTTAAAGAATCGTTCGACGATTTTTATGGTGCGATCACTAATTTGAACGATCGACTCAACGAGCCGTTCGATTCAAAAAAGTTGATCGACATCATTAAAAATAATTCCAAGGACAAACTTGGTGAGATTCTGCTTTCGGCTGATGTTGGCAGCTTGGAGCAGCTTCGCCACAAGGCGAGGGAGGCAGAACGGTTCCTCTCGAAACGGGTTTCTGCCCATAGGGGGGTTGTTCACGAGTTGGAATCGGAGGTAGCCGATGAGCAGCTGCAATGTGCTGATGAGGAAGTTGCCGCGTTCGTCCAAAGTAAGAAACAGGTTTCTTTCACCAGCTTAAGTTGCTGGAACTGTAATGAACAGGGGCACTCCTTTTATCATTGTCCATCTCACGTCCGTAACCTGTTTTGTTTTCTTTGTGGTTCCAAAGGTGTTAGTACCCCCGAATGCCAAAAACATGCGGGAAACCACCAGAGGAACGAATGGCAGGGCGGGGAAAGTCGTTCCTCAAAGAACAATCCCACCACGAAAAAGCAATAGCTTCCAAACCACCAGCTATAGCTGAGGAGGACTTCTTGGATGAAGTTCCTAAATCGATTTTACAACGGCCAGAAAATTTAACACCGGAATGTCACCCGATCCAGCTCTTTGACTTAAAGTCACTCCACGAGCGCAAGCTGAACTATTATAAAGTTCGTTCTCAGATAATGGGAACCAATAATAGTTCAGCGAGCGACTCGATCAAAAAATGCAGGAAACGGTTTAGAGCGCGCCGAAAACATCGCAAACTAATCGTGGGCTCCATAATTTCATCCGACACAGATGGTAGGATGTATGCCAACATCCAGCTAAACGGTGAGCCAGCTTTCGGCTTGCTTGATAGCGGAGCATCCATCTCTGTGTTAGGGTTTGAGTGTTGGGATTTGGTGAAGAGAAGTGGGATTGTTGTGAAACCATTTAAAAGTCTTGTTCGGACGGCGGATGGGAAATCTCACGATATCGTTGGATACTGTGAGGTTTCAACTTCGCTAAATGGTGTCACCAAGCCTATTTCTTTTTACCTCATTCCCAACTTAACTCAAAAAGTCTACCTTGGGATGAATTTTTGGAGGGAGTTTCACCTCATGCCACAGGTTTGCGAACTCCAAACTGATTTCCTGCAGAGTGAAGAAGAGGCGGATTTCAAAGAGCAGGCAGATCTGATAAAGCTCAGCCCAGAGCAGAACCTCCGCCTAATTGCCACAAAAAAGCGATTCCCCAACTTCGCCGATCTCGGTCTTGGGAAGACAAGTTTGGAAACGCACACCATTGATGTTGGTAACGCGGTTCCAATCAAGTCAAAGCATTACCCTTTGTCTCCAGTGCGTCGGGAGGAGGTGTATAAGGAATTGGACCGCATGTTAGAGCTTGGCGTTATCGAGGAGAGTAACTCTCCTTGGTGTTCCCCTATCGTGTTGGTAAGGAAGCCTGGTAAGAATCGTTTGTGTTTGGATTCGAGAAAAGTCAATAGTGTCACCATACCGGATGCTTATCCGATGCAGCATATGGATGGTCTGATAAGTAGTCTACAGGACACCTACTTCATCACGGGGCTTGACCTTAAAGATGCATTTTGGCAGATCCCGCTTGATGAAGAGTCCAGAAAAAAGACGGCATTTGCTGTACCTGGCCGGCCACTGTATCAATTTACAGTTATGCCCTTCGGGTTATGCAACGCCGCACAAAGAATGTGTCGTCTCGTCGACAAAGTACTAGCTTTGCTACCTGCTTTGCTTCGACAATATGTGTTTGTCTACTTAGATGACCTTCTCATATGCACACCTGACTTCGAAACACACTTACGAGTCCTTACCGAACTGGCTGACTGCCTCCGTAGGGCGAACTTGACTATCAACCTTGATAAAAGCAAGTTCTGTATGCGGGAGATTAAGTATCTAGGATACATAGTCGGCCAAGGTACCCTGAAAACCGACCCCGCCAAAGTGGAGGCAATGGTGAACTTTCCTGTACCCAAGACCTTGAGACAGGTACGCAGGTTTCTCGGCTTAACCGGTTGGTATAGGCAGTTCGTTAAAAATTATGCGGATTTGGCTGCTCCCCTCACGGATTGTCTTAAAAACAAAAAATACTTCAAGCTCACACCTGAAGCAATTGAAGCAGTGGAGAAATTGAAGGTTGCACTTACCTCTGCTCCGGTTCTTTCACAACCGGATTTCAGCAAACCGTTTGTGATTCAGTGCGATGCATCGTCTGAAGGACTTGGTGGAGTAATCTTTCAACTCGATGAGAGTGGGAATGAAAAACCGATTGCCTTCATGTCAAAGAAGCTTACTAAAGCTCAAAGAAACTACACCGTCACTGAGCTGGAATGCCTCGCTGCTGTTCTAAGCGTAAGGAAATTCCGTGCCTATGTTGAAGGATCACCTTTCCGAGTTTTGACAGACCACTCCAGCCTTAAGTGGCTTATGTCACAAAAGGAGTTGAATGGGCGGTTAGCAAGATGGAGTCTTGAGCTCCAAGGCTTTGATTTTGTGATCGAACATCGGAAGGGATCTCTAAACATTGTGCCGGATGCTCTGTCACGTGCAGACATGGACGAGCTTTCAGCGACAGTGATCGGTGTAGAAGTTGACTTGGCATCGGATGAATTCGACTCGAAGGAATATTCCGAGTTGAGAGAAAACATCATCAAACAACAATCTGCTCTTCCTGACCTAGTTGTATCGGGAAAATTTATATACAAAAGAGTTAGGTTCAGGACCGCCGATTTGTGTGACGAGGACTCGTTATGGCGACTTTGCCTTCCGCAAAATCTTACGCACTCCGCAATCGAAATGGCTCATGACACAAAGCTAACTTGCCACAGTGGCTTTGCCAAAACGTACGCCCGCATTCGCGAGAAGTACTATTGGCCTAGAATGGTAAACGACGTTCAGTCATATGTCAGAGATTGCGAAATTTGTAAGTCAGTAAAGGCGCCAAACACGACCCTTCGTCCACCAATCATCAAGCAGATTGTGTCTGAGAGACCGATGCAACGACTGTACATCGATTTGTTGGGACCTTATCCCCGAACGAAGCGAGGTAACGTGTTCGTGTTCATTGCTCTAGACCACTTCACAAAATTTATGTTTTTAAAAGCACTGCCAAAAGCCACTTCGTCCCGTATAGTGCGATACCTGGAGAGTGAGGTGTTTCACGCTTTCGGCACGCCAGAGGTAGTCCACTCCGACAATGGACGACAGTTTATTTCGCGTGAATTGAAAAGATTTCTAGGCGAGTATGGTGTTAGACTTGTACATACGGCACTATATTCTCCACAGGCTAACAATTCTGAAAGGGTCAACCGAAACATTTTAAGCAAGTTGCGAGTTATGATATCGGAAGCACAGGACGATTGGGATGTGCACCTGTCGAGCATTGCTTGTGCTCTGCGATCCGATGTTCATGATTCAACAGGTTGTCAACCATATTTTGCACTGTTTGGGCAAAATATGATCAATCATGGCTCGAGCTATCAAATACTCCGCAACTTACAAGCACTTTCAGACCCGGAAATGTTGGCTGTGCCCGCCGAAGCCAAACGAATTTTATCACGCACGAAATTGTCAGAGAATCTGCTTAAAGCTTACACAAAATCAAAAAACACTTACAATGCACGATCCAGGCAGGTGTCGTACCAAGTAGGGCAGGAAGTGTTGCACAGGAATTTTGCACAAAGTAGTTTTGTGAGGGGCATCAATGCTAAGCTTCTTCCAAAATTCCTCAAATCCAGAGTACGCAGAATCGTTGGCAACTGCATGTACGAACTCGAAACTCGCAATGGAAAGTTGCTTGGAATCTTCCACGCGAAAGACATCAGGCAGTGAGCTGAAAGTAAACAAACAAAAAACTATCACAAAGCATCTTTCTTGATCACAGATATAAATTGCACTTATCTGATTGATTTGGCAGATTATAGCCCGGCTTTAAGGGTCAGGTTGGCCCCACGTCTGATTTGGCTATCAACAAATAATTTTTTTATGATTTGGCCAGCCGTGTCGTCAATCGTCTGTAATGGCCATTAATGTTTTGTTTTTGTTTTCCCTGCTGTTTTGCACTTTCTATTTACACAAGAAATCGAACACAAATTCGGTTAAACACACGCGTGGGTTCGTTTTTTTGCATTTATTGATCACATTGTGTTCAATAATAGCAAAAGCCCTGTGTTGCGAAAACTAAGTTAATGCAAAATAGCCGGCCGACATTTCGAATGTTTACATTGTGTCCGTCACTTTAGTGTTCCATGTTCATCCGGTCCAATTGTGATCGTCAGCTGCTGTTTTTGTCTTTCCGAATTACAATCGAATTTCTACTTCTTAGGTATTCGGAGTTAACACCTCGTCTGCACATGCAGTCGAAATTCGATTGTATTTCGAAAAGAGCAAAATGAACGAGAGAGTGTTGAGAAACGTTTTCTGCGTTGTATCCACTCTCGCGCTGACACCAAAGGAAAACGGCATTCGAAAAGGGAAATTTCTAGGCCGCTAATGAAGTTCGGCTAGACGAATGTTCTGGGCACAGCTTCATTACTAATTTGAATTGTAAAGGCAGTGGGTGTTTCGTTTAATTTGCCAGTTTGAAATTAAAGTATATGTTAATAAAGAAGTGTGGCATTAAAAGCAAAGATAAACATTAAAACACGAAACAAAGGAGGACAGTGAACAAAACGTTAACAAAGGACTGTAATTGTAGGAAAGAATCGAAGGACAAGGTAAAACAAAGAAACTTTACATTCAGGCAGTGTAGCCTAATTCCATTTTTTTTACCAGGCGTACACACAGGGAATAAAGGAGACAATCCTACAGTCAGAGCGAGGCATTATCGTTCTGCAGATTCCCTTTTAAAAATCCCAGGAACGTTAATCCCAGGGCGGGATTTAGTTCAAATTGTATCGAATTTTAATTCGACACCACACCGGCTTAACGGCCAAGTTCGGCAACCGCTTACATAAGCCGTTGGTGGCCGAGCGGTTAGCGGAGCCGTTCCTTGAACGGTGTCGGAGGTTCCAGGTTCGAGTCCCGGTTCAGGCAGCGGAAGATAACCTTTTTTATTTTATCTATCTTATTGCAATCGATAATTTTTCATTGTCTTGAGTTTTTTTTTTCTTGCTTTGTTTCTTTATGTAAATTTAAATTGTAAATTTTGGGATTTATTTGGCGATGTAAAGTGCATATATGCGTGTAGTACATGTATATATACATTACCGTAGGCCTTGAAACAAATTCCTGGTAGCATTTAAAGATCATTTATAGTGTCTAAATTAAAATTATTGTAAAGTGGTAATAGGTATTTATATACGTAAAATACGTATCAAACGCCGTGGGAGCAACATCTATGCAGTGGCCACTTCATCGACAGTTGCGGATTTTACCGGTGAGTCATTTGATTACTTACATTTACTATTTTAATTAAGGCACACATAAAGTGAATTTAAACCTGTGGGAATTTAAAAGAATTTAAAAGTGAAGCCAAATCCAAGCCCAGGTGCGAAACATTCGAACTTTGGTTTGTGAAGGCATTTTGTTGTTGTTTTGCGTGGTGGAAAGAAGCCACTTAAGATATGTGCATAGACTTACACTACAGTCGCACTGAGTAAAGCCAAGTAATTTTCAAGAAAATTTTTTTTAATGCGAAGACAAAGTTTATATTTTAATAAGTTTTATTTGGAATTTTAAAAGAAATTAAAGCTAAATGAAAGTTAAACTAAAACTAAATTAAAATTAAAGTAAAGTAAAGCTAAAGTAAAATTAACTTAAAATAAAACCTAAAGTTAAAGTAAAAGCTTAAGTAAATTAAAATTATATTAAAGTAAAGTAAATATAATTTTATAAATTTTAACAATGAATTTTATAATTAAAACATGAAATTATATGAGGAAATTTAAACATGGTTTTTAACTGAGGAGGGATGAAAGGATGAGGAAGATATAGTGAAGGGAAGGACGGTCATGTAGGGAAGAAGAAGATGCCAACTTAAGGGGTTACTTGGCGAGAGAAGTAACCATGGTAGGGTGGGTAGAGAGAGATTTCTCGCGACATCTTAACACCGTGATGTCAGACAAGACTGGCATGATCTTGTGATTGGGAACGTAACAGTGTCAAGAACCCGCGCCCTCCGACGAGCTGTGGATGGCTACCAGCATGCCAGCAAAGACACTAGGCCAAATCAACGTCCCATTACAGTTTGAACGAAATGTTTTTGAAGTACTATAGCGAAACAGTGCAGAATCTTTTCGCAACACCCATTTGTTTTTGTAATTCTCATATAAAATGCTTTGACATATATTCAAAAAACAGAAAATTTATTTTTTTGAGTCTTTTCACAATAGCATAGAAAATATAGTAGTTGAAAAAAAAAAATTGGAACAAAATAAATAGTTCTTTTTTAAAAAAATTATAAAATGTAGATTGTGAACAGGAAGTACGCAATTAATGTTTTTTTTTGCACTTTCACAAATAAGACTTATTACTCTTCGAATATTGTAATAATCTTTCTTGTCCATTCTTGCAACTTAAATTTTTTGTTCTAAAACTCACGTAAATCAACAAATTACCTACCATATCGAAGAACGCCTGTGCTTTAACCGAAAAAATAGCACGCACTATCAGACCAGCCAATAGACTTCGGCGTTTACACTTCAGATTGTATTCGTTTTCTAAAACCACCCTGATATTTCAGCGCAACAAAAGCGTAAGTTTCGCGTAAAGAATAAAGCGATTCGCTGTTTTGCTTGGAGGGTTACTATTAATTTATGTTCAGCAAACCAAAGTCGTAGTAGTTCAACGTAATTATTTATATCAGCCACTAGACTCAAGGGGCTGGAGGAACAGTACGCAATCCCAAGATCATCAGCAAATGCTCTGACTTTCCCTGCAAATGGCTGGATAAACAGAGAGTTTATATAAATGAGGAATAATATTGGACCCAGAACAGAACCTTGAGGAACTCCAAGATTGATTGTGGAATCACTTAGCTTATTTTCTATTTTCACAATTTGAATTCTGTTCTTCAAATATGACCTGAACCAACTATGCATTGACCCCCGAAACCCTACATTATACAGTTAATTTAAAAGGATGCTGTGATTGACCATATCAAATGCTTTTGTTATATCTACAAAAAGTTCAGCGCAGGAACACTTTTCATCCAAACCCTTTTGTATATGGCAGAAGAAATCTAATAAAGCTTCTTCAGTAGGTAGTTCGGCTCTAAGCCCGAACTGCATTGGACTGAAGAAATTTAATTTTATTAAGATAATCCAAAACTCTCTTTTTGACACATTTTTCAAACACTTTCGAAATCGAGGATAACAAAGAGATTGGTCTATAATTCCTTTTATCATTTCTGCTACCTTTTTTGAAGAGAGGAATAACAACAGCACGTTATTCTGGAAAAATCCCTGAACAAATATTTCGATTGATGATATTATTTACCACTTTCCATTCTTGTTTAGGATTTCCTTGTGCAGCCCTTATTTGATTGTCGTAGGAACTATTGCGCTGTATTTGTATTTCCTTATTAATATTTTGACACATTCGGTTGAAGCGACTTTTGAGGTTAGCATTCTCAGGGTTTTTACGGCACTTAAGGTACAATCTATGTTTTTGTCTAATTTTCCTAAGAAGCGAATTGTTTATCCATTGATTTTTTGGGTACAACTGTATAGCTGGAAGAGGAAATATGGTTTTGTAATGTCCTAAGAAAGGTGTAAAAAGCTGCAGATACGTCACTATGAGTACATACCTCTTCCCAATTCTCCAAAAGTAGATAACTATTGGGAAAATCATAATTCGTTCTTCTTATAACACACGGAGAATTTCTATTTTTGAAAGTTTAACTTTTCAATCCATATATTATTAAACCTGTCATACAATGATCAGAATTTCGCAGCTCGAAGTTAATGCCACAACTAGCATCAGGAGATATTCTGAGGAAACGTACAAAGACATGGTCAATGCAATTGGCCTAGTGACATCATTCACTATAGAGGTTTGTTAGGATTCAGGTAAATTTTAATTTTGTAACAGAAGTAGGGACAACTGCTGACAGCTGTGTCACAATCCTTTGACATCACAGAGTCAAATCAATTTGGTCTTTTGTGGAATCGGTCTAGTTTGTCTCTAAACCGGATAAGCCGCACAAAGTCCGACGTCGGTACTGATCGATTTCGCCATGAAACCGCATTATGTCCGTGCTGCTGCTTTATTCACCACTCAGTAACGTGCCATACACTACAATTTAGTAGTGTACTATATGTACTATATGTACACTATATTTTTAAATTTTTTTATATTTTTACTGCATCTTATATTTCAATTCGCGTTTGATCTTTGGTTGTTTAATGTAGAGGTTCTAAGCCTATTTATTTCGATATGCCTTATAAACAAATAAATCCTTTGGATCGATATTATAACGTTAAAATGATGGTTTAATTAGTAAAGGGCGGTAGGATGGGTGCGGTTGGATAGGTAAATTATGCTTTATAGGAAGTAGGGGATGTCGTGAAGGAAAGGGATTGTCGTGGCGAGGCCGACAATCAAAGGTAGGGAGGGTTAAGAAAGATTTCTCGCGTGCTTTTACACCTATGGCGCATAAGACTGGCATAATTTTGTTTAGCGGGGTCATAGAGTCAAGGGACCCACGCCTCCGACGAGCTGGAGGATGGCTTTTCGCATGCCAACATCGACTCTAAGACAAGCCAGTGGCCCCCTAACAGGTTAGTCCATGGTCAGCCATAAGTGCGAGATATAAATCTAAAACAGGAGCGTCGCTTAGTAGGTCCAAATTGAAATCGCCTAAGATAGCAAGATTATTCGGTTTTTCATTACATAGTAGAGGTAGATTTAGATTTAGCGATAAAAGAATTTACAAAAACAGTGTCATAGATTTATTGTGTCGCGAAATTGTGTTTCGATAATTAAAAATGGGTCGTAAAATTGAACAACTGACAACAGCCGAGTTGAAAACAGTATTGGGTAAAAGCAACCTCTAGACTTCGGGGCTTCAAAAGGAATTATTGCTCCGACCAGGATGCCATCTCTGAGGCAGGTGGAAACCCCGAAACCCCGATACGAAGAACGCTTTCGACGAACAAAATAATGAGCAAGAGAATTCGTTCGAAATTCTCCAGAAGCAACTTAGCGAGCAA
Source organism: Neoascia interrupta (assembly GCA_947623515.1). Taxonomy (NCBI): domain Eukaryota; kingdom Metazoa; phylum Arthropoda; class Insecta; order Diptera; family Syrphidae; genus Neoascia; species Neoascia interrupta. The sequence continues at coordinate 226,360,818 of OX392462.1, forward strand.
AGGGATGCTCTCGAAGAGTAACGCGATGCACAGAACGTCCTCTTTGAGAAAAGACTTCAAATAGTGGATGATAAATTTAAATCAAAACTGGGAAACTTGGAAGAAAAGTTGGGCAAGCAAGTTGAACATGTAGAACAGCAGTACGAATATCTGGCTAAGGAACTAGCAGACAAAGCCTAAGTAGAAAAAATCAGAGGATAATGGATTTTTTAGGCAAATAGAGATCTTTTTTGTAAGCAGGCCAGATTCAGACTTGTTTATTAGCAAAAAAACTAACCGGCACAGATGAAAAAAAAACTCAAAATCTCATTCGACTTTCAAAATACAAATCTGTCAATCATGTACCGCTACAAAAGTTAAAAGTTTACCACCACACAGCCACAAATTTTGTGCTAATACACTGAGAGTTGTGTTTCATGTTTCAACTTTTGACAGCTCTTACTGCCGCTGCAGCTACACCATTGCGATCTTACGGCTAACCGCTAACGTCACTAGAGCATGGGGTTCCAGGCTTGGATCGGAATGCTTTCTAGTTCACCACACTACTGTGGTGAAATGATTTTTTCGTGTAACAAATTCTGATCTCTGTCATGACAAGATCTCCGTTTTCGTTGATGATAATCTTTACCTTACCTAAGTTTGCTTGTCCACGGTTATTAATTTTACAATAATAACAATTGATAAATTGTCATAAACTATTAAAAAAAAGTCCTTTGATAGTTTATGCTACATTTGTATGCGAAATTGTTAGCAAAAAAACGTTAACAAGAGTGTTATAAATTCATTTCGCATTATAATAGTTCGTTTTGAAGTGATAAAAATCTTTGCATCTGTGTGGTTTAATTTTTGTGGAATGTTAGTTTTTGCTTAAAAAAATCCATTTGCATTACCAATTGTTTAGAAACGAATCTACGCACACAGACGAATTTCTAGAAAGTCAAACTGCGTAAGCATCAGTGGTCCGGTAACTTTCTTATTTCTGTAAAAGTTGACAAATTATCGAATTATGAGATAATTTATCCAAACACAAAGCTTGGCTTTAATGTAAGTAAAAAATTTTTAATTTTGTCAAAATGTTATTTTAGCTATCCATCACAATGTACACAATGTTAACCTATCTCTTATGTACCTACATAGAAAATATGAATGCATAAATGTGTTTCTTGTTTAATAGAAGCTATTTATTATGTTCACGTTACATACAATGTATGTAGGTCAGGGAGCTCTTAACAATTCAACGCTCGATTGATTCGGTATTTGCCGTTCGCAGCACTTCGTTATTTGTCTTAACTGGTGAGAAGAAAGTAGCTGCATCTTATATTTAGGTATGCAGATAAATATGAATCTGTTTGCTGCGTTTTCCTTACTATCCGCCTATTATTCGTGTTGAAATCAAAGCATTAATTTAAACTGCTAACGCTTCTCAAATATCATATTTTTTCTCATTGATACTTTGATTTTATTAGCAGATTAATAAAATTATCTAAAAGATCTTTTCATAACTTTTGGAATAAAATTATGTGTTGGTGTTTTTGGTTTTGGTAATTTTGATTACTTTGATTACTTTTCTGACGAGTTTCTGTTGTAGTCAACAGCGTCTATTTTTAGCGGTCCGTCCATTAATTTAAAAAGGACCTCTGATGGTATCACTTCGCAGTCCGTCCGTCCGTCCGCACCTGTAACCTCTGCACGGTCAGTCGAAGAAAGATGAAATTAAGGACACTTATAAAGTCCATGAAAAAAATGAAGACTCGTAGTTTAACAAAATTATAAATCAAGAATGCCTTTGATATAAACTTCACTTTTATTCTTTAAATTCGCTGAATCAGTAAAATTTACTGATCTGTAAAATCTACAAAATTATTGAAAACATCATTCGTCCCTCTCGGCTGGTCAACTCTCTTCTGTTTCAGTTGGTTCCTTTCCTGTATTCCTATCGAGGGGCAGCATTGTCAGGCTGTCGGGTGTTATAGATTCGGCCGTCTTGACTTCCTCGATGTCCTCGCCGAGCTCCTCATCGAATGCTATCCAACGCTTCATTCTATCCGCCGCCCATACTCCTGAATAGGGCCTTAGGCACGCTGAGCAAACGGCATGTCGGCCACCTCGTAACGATCAGGTGGTACAACTGCAACCACAACGTAAGGTCCATGATATTTGGCTTCTAACTTGCGGGAAGTTCCAGTTGAGCTGATAGCATCGTTTTTCGACTTAACTAGCTCTCCCACAACATACGTCTTTGATCATCTGTGCTTAGCATCATGCCGACCTTTCTGGCGCGACTGGATTTTAGTTATTTGTTCCAGCCCGTCTGATCTTATCTCGTCAATATGATCTCTTTGCTGGTTAATATCAGTCGCCTGACCCAAAACATCTGGCCAGGGGTCACGAGGTATGTACCCCATCGTCATTTGGTGAGCTGTTCTGCCAATCGACTCAATAAACGTGTTGTTCACAGCCCATTGCACCGGTTTAACTGCTTTATCCCGGATCCTGCTTTATCTTCCACAGTTGCCATTAAGGGTTGCAGTATGGTTTGGTTATACCGTTCAACTTGACCATTGGCTCGAGGCGTTCTGGTAGCGTTCTGCACATGAATTATCCCGAATGAGTTGGTAAAATTGTCGAATTCCTTTGATGTGAACGATGGCCCTTTATCAGATACGATCCGGCGAGGTGCTCCAAACGAGTATAACACATACGTCAAGAATGCAAGAACTGGTTTCGTCTTTGTGCTTGGAAGCGCCGTCAGGATAGTGTATTTCGTGAATCCGTCCACCAAAACGATTAAATTGTTATTTCCTTTAGTGGATTTCACAAAAGGTCCAAGATGGTTAATTTGGACTGTGTCAAACGGAACATTTATCTTTTTGATTAGGTGCAGCTCCTCTCGAGGTTGAACTTCGTTCTTATTGTAGTTACACTCCACACAGCTTCGCAGATATTTTTTGACCACTTGAGTCATTCGAGGGAACCAGTATCTGCATTTTAGGTGTTCCATTGTCTTTTTCTCATAAAAAAGTCCCCTTAGGTCATGACTACTCCTCAGCACTCTGTTTCGCACGCCCTTTGGTACATAGAGTCTAAGCTCATTGTCAACTTGCCTGAACACTCTGCCATCCTTCAACATATAGTCCGCATGTATTTGCTCTTCATTATGAGTGAAGTGACTGTTGCTGAGACATTGTGCGATATGAGCTATTTCCTTATCTTGCAGCTGCAGCGAATCCAGCAAGTCTGATTCATCGATGTTAACCTTGAATATTCCCATTTCGACCATGCCTGCTTCTTTCGCTTCCTCGCACGGCTTCCTAGAGAGGGCGTCTACGTGGGCGATTAGTTTTCCCGGTCGATGAAGGATCTCAAAATCGTATTCCAAAAGCTTAAGCCACCGTCGCGCGTTCCTGGGCACAAGTTCTTTCTTGCTCATTGCCCTTTTCCGAGCTTGACAGTCTGTAAGTATTTTGAAATGCTTGCCCAGAAGATATTGTCGGAAACGGTGGGTAGACTCTACCACAGCCAGTGCCTCGAGTTCATAGCTATATATATATATCATCTAGGTAGTCAACAATTGTCTTTGGCAACATCTCTTGAGCTATTTTTTTCATCAGTTTCTGAAAGGTGGCCTGAGCAATGACCAAGCCGAACGGCATCATTCTAATCTCAAACAACCCATCTGGAGTTATGAAGGCTGTGTACTGCGTGTGCTCTTCTTTGATTGGGATTTGATAGTATCCAGAGGCTAGGTCAAGAACAATGTAATATTCACTGCCTTCCAAATCGTTAAACAGTTCTTCGATCAACGACATCGAACATGGAAGTTTCTTCGTGACGGTATTCAGTTTCCTGTAATCCACGCACATTCGGTCTTCACAATTTTCGTAGGTGCAAGGGTTTTCTCGTAATTACAATTTGAATTTTGGTAATAAAAAAAACGAAAATTTTTTTACGGTTGTCCAGTCATAGTGAAAATCGGTTTCACGTTACAAAAAATATGCATGGGAATTTTTTGGTCTTCGGGTCGCTGAATTCGAATCTGCAGAGTTCCAACAAAATTTCGTGAAGCGTTTTGAGATAGGTATTCATCAAAAACGTCAACATTTTCGCACTTTTCTTAGTTTTATGCTTAGAACTTGGAAACTGTGCATCGTACGTCAAATGTCACTTGCATCGGAAGAAAAAACATTAAATTTCCCACAACATTTTTCATTTTGGCGCTCAGTTAGCCCTCTAGAACGCGATGAAAACTGACCAACATATCCCATTTCTGTATGAAGAAAAAAGTTTTCATCTAGTTTTTGCCCACATAATAAGAGTTTTGTAGAAATAGTTTCTGTATGGTTACAACCCGGGCGAAGACGTTACCGACGAAGCATACGAACGATACCGCCCACCCGACCTGAAGGAGGTTAAAGCAGCAGTGTCTAAGCTCAAGTGCAACAAAGCAGTCGGAGTAGACGGCCCAGCTGCCGAACTTTTTAAATCCGCTGGCGATGAGCTGGTTAGGAAGCATGCACCAGCTCATTTGCAAGATATGGTCGGAAAAAAAGCATGCCCGACGAATGGAACCTTAGCATTGTTTGCTCGATCCTGAAGAAAGGAAACCCTTTGAGTTGTGCCAACTACAGAGGCATCAGTCTTCTTAACATCACATAAAAGATCTTTTCTGTTGTACTGTGTGAATGCTTGTAATCGTGTGTCAACAATCTGATAGGCACATATTAGTGTGGCTTCAGGCCAGGAAAGTCCACCATCGATCTAATATTCACACTGCGCCAGATCTTGGAAAAAACCCAGGAATTCCAAATCGATACACACCACCTTTTCATCGATTTCAAGGCCGCGTATGACAGCATCTATAGAGACGAGATATATAGCGCAATGTCTAGTTTTGGCATCCCTGCCAAACTCGTCAGTCTGTGGAGGATGACGATGGAAAATTCACGCCGTTCCGTCAAGGTCGGCAAAGACCTCACCGACCCCTTTGATGTCAAAAAAGGGTTTAGACAAGGCGACGCGCTTTCGTGCGACTTCTTTAACATCATGCTTGAGTGAATTGTGCAGAATTCCGGCGCCAACACCAGAGGTACAATCTTTCAAAAGTCCGTTCAACTACTCGCATGTGTAGACGACATTGGCATAATCGGAAGAACAAAAGTTGATGTCAGTGAAGCCTTCGTGAGTATTGGGACGGAAGCGGCGAATAAGGATTTAGCAGTCAACGAGGGCGAAACCAAGTTTGAGCTAAGAAGGCAATTGAGTAGCGAATCCCTCTTTCGAGCAACTAAAGTGTCCATGTATAAGATCTCATCATCCAAGTCCTGCTTTACGGTGCAGAAGCATGGAGCCTGTCAAAGGCGGATGAAAACACTTTAGGCTGCGTCGAGAGGAAAATTTCGGACGATTTACGGTCCCGTCTGCATAGACGGAGAATGGAGGAGTAAATATAATATCGAACTGTACGGGCTGTTCAGCGATACCGACCTAGCCAGAAAAGTCAAAACACAACGTCTACGATGGCTGGGTCATCTAGAGAGGATGGACACCAACGCCCGGGCCCGAAAAATCTTCGAATCCACAATTTAGGATGCACAATTTCCGAGTTCGAAGCTAAAAAAACGAAAATGTTGACGTTTTTTGTGAATATTTTAAAACACACCACGAGTTCGAAGCTAAAAAAACGAAAATGTTGACGTTTTTTGTGAATATTTTAAAACACACCACGAATTCGAATTCAGCGACCCGAAGAACATAGGAATCGAAAAAAAAAATTCACATGTATATTTTATTTTTTGTAATGTCGAAATACGTTTTGACTGGACCACAGTTACAAACAAGAAAATCGAAACATACGCTAAACAGATATTGAATTCTCATAATAAAATTGAATTTTTACAAAATATCTACTAAAAAGTTTTTGAGAAATGAAGAATGGAGAATATAGCAACCGCAGCAAAGGCTAAAATCAACGACTGTTGACTGGACCACAGCTACAAACAAGAAAATCGAAACATACACTAAACAGATATTGAATTCTCATAATAAAAATGAATTTTTACAAAATATCTACTAAAAAGTTTTTGAGAAATGAAGAATGGAGAATATAGCAACCGCAGCATTTGGTTGAACCTGTACCTTTGCGCTTAATTATTATAAATCTTATCATTAGTGTACGTTTTGCTGGCTAGGCAGGGCACACGCCTCACTCGCGTCAAGGGTTCACATTCCGCTAGGAACGGTTAAGGAAGAAATACACTCATATTTCCTACTCCCAATAGAGGGGGCTGACTTCTTGTGCCATATCAAGGCAGACACAGAAGGTATATAACAAAAAAGTAGAAAAAAACCTCAACAGAACGCGCCCCGACATCGCCAGATTCACAGCGCTAGCTAATAGCAGGGCGTTGACCAAAAGGAGACCATGCGGCCAAACTGGGTATCGTATACAACCCCCACTTCTGAAGCTGCGGAAATGTGAATGAGAAAAAAACTCTTTCCCGATTCCACTGCAAATGTCCAGAATTAGCAAAAGCCAGCTTAGTGCACTGAACCAACCTTTCTTGGTTGACCTTAGTGATATTTCAAGTGAAGGGATACAAGCGCTTATCCATTTTCTCATCTCCAGTGGTTGGATATAGGCGCCTCGTAACAATCTTAACAACCATTATAAACCAGAGTACCAAAAAGGCACATAAAGTGCTACATAGGTTTATTCTTGAACCGCCACCTCTACCTACCCATACGTATTCTATTTTTAAAATGCTATATTTACTTTCAATCCCCTCTCTCTTAAAAGCATAATAACTATCCATAGAGAAACCGTATCAATTTCTCTCATTTTAAAACAATTTTTTAAATCAAAGCGCATGACGGATTAGTTTTTTGCATTAAATCTATCTTCATAGGTATGTTCTGCTGTTTATTGAAGATTACAGCAATTTTGTACAAAATTGAGGGTATTAAGCATTTTAGTCAGCATAAATATACTCTGATAAAACATTGGAAAAAATCTGCCATCAGAAAGGTGTTACGCCTTGTGCACCTTAACCTTCTTTTATTATACAATTATTTTGTTGGCCAGAGCGTACTTAACTCTAAGTGCACAGTCTTTTTTTTAGAGTCGAGAAAAAACACAAAGGATGGCTTAAGCATCAATCAGATAAAATGCAAATAAATTAGGAAGTAAAAGCCTGTTTAAGAAAAGGCCAAAGTATTCTTATAAAATGTCCGGAGTCAATAATCACACTTACAAATTGAATGGAAGTTTATTCAACGGCAACAGCAACACCATAGCATCATTGTCATCAGGAGGTAGCAAAAATCAACAGCATCAGCACATGAAAACTCATTCTCACAGTCAACAACAACAGCTGGCAAAGCAACAAAGCGTTACATCTACAGTTTCTCAGTCTTCCATTCAGACAGCAGCAAACGGCGCTACGCAACTACAAACGGTGGCTACTGTTCATCATCCCGCGTCGGCGTCGTCTTCGGTGACGCAATCGACAAACAATCCGTGTGTACAGCGCCGAACAGTGAAGGGCGGCGTCGGCATCGAACCGGCACATATCATTCCTCCGCGATATCAGCCACCTCCACAACCTCCAAGTGGAATTTTGAAACATTTGTCGGGTGCAAAATCTACTTGCTATCCGACAACATCATCAGACCCGATTGCACAGCATTTCAACATCAAATATCCACCAGACATTCCAAAGCTCTCATCGGTTTATATTCCAGAGTCTGTCAAATCACAAGGAAATCCATCACGATTCATTAACCAGCGACCAGTTTCGTTACACAGAGGTCAACTGTTGCTTTCTCCTTCTCAGGACCAAGATAACCACCTGCGTAACCATCAACAACAGCAGCAAGAAATGCTTAAATTTGTAAGAAAAACTGAACAGGAAACAAATTTACCAACACCAGTTGTATCCCCAACAGGAATTCCTTCGTCAACTAGATTGACGTCAGAACAGAACCGACAGCTTCAAGTATTAATTCAAGCATTTTAGAATTTCAAAATTCATGCAAGCTTAATATTTTTGTTATTCCAGCCACTTATAACTGAGTTACGAGCGCTAAAGGAGGCCAATCAACGTTTGCTGGATGACAATCAAGAGCTAAGAGATCTATGCTGTTTCTTAGATGACGACCGCCAAAAAGGAAGAAAACTCGCGAGAGAATGGCAACGTTTCGGAAGATATACCGCTAGTGTTATGAGGCAAGAGGTTTCTGCATATCAGGTAATAACTGAAACTAATTTTTTTTTGACTAGTTGAAATAGTTACAACTTTTGCTAGTTAGAAGTTTGTTTGGTTTTCCTTGTATTTCCTCGTTTCGAATGAACAATCATTTATGAATAATATTTTTGATATTTAAATTGAGATGAGTGGTCTCAACTCCATTAAAAAATAATTATTCGTGAAGAACAATTTTTGAAAAAGCGTTTAGCTCGGCGAAAATCTTGGTAAGAATGGTTCGAAGAACCCAACTCACTTAGACCTATTAAGGTCCATTGTGATTCCACGTGGATCTGGAAAAATTGCCTACTCGTTGAACCAATTTGAGCTACTAATGAAGCGTAAGAGACGTTTTGGGTCAGTCGTTCTAAGATCACTAAGATCATTATAGAAGAAAGCTCCAAGGTGAAGATTTCGGTTCTGAGAGAGAGCGGGCATGTGCAGAGAAGGTCCACGCAGCTTCTGCAAAAATCGTTAGAAAAGACATCACGCTTTGTCGCGTGCTTGCCTATCAGACAGTGTCCTGTAATAACACCGATTGTAGCACTCATGTGCGATCTATTTATAGCTATCAAACTTAGGACAAATTTGTTTCGTTACTAGACAGGTACTACCACTTGTCCATCTGAGATTTGTTCTTTCTATTGCATCCAGTTTTATCATGTGTTTGCATGTCGAAATTGGAATGCCTAAGGAGCCTTTATCAGCGAAATTGAGAGAGTAGTTCCAAGTTTGGCGAGTTCGTCAGCCTTACAGTTGCCTGGAATGTCACTATGCCCTGGCACCCAGCACAGGAGACTGTTGAACTGACGCTTTGGGTCAGTCGTTTTGGGACGGTCGTGCTAAGATCACTAAGATCATTATAGAAGAAAGCTCCAAGGTGAAGATTTCGGTTCTGAGAGAGAGCGGGCATGTGCAGAGAAGGTCCACGCAGCTTCTGCAAAAATCGTTAGAAAAGACATCACGCTTTGTCGCGTGCTTGCCTATCAGACAGTGTCCTGTAATAACACCGATTGTAGCACTCATGTGCGATCTATTTATAGCTATCAAACTTAGGACAAATTTGTTTCGTTACTAGACAGGTACTACCACTTGTCCATCTGAGATTTGTTCTTTCTATTGCATCCAGTTTTATCATGTGTTTGCATGTCGAAATTGGAATGCCTAAGGAGCCTTTATCAGCGAAATTGAGAGAGTAGTTCCAAGTTTGGCGAGTTCGTCAGCCTTACAGTTGCCTGGAATGTCACTATGCCCAGCACAGGAGACTGTTGAACTGCTCTGACATCTGCTTTAGAGACGAACGGCAGTCTAGGGCTACTTTAGAGTTTATAGAAACCGATTCCAGGCACTTCATGGCCGCCTGGCTGTCAGAAAAAATACGTATATCCTTGGCGGAAAATACGTATATCCATGATTTCAGCTTGGAAAACACTACAATGATCCGAAAGACTGAAAGAGAGATTAAGATTTAGTTTTTCTGAAAATACACCCCCACCTACCCCATCATTTATCTTTGATCAATTCGCATTCCAGAGGCACACAGTCATCCCAACAAGACCTTGGGGGCATAGTTGTCTGGAAGTTTTTGTCAAATTGTAACTGGGGTATAGTGAAGTCTATGTTTCTAAAAGGGGATCTGAATGTGTTCAGAGTAGCGGTGTGACCTATCTTGTGACAAAATTTTCTCAGCCCATGTAAGCTTAGCGATCTGCGCCGGTGTTCTGTCCGTCTCCAGAATATCTCCAAAGACTTTCAGAGTCCGGGTAGCTTCCCGCATGTTCTTATAGAACTCTCTTGCTGGAACGCGTGGCCGCGATCTTCCACCTTGAGTTGTTCCGGAGGCAGAGAAATTGCCCTTGGGGAGCGTAGAGCTTGTGTTGGAGCTGCTAGCAGTAAAGGCGCCATGAAGTGCAACAATCCCACCACTACCAGAAGCTGAAGTTCCTGCTTCGCTACAGTTCTTGCTGCTGACTGGACAGAGTGGATCACGAGTATCCATAATCGCACCACAGTTTGGCAGAGGAGTTGTACCGGTAGACAGTTTTGTCACCGTGCTACCGTCCGGCTTTGAAGGGGTGCCGGTCTTACCTACTTTTTTTTGTTTTTGTTGTTTGTTTTGTTTGTTCATTATCGTTCCGCGAGTAGCGGAGAAAAGATGTCCATCTATACAGAGATCCGCAGAATATAGATAAGGCTAAATAATCCGGAGGTCGCCAGGTTTATTTAGGTTGAACTATTTGAAACTGGGTCCCCAGCTAGGCTGACGCTCGGCACAGGTCGTATTACACCACTCGTCCGGCCCAGGGAAGGGGATAAAACGAAAGAGAAAGAGGATTGAGAGAGGAAAGGGAAATGAAGGGACAGGTGGGGGTTTCGGGTCTCATCTCATAGAGAAGAGCTTCTCTAGTAATGTTGACCTTACTCAGCTTCTACAACTCGACAAGTTCGACGTTCAGGCAGGGGGATTTATTATTATAATAATATTATTAATCTTGTGGGCTTAACATTGTGTCCTCGCTTTTTCAGAGTAAGCTACGACAACTGGATGACAAACAGCAAGAGCTTATAACAGATAATCTCGAACTCAAGGAGCTTTGTCTTTATTTGGATGAAGAACGAGCGCATATTGCTGCAAATGCAAACTGTGCTAATTGTGGCACTCCAATACGAGGAACCTTGCGCGACGATGGCGATGGCAGCAGTTCAAGTACAAATGCAGATGAGACTTTGTCTACTATAAGAAATTATGAACGACAATATACGGTAGGTGTCAGAACGAAATTCAGCGATTCAGAGTCTCCCAATAAAATTTTTCTGTTGCTTATAAAATTATTACAATACTGTTATAGGAAATGCACCTGCGTAATACCCTCAGTGACCAAACACTTCAATATGTAAGGTCACTAGAAAGGAAAATTCAGCAACTTGAAGAGGAACGTATTTCCGGCACATCAAATGTATCACATGCTACACCGGAGCCAGTTCCTGGTCGACCAGAGGCTGTTATACGAGCATTGCAAGTTCTTGAAGTCCGTGAGCAGCTAGAACGTGACCGCTTTGGTAATATTTCCGGAATGCCAATTGAGCAAATGGATGATGGAGAGAAGGCTTTGGTGAGAGAAATGTGCAACGTTGTGTGGCGAAAATTAGAGGCAAGTCCAAATGGGCCGCCCATGGAAGAATGACATGTTTTAATAAATTTATTTCAAGACAGGAATATATTTTATGATATTGAACATTTACTGTAATGCTTAAAAATATTTATTTTATTATCTTGCCACATTGGTTAGGTTTTTATTAAAGACGTATGACTGCGATTTTAAGTGTACAAATTATACATTCTTTTTAAGAATAAAGCCTATTTTGGAAATGTATTGTGGTTTTCTCAATAATTTTTTTTATCAATGGCGACTTTTCAGATACACCTATGGGATAGATGAAGGACTTGTATTTAGAAAAATCTCAAAACAAAGCTATTTGTACTTTCTTGTGTTATTCACAATAGATTTCAATTTGATCGATTGTGAGAACAACGAAAACATTATTACTCCAGTCCGCTTACTGCAACCTCCCATTTGCACAATTCGTTTTGAAATCAACCAAGACTTCAAATTGCACTTGCTCCTACTCTCATTATCAATTTCTTAAGGCCGCTTATCCTTTAAAAAGAACGATCTAAACGATCGTTCCATCGTTCTCGATCCTCCGCCAAGAACTCAAGAGACTCGGGCGCAATCCCCAGGCGAAATTTAATTTAAAAACAATTTAATTTTTGAGTATATTTTAGCCGCAAATACCTTCTATGCTAATATTGATTTTTGGTTACAAGAGGTGGTCATGCCATGCGCCTTTTAAAAAATAAACTAAAACAACCTTAATAGGAATAAAATATTTTATTTAGTTAATTAATGATTCAGAACTGGTAACGGGAAGGCGATGGAAAACCAAAAAATATAAGAATGGGAAAGACAATAGGAATGGAAAGAAGAAGAGGAATAGGGTATACCGCGGCCCGCTACTGACGGACCGAAGCTTTTACATACACACTGTTGCACTTACTCACTGGTTTTATACCCCATTCGCCAGGAATGGAGTATAAGTTGAATAAGCGATGTCCGTCCGTACGCATGTCACCAATTTTTAGGCATTAAATTTTGAACTAGATAGCTGAAATTTTGTACTCTCTGTCATTCGAAGCAATGCAAGTGCTAACATTTTTAAATCCGCCCACAGACACGCCTACAATCGCTTTAAATATGTAGCTTCCTCTAGTGCTTTCAAAACAGTAAGACGTCGTGAAAAGCCGAAATTTAACATTTAGCATCCCCCAATGATTATAAGAAATAAAAAATAAAAATAAAGTGAGCAGACCGCCCCTTGTCGGAGTGGCATCGATTGAAAGAGTAATCTTTCAAATTCAATTTATTTAATATTTTTGTTCCAAATCTGGAAATTTTTACTTAATATATCATACAGTAAATACTTGATTCTACATTTGGTTCATACAAAGATTTGGGCAATACCCACATTTAGAGGCAGAATTTAAGAAAAACCTATAATTTCCCAGAAAAACATAGATTTCGTCTGCGTTTTAGTCTCACTAAGAGAAGAATAAGAAATAAAGATTAGCACATTAGGGTGTGCTAAAAATCCAGGGTAGGTAGGCAGAAACATTTTTGGTGGGCAAATTATGGCAAGGCGATTCAGTCGTCATGTCCTTTGAATTTGTTGTCTGAAAAGTTGATATTTTTTATATTTTAAGAATTTTATTTCATAAGGAGACCGATTGAAAGATTAGATGTTCAGTGAGGATTACTTTGCGTAGTCTTCTTCGTTGACCTATTCTGGTTTTGGCTTTTAAAAAAGCAAAGAAGGAATACAAATTTGTATACAGAAGTTTCGAATCTTGTTTGTATGGGAAGAATTGAGTGTAAAAGTATAGGTATTGTAACGTTTTGGCCTGGGGTTCGTCGAATAAAACTCAATTTCACTCTTATAATTTCACAATGAAACACTTAATTTATCAAACAAACTTATTTAAATTCAAATCACACTGTTGGGGGTGCCGTGGCGTCGTGGTTAGTGTGTGTGCTTACTATGCCGGAGGTCTGGGTTCGAATCCTGCCATCGTCACCTGAAAAAAAAGACTTGTTCTTTTTCGCGGTCCCCACCTCCGCGAGAGTCTGACAAGCCCTCCGAGAGAATCATTTGTCTTGAAAAACTTCTCAAAGTGCCGTTCGGATTCGGCAAAAAATTGTAGGTCCCTTTGTATGTAAAAGATATTAACACACCAGCATACATTGTTGAGAAGTTGGCCCTGGTTCACCTCGAGCTGTTGCGCCACTCTATTTATTTATTTATATTTTTAAATCACACTGTTATTCAACTTTACTACTTAGAATTCAACACTTTATTTTTATTCAATCACTTTTTACTTTAATACCGATCTTCACAAGTCAACGTTTAAAATATAACTGTCCCGTCCGAACCTGTCATCCATGTATTTATACAAATTCACCATGTTCTCGACGTTTCGACGCTGGTAATTTTCCATTGAATTCCATGGAGGGGAGGTTCGATATCGAATTCGAACTTCGAACGGCAGTTTTCTGTCAAATGACTGGAATGACAGTTGGGTATGTTCGTTCAGGGAATCGAGCGGGTGTATTCATAGAGTGAACACACCCCCTTTTAGTTTTGTTCGTCCCGAACAAGAACATCATCATTGCTTCCGTGGTAGCGATGTAGGCGATCAGCATGGACAACTTTCATCTTCGCTCTTGGTCCTCGTTGGATTCGGAATACCACATCATTAATTCGCTTTACAACTTGGTACGGACCTTCCCAGTCTTGCTGAAGCTTTGGCGATCTTCCCTTTTTACGATGTGGGCTGTAGACCCATGCTAGGTCTCCCTCGTTGAACTCGGGCACTGTTGCTCGTGCATCATATCTGGTCTTCATGCGGTCGCTCGCAATCTTTATATTGCTTCTGGTCCTTTGGTGTATGTCATAGATCTTTTTTCTAAGGTCCGCCACGTAGTCCTCCTCGCATGTTGGGTCTTCAATGGGAAATCCGAATTTGAGTTCACTGGGTAGCCTAGCCTGGGAGTTCGTCCAAACTTCAGATAGAGTGTATCCTTGTCCTATGAATAGCGTTTCGGTAGGCCATGAGGAATAAAGGTATACGCCAATCCCAATTCCTTTGATTCTCGTCCACTACTTTGGAAAGATGTTCCTTCAGTGTCTTGTTGAATCGTTGCACCATTGCATCTGATTGTGGGTGAAGGGGTGTGGTCCGTGTCTCCTGTAGTCCGATTGCTGCGCATACTTCCTGGAATATCTTCGACTCGAAGTTTCTTCTTTGGTCGGAATGTAATTCCATTGGCACTCCGAACCTGCACACGCAGTGGTCCACTATCTGGTCAACAACGCTTTTCGCTCCTTGATTTGGGATCGCAAATGCTTCGGGCCACTTGCTGAAGTAATCGGCAATTATTACGTTGATGTAACGGTTGCCGCTTTCAGTTTCCGGAAATGGGCCTGCGATGTCGACGGCGATCCTTTCGAAGGGGGAACCAACGTGGTACTGGTGCATTTTATTTCTTGATTTGACTTAAGGTCCCTTACTGGCAGCCAATAAAAGCGTTCTCGAACCTTTTCCAGGGTTCTGTTGATACCCAAGTGCCCACCAGACACCAGACATCGAGCGCAAGTTAAGCGCTATTCAGAGACGCTTCTTTGGATTGAGCTTTAAGTGTACTGCTCGAAGTCGCAAGAACACCTCCCTCAAGTTGTCGCGACGTTCAGCGAACGTCTTTCCCAAAACGATGACGTCATCCAAGTATACCAGGCAGGTTTTGCATGTCAGACCATGTGAGACACGTTCCATAACACGCTCAAAGGTGGCCGGAGCGTTACATATACCAAATGGCATTACTGTAAACTGCCATAGTCCATTACCAGTTGTGAAAGCGGTCTTCTCTTTGTCTTCTGGATGGATCTGTGCCTGCCAGTAGCCACTTTTCAGGTCGAGGGTGGAAAACCATTTTGCGCCAAAGAGTGTATCCAATGTGTCATCTATTCGAGGCAAAAAGTAGCTGTCCTTCTTTGTGACACCGTTAAGCTTCCGGTAATCCACGCAGAATCGAGTGCTGCCATCCTTCTTTTTCACCAGTACAAGACGACGCCCACGGATTTTTCGAGCTTTCGATCCAACCGTCTTTTTCTATGGTCGATAACATCTCGGCGGCCTCATCCTGTTTCGCCAACGGGAGTCGTCTAGCAGGTTGGCGGATTGGTCCAGCATCTCCGGTGTCTATGCGGTGTTGTACTAAGTGCGTGTTCGACTATAGTCTCCATCCTCTGACTCAAATTTATCAGCATACTCGCCGATGAGGTTTTCCGCTATGGTTTTCTGCTCCTGATTAAGCTCACAGTCTCCGAGTATAGTCTAACATACCTCTGTCAATTTTGATGGAGAGACAGGACTCGTAGGCTGGCTCACCCTCAGTTACTGTCGAAATGGCTGCTACGGGTACACATCTTCCGATCACCTCTCCTTGTCTGAGCTTAACGGGGCGCTTATTTGGGTTCATCAGCCTTACCGGCACCATGTTGTTCTTTGGCTCTGCAAGTATTTTTCCCACGACGTAACTTTTAAATTGCCTTTCATTATCTGGCTCGACGAGATAGAATCGGCGGTTTCCAGGATCACCCTCCAAGCGTGTCCAAGGTAATGTCTCTGAAGAGGGCCGCAGAACTTCATCGCTTCTAATTACCGCCCGAAGATTCACAGCGTTGTCGTTTCCGTATACCATAGGGATTTCGAAAGTTCGATACCTTAGCACATGCATTCGAAGGTCTAGAATTACCTCGTGTGCCTTCATGAAGTCCACTCCAATGATGCACTCGTCGCATATGTGGGCAATAGCGGTCATTTTTCTAAAGGTGATTTTTTCCTTATTTTTGCCGATGAAAAGAAATGTAATCTAGATGGGTCGGATGATTTTTTTTAGTCGAAAAAAAAAAAAATCTTTCACCAATCATTCAATGAGCATTGCATGTTGCACATCCCAGTTCATGTGATCTTTTACGAAACACAAGCGTACCTTCTTCTCAGCGTCATTAAGTGGTGGTTTTTTCTTAAGTTTCAGGTGCTTTAAGTCATTGGCACGGCGAATTTAAAAATAACAGGGGATAAACTGGCGTTAACGTTAGCTTTTTCCTTAATTTTAGTTGCAGATAAAGCTGAATTTAATGTTAATTCACGATTCGCGAATTGTCAAGGCAGAAGAAGCGTTTCTTTTATAATTTTTGCGTAAGTCGAGGGGTTTTTTAAACACTTGCTAAAACAACAATCAGTTCGCTTTATTTTTCAGGCTATAACACGTCATGAAAGACCTTCAGAGGAATAAACATCTGTTATTGCCCTTTCCTCCTCTGTTAACCATCTTTCCTTGCCAAATTTTATTAACACTCAATCTAGAACAATCAATTTATCCAATGTATACCTACCTGTTGAACTGCTTCTAATCTAATGATGCGATTTTTTCCGCATTATATTCTTTACTCATTTTACAATTAGTCTTCTAAGTTCCGTTAGCTTAATCTGTCTATATACGCAACTTTTTTTATTTTGTTCTTAAAAAGAGTCTATCATCTACCAAAGTCGGTTTTTCCTTATCCATCATGTAACGGGACAAATATAAAGTTAACAGTTTAAAAACGACTGCTACTAATCTAATGACGAGCCTCCTATCCTATGGGAATGGGATGGGGTATCAAAATGCTCTGACGAAAAACACCTATATACTACCTAATACGTCTAGGAAAAGGAAAATCCAATCCTCATCTCCACCTGCAGGCTACATCAGTCACACAAAAACTGTACAGTTACACAATACCTCATGAATCACCAATTTGTACTTCCCGAAAACATTTGCACACCCAAGCAATAAATAAGTAGGTGAGCCATAGTTTCAAGGGCAGCACTGCGGGTGAGTGTACGCACTTGATGCAGTTACTACTGCTTGTGATATGCTATTGTGTTATCGACTACAACAGCAAGGGGTGTAGTATGTACCTATGTTTAATCAATTCCTTAAAATAGTGCGGACTCAGGGACTACGAGTTGACTTGTTTTGACCATTAATACCAGGGGTCTAAATGAGAAGAAGTTGTGGACCTCCCATTGATTTTGAATATCTTTTGGTATCTTAATTATAAATCTGCAAAATAAAACTTTGAACTTTGCCCTACCTTATACCACCGATACCCTACTTCAAATTAAGTTCTAGCTAAGACCCCGGGCCTTGACTGCCCAAAGAATACGTAATGCGGAGAACAGTGAATAAGTATAAAAAAAATTACACCTTGTGAATCAAATCGTTTGCAGAACCGTTCTCTAACCTAAAAAGTTTTGAAAAAATGTGTGTTAACCCGGTTTTAAAATCGGCACTCATATTTTTTTGTGACGTCCATGCAGCGCAATCATAGGATTTTCTTATTAAGTAGATACTTCTTACATTTGATGTTTTTATCGCTTTCACAGTTTTCTTTTCCTCTATCCATTTTATGGGTTAATCCATGTTTTTACACAATTACCTATACCTACATGTGGTATTTTTCGTCCAAAGTTGTTTCAATCTTAAAATACGAAATTTAAACCGCATCTATCGAGGAATATGCGTTAATAGCTGCTATACACAGAACTGAATAAAAAGAAAAAAAATAATCGGAATAGGTACTTAATGAAAGTGAAGATCACGAAGAAAAAGAAGAACCATCAAACATGACAAGACTTAGTAGGCTATCTTAGATGAGTGCACGGACCAGTAATAGTCAGCAGAGACCAGATTTCTCTGGGACACTACGTACATGCGCTGAGTACCTACATTATGTGAAAGTTGTGTATAGATACTATACTGTGCTGACATTGAACTATTTAGTGAGTAGAGTAGGTACCATTGAGAAGTAAGAACTTGTAAGTGAAAGAGGCTTGTTGAATTATATGTGAATCTCAATTTAATACATATATTTTTTTATTTTGATGTTTCGTTTGCTTTGTGTTACTTGTATTAAGATGATAAGTTGGAAAATATTTATAAATAAGTGAGAAAACATGTTATTTAGAATTTCGTGCACAGTGTGTAGTGTATTGTTCGCGCAATCTACGATTTTTGCAGCAAAGGAAATTGAAAAAACAGCATGGCCCTTTGCTAATAACTTTGACATCTGGAACGCCGTTTTAAATGTTCCTAGAACTGTTGAATACTTCAAAAATGATGAAGTTAAAAATTTCGAAACGCTTCCGAGCAGATCTGATAAATCAAATTTAGGGGTTGATAACAACAAAAGGAGCAGAGGTGACCTCGTTTTGAGTATCTATTGTAGTTATCGTTATTAATGTAATTTTAATTTAGCTTTTCACTTATTTCCTGTTCCGGTTGATGGAGAATGCCTTTCCGATGACGGTCGTAGAACTGGAATCTGCTTAAATGTCTACGAATGTAGACTAAAAGGAGGAACTGCTAGAGGAGAGTGCTCCTTAGGGTTTGGTGTTTGCTGTATATGTAAGCTTTATAACTTTCTTTATTATAGCCTACTACATAAAAAATTAAAACATTTTTATAGTTATAGCATCCTGTGACCAGACCATATCCAACAACATAACATATCTCGTGTCGCCGAACTTCCCAAGTTCAATGCCTGCTAATTTAACGACATGCAAAATTAAAGTGAAAATGATGGAGTCCAACATAAGTCAACTACGAATTGATTTTAACCACTTTTCACTTGGCCAACCAAATCGCAGGACGGGGAATTGTGAAGGTGATGTTTTTAACGTAACCGGAGGTCCTTTAGGAACATTTTCACTTTGCGGGCAAAACAGTGGACAGCATAGTATAAACGCATTCCTTTTGTAATGAAGAAGTATAATCTTTTTTTTTTAAGTATACTATGATGTTGGTGGAGGTAAATACAACCGACAAGCGACGAGTGGTAAATTTCGTCAATCAATGTTAGCTGCGAACCAAACAATCTCAAACAATGCTATAAATCAAGATGGAACTATCGATATTATTTTGAGTTTTGGCAACCGTTTTCTGCCAATCAGGTTTTGGGAGATCCGCATTGCACAAATTCCGTTTAGTCAAAGAGCTCCTGCTGGTTGTCTGCAGTACTTTACTGGTGCTGAAGGAGTCATACAGGTAAATTTCTCGTTTTTTTTTTAACGTAAGTACATTTACCTAAATTGTTTTTTTGTGTTCATTGACAGACGTTCAATTTTGCTGAAAACGGGCGCCATTTGGCGAATCAACACTATAGATCGTGTATTCGCCAAGAGAACAGTATGTGCTCAATTATGTACCAACCATGCGACGATCAGTCATTTAGAATAGGGTCAACAAGATCAGCAACAAGCACGCAAAACAACATCATGACAACAGTTTCACCTGGTAATTTTTCCTTTTATTATTTTGATATTTTTTTCAATGCCAACAATGCATTCAAAAAGAAATTTCAGCAACAAACGCTTTGACAGGCGTGTCTCAGACTGAAGCATCAACGGTTGGTTCCAATTCACCCGATCTTGAAGGCTCCGGCGAAGACAGTTCTCAAGCATCAGTATCAACATCGAGAAGACCAGTGCGCGGAGGATTTGATATTATATCTTTTTTCCGAAGCGCATTCGACTTTCGAAGTTATTCTAAAACCTCTAGGCAGTTTTTCACCACCTGTAGCGATCGAATTACCATGCCGTGCATAATTGAAGATTTTGTTGGAGTCGGAATGGGGCCATTGCCAGGATGCGAGCCTGTACATTGTGGGAACCAGTTTTGTGCTTCAAAAATCAGACCATGTCGCATTGAATCTACTGTGACACCTTTTTATTTGGGCGTACATTTCGGTGATGGGATAGGAAAAGGGAGTGCAGAAGATAACATCGGCGCATGCATTCAGTATATGCAAATGCCATGTATTTAATACGCACGCCTTCAAGATTTTAAAAAAATAAAAATTGTCTTATGTAGATCAAACACTTTAAAGTGCACAAACTTTTTGTTTTCTACTACGGCTGTCAAAATTTGACTTCTTTCTCATTTTACGACCAAGGACGGTCCCCACCTCCGCGAGGGTTCGACAAGCCCTCCGAGAGTATCATTTGTCTTGAAAAACTTCTCAAAGTTCGGATTCGGCAAAAAATTGTAGGTCCCTTGTATGTAAATAAATTAACACACCAGCATACATTGTTGAGAAGTTGGCCCTGTAATAATTGGCCCTGTAATAGTTGGCCTATAATAATTGATTTTCCGATAGAGAAAATGAAAAATTGAAATTTATCATTGCGAATGATTTTTTTTTATCGGCGATAAATTTTTTCATTTCATATTTCATAAATAAAACACAATTTCCATTGAAATAAATTGTTAAAGGTAATACCTAGTTAATCGCAAAAGCTAAATTATTCTTAAGTGAAATCTTTATATCTAAGGGATTAAATAGAACAAGAGCATAATTTACAGCTCAATACAGTTCGATGAAAATAAGAAGGCAGGGTGACCTTCGACGGCGTTCTCAAAACGCAAAAAGACACCGCCATGCCGTCGAACGGAAGAGAGTCAGAAAGAGAATCAGCTCAAATCAGGGTGATCGAAAGTCGTGTGCTTCAATCCAACGAGGGAAGAAGAATTATCCATGCTCAGCAAAATGATAAAAGAAGATCGCAACAAACTCTTTCGGTGAACATTAAATATGCAGGCTTTCGATATGAGCCAAGTATACAATATAGTACGCACGCATCAGATGTTTTCGGTCAGATGTCTGTCGTTTGTCAGCATTGCAATGCACTCAAATTTAAAAAAGAACCGCCTGGATTATGCTCAATGAACCGCCAGAGCAATAGTGCACGCTACTTTATGGTGAGTCTAATAATTCAAACCATTTCTGGCAAAACATAAAGATGTACCTACAACGATTGTTTTGAAATGACGTGCTTTGGTGGTGAAATCGTAAATGAACGAAATTACAATCATTGAATAAAGAGACAAGGAAGTGGTGTTTTGGGGGAAAAGTGAAGCATCAGTTTTAGTTGTGTGAGTGCGGACTACTTATGTGCTCAACCAGGCATGTCATGAGAGACGGCCCGAGGTTCATACGTTTCTGGGAGCTGGCTCTACTTTTGTTTAACATTTCTGAGTTAAGGTGACATTTGTACCCCGATTCGTGATACATTCGATACATTCACTCACAATTCGATACCCGATATCAGGCGACCAATGTCAAAATAAATGCTTCACTCACAAGCACTATATATGTGAAAAAGAGCTATTCCTTGTCTCTTTATTCAATGATTACAATCCAACACAGCTGCCGATTTGCTGCAAACTATTCCTGAAGAAAAACAGAAGGATTATGATGCCATGGTGAAGGCCATCGAGATGAGGTTTGGCAACGACCACATGCAGCAAGTTTACCGGGTCCAGTTGCGCCCAAAGAGTTTAGACAAGGGGTGAGAGGCTTCAGCAGCTGCAAGCCGACATCGAGCGATTATTGAATTTGTCCTATCCCAACACCAGCAGGGAGATAATAAACGAGTTGGCAACCGATGCGTTTACTAATGCCATTGCGGATGGAAAGCTACAAATGGCTGTAAGAATGGCAGGTAAGAAGACTCTCGCTGAAGCACTAGCATTTGCCCTGACAATGGAAGCTGCAGACCAAGCTTCGCAAGGTAGCCAGCGCATTAGGGAAATGGCTATGCTAGAATGCTCATGTCAGCGCGTGGAAATAGAGAGACAAAACACGAACAACGGTCGAGGACAAATAAGTCGCTGGAATTGCAACAAGTTGGGACACCTACAGCGACAGTGCAGAGCTCCACCTAGACAAGCAAGCTGCCCACATTGCGCCAGCAGAAGGCAAAATGCTACAGTCTGAAGACAGCTACAGGAGAAGCGGCCAAAGTATACGGGGAGGTGCAGTTACAGATACAACTAGAGGGATTGATCTTCTCGCATGCATTCTTGGTAGCCGACATATGCGACGAATGCATCATTGGAGTGGACTTTATGAGGTAATTCTTGACCTTCGAATGCAGGTGCTAAGGTATCGAACCGTCGAGATCCCTATGGTATACGGAAACGACAACGCGGTGAATCTTCGAGCGACACTGGGAAGCGATAAAGTTCTGCGGCCCTCTTCAGAGACAGTTCTTTGGAAACGTTTGGAGGGTGATCCTGGGAAGCACCGATTCTATCTCATCGAGCCAGATAACAAAAGTGAATTTAAGAGTTACGTCGTGAGAAAAATTCTCGCAGAGCCCAAGAACAACATGGTGCCGGTTAGACTGATGAACCCAAATAAGCGCACCGTTAAGCTCAGACAAGGAGAGGTAATCGGAAGATGTGTGCCCGTGCAGCCATTTCGACAATAGCTGAGAGTGAGCCTGCGAGTCCCGTCTCTCCATCAAAATTGGCCGAGGTATGTAAGACTATACTCGGAGACAGTGAGCTTAATCAGGAGCAGCAAACCATAGCGGAAAATCTCATTGGCGAGTTTGCTGATATTTTTGCCTCACAGGATGGAGACTATGGTCGAACACACTTAGTACAACACCGCATAGACACCGGAGACGCTAGACCAATCCGCCAATCTGCCAGACGACTTCCGTTGGCTAAACAGGACGAGGCCGCCGAGATGATATCGACCATGGAAAAACAAGGTTTGATTGAAAGCTCGAAAAGTCCGTGGGCGTCGCCTGTTGTACTGGTGAAAAAGAAGGACGGCAGTACTCGATTCTGCGTGGATTACCGGAGGCTTAACGATGTCACAAAGAAGGACAGCAACCCTTTGCCTCGAATAGATGACACATTGGATACACTTTCTTGAGCAAAATGGTTTTCCACCCTCGACCTGAAAAGTGGCTTCTGGCAGGTACAGATCCATCCAGAAGACAAAGAGAAGACCGCTTGCACAACTGGAAATGGACTATGGAAGTTTACAGTAATGCCATTTGGTCTGTGTAACGCTCCGGCCACCTTTGAGCGTCTTACGGAACGTGTCTTACATGGTCTGACGTGGAAAACTTGCCTGGTATATTTGGATGACGTCATCGTTTTGGGAAATACGTTCGCTGAAAATCGCGACAACTTGAGGCAAGTGTTCTTACGACTTCGATCAGCACACTTGAAGCTTCATCCGAAGAAGTGTGCGCTCTTCAGAGCCGAAGTAAAGTACCTGGGGCATGTGGTATCGACGGATGGAGTTAAGACGGATCCAGAGAAAATCGAAGCTGTGAAAAGTTGGCCAGTTCCCAAGGACAAACACCAGCTAAGGAGCTTTCTCGGTTTTGCTACGTACGACAGGAGGTTCGTCAAGATTTCGCCGGGATTGCAAAGTGTCTGCACCAGGTCACTGAGAAAGGAAGACAATTTAAATGGTCAGGTGAGTGCGAAAAAAGCTTTCAGCATCTGAAGCAGCGACTTTGCGAAGCACCGGTACTAGCTTACCCCATCCCCGGCAAGACATTTATTGTGGACGCAGACGCTAGCAATGTGGGTGTTGGCGCAGTATTGTCGCAGTTACACGATGGGCAGGAGAAAGTCGAAGCATACTTCAGTAAAGTTCTTACCAGAGAGAAATTATTGTGTTAACAGGCGAGAACTCCTTGCTTTAATACTGGCGACGAAACATTTCCAGAAGTACCTGAGCGGCCAGAAGTTAATCTTGCGTACCGACCACGCTGCGCTCAAATGGTTACTGCAATTTAAAAATCCTGAGGGCCAAGTCGCAAGATGGATCGAGCGATTGCAGGCTTATGACTTCGAGATACAACATCGCAAAGGAAGACATTGTCCCGGAGACCATGTGAGCCCAATTGTAAGCATTGCGTGCGACAGGAGGAAAAGGGCGAATGTACTGTCCAGAGAGTAAGAGCCGAACCTGCAGAAGGCTGGAGTACTGAGGAACTTCGCAACGCACAACAAGAAGACCCTGACATTGAGCCAATCCTTGCATGGAAGGAATCTATATAGAAACCGAACGAAAGGGATACATCCGACAGAAGTCCCACATTAAAGGCATATTGGGCGCAGTGGGACTCTTTCCATGTACAAAGTTGGCGTTCTGCGAAGAAAATGGGAAATGCCGGATGGAAAATTCTTTAAAATGCAGCTTGTGGTTCCACGGTCCAAAGTGCAGGAAATTTTGCGGGAAATGCACGATGGAGTATCTGGTGGGCACTTGGGCATCAACAAAACCCTGGAGAAAGTACAAGAACGTTTTTATTGGCTGAGTGCAAGAAGCGACGTTGAGAGCTGGTGTCGGAAGTGTACTACTTGTGCTGCTAGTAAGGGACCCAAAGTCAAAACCAGGGGTAAAATGCACCAGTACAATGAGGGTGCTCCCTTTGAAAGGATCGCCGTTGAAATCGCAGGACCGTTTCCGGAAACTGAAAGCGGTAATCGTTACATCCTGGCTATTGCCGATTACTTCAGCAAGTGGCCCAAGGCATTTGCGATCCCAAATCAAGAAGCGAAAACCGTTGTCGATCAGATAGTGGATCACTGGGTGTGCAGGTTTGGAGTGCCAATGGAACTACATTCTGACCAGGGAAGAAACTTCGAGTCGAAGATATTCCAGGAAGTATGCGCAGCAATCGGACTACAGAAGACACGGACCACACCTCTTCATCTACAATCAGATGGAATGGCGGAACGCTTCAACAAGACACTGAAGGAACATCTCTCTAAAGTCGTGGACGAGAATCAACGGGATTGGGATCGGCGAATACCTTTATTCATCATGGCCTACCGAAATGCTATTCACAGCCAGGCTACCCAGTGAGCTTAAATTCGGATTTCCCACGGAAGACCCAACATGCGAGGAGGACTACGTCGTTGACCTTAGGGAAAGGATTAATGACATCCACCAGAGAACCAGAAGCAATATAAAAGTTGCAAGCGACCGCATGAAGACGAGATACGATGCGCGAGCAACGGCACCCGAGTTCAACGAGGGAGATCTGGTATGGCTCTACAACCCACATCGTAAAAAGGGAAGATCTCCAAAGCTTCAGAAGGACTGGGAAGGTCCCTACCAAGTTGTAACGCGAATTAATGATGTCGTATTCCGAATCCAAAGAGGACCAAGAGCGAAGATTGTTTTTTTTTTTTTTCCGTGGGTAGGTAAAAACCTTCATAGGCACTATGAGAATCGAACGCGCGTGCTCATAGTAGTGTGACATTCTTACTCACTAAAAAACCTCCCAATCTTTGTAAGACTACGACTAAGTTTCCTTAACAAGTAGTTCATGCTTCTGTATAGTAATCGCGTTTGGCAGGCTACCTTCCAACGAAAGCACCTGCAATACCGTCATTATGTGCGGTATCCTCTTTCGACGCTAGATCCAACGGTCTTGTTCGTTGTAGTCGGCGTGCAAGATTTGTCTGATCCAGAGTTCGGATTTTTTCGTGGTTGCAATGGCCGTGAAGGCGAGTGTGAAGCTTGCGAGCAAAGTTTCTTACTTCGTCGGTCACGGTTGCGATGCCTAGATCTCGATGTAAATCGCTATTTCTTATATACCATGGAGCATTTACGATTGCTCTTAGTGTCTTATTCTGAAAAGTTTCTAAAATAGATATGTTGCTTGGTTTGGTACAATTCCAAAGTTGTATACCGTACGTCTAAGATGGTTTTAGCACTTGCCTATACAATAGCAGTTTGTTATATACGCTTAGTTTCGAATAACGTCCAATAAGCCAATTCAGTTCTCGTAGCTTGATTTCAAGTTCATCGCGTTTCTTTTTAACGTGTGGCTTCCACTTAAGTTTTGCATCTAGGGTCATGCCTAAATATTTCGCCTCGTTTGCGTACGGAATTTGTACCGAGTTTATAAATAGAGGTAAGTTGATTACCCTCTTGTAAGTAAAATTTACATGCGTTAATTTGTCTCATTTAGGAGTATTCGCCAGGCCTTTGTCCATTCGCATATTTTATTCAAAGCGCGTTGGAGTTTTCCCGTTGATAGTTCGACTGTCTTATCCGTAGCGAGGATAGCCGTGTCGTCAGCGAACGTGGCTACAGTCGTTGTCTCTACTTGAGGTACATCTCTTGTAAAAAGTAAAAACAGTGTTGGACCGAGGACGCTACCTTGTGGAACGCCGGCTTGTATTTCTTTGAATTCTGAGTATTCGCTCCCGTATCTCACTCGAAATAGTCTGTTGTCAAGATAAGACTCTAAGAGTTCATACATTTTTTCCGGCAAAGCTTTCCGTAGCTTATATTTTAGGCCTTTGTGCCAAACTTTATCAAAGGCTTGGGATACGTCAAGAAAAGCGGTAGAACATATTATTTTCGCTTCTAAGGCATTCTCAATTTCATTAGTTATTCGATAGACCTGGTCAATTGTTGAATGTTTGACCCTAAAGCCGAATTGGTGATCCGGAATCAATCGTCTTTCTTCAATTATTGGTTGCAGTCGTTTGAGCACAAGTTTCTCGAAGACTTTAGATATAATCGGCAGAAGCGAAATCGGTCTATATGATTTTTTTGTCGTTCGGGCATTTCCCTGATTTCGGAACCATTATTACCTCTGCGACTTTAGATTGCCGTGGAACGTATGAAATTCTCATTGATGCGTTTATGATGTAGAGAAGCTTGACTAACGCTCTTTTCGGTAGCTCCTTCAAAATTTCCCCAGTAATTAGGTCATAGCCTGGAGCTTTGTTATTCTTCAAATTTCGGATTGTTTGACGAAGTTCAGACAGTGTCAAGGTTTTCATTCGATAATAATAAGAGCGAAGATGAAAGCTGTCCATGTTGATCACCTACATCGCTACCACGGAAGCAATAATGACGTACTTGTTCGGGACGAACAAAACTAAGAGGGGGGCAATGTTATGTGGCGACAAGAAATAAAACAACACGCAGGAGTCGCTGAATGCACCCATCGATTCACTCTACAAACGCACCCGCTGGATTCACTAAACGAACATACCCAACTGTCATTCCAGTCATCTGACAGCAGCTGTCATATTCGAAGTTCGAATTTCGATTTCCCCTCCTTGGAATTCAACGGAGGAGAAATTAAGTGTTGAATTCTAAGTAGTAAAGTTGAATAACGGTGTGATTTGAATTTAAATAAGTTTTGTTTGATAAATCAAGTGTTTCATTGTGTAATTATAAAAGTAAAATTGAGTTTTATTCGACGAACCCCAGGCGAAAATATTACAATAAAATTTTTTTTTATCTTTGAATTTGCTAAGATTTCTTGCATATTTGGCAGCTCCACTTTTTTCACTTCATGCGAGCGCGACGGCGAATACAAAACAATGTCGAAAAATTAACTAAGTACTGAGTCAATATACGAGGGTGATAAACGTATTTTTTCATTTTGCTCTGTTCCTACCACTGATTCATAACATACCATACACGTTCAAGTGAGAGCACACACAATAGCATAGATATAATATGCAAGTTAGGCTTTAATGCACGAAAAAAAGACATATTTTTAGTTAAAATTTAGTTTTTGTGTAAAATGGACCTCTAAAAGGCCAAAAAGCCTTTGTATAAATTAAATCTAGAACAAATCCTGGTTTACCTTATATGCTAATTTTTATTTCGCTGGCCTGGCGAACTCCGTTCCACGCAAATTATTTAATGTTATAAAAATAATAACTCCGAGCTTCATGTTATTCGGTTAATTAAAATTCTTCAAAATATCAAAGAAGAGACCGACAGGAGAATCGATTTAGCCATGTAAGTCCATCCCATCCGTCCGTTTGAGGCTAAAAAGCTGAAAATAGGTGAGTGGGCTCGAAATTTGAAAATGAGTTGAATCCGCCCACAGAAACGCCCACTACAGGCCTGTGGGTAAGACCATCTCTAATTTTTATACCCTATTCCATCGGAATGGAGTATAGTAAGTTTGATACAGGCGAATATGTAACATAGCGAAATAATGACGATAGACACCCAAGACCATAAGGGCATATGATCGAGACCGAATTCTGAGTCGAATGAGCCACGTCCGTCCATCCGTCCGTATCTCACCAGTTTTTAGGCCTTAAATTTTGCGCTGGAAAGCTTAAATTTTGCACGTTAGCTCTTCGTCATCCAAAGCAATACAAAAGCTAAAATTTTCAAATCGGTTCACAGATACGCCCACAATCGGTCCAAATGTGTAACTACCTCCTCCTTTCAAAACTGTAAGACGTCCTTAAAAGCTGAAACTTAACACTTAGCATCTCCCAATAATAATTATAAAACACATTAAAAATATAAATAAAGTCTGTAGACCGCCCCTTGTGGGCGTTACATCGATTGGAAAAGTAATTCTTCAAATGCCACGCCCACATTTAGAGGCAAAAAGAAAAGCCTATAATTTTTCAGAATAAACATGGATTAGGACTGCTTTTTAGCCTTATACTATATGTTTTCACTAGAGCTCATTAGATCATTTTGCAAAATATTTAGAAGTACGACCTCATTTCCCATACTGATTCTCATTACGAAATTAGGTACCTCATTTTAATATGTTTTCACTAGAGCTAATGAGATCATTTCGCAAAATATTTCGAAATACAACCTCATTTCCCATACTGATTCTCATTACGAAATTACCTCATTATCATCACATTAGCATTTAATTCAAAACTAACAAAACTTAATTCATCGCTTTGACCGACGTTTTTATTTTTGACAAATGGAAAAAGTCAGTGCCGCAGCTGATCTTTCGCAGGGCCCACGTCGTTAGGAGTCCCGAATTTAAAGAGCCTGCTCATCATATAGATTATGGTGACATTAGATATAATAAAATGTATAAATGTGTGAAGATTATTAAGAACAAGCGACACATACATTTAATGCAGGCTTCTCCATTAGATCTTTTTTTTTAATTCTTTAATATAAAGCATAATGCCATTTGAAGTGATGTACTTTCTTCTGTACCACGAAATTTTTAAGCAAATTTTTTGACTTTATCCTTACCGACCTTCTGGTCAAAATATTAAGGCAATGAAAACTAATTAGCTTTGTCCTATCTCTAATGCAATATACCAGTTGTTAATGTCGTTTAGACAGAACTAGACGTTTTGGTTATGTCACTGATCCTTAAATGTTAATTAAAATCTATAAAAGAAATCGTCCGTTTTTATAAGTTTTTCGGAATTACATAAGCGAACAATTAACTGATGATATTATTTAAAGAAAAAATACATAAATCATGCTGATGAATTCAAAATGGGCGCCTCATTGATTTTTTTTTTGCAGTGGATCTCCAGCTCCGTCCCTGGAGCAGCTGCCAAAGCTAATTAGAAATTATAAATGAAAACACTTTTTCGAATTTCAAAATGAGTTCATTTCGGCCCTAATGAAAACGTGATATGGAAAAATATGCAATAAAATTTAGCACATAAGATACACCGGACACTCGATTTCACATAATTATTGAATTAAAAAAAAAAAACTTTAATTTAATTTTTGAGCCGCCAACTTGGATATTTCCATGCTAATATTGATTTTTGGTTATAGGAGCTGGCCATGCTACGCCCCTTTGGAAAAATAAATAAAACAAAACCTTATATGGAATATTTTTTTTATGTAGCTTGAACGCTTGGAAAGAAAACAGGCTTTCTTTTTCAAAAAAATTAAAAAAAAAAAATATTTTTTTATGTAGTTTTTTTTAACTCTCATTGTCTACGGTGATTATTTCACTGTGTTACAAACTATGCATCTATATTAATATGTCCTGGGTCGGGTATAAAAATGTTCAGATGTGTACGTATGTCATAATCATAAAGTTGAAGTTGAGATATTATGACAAAAATTTCACAATGCCTATTTTTGGAGGCGTTTTTAAGTGAAAACCGATTATTTTATATAAAAATGCAATCTACACACGTAAATCAAATCAGATAAATCAGATATTTTAACAAAAAATTAATACTATTGACAAAAGCTTGGTGCCATGCTCCTTATTTACTGAAGGGCTGACCATCTCCTGATAAGTCTGGTTAAGCCAGGGGTCAATTGGGATGGGGTATCTAAAGATTCACCTCAGCGGATTGTAACCAGCCCACTAGTTTTTTCTGTTCTTTAAACAAAAAAGATTATATTATAAAGCACGTTTTCGAAATTGTTGACTTCTCTTTCTATTCACTATTTTATAACCCAGCAAACATTTGCATTTAAAATTGAATCTTAAATGCATCATAAAAGTGAAGAAATCGACGGAAAAGGAATTTAGTTATGTTTAAATTTGAATCATTTTTCCTGGGTACTTGGACACCGGTTTGAATCTTTTTGGTGATTCATTTATGATCGGGAAATTCTTTATTTAAATGAACGTATATGGGCTTCTATATATTCATTTAAATAATTGTTTCGTTTACCTTTTTTGAATCTTTGCCTCAATGTGCAAGTTTTTTTGCTATGAAATACCTACATTAAAGTGAAATTAAATTTTGATTCAATCTCATACAAAGTCATAGTACCTTACCTACCCCATAAAAAAAGGGATTACATTCTCTACAGATGAGGCTTTTTAATGGTTGGAAATTACTCGAGCTCGTAAAAATATGCTCAATCATCAAGCATACACAATTGGACGCGATATGCATATATTTAGCTGTTTTCCAGAAACCAAGCCTATTTTACTGATTTTAGTACTTTTTAATGAGAGAACGTACAGAACGTACGAAACAGAAAACAAACATAGTTGGTTATTGACTGCGAAAACGACTGCGTTTTTTGTGTTTGTCGCATGTGCGTACCTACAATACTTCAGACTACACCTTCAACAATTATGTCCACACGATTGAGCCAGTTGGAAATTGGTAGGTTTCCTCCAGTCATGCAATGTTTTTTGCATGATAATTTATTATTATAATTTATTAATTTATTTAAATATAAATTTTTTATTATAATTTATATTTATTATTATAATTATAATTTATTTATCCTAATTTGCATGATAAATTTATGATTATAAATTTATTCACGTATTAAACTGCCAAATATACCAGAAGAAAGTCCGACATTTTTACTGTTTTATTTCATAAATTTTTCATTTGCTTAAAAAGTTATTATAAGTTAATTTTTTTGTACATTATTTATTCTTAAACTAAGTTCAAAAAAAGGATATGTTGCGGAATGCTGAGTTCTCAGAAAACAATATTCACAAACAATTAGTTGACTTCGTTTTTACACAGAGCAATAAATACATGATAGAGTAATACATTACATTATTAATAATTTTGCATTTATGTATGTATAATCTTTGGAAAAATTACAGTCTTAGGCAGGGCCGTTCTTCACTTATCTTTTTCCTATTTTTTTTTTTTTATTAATCTACACAAATAATACATCTATACATTAAAATAAAATGCAGACTTTTAATGAAAACTGAAAAAGGAAACATTGAATGGTCACGTCAACATTTGGCGTTGGAGGTCTTTGTAATAGCATTTTTCATTGAAACTTGAAAGAATTACTCTCAAAATCGAGAACTGCTCGTTTTAATAAAACTTGCTTCCCCGTTTGGCGACAAAATAAATCACACACACGGGCTGGCAACCAACAAACACTTACGCACATTAATTCGAAACAATTGCTTCGATTTGGCGTATGACAGTAGAAATGTTTCCATTTGAAAGTGAGTTCAGACCAAATCTCCCAAGATCGGGAGATCGCATCTTTCGTGTTGACAATTGATCTAGAATTGCTCTAAATTTCGGGTTTTCAGAAAACTTTTTTTCAATTTGTCCATATGTCTTTTTGTAATTAAAGGTGAACTTTTGAAAATTGGGAATAAATCAGAAATTCAAACATTTTGACAATTCAGATTTATTGTCAGCTGTGTAGTAGGGATGGCGGTTTTTTCGAAAACAATCGGTTTTCGGTTTTTCCGGTTTTTATTTTCTCGTTTTAACTGGCCGGTTTCAACCTACCTAATTAGTTTAAAAAAACGCCTTCCTATTTTTTGAACCAAAAGTTTTGAAGTTTTATATAGCCCATTTTTGGGTTTTTCAATGAAGGAAAAAAGAAACCTCTTGAAACTGGCTCGGTTTTCATTTTTGCCCTAAAATACCTATATCTAAACTTTGACCAGTTTTTAACAAAAACCAGTAAGTAACTGCAAGCTTTCGTATATAACGAACTTCTAAATACCGGACATAATATACCCTGTAAAACCAAATTTGAACGTTGTTTTTGCCTGAATTCATGTAGGTATTATATGTCTACTATTTGTATTGGCCACGCCCCTTAAAATTAGCGCGGGATGTAAATTCAAATCAATTAATTCTAATAATCCTACAATCGTCACCTGAAAAAAAGACTCGTTCTTTTTCACGATCCCAACCTCCCCTATTTTAAATACCCTGTAACACAAAATTTAAACGTTTTTTTTTGCCTTATTTCATATACTGTATACCAGTTATTTATATTGGCCACGGCCCAAAAATGAGCATGGGATGAAATTCAAAAGCAATCAAGTGTATACACACAGTGAAGGATAGGTCTAATTCAAGACAGTTAAATGGCTTAAGAAAGTATAAGTAAATATATATACAAGCAAACAAAAATCGTAAGATTGATTCAAAGACAATTAATTCGATTTCGTTGGAATCATGAAAAAATGGGTTAAAAGCGAATATTAATGCTTAAAAAAACAGTTTTTGCCTAAAAACGCCCCCTAAAAGTGGACGAAGATCAATGCTTTTTATGCAACAAACATAGCAAATGGTAATATCTATAATATTCTTAAGGTGGGCATGGTGAATGGT
The DNA here is from genome assembly GCA_947623515.1 of Neoascia interrupta. Lineage (NCBI taxonomy): Eukaryota > Metazoa > Arthropoda > Insecta > Diptera > Syrphidae > Neoascia > Neoascia interrupta. Next base: position 226,393,849 of record OX392462.1, read on the forward strand.
GCGGGCGAACCAATTTTTGTCTTATTAAAGGCTTCTATCCACTATAGCTCTACACCAAAATTTGAGTTCCTATGTCTCGTACAATTTTTCTATTTTGTCAACTTTCATAATTTGTCTGTACAAAATAAGAACCAAAGCACACTCTAAGTCTCAGCTTTTTTGTTCAATTTTAATGACCTAAAAACTTCACAAATACGGAGGGACATGGCTTGATCAATTCACCTGTCGGTTTCGATCATACCTCTGAAACGATGATTATTTCACTGTGTTACAAACTATGCATTAAAATTAATATAGCCTGGGTCGGGTCAACGGTGAAAACACAACTTTTTTATGGATAGAGCCTAGGTATAATATTATTACTTTAGTGTTTAAAAAAGTTCAAATACCGATCCGGAGTTCCTAGCACTGACTGCTAACATTAGACAGTTCACATTTCAAACAAATGTGGCCCTATAATTTTATTTAATGCCACTCATATTAAGAAAAATATTTCCCACTAACGTTTTATTTTATATTAAAACCACACAACACCAAAACTTGCTTAAATGCTTAAAATATTAAAAACTATTAAACTGAAGTAAAAACGAAACACGACACTTCTAAAATTCTATGTTTCGAACTACAAAAATTTAAAAACAAACACTTTGTAAATTTTTGTAGCTCGAAACATAGAAATTTTCGTACGAAACATTCGAAAATTTTCGTAGTTCATACTACATAATTCGATGCTTTTCGAAATATGGTTTGCAAACTTTAACAAGATAGTTTAAACCCATGGTACAAGGTATGCTCGATCTTTCCGCGATTTCAAAATTGGTGCCGAATTCGACAGTAAATCTGATGGTCTTGTACAATGCAGAGTTGTTTTATCGATTTTTAAACTATGGATAAGAAACTTAATAAAAACATTAATAAAAAAAATCTATTGTTTTTCCGATTCAGCGGAAAAATCTGGCGCCAATTTTAAGCAGTCAAAACATCGAGCAAACATTTTATTTCTTGTACCATGGTTTAAACCGGTATAGATAAAATTTTTAGGGACCTAATCCGAAACTTATAAACACGGTTAAATAAACCAACAGAATAACTGCCCTAGCTCATTGTAAAAAAAGGCTACAGTCATGTTTATGTTCGAGAAGAAAAACAAAATAAAAAAACATTTTATGGGCACTTAGCTAGCTTAAAACCACCTGTTTCCTTGCATTTGACTTTATTTCGACTTAATGATTCTCTTGTAGCTAATACATTAATAACATAGCTTCAAATTTAACAAAAATGATAAGATTCCTCAGATTCAAAAATTAGTTAAAATACATATTCTTAACTAACATCAGAATTACTTGTGATATAAATACAACTATTTAAATATCCAAAAATAATAATAAAAAGAAACCGAAATTCTCATAGAACGATTGTAAAATCTATTCGCTAATTTGGCACCAACCAGAGCCAGATTGTGAAAATTGTGTGTGGATTAAGAAATTTCATGTAGAGAATAAGACTGACGTTTTATTTATGCAAATAAATATTATAGCATATTATATAATATAGCATATAATATATTGTATTATAGCAAACATAGCTAAAGGCCCAACCATAATAGACTTTGATAAGCTTAAGTCGGCTTTCCGGAATGTCCCATTACAAGGGATTTATATGCCACGACCATAATAGCCTTATGCTGGGATTCGTAAGGTTTTCGTTGACTTGTGTTGGCTTAAAGTTTTGTTCTTGCTCGTCATTAGTTCACTCCTTGTCAATAGCCCACATTTATTTTTAAATGTGCTTCAAAAAATTCATGAAAGAAGGGAATGTACCAAGAATTATACGCTGACCTAAAAAGTTTAAACACATTTTCGATCTGACAGTCGGTTTTGAAAATATTAACATCTAAAGTTGAAGAAAAAGTGACATAATTTTTAAATTTGATTTTAAATTTTTAAGGCAAACGTTCACAGTGATATCTCATAAGATTTTCAAAACGTTTGCTTAAGTCTATTATGGGCACCACAATCTTTTGGCAGAACTTGAGTGGGATTTTCGTTGTATTTCGACATAAGATTAATCCCGCTGAAGTCTGTTATGTTTGGGTGTTAAGGCCTCAGATAATGCCTTCGAAAATCTCCTTACTTCTGAGAATAGGACCTTAATGATTTTTGCTTGACAATAATAATCGCTGAACCCAAGTTACAACAATTGATTGTATAGAGTAATTGCACATTAATGCCTATTACAAAAATGTTAAAATGTGCAATCACTTTCACTAAAACGCGTATTTTGACAACTAGGCTGTCAAAAAGCAATATCCTTTTCACGATGGGAGATTTAATCAAAATTTCGAGACTGACGAGGGTTTGAAATTTCAATCTGTTGTTACACAAACTATGAAATTTTTGCGTGCAATAAAAATAATATATTATTTCATGTATGTACCTCTCTAGATTCATTCAAATAAAAATGAGTCTACCGATCAAAAATCATTAAGAGTTAACTTAAGAAAAAGCTGAGAACAGAAGCATGCGGCATTTGTGTGACATAATCACGTGACTATAAAGTGGTAAAATATGAAATCACTTCCAAAATTCTATGGTTGCCAAAAACGTTTAATCAAAACCCGTATAAATTTCGAAAACTACTCTGTCAACATTTGTAGAGCTTGCTAAATGCCTCAAAAAGTATCTAATTTTCTATTTAGGGTAGATTTTAGAAAAATCATTTTTGAATACAGGAGATTTTAAACACAAAATGTTAATAAAAGTTAAGATTCTTTTCAATAAGTAAAGATTTGGAAAGGATATCAAATTTCGTAGATCGAACAATTGAAACAATTAGAATGTTATAAATCAAGCATTAAAAATGGTAACCACATTGAATACTGCTTAGCGATTGTGCTAAGAGGGTCCAAATAGCTTACCTAAAAAAGTGAGTTTATTGCGCCATTAATAAAAAAAAATGTTCACTACTTAAAACAACGGTATTATCCTTTATATAATGTGTACATGGAACGTGCTGATCATTTTAGACTAAAAGTATTCTCCGCTTGATGAATATACTTTAGGGCAGAACTGCTCCGCTAGTTTTCCATATGCAACATTCGATCCGACTTTCACTGGCCTGTTTTTACTATGCTTGTTCCAAACATGAACAATGTAAGAATCTTTGGTTTTCTGAAAAGTATCTGATAGATGAGAAGCTTCAAAAAAGTGATCCCAATTTTTCCATCGAACTGCGTAAAATGCTTCCTTAGGATATACATGGAATCCGAAGCAACGTTCTCTAGTCATAACTAGTGGTGACTGAGTTTTACAAATTTGTTTTAGCACACGCGTTATAACTCCCGGTCCATTATTGCCCCAATCATTCCCATCGAAATGCATCTGAAAATCTTTTAAACACATTTCTGCTATTTCATGTCCAAAGCCAGTAGCATCAAAGTTCATAACACCCGCTGCTATAAAGGTTTCAGACTCAGCGCCTGCATAGTTCGGTTTTATGTCTTCTAAGCTCTTTTTAACTATCACATCCAAGTCGAGATATGTACCACCCCACCGCCACAATGTGAGATATCGTAGAAAATCAGATATGTGCGATAAAACGTATTTTGATGAAAATATCTCGCCATTCTTTAACCAGTCATATATAGGCGTGTCGGCTGCATATGTCCAAAGGTTCAAATTACGAATATAAACGTTCGAATAAGATAGAATGGCTTCAAGTAATGGTTGAGCACTCACATTATGCAAATAAGTAGGACTTGCGAAGAGTACGAAAATATCAAAGTTCGGATTTAATAACGCAGCAGATTCGATGGCGCAAGCTTGTCGTGCACTAAGTTTTACAGCTTCTTTTCCTTTATTCGAGCATGAAGTTTCGTGAAAGAATATACTTTTACCTGGCTGTGGTTTTCGCTTGCTTAAGAGTATATCGTCGAGTTTTGAATGTTCGGGTTTAGTACTGGAATGTGCGAAGCAATTCCTAATATCTTCATTGCTTTTATAATTTAGCGTAAGACTTATTGCAGAAATAATTAGAAGAATAAGAAACACGGACCTGTACCGATATTGTTGAACTTTATGTAAACAACGATTTACTGTCAAATACATCTGGAAATGAAACAATTTAAGAGAAGTTATTTAGAAGGATAATGGAAAGTAATTTAAAGATAATAAGTTTTAATGAATCTTATTAAGTTCATCATGGCGCATAAAATACGGAACGTTTGTTTCCTTCAAAGTACGCAACCGTCAACTAAGCTAAACAGTGGATTTTCCTTCGTAAGCAGAAGTTTCAAGATTAAAAAATTTTGGTTAATGGAGTGCGCAAACTAATGGTAGAGCAAACAGATCAGTTGGTATTGCCATATTTAAAGGAGAGATTCTACGAACCCTATCAAGAAGGCAATGTCGATCAACATTCCAGCTAAATCGCGAAAGAGAGAAAGGCTTAAAATTTCATGGATCACACAAATGCAATGACAACAGCCTTAGTGACGAAGAGATTCAAAACCGGGTAGCCTGCCGGTATATTTTGAGGTCTAGCCGGCGTACCCCATAAACGGACCATTAGGAACGCAGTAGAGTGGGAGGGTTATTATCCATCATTTCAGATCAAAACCTCGCGCTTAAAACAAAGAAGAAGAGGATGAATAAAAATATTCAAAAAACTTCAGGATCTGAGTGTTACAAAAAAATCACAACAATTCAAGTCCCAAGTCAAACAGTTTTACGTGAATGTCGCGCATAGGGAAACTATAGATCTGACTGCCACCAACAATTTTACAAGAACTTAAAGGTCCATGAGTATCACAAATCTCCAAAACAGTATCTGAAAAAAAAAAACGGTCCAAGATTCGATAGGAAAGTTTGAAATTTCTTAGGAACAATTTCTCACGCTTTACGTCAAAATTTAGCGAAGTTTTTGCCTTTTGCTGATGGAACGCGAATCGGGTCATCTCACCGAAACAGAGGATGGCATAAGAATAAGAGTGTCTCTAAGACCTACATTCAGGGAGGTACTACTCAACCTCACACCCTTGGAGATAGTACTGCAGCAGCTCAATTGTTTTAGCTGGAAGGGAACCCTGACTGTGGTCCTCTAGACCTCATAGGCACGCTTCTGTGGAAACTGCCGCAGGCATATTCTGTGAATCTCTAATGCACAAAGAGAATACTATTTATTATCCGACTTGTGCGCAAGAATATTCGAGTACGGAAGTTCTTAAGAGGCCACAGTCTGTCTTCAGGCAGAGTCTCTAAGGTCTAGGCATACTCTACAATTATTACTGCAGAAGCTCAGGGAAGACTTTGTAGCAATTTAATCTGTTCGTCATCTAATGCTAATGCCCAGAGATGATGAACCGAATCAATTTCTATTTGTTTCGTTCAAGGTGTTAAGAAAGTTCCCAAATGTAGAAAATGTACCCAACTGCTACATTAAATGAGTCGTCACAGAGTCGTCACATTAACCCAACCTCCCAAGCTGTGGCATTTCAAAGTTTAAGTATTCAGTACTTCTACTTGCGTTCTTGCATTAGTTTTGGTCTATCAGCACTGAAAGTGGAGTGCATTTTCAGAGCGCACTGGGGGTAGGTAGTCCCATCGAATAAACCTTTAGTAAATTAAAAAATAATCAGCGATATGTGAGCCACCACCATTTGCCGTTTTTCCAATTTGAGCTGGAAGGAGGGATTAAAAATTAATAAAAATTGATGAATGTAGATATGAGTGCCTTATAAATTTTGTGACGAATAAGCAATTAATGAATCAACTATACATCATAGTCATTACGAGCTTAGCACATTTTTCTAAATGCTTGTATGTACCTACTTCCACCTTTGCATACCTATTATGTATTTGTTATTATGATTGTTGACATTTGATCAATTAATAACGTTGAATCAAAGGAACAAAATTATCTCTTATCAACGACCCGAATGTTTAAATTAGATCGCAAGTTTTTCTCCATCGTTCCTATCCTAAATGGATGGTTTTAACATCCACATCAGTAATTTGATAAACTCCAGCGAATCATTAAAAAAATGGAATACATATACATATCACACTTACTTTACGAACTCCAGCTAATCCTTTCCTCAAGACTTGGAGCTATGTATAGGAATGACCATGGCTTATGATATTGATGCATCCATTATAAAAGCGTAAGTCATAAGCGAGGGCTCCTCCTAAAGCAAAGTATTAATATTAACTATACAACTGCAGACTTAAGTGTTTACAATTGGCAATGAAGTCTTTTTTTTACCCACAAATCTTGGCTAGACAGCCGACAACGAAAACAGCGACGAATTGTCAGTTGTCAATATCAAACTGACTTCTCTTCGGTAAATCGCAACGAAAAAGGAGCATATACCCTTTGTCGTTTGTAGACAGAGTAGGGTTCAGTGCGCCAAATTGAACACGAGCAATTTCCATCGACAAGTTGCGAGTAGATGTCGCACAAAGCACTTAATGATAAATTCTTAATTGGTTAATGGAAGAGACCAAAACGCTTTCCCTGGTCCTAGTGGACAGTAAATATAAAGAAACTTAAAACTGACTCTTTATTTGACTGACAAAAACTTCAATGAAGAACACGTGTGATTTGCGGACTTTTTATATTAGTTTCTCTTCATTGCATCTACCCTTGAACTTCTTTTATTTATTTATTCATATGAACATCTTTTACAATAGGGTTTAAGCCAACAAGACTTATCGCACACTACAAATTTTTTAAAGCATCAATAGTTTACTCACAATCCACGAAAGCAGCGCTCACAAGCACAACATGAGCAACTTCTTTAATTCGCAAAGGTGCCTACACACAAACCCTAATGAATTATTTAACTTTTTGCTCTCTAAAATGTCACCGAAGTGACAGAAATTAAAGAGTTTCACAGCAGCATTCAAAAACAAAGCTGCGTGTAATAAAAAAGTCATTTATGGCAAGTAACTAAAAAATCTGTGGCAAAACACACGAGTTTGCATCTCATCGTGCTGCGACATTTCTTTGTTTATAGCTAAAGGTGATTAAACTGTATGCCAAGAGGCATAGAAGAATTCCTTCTGCCACTTTTACTGGCATTGGACATCATGCAGTGTGATCGTATAGATGATCGTAAATATCAACAAGAATTTCTATGCAAAGGCAAAGCTTGGATTTTCAGTTTTTAAACACGGCGCGGTTTAGGTTTCAGTTGCTTATGTTTAAGATTCTGTTAGTTTCTGATCTTTGTAACAAAGGGGCTTTAAACTATAATCTCTCTCTTTTATTTTTGTTTTAATCCTAATGTATGGGACTCTGTGTCCGTTTCTGTTCCTTGTAACAACGGGGGTCTAGACTGTAATCTCTCTCTCTCTCTCTCCCTCTCTCTGTCTCTCTTAACTCTTTTGTTTTGAATCCAGAATCAAAACAGGAAACACATACAAATATCCAGCAAGTTGGAGAAATGTTTTTAAGCAATTAAGCATAGCTTTAATTGTTTCACAAATACAACGCTAGATAAACTTCGAATTCGAAACGAAAGTGTTTGTGCGTTCGGTTGTAATCCCCAGGGTGCTCTTGGCTGTTCTTCCGCAAAGCATTTTCTGGACGACTAACGCTCTGTCTACACAGTCAATGCATAAGGCAGTGGCAATGGACATGGCAAACGTCATGTGAAAATATCTGGAAATTAGATTTATATCATGTAAAAAAAAGAGGATCAGCGGGAGACGATTTAATAATAAATCCCAAAGTGACGCTTTTTTATGAAATTCTGGCTTTCAAAATTGAGTGGCGATGTCATTTCCCAGGAGCAAAAACAGGTTTCCGTTGTAAAGTTAGCAATAGAAAACGTATTTGTGACAGTTTTGTCGTGAAAAGCCGGCTTTAGTTTCCGTTTTTGATTTTCAAACTGTTACAAAGGTGCATAAAATAGGTTTGTGAATAGGGTGAATGCATTTTATGAGAGGATTCATTTTTAATAGCTTGCCGAGAGGATTTAAACTTGAACGGTACTTCGCGTGGTTTTAAGAGGATTTAATTAAGATTTAGCTATATAAATCGCAGATTAGTGCTGGGTAGGCACATGGTACTACTATCATTTTCAATACGGGCTTTCTATTGCCTACAATACCGCGTTAAGAACGAAATGAAAATACCTAGTAAAAGTTTGAAAATTTCATGTCTTCACTGCTTTCCGGTTTGAAATATATGTTTTCATTTGTATAGAAGGCGTTGAAACTGAAGCATAAAATGTAATTTTCAAACTTTTTGCCGCGTAGATTTATGAAAATGATTGCTCAATTGAATTTCAATCATTGATTGCCATTTACAAACCAATATTGCAAAGCTAATTTCCAAATCGTCTACACTTGCAATGAAACAGTCAATGAAAATATTGCGAGTGAGCGTGTATGTATTTGGGAAGGTGTTGGTGTCCAGGTCGCTTAAGAGTTTCGATGCTTAGAAAAAAGTGGTGGGGTAGTGCAATGCAAAGAAGTTCTTGGAGCGGGAAAATTTATTGTAAGTATTTATTTTTATTACCGTATGTAAAAGTTATATAAACCACAAAGTACAATTCACTTAATCTAGCAGGAGTTACAACTAAAATCACCTCTTCATTAACAAACGCTCTTCGACAGCAAAGAACACTGTACAATGCGATTGGGTTTTTTCTCTTTTGCTTGGCAGATTCAAGGGAAAAAATGGAAAACCCGACCCACAAGTGGAATAAAAAAGCCGCGCATTTAGTAAGGATTGGACACGTCAAACGCGTAGTCAAATCGGCCGCACTCACACAAGCAAACCAAGAGAGGGAGAAAACGGCGCAGAGCAGTGACCTACTCTACCATAAATTACTGAAAAACTAGATATTCAACTTGGCCATGAAAAAGCTTTGCCCACAAGCTGAAATTGATGGATTTACCCATCCTCCGTCTTTTGTTTACAGATGTGGGTAAATTTATCAATTCGTTATTTCCATGCAATTTTGTTTTGGGGCGTTTACGTTTTTGTATAGTACACGTTTTCACCGACGCGGAAATTTAAGGCTTTGTAAAAGCTTTATAAAAAAACGTAAACAAATGGGTATTGGGTGGTAATTGGGACGCAAGTTGAATATCTAGTTATTCAGTCATATAATTTAAGGCTACGTCACAAAGTTGCGTTGTGCCAACGTTGATTGGACAACTTAAATTCATAAAATTTAAGTTGTCAACTTAATTTGTGTTGATTGGACAACTTAAACTCAAAAAAAACATTAAATTCAATTAGCTACCACAACTTTGGTTCGACCATCAGTCCTTGCATTTTTTACGTAAGAAAGTTTTGAGAAAGCAGAAAAATTGAATACGATGAATTTTTGCGTGCTTTATGACGTTTCTGTGAACCTGAAATTGTTGGCTTTCGCGGTGTTGTGTTCTTGTTGATTTGTTGGTATTTTGTATGGTTTATTATCGTTTTTCGAAGGGTATATTTTAAACGCGGTTGTAAAGCAACGGAAACGTCACGGGACAAAACAAACGACAACGCAGTTTTATGACATAGCCCTTAATGCTCTATAAAAGCTTTAAAAGTTTTAAAAAAAAACGTAAGCAAATGGGTGTGGGAGGACAAGAGTTGAATATCTTAACATATAGTTCATATGTATAATATGTATCTAAACATATAGCTTTATATATAATATATAGTTATTCAGTAATTGCAGCCTATTCTGTCATGTATAGTCTACAATTCCGAGGGCGCCCGACGAATTGGACTGGTAGAGTAGTGTCCGCCAGTTTTATTTGCTGGGTTTTCGCTGAACATCCTTTTTTAGTATTCAGGCTTGTCATGTGCTGAATGATTCCAATCGGTTCCAATCAGTGGCTTTCTTTTGACGTTTCATTCTTTATACGACGTATGTATTCGCCTTTCGGTCTTTCGGTACGGTTTTCCAAAAGTGAATAATTGAAAAATAATTGCCTCAGTTGGGTGAAACCCGTCAATTTTATGCTATAAATAGTTGACTTAGTTTTTAATTTGATAAGCAAGTGGTTTGTTACTGAAATTTGGGATAAATTTTGTGAATGAAAGCCTAGGTAACAAAAAAAGGTAATTTTAAGGTTATGTGTTACATTTAGTCACAAACAAGAGTTGCAAAATGAATGTCCCAACTGTGCCGCCGATGGCCGGCTTGTCGACGTCAATGGGATATCCTCCGATGGTACCTGCTTTCAATATGCCTCCGCCAGGGTTCGCGCCTCCCCCTGAAATAGCTGCAGCATTTGGAGCAACAACTTCAACAGAGTGGAGTGAGCATAAGGCCCCAGATGGTAGACCCTATTACTACAATAACATAACCAAGCAGAGCTCCTGGGATAAACCGGATGAATTGAAGACACCAGTTGAGAAGATCATTGCAGCATGTCCATGGAAGGAGTATCGGTCAGATAATGGAAAGGTCTATTATCATAATGTCAACACAAAGGATTCACGATGGGAACCTCCACCTGAATATATTGAAATGCAGACTAAGGTTAAGGCAGAAGAGTAAGGAATTTAGGTCAAATCTTAAAACTTTTATTAATGCATATTACGTATAGGGCTGCTGCAGCTGCAAAAGCAGTCGCTGCAATGACATCCTCATCAATGGCGGGAATGATTATACCACCTTCTATAGCTTCTGTTTTACCGGCAACTATGGCCGCTGCCTCAAAGCTGTCTACTCCTGACATTAGCTCACCTGCTTGTGATACTCCACCCGGGAGCAATGAAAATTCGTCATCTGCATTAGATCAAGCTATGGCAGCAACACTGGCATCGATTGAGATACCGCAGACAACAAATCGAGAAGAGAAAGGTAGGCAAAAGACTTAATTCTGATTTTCTTATTTAATCCCGGCTGTTTACGGACAATACAAACGCAATTGTGTGCATATTAAATAAAAGAAAATTATTCAACGTGCTTTCGACAAATAATCGTCCTTCATCAAGCAAATTAAAATTCCTGATTCTGAAAGTGTGCCCTCTTGTGCGACACATGCTCCCGGATTTCTCTTTTTTTCTAATTTCAATCCGCTCGTACAATTTTTATGCTGCACCTTCTACCCATATCCATTGAGAGTCCCCTTAATTGACACCTAGAGGGCTGCCCAATTGGTGAAGAAGAAGCAAAAAAAGGGAGTGTTACTGGATCTCTAAGGGCTCAGGCGTTGTTGCTCATTTGCTTGATAAATGGAGGCCCTTGTGTTTTTTGCATTCTTTTAAATTTTGGGTTCCACACATTGTCGAAGTAATCCGGATTTTTTCATCTCGAGTTAATAACATGAGCATTGTAACTCTAAAAATTTTATAAAACATTTTAGTTTTTGCATTCATTCATTCTAAAAGGTTTATGTTGTTTTGTGTTTGCGCTCATTTGAGGGCAGTTGCACCTGGAATATATTTTAATATGTTTAATTTAAATAGTCTTTATATTATAGGTGTGTTTATTAATAAATAATAAATTTAACACGACCTCATATTTTCAAAACTAATTCAAATCTTCCTGAATAATAATATGTCAGGCAAATACGAAGACATTTCCTCTTATGGTGCCTTTACTTTTGAAGGAAAACTAGAATTTCGTTTTTTAATAAACATTGGATTACATCAGATGCATTAATTTCAGCCTTAAGCCATAACATAATGTTTGTAAATATGTATCTATGTACTATTATTTATATTTAAAATGTTTAAAATAACCAAGAATTTTTTACCAATTTGTTTAAAACATAGATAAAAATCATAAAAGCGTAAGCGAAGAAGTCAAACTAATATTTAAGGACAAGAAAGAAGCCATTGAGGCATTTAAGGAGCTTCTTAAAGAAAAAAATGTACCTTCTAATGCTAATTGGGACCAATGTGTCAAAATAATTTCAAAAGACCCACGTTATAATTCGTTTAAAGGCTTGAACGAAAAGAAACAGACATTTAATGCATATAAAACGCAAAAACTAAAAGATGAAAGAGAGGAGTCTCGCCTTAAGGCAAAAAAAGCTAAAGAAGATCTTGAGAAATTTTTAATGTCATCTGAAAAAATGAACTCGCAGGTAAAATTCTATAAATGCGAAGAAATTTTTGCATCAAACAAAATCTGGACAGTTGTTCCAGAGCAAGACCGACGTGATATATATGACGATTGTATCTTCAATTTGTCAAAACGTGAGAAAGAGGAAGCCAGAGTTATGAAAAAGCGGAATATGAAGGTACTTGGCGAATTGCTTGAGTCAATGGCATCTATAACGTATCAATCAACTTGGTCAGAGGCTCAAGTTATGTTGCTTGAGAATGCATCTTTTAAGAATGATGTCAATCTACTTGGAATGGATAAAGAAGACGCGCTCATCGTATTTGAAGAGCACATACGGTCCCTTGAAAAAGAGGAGGAGGAAGAAAAAGAACGAGAGAAAAAGAGACTCAAAAGGCAACATCGGAAAAATAGAGATTCATTCCTTACACTGTTGGATTCATTGCACGAAGAGGGAAAACTTACATCAATGTCTCTTTGGGTAGAGCTTTATCCAGTTATTTCAGCGGACTTGCGTTTCTCCGCTATGTTAGGTCAATCAGGATCAACACCCCTTGACCTGTTTAAGTTTTATGTAGAAGATTTAAAAGCGCGGTTCCATGATGAAAAGAAAATAATCCGAGAAATCCTAAAGGAAAAAATATTTCAGGTACAGGCCAGCACTACATTCGAAGACTTTGCGACCGTAGTCTGTGAGGATAAACGTTCTGCTAATTTGGATGCTGGCAATGTTAAATTAACTTACAACTCTTTGCTGGAAAAGGTAACTAACAATTTTTAAGTTTTGTCCATATTTTAAAATTAATGTTTTTGTTTTGTTTTTTAAAGGCTGAAGCTGTAGAAAAAGAACGCTTAAAAGAAGAGCACAGACGGCTCAAAAAACTGGAAAGCGAGATAAAAGCTGAGTGGCTTGAAGCCAATATTTCGCCTACTGATACTTTTGAAACAGCGAAAAAAGTTGTTGAACATCTAGAAGCGTTCATTTCATACGAAAAAGACTATAGTTTGGAAAAGGTCTGGGAAGATTTCATAAAGGAATGTGAAGACGCTTGTAGTCACCATCATTCGCGATCAAGAAAATCAAAAAAAAATAAAAAACACAAAAAGCGAACGCGCTCCAGTTCAAAATCGGTAAATCTGTTAGTATTATTGATGAAACAGGTGTATAATTTTCTATTTTTTTTAAGGATATTGAGAACGAAGTATCCGAATTGGAACAAGAAAAGTCCAGAAAGAAGAAATCTAGATCGCGCTCAGTGAGTATTTTATAATATTTGACTTGGTGATTGGAAATTTATTCGAAACTGTTGAAATATAAGTTTCTTGAAGATTTAAATAAGCTTATAATTTGATAAATTAACAATGTCCTTTAAATATAGACTTGAAATAACACAGAATTTGTAAAGAAAGTTTATTTTTTTACTTTCAGAAATCCGTAAGCAGCAGTGAGAGCCTTGAGAGTGAAAGGTTATTGAAGAAAAAGAAAAAGAAGAAGCACAGAAAATCGTCTAGAGCGGTAAGCTAACGTTGACTTATGGAGCTTTTGTGAGAGTGGGGTGTAAAATCTTGCAAATCCTCGAAATTAATATCCTCGAGCTCGAAATCCGCTACAAAATTTTTGACAAATTAATAATACTTGCCATTGCCAACACAGATTAGACAAAAAAAAACTAAAATCTCCAAAGATATTTATTGAAGCTGTTACTGCAAAATTATTAATTTCTATTATCAACTGATTTTTTTAGACTGAGGACCTTAACGCTTATGTTGCCTTCAAGCCTTTATTTTTGTATAATCCCAAGCAATAAACTTTAAGCTGCGCAGTTAAAAAAAAATGTGATAAACTGTGGTAGCTAAAACAACTTTTACGATTTAGTCAAATGCTTGTATTTCGAATACATATTCGAATACTACATGATATTTTCTAACCATTCCGAACTGTTGATTCATTCCTAACTACAGAACAAATCAGCTTAAGTTTTTAAGCTTATACCTTGAAAATAAAAAAAAACCCTTAACAAACTTAAAAAACCTATCAATCAACTACAGTTATGTCCAAGTAAATTGAAAAAAAAAATGTATGATCCTATTCCATAAAGATTATTTGAAAAATATTTTATGTTGATTCGCTTCTACGAATTAAATTCTAATTAATTGTGATTTGGGGATCAGGGATTGTAAATTTATATTCCTTTTTTACAAGTATTTTCTTTTTTTAGTCTTCATTTGAAAGTGATCATCCGTCGTTAGCTGAAGAATCGCCAGCATCATTAGACGTTGCATTAAAAAAGAAGAAAAAAGAAAAAAAGCGTAAGGACAAAGAATTACGGAAACAGCGCTCACCGTCATTAAGCCAAGCAAGCAATATATCAGAAAAGATTCCTTCAGCCGGATCCTCCAGAAATGGCGACGAACAGGCTCTTAGTGAAAGTGAACTAGAATCAAAACGTGCGGCTCTTCTCGCTCAACTAAATGAACAAATGGAAGAATAGACTTTGTTTACTAACAATTGGTGTGTACTTTAATACAATTTGTGTTAAGTCTTGGTAATAATTGTGACAATTTTAGCAATCCAATGTATCCTGTTTCTTTAATATGTGAGTTGGATTGCTAATAAACGTAATTGTCATGACAATGTAAGAAAATAAAGACTTAATTATGAGTTCAAAAGGCGAAGGAGTTTTTGCATAAAGAATTGGATTGTGATTCACTGTGTACACCCAAGATAACAGTAGATCAGATGGAAAGGGTTATTTAAAATATTTTTTTCACTACCTCAACATTTACAAAGCTTTGAGATTTTGAGCTTAAATCGAAGATAGAGAGCATAAGAAGTTATGGTAAAAATTTTATAGTCATACTTTTATAAATGTGAGCTCAACGGCGCAAGAAGTAAAAATTGATTCACTGCTAACACCTTTACCCTATCACCGTTAAGACTCCAAAAAGATTTGAAAAATAATTTTTGAAATGTTTCTGAAGTTTTCGAGCCAAATCTCAGAATCTGCTAAATATTTGAAAATTTCTATAGTTTTCCCGGAAATTAAAAATAATTCTTGGTGTGTATGATTTTTTTCAAATCAATTGGCCCATGCTATATCGGAGATAGTGGTGGGGACAAAATTTTTTCCACGATTTTTTTTTTTTCGAAAATACGCCAAAACTGCAGTTCTTAAACCGTTAAACCAAAATGTGATTTTAGACTTTGCTTAGTCCTTTCCTTGGCTGCTTTATATATTATCGACTTCTTTGATAAATGGATAAAAAAGTTATGACGTTAAACACGTTGAAATGGGTATCTACATATTGTAATATTTTAACCTTGGGTTCGTCGAATAAAACTCAATGTCACTTTTATAATTTCACAATGAAATAAAACTCTATTTATCAAACAATACGTTCATCAAACAGTTCGTCGAAATAAAACTTCAGATGGAGTGTATCCAATTGTACTATGAATAGCGTTTCGGCAGGCCATGAGGAATAAAGGTATTCGCCGATCCCAATCTTGTTGATTTTCGCCCACTACTTTGGAAAGATGTTCCTTCAGTGTCTTGTTGAATCGTTTCACCATTGCATCTGATTGTTGGTGAAGGGGTGTGGTCCTTGTCTTCTGTAATCCGATTGCTGCGCATACTTCCTGGAATGTCTTCGACTCAAAGTTTCTTCCTTGGTAAGAATGTAATTCTATTGGCACTCCGAACCTGCACACCCAGTGGTCCACTATCTGGTCGACAACAATTTTCGCTTCTTGATTTGGGATCGCAAATGCCTCGGGCCACTTGCTGAAGTAATCGGCAATTACAAGGATGCAACGATTTCCGTTTTCAGATTCCGGAAACGGATCTGCCGTTCTGAAACGGAAGTGCCCGACAGATACTCCATCGTGCATTTCCCGTAGAATCTCCTGGACTTTCGACCGTGGAACCACAAACTACATTTTAAAGGTTTTTACGTCCGGCATCTCGCAACACACCTCTCGGACTCTCTCTCGTACCTGGAGAGTCCCATTGCGCCCAGTATGCCTTAAATGTAGGACTTCTGTCAGAGATATATCTTGCATTCGGCTTGTCCATAGATTCCTTAAATGCAAGAATAGGCTCGATGTCAGGATCCTCCTGTTGCGCATTACTTCTGGCCACTCAGGTACTTCTGGAAGTGTTTTGTCGCCAGTATTAGATATAATTAGTAGCTATGTAATTAGTAATGTAACCAGTAATTTCTCTCTGGTCGGGTTGGAACTTTGCGGAAGTATACTAACACTTTCTCCTGCCCATCGTGTAACTGAGACAAGTCTGTGCCACATTGGTAGCGTCTGCGTCCACAATAAATCCCTTGCCGAGGATGGGGTAAACTATCGATCGGTGCTTCCAAAGTCGCTGCTTCAGATGCTGAAAGCTTCTTTCGCACTCACCTGACCATTTGAATTGTCTTCCCTTCTCAGTCAGCTGGTACAGACACTTTGCAATTCCGGCGAAATCCTTAACGAAGCTCCTGAAGTACGTAGCAAGACCGAGAAAGCTCCTTAGCTGATGTTTGTCTCTGGGAACTGGCAAACTTTTCACAGCTTCGATTTTCTCTGGATCCGTTTTCACTCAATCCGTCGATATCACATGCACCAGATACTTTACTTCTGCTCAGAAGAGCGCACACTTCTTTTGATTGAGCTTCAGGTGTGCTGCCCGAAGTCGTAAGAACACCTTCCTCAAGTTGTCGCGATGTTCAGCGAACGTATTTCCCAAAACGAGGACGTGAACCAAGTATACCAGGCAGGTTTTCCACCTCAGACCATGTAAGACACATTCCATAAGACACTAAAAGGTGGCCTGAGCATTACACAGACCAAATGGCATTACTGTAAGCTGCCATAGTCCATTACCAGTTGTGAAAGCGGTCTTCTGGATGGATCTGTTCCTGCCAGTAGCCACTTTTTAGGTTGAGGGTGAAAAACCATTTTGCTCCAGAGAGTGTATCCAATGTGTCATCTATTCGACGCAAAGGGTAGCTGTCCTCCTTTGTGACATCGTTAAGCCTCCGGTAATCCACGCAGAATCGAGTGCCTGTGACGCGAATATATCAGCAAGCTCGCCAATGAGATTTTCCGCTACGGTTTTCTGCTCCTGATTTAGCTGTATAGTCTTACATACCTTGGTCAATTTTGATGGAGAGACAGGACTCGCAGGCTCACCTTAGTCACTGTCGCAATGGCTGCAACAGGTACGCATCTTCCGATCACCTCTCCTTGTCTGAGCTTAACGGTGCGCTTATTTGGATTCATCAGTTCGATTCCTTAGCACCTGCATTCGAAGGTCTAGAATTACCTCGTGTGCCTTCATGAAGTCCACTCCAATGACGCATTCGTCGCATATGTCGGCTACCAAGAATGCATGTGAGAAGGTCAATCCCTCTAATTCTATCTGTAGCAACACCTCCCCGTATACTTTGGCCGCTTCTCCTGTAGCTGTCTTCAGACTGTAGCAGTTGGTGTTATGTAGCCAGGACGTCTATATGTCGATAGTGGCCACACATTTTCAGTTGGCGATGATTGTCATGAACTTACTTTGCCCCCACTATCAGAATCTTGTTGCAGCGTTTTGTTTGCGAAACTTGAATGATGGTCTAGGATGAATGGTCCTGGGGGCGTCGATTTTATTATCCAACTTCTGAACCGCGAAGTTGGTTCTTAGGCGTTTCCCGACTGCTGTTGCTCCGAAGCTAGTCCAGCAAGGTGAACGCTGTCCCTGCGGAATGCTTCTTCGTTTTGCCTTCTCAAAGCGCAAGAATCTTCAGCTTCTCCTGTCTAGCTGGACTCTGCACTGTCGCTATAGGTGTCCCGCTTGTTACAATTCCAGCATCGCATTTGTCCCCGAGCGGTGTTCGTGTTTTGCCTTTCAATTTCGATGCGTCGACATGAGCACGCTAGCGTAGCTGTTGGCGCCTAGCCCTGGCGCCGTTTTGAGCAAATAAAAAACTCTTACAAATCCGATGATTTGAGTAAAACATATTTATAAACATGGAACATAACAAACAATGAAACATATTAATAATAAGAAATTATTTTTAATACTTAAGGTACAATATTCTCAGTTTCTTGTTAAAGGTTCTTAACACAGTGTTAAGAACCTTTCTATCAAAACGAAGTGCATCAAATGCAATAAAAAAATTGATCGCGCTGCTAATTTAAAAGTTGTTTGCGCGAATTGCAAGCATTCGGTTCACGCGTCTTGTGCTAAGTTATCAACGACGGATCTAGAGCTAATTAAAAAAGGCACTAAAATTTGGCACTGCAATAACTGCACCACAGTTCGTCGCCGCAGCTCTTTTTCTGAAGCACATAAAGCACAACAAAATGACAAAATTCAATCACATTAGCATCGTCACTCGCAAAATTAATTGCAGTCAAAAAAATTCAAAACGAACAAATCGATATTCTTCAATCCAGGATTGAAGAGTGTGAACTAAAAATCAACCATCGTCATCATCGCGATCGTCCGGAACTAACATACTGCAAGTGAAATTCGTTTCTCGCTGCTGCAAAGAAAACGTGATAAAGGCGAAAATTACCGAGAGATCGAAGCTAACAACAACAATTTTCAACGGCGATAGAGTTGTTTGAGTTTTGAGTCTCCGTATTTGACGTCTAATGCGGGGGTTACACCACGCAATATTATTGCGCAAAATATTGACCAAAAATATTGTGTCCGAATTTTTTGCCGCAATTTATTGCGCAATAAAGCCCTTACACGGTCAATATTATATTACGTGGTGTAAGGGCCGCATAACCCTCAAGAACTTTGTATGAATTGTTGTTAGTGTATTTTTATTTATTCACTTACGGTTTCGGCTCGGTTGTTTGTTTTATTAAATTTTGTTTTTGTGCTTAAAAAAATTAAATTTTTTTTTAATGTGTCTTGATAAGGTCTCAACAATCCATTCCCGAAAAAAATGTTAAACTCGTTTGGATGTACTAAAAACGTCCAACCATAACAAAGACAAAACATTGGAAGATAAATTAATTCATTTTTACTTAATGTGTGATATCTGGTGATTGTTTGCGTAACTATAATATGGAAAAATATGTTGCAACTAACAAAAGTGCAATTTTTATGCAAACATGGCTTATAATGGTATTAAAAGCTATATTAATAAACCAATGCGTGTTACTGATTCTACTGCAACTTGCATTGATCACATATTTGTTCGTTGTCATAAAGATTATAGGAAAAGAATTAGCGGACTTACAGACTTAAAGATCATCACATGATTCAGCAATTCTGATGCTCCTATTAGAAGAATGCATACCAACTTTGTCTTGCTTCGTGAGTGTCTAAAATCTGAGTTTTGGGAACCGGTCTACACTGAGCATAATCCATCTACTGCTTACGATATTTTCATTTGTATTTTAAAGAAACATATAGATAATTGCTCTGTGTCTTCTTGAAAATCCGGTGAAAAGTATTTGAAGCCTTGGATGATTGCATCTCTTTTAAAACATATTAAAAGAAAAAACAAACTTGCCAACAAGTACTCGAAGCATACGCCTAGTCAGAATCTTTCGAAATACTCCACTAAATTATGCAAAGACATCAAAAATAGAGTAAAAGAGGCACGCGAATAGTACTATGCCAATTAATTCTCTAAAGTTAAAGGTAATACAAAGAAAGCGTAGAGAGTTGTGGATAGCATTTTAGGGAAGCAATCTAATGCGAAGCTAATAAAAGAAATAATTAAGGCTAATGCTGTCATTTCGGACTCAGAGTCAATAGCAGAACATTTTAACGAGTTCTATGTAAGCATTTCGGAAAAACTCAAGCCCGATACTGAAAGCTATTCTAGCTGAAATTGTGATTTGAGCTCTGGTATTTATGACGTCAACATACAATCTGGTACTTTTGTTTTTCATACAATCTCTTCTGAAGAAGTCTTTAAGCTCTTATGTCTTCTAAAAGTAAAAGCTCTTGTACTAGTGACGGAATAAGAACAACATTCTTGAAGAATATAGCATTCTATGTTGCTGATGTCTTAAGCTACTTGTTTATTTGGAGTGCGTCTAGTGGTTGTTTTCCTAAGTCACTTAAATGTGCTGAGGTTATACCTCTTTTCAAAAAAGAAAGTCCTACAAATTTAAGTGACTATAGGCCTATTTCTTTGCTTCTAACTTTTTCAAAATTTTTGAGAAATTGATGAAAAGGCGTATTGTGTCATTTTTTAATCATTGTTATTTCTTTTCCGATATTCAGTTTGGTTTAGGTTAGGTAGGTCTACCAGAGAAGCAATTTTAAGAGTTTGTAGTCAGTTGTATGAAGGTGTAAACAATAGCAAAGCTTCATTTGCATTATTCATTGACATGACGAAAGCATTCAATATGGTTGACCATGATTTACTCTTAGATAAATTTTCCAAGGCTGGATTCACGGGAGTTATGTTAGACTAGGTTCGTTCTTACCTCAAAGAGAGGGAACAAGTTGTGAGTATCAATGGCAGCTTTAACGCATCTCATCTACTTAAAACTAAAGTTCCGCAGGGTTCTGTTCTTGCGCCACTGTTCTTTTTAGATTACATTAACTCTCTCTTTTTCCATAATTTGAACGGCTCGTCAACTGCTTTTGCAGATGACATTGTTTTTGTGTACCAATGTTCAACAAAATTAGAATGCATTGTCAAAATTCAAGAGAACTTGCAGAAATTGCGTTTATGGTTTGCCCACCATAAGTTAGTAATCAGTAAGAAGACCAAATTAATGGCCTTTAGAGCTTCAGGCAATGAGTTAATCGATTTCAATTTATTCTTCCATTCTTATGATTGCAAAGATTTTCCTTACCAATACACTCTTGTCGTTAACAAAATTTTCTCAACTGCAACCCTTACTCTCCAAGTTGTTTTCGGATCGAGTCGGTAAGTCAATATAAATATTTGGATGTTTTTATTGACTTTAACCCGAACTGGAAAGTTCATTTAAAAGAACTTAACCATACTGATCTAAAAAGGTACTTACTATGATATATTATGGAATAGCGCACTCAAAGCTACAGAATGGCATCACAAGTTGGGGTGGTAATTATTTTAATACCATCGAACCCATCCTGATTGCGCAGATGCATCTAATAAGAATTATTACAGAAAATAATCGTTGGGCTCACAGTTGGCCACTTTTTCGTAGCTCACACATCCTTCCTCTTAAACGCCTTTATGTATTTAAAGTTCTTTATGAGCTTTTCAAGAGAAGCGGAAATATCTGTAATAAAAATTCAGTAATTTATAATCTACTCGTAAATAACCTCTCAATTGTTAATGTACCATTTGCTTTCAAAACCATTTTTAAGCAATTTTACTCTACAACCGCACCACTTTTTTTCAATAAATTACCTATTCATATACGAACAACTTTGAATCAACTCTCGTTGTTGAAAAAAGTAAGAAGCTGGCTCCTTAATAACAATCCTAATATAATTGAATTTAACTTAAGAAACCATTTTTAAAGAGTGTTCTGCTGTCCAAATTACTCATATTTTTCTATTAGTTAAATCTCTTGGAAAACCATTGTTTTTTTTAAATCTAGCTATTATTTCGTTTGAATTGTTACAAACATTTTGTTCTATCTGCATAATCATATAGTGTTACCCCCCACCATTAAAATTAGAATGAATTTTATTTTAATTTAATTCTTGAAGTTTCATTCACCACTAACAACTCATTGTTATTGAATAAAACCATATTCGATTCCAATTATGTACTCAAATAATTGTATAAAATTAGTCTTAACATGAATTATTGTTAGATTATTGGAAAATGAATAAATGAAATGAAATATTTAAACTTGTTGAAAATTAAAAAAACTAGCTAACAATAGCTACTGCGGATCTAGAGATTTTTTTATATGCTGCTGCTTAGAAATCGGTCGTTTTTGAAATGAAAGAAAGTTTGGAGCCGCCCGGAAAAGCCGTCATTGCATTCTCTTTCTAAATATATTTGCTGTTGCATCATGCCTCTCAAACTGCCAAACCAGCCAAATATCGTCACCTAGCCAATATATCGAAGATATGAGCGCAGCAAAAATATTTAAAAAAATACTTAATTTTTGTTTTTTTTTTCATTTGTTTTAAAAATTTTGAGTATGACAATTATTAGTTTTAAGACATTTTTTTTCAAAATTCCGCCTTGCGGCTAAACGGGTTTAATAAACCCCCTGCAATAAAATTTTTTTCTTGTCTCCACCCAACCTTTAAGATTTTTGTCACAACTAACAAACAGGGTTCATATTCAGATAACAGCGTGACTATATATAAAAATGTTTAATAAGGTTTTTATAATATACCAATTAAATAAATACCGTTTATAAGAATACATATGGAATATGATAACGCCCACATAGGGACCCCAATAACAAAACACTTAAGCAGGAATACAGCAAACAAAATTTCAGCGTTCTGCGACAATTTTTATTTTTATACCCGACCCAGGGTATATTAAGTTTGATGTATAGTTTGTAACGCAGTTAAATAATCACCGCGGACCCCTAAGACCTTTTAGAGATATGAATGGGACCGACAGGAGAATCGATTAAGCCATGTCCGTCCGTCCGTCCGTCCGTATGTAAACAACTTTTAGGCCTTAAATTTTAAGGCAGAGAGCTGAAATTTTGTGGGTTGGTTGGAAGTCCTGTCCTTCAGATTAAGTTTGAAAATAAGCTGAATCCGCCCACAGACACGCCCACTACAGGCCTGTATGTGCGACCATCTCTAATTTAAAAAAAATACATTTTGCAAATTTTAGCTATGTTACAATGGCGCTAGCGCATTCATTTTTGGTACGTAACATTGCCTTATAATTGTCTTTAAGGTAGCCAAAGCTTTAGCTTTTTCATTGGCCACGCCCACTTTTTAAGAAATTTTAGTTTAAAATGACTGTTTTTCAATAAATATACGATATATGAAATTTGACAAAAAATTCTATGACAAAAGCTGTAGATATTAGCATTTTCTAACTTTTATGTATATATTGTATGTGCCTCCGCCCATTTTTGTGGGCGTGGCGTTAAAAAGTGATTTTTTTAGTTAAAAAGGCGGAGTTTTAGGAGGCGTGGCAGTTTTCTTTTTGGTATGGTCGGGTATTTCGCAATCCGTCGTAGATGGATTGTTTATTGTTTATTCCTATTGTATATTGTTTATTCCCACTTGTTTATTCCTATAAGTAAAGTAGGAGTGCGTGTGGACGGATTTTTTTAAAAATGTTAAACATGTTTACTACTTCAGAATCTTAAAAGATCAGATTTAAAGTTTGAATTTCTTAGCTCATTTAGTTAGGGCCTTGAGACTGCCGACATACGGAAGGACGGACAAACCGGACTTGGCTTATTTAACTCACAATTCGGTCTCCATAAATTTAAGGAAAAATGTTCCTACCTTCCGTCCACCTAACGAATTAGAGTTAGAGTTAAGGAGCTAGGTATAAAATAAAGTTTATTTCAGTATTCGAATAACTTTTCTAGTGCAAAAAAACAGTTATAGTAGGTATCAGACCATTGGTAATTAACATATTTTTGAGTGATATGAATGCTCAAGATAAAGTATGACTGCTACAATAAAAGTTGTAACTGAATTATTATAATTTTATTTTTCATTCAAAATAAAATTATAATTTTATTATGAATGAATTGGCAACGCCGTGCAATTTAAAAAAAATACGCTACCATTCAGAATACACCTGCAACCTATTTACTTCAAAACACAAAAGAACTATGTGTTATGTGTCAAATATAATAAAATATAAAGCACATACACACCAATCTTTTAAACAGTCTGCCTCTGGGCGTGTTTTTTTTGGCGCTTATCATATCATCCAAGATACACAGAAGGCTGCACCAACGGATAGGTTTGCAGCCGTCTGTGGTGATGCTTGGATGAAAGTAAACGTGAACAAATCGGAAGTGATGGTTGTTTCCCGAACTCCTGTGCAGTGTACCCTCCACATAAATGGAGTGGAGAAGTTTAAGTATCTCGGGGTCTTTTTCACGAAAGATGGGAGGAGTGATACTGAGTTGTCCTGTAGAATTGGCCAAGCTGGAGCAATAGTAAAGGAACTGCGCCGGCCGGTCATCAGGAAAGCTGAGCTTGGAGTGAAAGCAAAGATCTCAGTTTTTAATTCAGTGTTCGTTCCGACCCTCATCTATGGTCATGAAATTTGGGTAATGACCGAAAGAATTAGACCGCGGGTACAAGCTGCCGAAATGAGATTCCTGAGGTGCGTTGCTGGTGTTACTCTAAGGGACAGAGTGAGAAGTATTCAGTATTCGTAGGAATCTAAATGTTGAGCAGCTACTTCTCCGAATGAAGCGATCGATTCTTCGATGGTTTGGACACGTTGTTCGCATGCCCCCTGACAGACTTTCTAGACAGGTAATGCTGGCCGAGATGCGAGCGCGTCGCCCCCCTGGTAGGCCAAGAAACAGATGGTAGAACCAGGTAAAGAACCTCTCTGAGTCCCGCCTGGGGATTGCGCCGGAGTCTCTTGAGTTGGTGGCGGAGGATCGAGAAAGATGGAAGGAGCCACCCTCGCTCCGCGACCCTTTTAAAGGATAAGCGGCATTCGAAAATGATGATGATGATGATGATGACTTGGAATCGCTACGAAATGCTAAACACGAAATTTCAGCTTCGTATGACATCTTACTATTGGTGAACTTTCCTCCTTTTTTGTGCAATTTTAAGTCGGTGCATCTCCCAGAGTACCAGGCGGCAGAATGTTATTTTTGTAATCTTCTAACTCAGAAGAACAAATTAATGAAGGTTGGAAAGTTTTTGAAATCAGTAAAATAAATTGTCATCAGCTCTCCGACTACTAGAGTCATTCCTAGATATTTCGTTTCATTAAAGTACGGGATTTGTACCGAGTTAATGAATAAAGGTTTGTTGTTTATCTTTTTATAAGTAAAGTTAACATGCGTTGACTTAGTCTCGTTAAGGACGACTCGCCAGCTCTTCGTCCAGACGCATATTTTGTCTAAAGCGCGCTGAAGTTTTCCTGTTGATAATTGAACTATCGCATCAATAGCGATAATAAGTTAACATGCGTTGACTTAGTCTCGTTAAGGACGACTCGCCAGCTCTTCGTCCAGACGCATATTTTGTCCAAAGCGCGCTGAAGTTTCCCTGTTGATAATTGAACTATCGTATCAATAGCGATAATAAGTTAACATGCGTTGACTTAGTCTCGTTAAGGACGACTCGCCAGCTCTTCGTCCAGTCGCATATTTTGTCCAAAGCGCGCTGAAGTTTCCCTGTTAATAATTGCACTGTCGTATCAATAGCGAGAATAGCAGTGTCATCAGCGAACGTAGCTTAAATTGTTCCCTCATCGTGGGGTATGTCTCTTGTATAAAGCAAAAATAATATTGGGCCGAGAACGCTTCCTTGCGGGACACTGGCATTTGTCTTTCTGAATTCTGAGTACTCATTTTCTATGGTTCGAAAGATTTATGGTCGCGACAGATTCTGTCTTCGAGGAAAGACTCTAAGATTCTATAGAGTTTTTCTGGTAAGCTAGGCCTTAACTTGTACTTCAGGCCTTCGTACCATACCTTGTCGAAGGCTTGCGATACGTCGAGAAAAGCGCTAGTACATATCTTTTTCGCTTCCAGAGCTTTTTCGATTTCGTTTGTTATTCGATAGATTTGGTTGAATGCTTTTTCCTAAATCCGAATCGGTGATCCGGAATCAATCGCTTTTCTTCAATGATTGGTTGTAATCTTTTAAACAACAGTTTCTCGAAAACCTTAGATATTATCGACAGTAGCAAAATAGGTCTGTGTGACTTTTTGTCGTTCGGACATTTTCCTGGTTTCGGAACCATTATGACCTCCTCCACTTTCCATTGCCTTGGAACGTATAACATTCTCATGGAGGCGTCAATGATATAGAAAAGCTTGACCAAAGCTGTTTTCGGTAGTTTCTTCGCTAGTAATTAAGTCGTAGCCAGGAGCTTTGTTGTTCTTCAGATTATTTATCGTTTGACGAAGTTTCACAGAAGAAAAACCCAATGACACGGTTTTTATTCTATAATTATCTTGAACCACATATACGGATTGAGCTCCTCCACATGCGGTTCCCCGTCAAACGGTTTGAATGTTTCTTCTAGGTAATCTGCAAATAGATCCGCTTTTTCTTTGTCTTCTCTTGCCCATCCGCCGTTGGCTTTTCTTAATGGCGGAGTGTATTATAGGCTTCTTAACGGACTTCACTGCTTTCCAAAGAGAGTAGTTCGAACCTTTATCGGCAGTCAAACTTTCGAGGTAAGCAGAAGTCTCGTGACTTTAAAGTCTTGAAGTTCGTGCTTCAGTTTTTTAGAAAGGTGGTTCAAGATGGTCTTATCTGGGGGTGCTCGCGAACGTTCCCATCTCTTGCGCGTTCTCCTCTTTTCGCATATTAGCCCTTCTATTTCTCGCGGATATATTGTTCCGCTGTTCGATAATTTGGAGCTCCGAAAAGAAGTGTTATTCCACGCAGCGCTCGGAATAACTCTCACGAGTTTATCTAATTCGTCTTTTATTTCAAGTGGCGTTTTGAGCTGTATTTCTTTTCTTTGGCTTTTCTTTGCAGTATTTTTTAAAGCCGTCCCAGTCGGTGTTGTTGTAAGCTAATCTAGGCGCTTTTTCCTTTTTCGCTAGGATTCCGCCGATTTTCAAAAGAACTGCCGAGTGATCTGAACAGAGATCAAAGCGTTCTTCTACGTTCGTAAGGTATGGAGGTACCCCTTGGCAAAAAAGAAGTCGACGAGGTCAGGTATTTTATTTCTGTCGGCTGGCCAATATGTTTGCTTTCCCGTCGATAAGAAGACCACGCCGCGTTTCCTACTTGCTTTGAAGAGGACTCTGTCTCTTGTGAATTACACCGTGATTCACTCTACGAACACACCCGCTCAATTCACTGAACGAACATACCCAATTGTCATTCCAGTCATCTGACAGCATCTGGCATATTCAAAGTTTGAATTTCGATTTCCCCTCCCTGGAATTTTCAACATTCCATTCATACCTTCCATTCATACATTCTACATTCCATCCATACCTTCCATTCACACATTCTACATTCCATTCATCTTAGGTTTCGGCCATTCCCTCTTTTAGGGCCCCTGTGGAAAATTTCCCTCCCTGGAATTTTCAACATTACATTCATACCTTCCATTCATACATTCTACATTCCATTCATCTTAGGTTTCGGCCATTTCCCTCTTTTAGGGCCCCTGTGAAAAAAATACTGAATTGTGATAAAATAATTGAATTTTAAGCAAAAAATTGAGGCGAGTATTTCAAACAAAAAACAACAGGTATTATTGTTGGAAAGCGGTCAAAAAGTACAAAAGAATGCTCTCGAAGAAAAGCTAGATGGCTTCAGGACGCTATTACCGAGGAAGGTGGAGACCCCGACATGATGCTGTTCGAAGTTCAAGATAAACAGCAACAAAGCACAGTAAGTACTGCCAATGAAATACCCGCTTTCTTGAAGTTGCTTTTGGATAAGTTCGGAAATCTGGACGGGAAATTCCAGAAGCTGGAGAGCGCAAAAGAACAGAAGAATGATCTCGAGGCGCAAAAGAACTTATAAGAAAGTTTTCAGAAGGTTATTGAAGGTAAACTCGCTGCACAGTGAACTTTTTTGGACGAAACATTTAAAGCCATTGACCAAAAATTTTAAAGCAATATAGAAATGGTGGAAGAAAAAGTCGACGATGTCGGAGTGCAAGTAGAAAAAGTGGAACAACAAAAGCAGTATATACAGCTGGCTAAGGAGCTCGATAACGTCAAGAAGTAGAAAGTTCGGGAATATTTAATCGGCAGCCCACGACGCCGACGCGATAAAATGCCTCGAGGACCATCATCCGAGTTTCACAAACAAAACGATGCAACAAGAGTCTGCCAGTGGAGGCAAAATTTGTTTTTTGGACATGATTATAGGCCCAAGGCGACACCGATACTCTTGATTGGTAGGTACCTAATAGAATAATAATGGGTGTAGCCTGATATCCTGATCCTTATTCATATTGTAATGTTTTCGCCTGGGGTTCGTCGAATAAAACTCAATTTCACACAAAACACAATGAAACACTTTACTTATCAAAGAAAACTTATTTAAATTCAAATTACACTGTTATTCAACTTTACTACTCAGAACTCAACACTTTCTTTCACTTCAATCACTTTTCACTTTATAACCGATTTTCACAAGTCAACGTTTAAATTATAACTGTCTGTTTAAAATATAACTTCCATTGGTACTCCTCCGCTGAATTCCAAGAAGGGGAAATCGAAATTCGAACTTCGAATATGACAGCTGCTGTTAGACGACTGGAATGACAGTTGGGTATGTTCGTTTAGTGAATCGAGCGGGTGCGTTTGTAGAGTGAATCGATGGGTGCATTCAGCGACTCCTGCGTGTTGTTTTATTTCTTGTCGCCACATAACATTGCCCTCTCTTAGTTTTGTTCGTCCCGAACAAGTACGTCATCATTGCTTCCGTGGTAGCGATGTAGGCGATCAACATGGACAACTTTCATCTTCGCTCTTGGTCCTCTTTGGATTCGGAATATGACATCATGACATCAGCAACAAAGCACAGTAAGTACTGCCAATGAAATACCCGCTTTCTTGAAGTTGCTTTTGGATAAGTTCGGAAATCTGGACGGGAAATTCCAGAAGCTGGAGAGCGCAAAAGAACAGAAGAATGATCTCGAGGAGCAAAAGAACTTATAAGAAAGTTTTCAGAAGGGTATTGAAGGTAAACTCGCTGCACAGTGAACTTTTTTGGACGAAACATTTAAAGCCATTGACCAAAAATTTTAAAGCAATATAGAAATGGTGGAAGAAAAAGTCGACGATGTCGGAGTGCAAGTAGAAAAAGTGGAACAACAAAAGCAGTATATACAGCTGGCTAAGGAGCTCGATAACGTCAAGAAGTAGAAAGTTCGGGAATATTTAATCGGCAGCCCACGACGCCGACGCGATAAAATGCCTCGAGGACCATCATCCGAGTTTCACAAACAAAACGATGCAACAAGAGTCTGCCAGTGGAGGCAAAATTTGTTTTTTGGACATGATTATAGGCCCAAGGCGACACCGATACTCTTGATTGGTAGGTACCTAATAGAATAATAATGGGTGTAGCCTGATATCCTGATCCTTATTCATATTGTAATGTTTTCGCCTGGGGTTCGTCGAATAAAACTCAATTTCACACAAAACACAATGAAACACTTTACTTATCAAAGAAAACTTATTTAAATTCAAATTACACTGTTATTCAACTTTACTACTCAGAACTCAACACTTTCTTTCACTTCAATCACTTTTCACTTTATAACCGATTTTCACAAGTCAACGTTTAAATTATAACTGTCTGTTTAAAATATAACTTCCATTGGTACTCCTCCGCTGAATTCCAAGAAGGGGAAATCGAAATTCGAACTTCGAATATGACAGCTGCTGTTAGACGACTGGAATGACAGTTGGGTATGTTCGTTTAGTGAATCGAGCGGGTGCGTTTGTAGAGTGAATCGATGGGTGCATTCAGCGACTCCTGCGTGTTGTTTTATTTCTTGTCGCCACATAACATTGCCCTCTCTTAGTTTTGTTCGTCCCGAACAAGTACGTCATCATTGCTTCCGTGGTAGCGATGTAGGCGATCAACATGGACAACTTTCATCTTCGCTCTTGGTCCTCTTTGGATTCGGAATATGACATCATTAATTCGCGTTACAACTTGGTAGGCACCTTTCCAGTCCTTCTGAAGCCTTGGCGATCTTCCCTTTTTACGATGTGGGTTGTAGAGCCATACCAGATCTCTCTCGTTGAACTCGGGTGCCGTTGCTCGCGCACCGTATCTCGTCTTCATGCGGTCGCTTGCAACTTTTATATTGCTTCTGGTTCTCTGGTGGATGTCATTAATCCTTTCTCTAAGGTCAACCACGTAGTCCTCCTCGCATGTTGGGTCTTCAGTGGGAAATCCGAATTTAAGCTCACTGGGTAGCCTGGCAGTTCGGCCAAATAAAACTTCAGATGGAGTATATCGAGTTGTACTGTGAATAGCATTCCGGTAGGCCATAAGAAATAAAGATATTCGCCGATCCCAATCCCGTTGACTCTCATCCACGACTTTAAGGAGATGTTCCTTCAGTGTCTTGTTGAAGCGTTCCACCATTCCATCTGATTGTGGGTGAAGAGGTGTATTCCGTGTCTTCTGTAGTCCGATTGCTGCGCATACTTCTTGGAATATCTTCGACTCGAAATTTCTTCCCTGGTCGGAATGTAATTCCATTGGCACTCCGAAACTGCACACCCAGTGGTCCACTATCTGGTCGACAACGGTTTTCGCTTCTTGATTTGGGATCGCAAATGCCTCGGGCCACTTGCTCAAGTAATCGGCAATAACCAGGATGTAACGATTACCGCTTTCAGTTTCCGGAAACGGTCCTGCGATGTCGACGGCGATCCTTTCAAAGGGAGCACCCACATTGTATGGTGCATTTTACCCCCGGTTTTGACTTTAGGTTCCTTACTAGGAGCACAAGTAGTACACTTCCGACACCAGCTCTCAACGTCGCTTCTTGCACTCAGCCAATAAAAACGTTCCCGTACTTTCTCCAGGGTTTTGTTGATGCCCAATTGCCCACCAGATACTCCATCGTGCATTTTCCGCAAAATTTCCTGCACTTTGGACCGTGGAACCACAAGCTGCATTTTAAAAAATTTTCCATCCGGCATTTCCCATTTTCTTCGCAGAACGCCATCTTGTACATGGAGAGAGTCCCACTGCGCCCAATATGCCTTTAATGTGGGACTTCTGTCGGATATATCCCTTGCGCTCGGTTTCTCCATAGATTCCTTCCATGCAAGGATTGGCTCAATGTCAGGATCTTCTTGTTGTGCGTTACGAAGTTCCTCAGTACTCCAGCCTTCTGCAGGTTCTGCTCTTACTCTCTGGACAGTACATTCGTCCTTTTCCTCCTGACGCACGCAATGCTTACAATTGGGCTCACATGGTCTCCGGGATAATGCGTCCGCGTTGCAGTGCAGTCTTCCTTTGCGATGTTGTATCTCGAAGTCATAAGCCTGCAATCGCTCGATCCATCTTGCGACTTGGCCCTCAGGATTTTTGAACTGCAGTAACCATTTGAGCGCGGCGTGGTCGGTACGCAAGATGAACTTCTGGCCGCTTAGGTACTTCTGGAAATGTTTCGTCGCCAGTATTAAAGCAAGGAGTTCCCGCCTGGTAACACAATAATTTCTATGTATGCTACGACTTTCTCCTGCCCATCGTGTAACTGCGACAATAGTGCGCCAACACCCACATAGCTTGCGTCTGCGTCCACAATAAATGTCTTGCCGGGGATGGGGTAAGCTAGTACCAGTGCTTTGTAAAGTCGCTGCTTCAGATGCTGAAAGCTTGAGCTGGTGCAGACACTTTGCAGTCCCGGCAAAATCTTGGACGAACCTCCTGTAGTACGTAGCAAGACTGAGAAAGCTCCTTAGCTGGTGTTTGTCCTTGGGAACTGGCCAACTTTTCACAGCTTCGATTTTCTCTGGATCCGTCTTCACTCCATCCGTCGATATCACATGCCCCAGATACTTTACTTCGGCTCTGAAGAGCGCACACTTCTTCGGATTGAGCTTCAGGTGTGCTGATCGAAGTCGTAAGAACACTTGCCTCAAGTTGTCGCGATGTTCAGCGAACGTCTTTCCCAAAACGATGACGTCATCCAAATATACCAGGCAGGTTTTCCACGTCAGACCATGTAGGACACGTTCCATAAGATGCTCAAAGGTGGCCGGAGCGTTACACAGACCAAATGGCATTACTGTAAACTGCCATAGTCCATTGCCAGTTGTGAAAGCGGTCTTCTCTTTGTCTTCTGGATGGATCTGTACCTGCCAGTAGCCACTTTTCAGGTCAAGGGTGGAAAACCATTTCGCTCCAGAGAGTGTGTCCAGTGTGTCATCGATTCGAGGTGAAGGGTAGCTGTCCTTCTTTGTGACATCGTTAAGCCTCCGGTAATCCACGCAGAATCGAGTACTGCCGTCCTTCTTTTTCACCAGTACAACAGGCGACGCCCATGGGCTTTTCGAGCTTTCGATCAAACCTTCTCTTTCCATGGTCGTTATCATCTCGGCGGCCTTGTCCTGTTTAGCCAACGGAAGTCGTCTGGCAGGTTGGCAGATTGGTCTAGCATCTCCGGTGTTGTACTAAGTGTGTTCGACCATAGTCTCCATCCTGTGAGGCAAATATATCAGCAAACTCGCCAATGAGATTTTCCGCTATGGTTTGCTGCTCCTGATTTAGCTCACAGTCTCCGAGTATAGTCTTGCAGGCTCACTCTCAGTTATTGTCGAAATGGCTGCAACGGGCACACATCTTCCGATCACCTCTCCTTGTCTGAGCTTAACGGTGCGCTTATTTGGGTTCATCAGTCTTACCGGCACCATGTTATTCCTGGGCTCTGCAAGAATTTTTCCCACGACATAACTTTTAAATTCACTTTTGTTATCTGGCTCGATGAGATAGAATTGGTGGTTCCCAGGATCACCCTCCAAACGTGTGCAAAGAACTGTCTCTGAAGAGGGCCGCAGAACTTCATCGCCTCGCAGTATTGCTCGAATATTCACAGCGTTGTCGTTTCCGTATACCATATGGATCTCGACGGTTCGATACCTTAGCACCTGCATTCGAAGGTCAAGAATTACCTCGTGTGCCTTCATGAAGTCCACTCCAATGATGCATTCGTCGCATATGTCGGCTACCAAGAATGCATGTGAGAAGATCAATCCCTCTAGTTTTATCTGTAGCTGCACCTCCTTGTATACTTTAGCCGCTGCTCCTGTAGCTGTCTTCAGACTGTAGCAGCTGGTGTTATGTAGCCAGGACGTCTGAACAAGGTCTCTTCGGATAATGGAGGCCGTGGCACCTGTGTCAATAGTGGCCACGCATTTTCTGTTGGCGATGATTGTCAGACTCTTGTTGCAGCGTTTTGTTCGCGAGACTTGGATGATGGTCCTGGGGGCGTCGATTCCATCAACCAACTTCCGCCCCGACATCCTGCCAGATTCTTCTTCATTCTGTCTCCTTCTAGCGCAACGTGGGCAGCCCGCTTGTCTAGCTGAGGCTCGGCACTGTCGCAGGTGTCCCAGTTTGTTACAATTCCAGCACCTTATTTGTCCCCGAGTGGTGTTCGTGTTTCGCCTTTTGATGTCGATGCGTTGACATGAGCACTCTAGAGCAGCCATTTCCCTTATGCGATGGCAACCTTGCGAAGCTTGGTCGGCTGCTTCCATTGTCAGGGTAAATGCTAGTGCTTCAGCGAGAGTCTTCTTACCTGCCATTCTTACAGCCATTTATAGCTTTCCATCCGCAATGGCATTAGTAAACGCATCGGTTGCCAACTCGTTTATTATCTCCCTGCTGGTGTTGGGATAGGACAAATTCGCTAATCGCTCGATGTCGGCTTGCAACTGTTGAAGCGTCTCACCCCTTGTCTGAACTCTTCGGCGCAACTGGATCCGGTAAACATGCTGCATATGGTCGTCGCCAAATCTAATCTCAATGGCCTTTACCATGGCGTCATAGTCCTTTTGTTTTTCTTCTGGGATGGTCTGCAGCAACTCCGCAGCTGTTCCCCTGAGCGCAAGCGTAAGAGCAATCGACTTATCTTCGTTGTCCCATGTGTTCGTCGGCCAGGATGTTTGACCGTCAAACACAGGCGGCTGCATTTCTTTGCGTCGTGGACTGTCGATGGAATATTCCCGAACTTTCTGCTTTTTGACGTAGTCAAGCTCTTTAGCTAGCTGTTCGTACTGTTGATCCACCTTTTCCACTTGAGATTCTACTTTATCGAATTTCGCTTCGAACTTTTGATCTATTGTTTCGATTTGATCTTTAAAAATCGAACTTTGGGCATTAAGCTTCGTTTCGAGTTTAGCGTCCAGACTTTCGAGTTGCTGCTCTAGAGCATTTTTTTTTGTTCATCAAATTTGCTTTCGAGAACGTTCTTCTGTTCCTCAAAAGCGTTTCTTTGTTCTTTCTGGCCGCTCTCCAGCTTCTCGAATTTTTCCAAAAGCAACTTCATGAAAGCGGGCATTTCATTGGCAGTACTCACCGTGCTTAGTTGCTGTTCTTCTGGGACTTCGAACAGCATCGTGTCTGGGTCTCCACCTTCCTCGGTAATAGCGTCCTGCAGTCGCAGCAATAATTTCCTTTTGAGCCCCGAAGTCTGGAGGTTTTTTTTAACCCAATTCTGCTTTTAACTCAGCTGTTGTCAATTGTTCAATTTTTCGACCCATTTTGAATTGTCTTCGCACAATTTTCACAACACAATCAGTTTATGCTTTATATCTGTTCCAGAAAATTCACTCGCGAATAAACAAATCACTGACACCGTTTTTATAACTTAGTTAATTATAGCTTTATCACACAATCAGTTTCAATATATCCGGAATATTCCACAATCAAATTTGTATGAGTCAGCGACACTGTTTACACACACGATATCTCTGGAAAATTCCACTGCAAAAATAAATCGTTTTAGTCACCGTCGCAATTAACGCGCACTTTTTCTAGAAATCTCCACTTAGAACTGTTTGACACACTAACACTGTTGCGGAAAATTCCACTGTAGAATTTACCCGCACAATTATGCGTTTTATCCCCAATTTCTGACACCAATGTAATGTTTTCGCCTGGGGTTCGTCGAATAAAACTCAATTTCACTTTTATAATTACACAATGAAACACTTTATTTATCAAACAAAACTTATTTAAATTCAAATCACACTGTTATTCAACTTTACTACTCAGAACTCAATACTTTATTTCAATCCAATCACTTTTCACCTTATAACCGATTTTCACAAGTCAACGTTTAAAATATAACTGTCCCGTACCAGCCTGTCACCCGTGTATTTATTCAAAATTAAGCATCTTCTCGTACGTTCCATACCCCCTTTGGTAATTTTTCATTGGTACTCCTCCGTTGAATTCCAAGGAGGGGAAATCGAAATTCGAACTTCGAATATGACAGCTGCTGTCAGATGACTGGAATGACAGTTGGGTATGTTCGTTTAGTGAATCGAGCGGGTGCGTTTGTAGAGTGAATCGATGGGTGCATTCAGCGACTCCTGCGTGTTGTTTTATTTCTTGTCGCCACATAACAATATCTTTTGCACAATTAAAGAATGTGAATCCTATAAACGACTGTAAAAATTATTGTGGTCACAAACAAAAACAATTATTGTGGTCGTGGCACAATGGTATAGGGTTGGTAAAACCGACTGCGACTCTGTGCATTGTCGTTAACATTGTAGTCTCATGGCGCACAAATTTACTCTGCCTGTTTGTGCGCCTGTTTACATGCCTGTTGTGAGGCATGCACTGCGACTGCATACTGTTTTTGTTGTTTTTCCAATACCCTGGTACAGCGCTAGTGCTAGAGCATACCTCAGTGCGATAAGCGCATTTGTGGTTGTTACATCGCTAGTGCATGTATGCAGTGGGCAAGCATTGAATAAAGAGGCAAGGAAGTGATGTTTTTGGGGAAAAGTGTAGCATCAGCTTTAGTTGTTGCTTCACTTTTCCCCAAAAACACCACTTCCTCCAATTCCTTTATTCCTCGTCCTTTGTTCAATGCTTGCCCATTGAATAAAGAGACAAGGAAGTGGTATTTTTGGGGAAAAGTGAAGCATCAGTTTTAGTTGTGTGAGTGCGGGCTACTTATGTGTTCAACCATGCATGTCATGAGAGACGGCCCGAGGTTCATACATTTCTGGGAGCTGGCTTTACTTTTGTTTAACATTCCTGAGTTAAGGTGACATTTGTACCCCGATTCGTGATACATTCGATACATTCACTTACAAGTCGATACCCGATATCGGGCGACTAATGTCAACTAATGTTGAAAATCGGCGGAAGTCTAGCAAAAAATGAGAGAGCGCCTGGCTAACTAATAACAACACCGACTGGGATGGCTTTAGGAAATTGCAAAGAAAATGTATCTCTACATGTACCACTTACAACCCCTTTAGAAATAGAAGACGAAGTCGATAAACTAGTTAGAACTATTCAAAACGCTGGCGCTGCATGGAAAAATACTTCTTTCCAGAAGACTGGAGTAAGGAAAAGCGAATCAATTTACCCGCGCGAAATTGAAGAGCTCATACGCGAAAAGAGAAAGGCTCGAAAGAGGTGGCATTTGTCTCGAGCTCCTCTTGATAAAACCATTCTGAATGGGCTATCTAACAAATTAAAGCACTAACTTCAAGATTTTAAAAGTCGCGAGACTACCAACTACCTCGAAAACTTGACTGCCGATAGAAGGTCAAACTATTCACTTTGGAAAGCCGTGAAGTCCATTAAAAAGCCCATAGTACACTCGGCGCCAATAAGAAAAGATAACGGTGAATGGGTAAAAGGCGACAAAGAGAAAGCAGATGTATTTGCAGAACATCTAGAAGAAACATTCAAACCGTTTGACGGGGAGCCGTTGATTGACGATCTGTATCGCAAGCGGAACTAGACAATTATCGAATGAAAACCGTGACACTGTCTGAACTTCGTCAAACAATCCAAAATTTGAAGAATAACAAAGCTCCAGGCTACGACCTAATTACTGGGGAAATTTTGAAGGAGCTACCGAAAAGAGCGTTAGTCAAGCTTCTCTACATCATAAACGCATCAATGAGAATTTCATACGTTCCACGGCAATGGAAAGTCGCAGAGGTAATAATGGTTCCGAAACCAGGGAAATGCCCGAACGACAAGAAATCATATAGACCGATTTCGCTTCTGCCGATTATATCTAAAGTCTTCGAGAAACTTGTGCTCAAACGACTGCAACCAATAATTGAAGAAAGACGATTGATTCCGGATCACCAATTCGGCTTTAGGGTCAAACATTCAACAATTGACCAGGTCTATCGAATAACTAATGAAGCTGAGAAAGCCTTAGAAGCGAAAATGATATGTTCTACCGCTTTTCTTGACGTATCCCAAGCCTTTGATGAAGTTTGGCACGAAGGCCTAAAATATAAGCTACGGAAAGTTTTGCCGGAAAAAATGTATGAACTCTTAGAGTCTTATCTTGACAACAGACTATTTCGAGTGAGATACGGGAGCGAATACTCAGAATTCAAGGAAATACAAGCCGGCGTTCCACAAGGTAGCGTCCTCGGTCCAACACTGTTTTTACTTTTTACAAGAGATGTACCTCAAGTAGAGACAGCTACTGTACCCACGTTCGCTGACGACACGGCTATCCTCGCTACGGATAAGACAGTCGAATTATCAACTGGAAAACTCCAACGCGCTTTGAATAAAATATGCGAATGGACAGAGGCCTGGCGAATCCTCCTAAATGAGACATAATCAACGCATGTAAATTTTACTTACAAGAGGGTAATCAACTTACCTCTATTTATAAACTCGGTACAAATTCCGTACGCAAACGAGGCGAAATATTTAGGCATGACCCTAGACGCAAAACTTAAGTGGAAGCCACACGTTAAAAAGAAACGCGATGAACTTGAAATCAAGCTACGAGAACTGAATTGGCTTATCGGACGTTATTCGAAACTAAGCGTATATAACAAACTGCTGTTGTATAAGCAAGTGCTAAAACCATCTTGGACGTACAGTATACATCTTTGTGAAAAGGAGCTATTCCTTGTCTCTTATTCAATGGTTGTGTATAAGCAGAGACACCATTCAGCAGTCCATATATAATTCTGTCAATGCTCGTAGCATTCGCTTGGGTTTCGGTCATAAATTACTGAATAACTTCATATTCAACTTCGGGCTCAGATCGGACATGTAAAAGCCCACAAGTTGAAATTGAGGAATTTACCCATGCGCCGACCATTTGTTTACAAATGTGAGTAAATTCCTCATTTCCATGCAATTTCTTTTTGCAGCTTTTACATCAGTTGATCACGTAAGGAAAATTGTTGTTGTATCTTCTAACATGTATTCACCGACACGAAAATTTAAAGCTTTATAAAAGCTTTTGGTGTACAAGAGTACCTACCTAGTGTGGCCTCTCCATGCCAAAAATAAAATATCAGCACCTTGTAACGAGATTACTTCGTTACAATAGGTAGGTCAACGATACTCTGCACCAAAACCATTTGTGGGATCGGTTCTCAAGCAGAACTTAACAGTACCTTAGCTTCAATTCTTAAGGCTTTAAAAGTTCATGGGTGTGGACAGCGGGACGGATAACTCATTGCACCACTCGGTCTCGTCTCGATCATGTCTTTAAGGTATAAATTACTGAATAACTAGATATTCAACTTTGGACATGCAAAAGCTTTGCCCACAAGCTGAAATAGATAAATTTACCCATTCTCCGACATTTGTTTACAAATGTGAGTAAATTCATGAATTTGTCATTTCCATGCAATTTCGTTTTGCAGCTTTACGCATCAGCTGATCGCGTAAGGTAAATTGTTGTTGTATCTTCTTACACGTATTCACCGACACGGAAATTTAAAGCTTTAAAAAAGCTTTGAAGGCTTCATAAAAAACGTAAACAAATGGGTGTTGGAGGGTAAGAGGGACGCAAGTTGAATACCTAGTTATTCAGTAATTTGTGCTTTAAGAGCCGGTTTTTCAGTGCGAGATCATCCGAGTTTCCGAGTTAAACTGAGATCAACCCAAGAAATGAGTTTTTCAGTAAACTTGTATCTAGGGTTAATCTAGGCTTAACTCGCCAAATTTGATGAGTTAATCTCGATTCAACTCTGGACAACAGTATATACTTCTTTAAATGTTTTTTCTGTGTGGAATGACAGTTGATTTGCGTGTTTCTGTGAAAAATGACCTTTTGGAATAAGTTGAACTTTATTTTCTGTGTTTTTCTATGTGAAGTGAGAGTTGGGAGAGGCAGTAATTTCGAGAGTCGAAGATTTTGACAATTTTGTTTACAGAGTTAACTCTGCACTTAAAAACTGTTCGCTGGGCTTACTCCAGAATCTTTTTTTTTAGGGGACTAACAGATCTTTGTATAAGCTGGGCTCAGCTCAGCACTGAAAGACCGGTCCTAAAAAAAATAGAATCAGAGTTCAACCCACCCTCCCGTGTTATTTGCTGTCGAGTTTTTATATCAAACTTAATTTACTCCCTTTCTTGTGGAATATGACATAAATTATGAATAGCTAAATTTCAGTTACGTTCGGCATAAATTAAGGAGGTGCTAACTTAATTTTAAAGTATTAAAATAAACCAATCGGGTCCGGGCCCTAATATTCGAAATTGCGGCAAACTCAAAAATGCAAGCCGGCCCTGAAACATCATTAACGTTCATCATTAAAATGCGTGTCGTTGGTTGTGTGGTATATACGATACAAGTATGAACATGGTAAAAAAAACTCGTTTTAATTTTTTTTATATGAGAAGAAGATGAGAAATGAAAGGATATCTTTGAATTTTAGTATACGATTAACTTGTTCATAGAGAACATCGCATGCATAACTAGTGTAGCTAGAAGGGATGCATTTATACAGATATTTTTTGTTTGCACTAAGATTTCTTTATTTTGAAATAACTTTTGGGCTGCCAACTGGAAATGCTGGTGATCAGAGTCCAGTTTATGACCAAAGGCAAAATGGAAAATATAACATACATATAAGCCTTAAAGATGTAGCAATTGTTGAAGTACAAAGGAACGAATTTTTTGATGTATGTATATAGGTACTTTCTTTTTGCGTATTCCAAGTGAGTGTTCCCATATTCTAATTGAGTTATTTTTAATTTACTTATAAAGGACGCAAGCAACGTTTCCGATGAGTATTATTACGACGAGGACGATTTGACCATAAAACCTATAGCTAGTTTGCTATTATTTAGTTCTACGACGCTAAAACCGACAACTCTGCAAACTGATGTTCTACAACTCACCTCTAATAATTCAAGTTTGGATACAGTCAGCACAACTAGCCAGAATTCAAACAATTTAACCTTGCAATCTTCTACTAAAGGTTTGATTGCTGCTAATATTAGAGTGCTTGAGAAACCTGTTTCGCTTGAGAATCCAAGATCAATCCAAGACAACACGCAAATTACATACAACCCACAAAGAAGTTTTAATTCCTTTGGTGAACAAAAGGAAATGAACTCTGGAATCTTAAAAGTTATATCTACTCACCCTAGATCTAATAATTGCCGAAGGAATTATGTGGTTGACAGCCATGGCAACTGCTTTAAACGGAGGCGGTCTCCTATTATGTAAGTACATATATTTAAGCTGGATGTCTTCTATTTTGTGAAGATATTATATTTTACCGTAATTTCAGAAAGTATCTGTTTGAAATGTTAAAGCTGATGCCAAGAACGGAAAAGTAATGAACTCAATGTCAATATTCTTCAATGTTGTGGTCGGAATTTGAGCTGAACTTTCTGTGGCAGGCATAGATATAAATTAAACTTGGAAATCAAGTTCAAATGTAAAAACATATATCAATAAAGCTTAAACAAATATTGCCTTAATTTTTTTAATAGGAACATTTATTTTCAGGAATATCTACCTTCATAATGAATGCACATTTTAGGTATTATAGAATTCTCTATAGAACTTGCAATCAGGATGTTGCTTGGTTCTATTTTTATTCTAACGAAAGAACGTAGGTACGTATTAAAATTGTTCAAATCCGCCCATAATTGGCGTGAATAGATGTGGGCGCCGTGTGGGTGATGCATTATTGTGTCGAATTTCGCCGAATCCGACACAATAGCCAATTAAATGAGACAATCAAATAAACAATGGACAGTTTGATACCTCGGTATTGACCAACGGGTACGAAAAAACGAAGACTGCTTAAAAACTTTAATAGACGGTAGTATTCTGACACACCAAACTCATCAGAATTAAGACCGTTGACCAAGAACCTTATTGTTTGTTACTTGAACTCAAGTACTAGTTAATTCAAAAGTACTTTTACTTGTTCTGTAGTAGTAAAGCTATAAGTACACACGATTTATTTATTTTTTTATTTGAGATCTTCTTTTCCAAAAAGCAATGAGACCGAGAAGAGAACCGATTAAGGTACGTTTTTGTTGGAGGTTGCTACTATCCGATGGAGCACTCAGACACAACTACTGGTCCATTGTACTACCATGCAGACACCTTACATTAATGTATTTAGTTTACCCGTCTTTCGAAGAAAGATGAGAAGGAGCTTCAAAGATGAAGAGCTTAGGTGTTCGGCACTCACCACGTCAGCCCCAAAGATCCGCCACCTGATGCGAGCAAAGGCAGGACAACTACAGAGAAAGTGTTCCGCTGTATCGTCGTCCTCTCCACAGGCAAGACAGGTGGTGGTTTCGCTTAAGCCTAACACATTCAAGTGTCTAGCAAAAGCTTGGTGGCCGGTAAGGACGCCTACAAGAAGTCTGCAATCGATTCTCCTAAGAGATAAAAGAAAAGACGCTGACCCCTCGCAGATGTCCGGGCGTAGTCGTTTAGTCTGTCTGCACCCATCGCAGTCACGCCAACGAGCCCCGTGCTCACGAGAAACCCAAGTATCAATGGCAGACGTGACAACAGATACAGGCAGGCCTAAGGCAGGTTCGGGTCCTAAGAAAATCTCTTCTGAGCCAAGTCTGGCAAGCTCATCAGAGATCTCATTTCCCTGGATACCAGTGTGACCTGGAACCCAAACAAGATTCACTGCATTTAGCCTTCCGACTAAGTTCAACGAATTCTTGAGTTCGAGCACTATCTTGGACGAGGTAAGCAACGCATTTAGAGCGGCTTGGCTGTCACTGCAAACGCATATGCTTCTTGCCCTCCACCTGTTAGTCACAATATAGTGCATAGCCATTAGGATAGCGAAAATTTCCGCTTGGAAGACAGACGCATATTTACCTAAGGGGTAGTGGAGTCTAATGTTCTCGCTTTCCACAAAGACCCCAGCACCAGACCCCTGTCCGGTTTTGGAGCGTCCTGTTCATTAGCATCGCCCTAATCCATTGAACTAATGTTTCATCTACACCATGTTGTCTGGCTGAGTTGCACATGCTATCAAACGTCGCGTTATCAAAAGCACCCTCAATATCGACGAAAACGCCCAGCACGTTCTTCTTCTGGTCAAGAGCACATTCAATCCTACCAACAAGGTTTTGAAGCGCAGTTTCGCAGGATTTTCCGCGCTGATAAGTGTGTTGTATCTCAGAAAGAGGGTGCAAACGAAGAGCAACTTTGCGCACGCGCAGCTCAACCAGTCTCTCTTAGCTTTTCAGCAGGAAGGAAGACAGAATTATGGGTCTGAAGCTTTTGGCTAGGCTATAGTCTGACTTACCAGGTTTTGGTATGAAAACGACTTTAACCATACGTCAAAGGGTTGGTATGTAAGCCAAGGCAAGGCTCGCAGTGAAAATTCTTTTCAACGTGGGCAACAGCTGACTTAAACCTTGCTTCAGCATAACCGGGTAGATTCCATCTGGACCAGGTGACTTAAAGCTTTCAAAAGATGCAATAGCATATTTGATAGCGTCATCAGTCACCACTCTAGATGCAATGTACCAGTTAAGCCGCGTTGTGTTCGCTGGTTCTGCAATGGCCACCGTTGCCTGAAGAGCACGTGGTGACCTGATTTCCCGGGAAGTGAGTCTCAAGGAGAAGACTGTAGGTCTCCGCCTTGGACTCAGTGTAGGTGCCATCAGGTTTGAGTATTGAAGCGAGTCTGCTTGGTCTGTTCCTCTGAAGAACTTTGACAAGCCTACTAGTTTCACTTGGAGATTCGATCTCGTCACAAAATTTTTTATAAGAGTCATTTTTCGACTTGCGAATAAGTCTCTTAAAATCCTTTTGCCTTGATCGATATAGATTCCAGTCTTCTACTAAATTGGTTTTTAAGGACCGATTCAGGAGCTTCCTGATGGTCTCTTTGCGAATACGCTGCAGTTCGGCATTCCACCAAGGTACCGATTTTCTACGGAGGTTTTTCGTAACTGGGCACGCGAGTTCAAAACAACGGGTAAGGATGCTGTTCAGATTTTGAGCAGACATCTCTACCCCTTGTCGTGAACTCAGTTTGAGTGGAACTTGAACAGAGTGGCCAAGCTCCTCTCTAAACTGTGACCAATTCGTTTTTCTTGGATTTCGCCTCTCTTGCAAAGGTAGAACTTCGCAATTGATTTGAAATTCGATGTATCTGTGATCTGACAGGGTGCTATCTGGCGATACCCTCCATTTTGCGATAGTCCTTGAAAACTTGTTGGACAGGGTAAGGTCAATTACCTGCTGTCTCCTGGCGGTAACAAAAGTGGGTCTGTGACCCAAATTATTGATGGTAATGTCAGACGATAAGATGAATTCCAAAAGACGATCTCCTCTTGCGTTACATTTGCTGCTGCCCCAGACAGTATTCTGAGCATTAGCATCGCAGCACAAGATGAGACCCAATCTTTTGGATTCACAATAATCTACAAGCTCAACAACTGCCTTTGGTGGAGGAGGAGTCAAAGAGTCATAGGGGAATTAGGCCGAGGCAACGACAAAGGTTTCCCGTTTGCCGTTAGCATGGCAGGGAACAGAGGCAGCAACCAGATCTTGGGCACAAAACCTTTCGATCGTGACGGCCTCTAAGGATTTGGATGCGATAAGACAAGTCCTAGGTCTTTCGGACTTCTTATCGTAAAGAATGTCGTGTGAAGCACTCAACCCACCAAGACCACAGATGTTACCTTTCCACATCCATGGTTCCTGGATGGATGTTATGCATGTTTTTGTACTACATGCCGCAAGCCTGCTACTTAGAAGAGCAGTAGAGGCCTTGCAGTGCTGTAGGTTAATCTGAGTAAACATTATGGATGTAGACTCAGGGTTATGTACACTTTTAGCGCTGTTTGGCATTGAAACGGAAGTGAATCCTACCAAAATGCATTTTGATTAATCGAAGGACCTTTTAACACGATGTCAACGAAATCGCAAAGGTAAAAACCTGAGAGGAAATTCTAACACCCAACAAATGGATCACGACGATAAAAA
The DNA here is from genome assembly GCA_947623515.1 of Neoascia interrupta. NCBI lineage: Eukaryota > Metazoa > Arthropoda > Insecta > Diptera > Syrphidae > Neoascia > Neoascia interrupta. Next base: position 226,437,893 of record OX392462.1, read on the forward strand.
AAGCGATAAGAAGAACCGCAATCAAATTTACAGCAACGATTTATTTTGTGGTTTTACCCTTCTTGTGTCCGAGATCCAAATGGAAGAGACAAACAAATTTTTACATAATCTCGACCAATAAGCGGTAATAATAAGCAATTGAGTGAAATCAGAAACGTTAACATAATTGAGTGAAATAATGATTTTTTACAAATAGGGTAAATTACGTAATGTTTGTACAATTTATAGAAAACTTTTAAATAAACAATTTAATTTAAGAAAACTAAAACTCAAAATATTTATGCAAAATATTTACAGTAGTCGCACTCAATCCCAAACATACCGCCGCCCCTGAACATTTGTTCAGCTTACAGGTAAAACTGAGAGTTTGTGAATTGGTCGCATGTTTCCTCTGGCCGTCTTGAGAGTGACTACGCGAATATGTCCATCTTTGCCCGGGTGAACTTCTACTACTCGCCCCATAGCCCATTTTCCTGGGGGTAAATTGGTCTCTTTGATGACGACAAGATCATTCAATTTAATGGACGGTTGGATCTGCTGCCATCGAGGGCGATTCTGCAATGATGTCAAGTACTCCATGCTCCACCGTTTCCAGAAACCTTGAGTCTTTAGTTGTAGCAATTGCCAACAGGATAATCGGTTTGATTGTATGTTTTGGCTAGGCTCCGGGTATGATGGCTTTCCACGGCGAGCAATGAAACGACGAAGAGCGGCGAGGAACGCGTCGGTGGTAAGGTCGCTTACTAGTTCTAGGTGAATAGCCTTCGTTACAAGACAAACGAACAAGGATATATATCCCTTTGAAAACGTAGATTTTCGACCAGACCTCACTTTTAATGATATTGGCCCGGCATAATCACATCCGCAGTGAGCGAAGGGTCGGCTTGGTTGCACTCGCTGAGATGGTAGGTTACCCATAAACTGCGTCATAGCCTCTGTTCGTTGCCGGAAACACCGTATGCAGGTGTGGGTTATATTTCGAAGGAGATTTCGGCAGCCAATAACCCAGTACTCCTGTCGAATAAGAGCAAATAGTGCAGAGACCCCAGGATGCAGGGAGCGGATATGCGCGTCGAGAGCGATGAGCCTTGTTATAGGATCCCCCTTGGGTAATATGATGGGATGCTTAACGTTAAACGATACGTTGGCCTCTTGAATTCTGCCTCCAACTCGCAGAATACCGTCGATGTCTAAAAAGGGAGACAGGTTAATTATTTTGCATGTCTTTGAGAAAAACCCATTTTCGCGATAAAACTTGATTTCTTTGCTGAAATGCCTTTCCTGTAACCATTTAAGTATATCTAATTTTGCCTGGTAGATTTCGGTTGGTCTCAGGAATCCTTCGTTTGGTAGCGCAGTCTTACGGTATACGGCTATAAAGCGATAAAGTCCTGCGACGGTCGTAAGAAGAGCTTTCCAGGATGATATGCGAGCCGACAGTGTTGCAAACGGATGTTCGTAATTCGTCACTAAGTGTGAGAGAACAGCTGTTTGCTTTTCTTCAGCCTTGCAGCGAGGATCGTCATCGAGATGAGTTGCCAGTGGCCAATCTTCCATTGGTTTCCGAAGCCAATCTGGACCGCTCCACCAAATAGGATGTTCACAAAGCTTCGAAGGCGTAATACCGCGAGATGCACAATCTGCTGGGTTACACTGAGATGTAACATGGAACCATCTGTTTCTAGGAATAGTCGTTAGTATTTCTGCTGTCCGATTACCTACAAATACATTCCAACGACGAGGAGGTGACGAAAGCCATGAGAGGACGATTTTTGAGTCAGACCACGCATATACGTCCGCGAAGGTGATTTTAAGGGAGTTTTGTACTGCAACGAGTAGTCTAGCGAGCAAGAGTGCTGCACGCAGCTCCAAACGCGGTATGCTTAATTGCTTAAGTGGAGCTACGCGAGACTTAGCGGCTACGAGATTAGTTTCGTAATCACCATTAGGTAGTTTATAGCGCGAATAAATAACCGCGGCATATGCAGATGCGGATGCATCGGAAAACCCGTGCAATTCGAACGAAGCGTTGGCAAGACCGATAGCTCTGGGTATTTGAATTCGCGTGAGAAGGTGGAATCCTTAAAAGATCCATCGAAGACCACCCGAAGCTTGGTCGATGCACTGTCTGGCTTGAGAACAGCATGGTGTGGGAGGTAAAATACGTCGTCTTTTTCGATTTCTGATGGGGAAACTAACGACATGTGTCCTAATGCGAGATATTCCTCCATAAAGCGGGAATAACTTAGAAAAAGTTGGTGATTTTTAGAAAACTTCCCTTCCATCCACTTCAACCGAGCAACTGCCCCCGTTAAGGTATTACCAAACTGCGGTGGTGCTTTGAAGGGAAGATCAACGATGTATCTACCATCCTCGCCACGATGATGTGTTTCAAGAAAGTGCTCTTCCATTTTCTTATCCTCAAGAGAAATTATGGATGCGGGTCGACTTCCTCAATAGTCCAAAATGCTTGCAGAATTGAGTCAATATCAAGGTGGGTATGATGGGTAATGATTTTCGGTTCTGTGCAAGATAACAATTGCCCGGCCAAAACCCAACCGAAGATAGTTTGCTGTGCTATTGGGTATCCATTACTACTGCGAACGACACCTCCCCTTAAAATATCCCAAGCCTTATCAGCTCTTAATAGCAGGTCGATAGGACGTGATTTATGGAATGTGGGATCCGCTAAATCTAGCCCTTGTATATAGTCCCATTGGTCAATGGCAAATTAAGCTGTTGGTAAATTTGTTGTAACCCTGGATAGAATGTATGTATTCACAGAAATACTATAAGTATCACAGCGTGACGAAATAATCAAAGAAATCAGGCCTCTGGATCTACCAGCACTAGTGAACCAATACCGCTTATGGGTATACGCGCATTTCTTCGTTTGAATCCAAGACGTTGCGCACATGATTCAGTGACAAAAGAAACTTGGGAGCCAGTGTCGATTAAGATTCTTAGTTGGTGGTATTTGCCATTAATATCTCTAACCCTTCCTACGGCTGTTGGCAGAAGAGTTGGTGGTACTCTATGTTCGATGCTAGAGGAATGGTTGGTTACTAATGATGTTGCAGCTTTTGAAGTTGATGGAGAATTCGCCGAACTTAAATGTTGGTTGTCGTCTGTACGAGAACCTTGAACGAGTGAGTTGTGGTTAGTGTACGCACTAGCGAAAGGATTCAGGTTACTACCGGCGGATGTATCATGCACTAAGCTATGATGACGTTGGTTGCATGTTTTGCAGCGGAACTTGGACTGGCAACGAGCAGATGGATGGCCAGTACGCAGGCAGTTAAAGCAGATTTTATTCGATTTAACATAATCCCTACGAGATTGAAGTGACATTTCCAAAAATTGTGAACACTGAGAAAGCCCGTGTGTAGCATGACACTTTGGACAACTAACAGGCGACGATGATACATGCATGCTCCTGGTAACTGGCTTATTTAGTTTTTTATCTCGAAAATCAGGTTTACAGGTTTCTAGAGCCTCGCAGCGCTGTTCTAAGAAATTAATTAGTTCCTCAGTGGTAGGGTAGTCCTCAGAGATACTGCTTTCAGACCAGGCCCTTCGGGTTTCCGGGTCCAATTTGTTAACCAAAATGAATATTAACCAAGGATCCCTGTTTATCGAGTTGATTGAGTTTAGTCCTCTTATAAAGCTGACCTCTTACGAAGCTGACCAACATTTGAATTAGTTGCCGATGGAAGCTCCATGAACGCCTTTATGTAGCTGTTAATTACATATCGGGGCCTATCGTACCGCTTCTCCAATCTTTCCCACGCCTCTTCGTATGTCGCGTCGCAGATTGGTAAGTGGCTAAGGAGACCCAGGGCTTCATCTCTAAGGCAAGACTTGAGAAAGTTAACCTTCTGAATGGGACTTAAATTTGGTTTGTTGTGCACGGCACCCTCATACATGTCCCGGAAAGCAGGCCATTGCTGGTAATTACCCGAGAATGATTCAATTCTAATAGAAGGAAGGAAGGAATCGGTGTTCTTTGACGAATTAGAATTATTAAGCGTTTCGATTAAAACTTGCTGTTGGTCGGCTAAACGAGCAACGACATCCTTGTTTCTCTCCGCTTGCTGACGCTTTCTTATTGAAGAAAGCAATGCCGATTTAACGATGGCAAACTTGGCTTCGAACTCCTCGAAGTCAGGCCCTGGATCTGTATACCCGTCATTATCAGCGAATTCAAATAACTGTTTTTGGGAGGCATTATACTCCGACCATAAGTCTTCAGCGCGATTTAATTTTACTTCTAGCTCTACTGCCGATGTTGCATCTGTAATGCTGTCGATGTACGTAACCAGCTTGGTCAAAGCACCTTTCATATGACCACGTGCCAGGCGAAGACCAGGAAGGGAGACCGATTGTGCCATCTCTAATTATACACACTGCACATAAAACACGAAATAATTTATGCGAGAGTCTGCAACGCGATCCAACTCAGCGAATGATAAAGTTTATTTGGTATTGTGTATAATGAGTGGTGATTGATGGGGAAAGAACACGTGGGATTGTAATATGAAAGAATTGGTTGCTCATACGATTGATACACAAATTTTATGTGACGATTGCAAGGGTACGATTAAGCGTTATCTAGCGCTTCAACGGGCTTTGGCTACTTGCGATTAAAGTCTAATGTTCATATGCAATGGAACGAATGTACATGGAACGAATGTTAACGATTGATGGATTTGTAATTTTCCACGAAAAATCCGGCTCGAATTTGGACCAAAATGTTTTTGATTAATCGAAGGACCTTTTAACACGATGTCAACGAAATCGCAAAGGTAAAAACCTGAGAGGAAATTCTAACACCCAACAAATGGATCACGACGATAAAAAAAACGATAAGAAGAACCGCAATCAAATTTACAGCAACGATTTATTTTGTGGTGTTACCCTTCTTGTGTCCGAGATCCAAATGGAAGAGACAAACAAATTTTTACATAATCTCGACCAATAAGCGGTAATAATAAGCAATTGAGTGAAATCAGAAACGTTAACATAATTGAGTGAAATAATGATTTTTTACAAATAGGGTAAATTACGTAATGTTTGTACAATTTATAGAAAACTTTCAAATAAACAATTTAATTTAAGAAAACTAAAACTCAAAATATTTATGCAAAATATTTACAGTAGTCGCATTCAATCCCAAACAATGCAGATAGGGGCGCATGTTGTACCTAGATTCAATGACCTCGGCAGGAGCCATGTCCATGCCCACGACCAAACAACTACCATCTTCATTAAGACGATTTTTTTTTGGTCTATGCGAACGGACAATCCAGGCTTTTGTGTCGAGGCCAGGATTCTGGGCTCGCAAACGCTTCAGCACATCCACCGCTGAAGCGTTTGCGAGCCCAGATTTTTTTTTGGTCTATGCGAACGGACAATCCAGGCTTTTGTGTCGAGGCCAGGATTCTGGGCTCGCAAACGCTTCAGCACATCCACCGATTAAGGTATGTTCGTCCGCCCGTCCGTATATCAACAAACTGTGAAAGTAGCTGGAAATTTAGTCCTTGAGATCAAGGTTGAAAATTACTTCAATCCGCCCACAGAAGGCCCACTACAACTACAACAATCAACACTCTTACCTAAAAGGCAAGTCGGTGGAGACAGCGCTACACGACGTGGTCTTTAGCATAGAAGCGTCACTGCAAGTTAAAGAGTATACCCTTCCAGCGTTCCTTGACATTGAGGGTGCTTTTAATAATGTTACCACCGAAGCCATTGAGATTGCGCTCAAAGGCACTGGTGCCGTCAAAGTGGTATGCCAACGACCTTGTGCTCATAAAATAAAAAAAAAAAAATCGAGTGGCGCAACAGCTCGAGGTGTGTTGATTTCTTAACATACAAGGGGACCTACAATTTTTTGCCGAATCCGAACGGCACTTTGAGAAGTTTTTCAAGACAATTAATACTCTCGGAGGGCTTGTCAAACAATAGCGGAGGTGGGGACAGTGAAAAAGAACAAGTCTTTTTTTTTCAGGTGACGATGGCAGGATTCGAACCCAGACCTCCGGCGTAGTAAGCACACACACTAACCACTACGCCACGGCACCCCCCGACCTTGTGCTCATAGTGCGTGGAAAATTCCTGCCAACACTTGTTGATCTGTTGCAAGATGCGCTGAATAAACTAAGCCGATGGACCGGGTCATGTGGTCTCAGCGTCAACCCGTCAAAAACAGAGCTCGTCCTCTTCACGAAAAGGAGGTCGATACCGGTTGTAGAGCTGCCAACACTCGAAGGCTCAAGTCTCCAGTGCCAAATATCTGGGTATCATCCTAGACAGTAAGCTAAGCTGGAATCCAAACACAGAAGAAAAAGTTAAAAAAGCGTACACAGCCCTATATAAGTGTAACCGGATATGCGGGAAAATATGGGGGCCTTCCCCTAAAATATCAAACTGGCCTTACACAGCCATAGTAGGAACTATACTCACATATGGATGCTGCGTCTGATGGCCAGCTATAACCAAGCAGGAAAATATAAAAGCTTTAACTAAGGTACAAAGATTGGCTTGTCTAGTCACTACAGGTGCTGTGAGATCTGCGCCTACCATGGGGTTAGAGACAATCCTTATCATTCCGCCTAAAGATCTCTTTATAAAAGAAAGCACAGCAAAAAACGCTATAAGACTTCAAGCCACAGGCAATGGGAGTATGCAATCCACAGGGCACAGCTCCATCCTACACATACTAGGATGCCGTGTAGGAATGACAGACCATATAACACCTTATCTTGATTTCAATCAGAACTACTCCATTAACATTCCCAGCAGAGAGGACTGGAGGCTTGATAATGTTATATCGAATTCCGAGGTAGCAATCTACACACATGGTTCCAAATCAAGTGAGGGTACTGGAGCAGGCTCTGAAAAACTCGGTATCCTAACAAGCAGAAGACTGCTGAACTCATGCAGTATCTTCCAAGCCGAAATTCTAGCAATACTTATAGCCGCCGAAAAGGCCAGAGTATTGGAACTATCACAGGAGGATATTTCCATTTACGTAGACAGCCAAGCCCTGGCAGCACCAACAGTAGAATCTCGTATAGTAGGACTCTATCGCTCAGAGCTTAGGGCTCTAAGCAGACAGAATAATGTCCGCATAGCTTGGGTACCAGGTCATAGTGACTTTATCGGGAATGAAAAGGCTGAAGAGCTCGCGAAATATGGCTCACATCTATGTATTACTACAGCGGAAATAAGAACCCATCCTCCGCTCTCCTCTGCAGCAGGCGAAATGTCTGCGATCACACACAATATAGTTGGGCTATGGATCGGAAAATTTGCAGAGCTGCGGCCACACAAAGGCGCTATGGCTATCTATAAATGGCAGCAAATCAAAAAAGCTTATAGCATTAAATAGGCCATCACTGGCCATGGCCACAAGAGTGATAACAGGCCATAACCTGTTGGGAAAACACTCAGTTAAACTGGGAATCACTAACACCAGCTACATTTGCAGGGGATGTAATGATCCAGAAGCGGAATAAGATGTGAAACACCTCCTCTGCCAGTGTCCAAGTGGCAGCAGATAGCGTTTTTGACTTCTGGGCCAAAACTTCTTCGAGGAACTAAACGAGCTTGCAAGTACTGCGGTGGCGAATATTGTAAATTTCAGCAGAAAGTCCGGCTGGGACAAGTTTCTCTTCAAAGCTCAGGATACTTTAACTGACTAAGTATCATAGTTAAATTAAAATCTTCATTCCTTACGGGTTGTCTCCATGGGCTGACGCTAAGGGCCCTCGTAGGCATGCGAGCTAGTGGCTTCTGCTGCCAGCAACCCTACCTAACCTAACCTAGGCCTGTATGTGCGACCATCCCCAATTTCCAAAAATACTCTTTAAATTTTAATTTTTAAAAAGCGTCCACTAATTTTTGGTATGTGACGTTGCCTTGTAATTGTCTTTGAGGTAGTAGAAAAAATTCGGTTTTAACATTGACCACTCCCACTTAGCATTTTCTAACTTTTTGGTAGCATATGCTTCCGCCCACTTTTATGGGCGTGGCTTTAAAGAATGATTTTTTTTAGTTAAAAAGGCAGAGTAGCATAAAATTATATTTTTTTTATCCCGCCCTATATTTTAGAGGCAGTTTCCTTTTTAGGTAGGGTATGGTATTTTGCAATCCGTCACAAACGGACTGAAGTTTTTACATACGCGCTGTTCTACTTTCCCACTTGTTTTTCATTCTTGTCGATGAATTTTAAGATAGCGCGGCTAAATTCAAGGCACTTTATGTTTAACAGTGTGTTATTTCACACAATTTCCGAAGTATAGATCGACTGCAGAAAAGGTGTGTAAGGGGATGCAATCTCTAATTTTGAACCACTATCTTTTTACGAAGTAAAATTACTTTTTCAGGAGTTGCTGTCAAACGTGTTTTCTACCAGTTTTTGAATTAATTGTGAATTATTATGAATATGAATATGAATTATTATGAATATTATGATAATGAATTATTTCTTCTTTTTAGCGGTCCGTCCAAAAATATAAAAAGGACTTCTAATGGTATCGCTACGTTGTCCGTCCGTCCGTCCGTCCAGTCGTGTTATAACGTCGGTACGGTAAGTCGTGGAAAGACAAATTTGGTGTGCTTTTAAACGGCGGAAATAGTCAGAGAATCTCATAAGCATAATTTTGTTGAAGCAGTAACAGTTTGAAACTTCATGGCAAAATGGATAAAATGTTTTTCAATGCTTTTTTTAAAGAAGATAAGCAGGCAAGAACAAGGAAAGCGAAACTTAAGTTAAGTAGATACTAAGCTTTTATAAAAAAAAAAAAAATCAAAATATTTAAAAGTTTTTGAGAAATGAAGTGTTGAAAATGGGTGACGTTTTAAAGTGTTTAAGGCCACAAAGTGTTTGAGACAAAAAGACAATATTATACAACTCACAATTAACCGGTCAGATTTTTCTGAAAAAGTTTAATCACTGCCGTTTTCACGCGTTTTCGCAAAAAAAAACCGCAAAAGTTCATTAAAAAAACGTGTGTCTCCCTTATCTCCTTTCGTGTTTTTTCGTATGACAAATCATATGAAAAAATCTCATCACTCATCAGAAATTATTGAAAATTTTAAGGAAAATTATAGCGAATTTTTAAGTTTCAAAACCTTCTGAGATTTAATTCGAAAACAGAAAAGAATTTTTAAAACCTATTTTTTAAATCTTCTAGTAACTTAACGGTAAAAGCGATCTTGTTCCGATTTTGTTAAAGTACAAAGGGTACATAAGGGGCTACGTTTTTCGAAGCCTATTTACTTACTTACTTACTTAAGGTGGCGCTACAGTCCGGGGTGGACCTGAGCCAACAAGCTTCGCCATCCAGCTGTGTCTCTAGCTATTTTTTTTTTTTTTTTTATAATGTACTCGCGAACAAGGGATTGGCCCTTTTAATGTTTAGCATCTCACGAGCGGAAAGGATTAGAAGAAGGGGAAAGGGATGAGAGGTACCGGTGCACTCTTGTTTTGAACAGTTGTGGGTTGTATTGCGCAGGAAAGAGTTGTCGTGGTAGGACATTCCACATTCGCGTTGTACGGCTTATGAAAGAGCCTCTAAACTTGACAGTACGCCCGAAAGTCGGCTCGAGGTTGAACTGATGAGCGTTCGATCGTTGGCGAGTATTGCGGTTGAATAATTTGAGGGGTGGAATGGCTATTTCGTTGGAACACTGTTTGTAAAAAAAAAAACGGTAAAACAGTGACAAGCAAGAGACATTGCGTCGATGTTCGAGTGAGTCGATAGTTTTTGCAATATTTCTGTCACCTATGAGTTTTATCGCGCGTTTCTGGATCCTATCGAGCAGGTGCAGTGTTGTTTTAGGAGCACCAGCCCAGACATGGGAGTTATATTCCATTTAAGGGCGAATATAGGCCTTATATAAAATAGCCAAATCAGAATGGGTGAAATATTTCTTGCATCTTTTAAGGAAACCTAGGCATTTTGCAGCGTTCTTGGCGACGTTGAATATGTGGTCATTCCAACTAAGGTTGTTATTGACACACATACCGAGAATGGAAAGCGTTTCGGTTTCGTCGATGTAAGTGCCGTTCATGGACAATGGTTGGGTGTTTCGGTTTTGCTTCAATGACAGAAGACAGCATTGAGTTTTAGAAGCATTAAACTCTACTCTATTTTGAGATCCCCATGATACAATGCTGTTCAGGTCAGAGTTTAATGAGTTTGACATACGCTGCCGTTCCAGTTCAACGTCCGAAGAGCAGGGACGAGCTGAGAACGAATATGAAAAACTGAGGTTGCTGTCATCGGCAAAGGAATGAATTGGATTAGTAGTAGCAGACAAAAGATCATTTATGAAGATTAAAAAGAGAGTCGGAGACAAAACAGAGCCCTGGGGAACCCCAGCGTTTATTTTGTGAATTGCAGACTTGAACCCATCCAAAACAACTTGAATTGAACGGTCCGAAAGGTAATTACTAATCCATTGAATAAGAGATTCGTCGATTCCAAATGCACGCATTTTCGACAAAAGAGCTTGATGCCAAACTCTGTCAAATGCTTTTGAAATATCAAGCGCAACAATCTTGCTTTCACCATGAATATGCAAGGAATGGTTCCACTTTTCAGTGAGATAAGCCATCAAATCACCAGTGGACCTTTTGTTACGAAAACCGTATTGCCGGTCATTAAGGAGTTTTCGTGATTCAAGATATTTCATAAGCTGATAATTATTCAGCGTTTCCATGACGAGAAGAAGAATCGCCTTTTTTAGGGACGGGCTGGACAAATGCTGTTTTCCATCTACTCGGAAAGAGACCTGAGGAGTAGGACCGATGAAAAAGCTTACGCAATGGTTTTGCCAGCGTGGAAGAACACCTCTTCAGAACTATGGGGGATATTCCATCCGGACCAGCAGATTTGTGAATGATGAGATCTCGAAGTACTCTCATGACTGTATGAGTGCAAAAATGAATTTGTCCCATTGTATATTCGACGCGCTCAAGTACAGGCGGGGACATCGCAGAATCTGGTAGCATGGAGCTAGCAGTGAAATGCGCTGCAAGTAGATTTGCTTTGGCCATAGAGGTGAAAGCTGGAATGTCATTGTAAACGAGTGTTGGGATGGAAGATCAGGCACAGTTTTTAACATGTTTTACGAAAGACCAAAAGTTTTTACTACCCTTGGGATAATGTAGTATTTTCTGCCTCAGCTTTTGGTCGTATTGGAACTTAATATGGCGAATATGAGCATTACAATCATTTCTGGCTTGCTTAAACTTTTTTCGGTTTACCTGAGATGGGTTGGCCTTGTAGGACCAAAAACATAACTCCTTCAACCTAATCGCCTCTTTACAGCTCAAGTCATACCACGAACCTAAGGTGAACCTTAGGTTTGATACTCTTAATTATGTGAGGAATGAAAGATGTCATACCAAGGAGAATGGTGTTGGTTATCATATCAGCAGCAGCATCTACGTTGTTATCGAGAAAGCACAAGGACCAGTTAAAACGACCGAAGAAGTTATTAAGGCCGTCCCAGTTTGCTTTCTCGTACCGCCAGACTGTTCCTTTAGGAGTTATTTCCTTATTGGGTTGGCCACCCAATAAGAATTTGGCTGATATGACGCAGTGGTCTGACGAACCTAGAGGAGATAGTACATTTACGGTGTACTTATCGGCATGGAAATTTAGAAACAAGTCCAGAGTGTTGGCGGAATGATTGTTAATATCTGGTACCCGTGTAGGCTCGTTTACAAGTTGCGTCAGATTATTTAACGCAGCAAAGATCTCAACATACCTTCCTTCGGGTGTTGACTGACCAGAATGTCGAAGCCACTTAGAATTGTGAATATTGAAATCGCCCGTAATCACGATTTCATTATTAGGATGCAGGGAAACAATTCTTGTGATGGAATCTGACAGTGTATCAATCTCATTACAAGTTAATGCACTGCCAAAGTTTGGGCTTCTGTACACGAAACAGTATTGAATTGTTTGTCTACGGACGGTGAAATCTATCTACATGAAATTAAATTCCGGGTTGGAACAGGTGTTGAGTTGTGGAGGAATGTGGTAGACAATATCATCACGTATAAACACGGCAAGGCCTCGGCGAGGAAAGAATAATGGCTCTAAGCGATATCCAGGCAGTTTGAAACCCGGGTCGATTTCGCCGGTTTCAAGATTTTTGCCTAAAACCTGACGTATGCAGCTGTGAAGTTTTTCCGCAGCCCACGAATGTTGCATATGTCAACACGAAAGTCCTTCATAATGCAAAAAGTACAAACAAACAACTATTCAAAACAATTACTGAACGACACAACACTAAGCAGAATTGTTGCGTGTAAATTTTCGCAAAGAAACACCACAACAATGATTTGCAAGTACTATGCCTTTACAAAAGCATTGCGCGGTGAATCAAGCGAAAAAAAACCAACAACAATCCGCTATACGCTCAGTGCCACCGCTGGTACAGGCACTCCATCCGTGTGCAGCGAAAGCACACCGTTGGAGATTTAGTGCCAGCAGCGACAGGCCAAGGGAAAAAGAAAAGAAATTGAAATGGAGTGGTGGGTGAATTGAAAAAGCGGATAAGGAGGGAGCGGGGTATGTACGCGAGATGCACTCGATGGGTGACGGGCGAGTTTATTAATTTTTTTTATTTTTTTTTTTTTTTTATGTATGCCGGTTTAATTCACTACACTACTGTTTTTTTTTTTTGTCACTTCACTGAATTAATTTAAGCGTTGGATTAACTTTTAATTCAACGAGCGAGCGGAAGAGATTTTAGAAATGGTTTTTTTTTTTCTTTATAGAAAATTTTTAAGAAGCACTTTCGATTTTAGGATTTCTTAGAAAAGAGTTTTGGCGGAAATCGATAGCGCGAGCGCGAGCGTGTGCGGCCGTGATGAGTGCAGAGCGATCATTCTAGCTAGCCGTCTAAAGTTTCGCACGCGAAGTTGGCTGAGGCCCCCTTCCACTCGGTGCTCCTCTACCGCAACGTCCCTGCGGTGTTGATTCGAAGATTTTCCGGGCCGGGGCGTTGGTCTCCATCCGCTCTAGATGACCCAGCCATCGTAGACGATGTGTTTTGACTCTTTTGGCTAGGACGGTATCGCTGTACAGCCCGTATAGTTCAATGTTATATCTCCTCCTCCACTCTCCGTCTATGCAGACGGGACCGTAAATCATCCGAAGAATTTTCCTCTCGAAGCAGCCTTAAGTGTACAGGGTCCATGCTTCTGCACCGTACAGCAGGACTGGGATGATGAGGGTCTTATACATGGACACTTTAGATGCTCGAGAGAGGGGTTTGCTACTCAATTGCCTTCTTAGCCCGAAGAAACAGCGATTGGCAAAAGTTATCCTTCGTTAGATTTAAGCGCTGGTGTCATTGTCTGAATTGATAGCGGAACGCAGGAAGACAAAGTCCCTAACTACCTCAAAGTTATAGCTTTCGATGATGATGTTTTGTCCAAGACGTCGGTGTTGGGTGTCTTTTCTTGATGACAGCATATACTTGGTTGTGCCCTCATTGACTGCTTAACTCGAATACTTACGAAGGCTTCACTGACATCACGCTTTCTTCTACCGATTATGTCAATGTCATCTGCGTATGTGAGTAGTTGAACGAACTTTTGAAAGATTTTACCTCTGGTGTTGGCGCGAGAGTTCTGCACAATTCTCTCAAGTATGATGTTAAAGAAGTCGCATGACAGCGCGTCGCCTTGTTTTAATCGTTTTTTGATATCAAAGGGTGAGGTCTTTGCCGTCGTCATCCATAGTCATCCTGCACAGACTGACGAGTTTGGCAGGGATGCCAAAACTAGACATTGCGCTATATAGCTCGTCTCTATAGATACTCTCATACGCGGATGAAGAGGTGGTGTGTATCGATTTGGAATTCCTGGGTTTTCTCCAAGATCTGCCGCAGTGTGAATTTTTGATCAATGGTGGACTTTCCTGGCCTAAAGCCACACTTATATGTGCCTATCAGATCGTTGACAAAAGGCTTCAGGCGCTCACACAGTACAGAAAAGATCTTGTTTGCGATGTTAAGAAGACTGATGCCTCTGTAGTTGGCACAACTCAGAGGGTCTCCTTTCTTCAGGATCGGGCAAACAATGTTCAGGCTTCATTCGTTGGGCATGCTTTCTTCCGACCATATCTTGCAGATGAGCTGACATGACTCCTAACCAGCTCATCGCCAGCGGATTTAAAAAGTTCGGCAGCTAGGCCGTCTGCTCCGGCTCGAAGCCAATTTAAAAAACGAAATTTTTAAGGTCAAACGAAGGTATGTCTCCCCCTATAGCTCCCAAACGGTATAAAATATAGCGTTGAAATAAATAATAGGCATAGTGCATTTCATGTAAAGCCAAAGCAAATTTGGAATATTCAAAAACAAACGAAGGATTGACCTAAAAACCAAAAAAATATTTTTGAAAATGACTAGACAACGGTTGCATGTCCGTAGAATCTAAGAAAAGTGGCCAATGGAATGCTGATTGTAAAATTGAAAAAAAACCTAACGGTAATTGAAAATGAAAATCTCAATTGTTGTTTTATGGATTATATAAATTTTAAAAATGGTAAAAGAGGTCAATAAAATAATAGTCCTCCCTTCTATTTTTGATACGTTAAGAGGCAAAAATTTTAAATAAATACCGAACGTAGTCCATCTTTTGAAATAAAACTATAAGTGGGGGGGGTTTACAATCCGCTTAGGCGAATCGTTGGATACCCCATCCCAATTGACCACTGTCAAGCTCCGAATTGTGTCATAAATCTTGGTTGTTAAATTTCAGTTTCATTTAACATCAATTGTATTTAGAATTTCTTAGTTAAGAATCTTTTCCCTAAGAAAGGGGTGTGGCATCCACCCCTTCTCAATAACATCGTATTTTTGTTTATATTTTTTATCAGAAGTAGTATAAACGTGTTGATTGCATTTTCATATTAAAAATTTGGTTTATACTTAAAAACGCCCCCAAAAGTGGGCGTGGCAAAAATTTATACACTTGAGTTCATAGCTTACGCACATATCTGAACATTTTATAGTGCAAGTTTTTTTGATTTAAAGCAAATATATTAAATAAAAATCGTTTTTTATAATGCACATTAAGACCACGCCTACAAGAGTCGGTATTCGTTTTTTTAAATGCCAAACACAATACACTTAACCGAGGATATCGCACACCAAATTTCAGCTTCCTGCGACAAATTTGATTTTTCATGCTAATAAGTGAAGTGGGCGTGTCAGTGGGCGGATTTCAAAAAAATTTACACTTTTACTGCTTCGGGACCTAGAAAGAACAGATATCAAGTTCCAAGATCCTAACTCAAAATTTAAGGCCTAAAAACTACGACAGACGGACGGACGGACGGACATGGCTCATTCGACTTACAATTCGATCTCGATCATATGCCCTTAAGGTATTGGGGGTCTACGGTGATTATTTGTCTATGTAACAAACTATGAATCAAACTTAATATACCTCCTATCCTATGGGATGGGGTATAAAAAAGCTGAAGCAGTTTTTAAATAGTTAATGGTTTTCTAGATGCACTTGAAAACACTTTGGTTGACTGACTAAAATGATGCTGCTAGCAAGTATGCATATGTATCGCAACTTTTGGGCCACTTATTTTACATCAACCAAATTTGACGCAGGCACAACCACATGAATGTTAAACAACACAAGAGTTTGAATGCTTAACGCTAAAATTTCAAATTTCATATATATTTATTGAAAATCAGTCATTTTAAATTAAAATTCCTTAAAAAGTGGGCATGATCAATGTAAACGCTAACATTTTTCTACTGCCTCAAAAACAATTACAAAGCAGTGTTAAATACTAAAAATCAGCGTGCTAGCACCATTTAAACATAGCTAAAGTGTGAAAAAAGCATTTTTTTAAAATTGGAGATGGTCGCACAAAACACGCACAGACCGGTTTGGCATATTCCCAGGCCTTTTCAAGAATAACAAAAAGCTGGTTGGTTGTGCCTCTGCCAGGCCGAAAGCCGCACTGTTTTTCCCGTAACAAAGGCTCGATCACAGCTCTGGAACGCCTTTCCAACACCTTCGCGAATACTTTTCCCGGAAGACTTAAGAGAGATATGCCCCTACAGTTGGCGCCATCTCTTCTGTTCCCTTTTTTGAAAGTGGGCGCTATAACTCCTGTTTGCCAATCGCTAGGTGCCTTCCCGCTATCCCAGGCCACCTTAATGACACGTGTTAGCCACTTAACACCCTCTTCTCCCATTGCCTTGAGCATTCCTGGCCGGATTTCATCAACTCCAGCAGACTTGCCAACTTTTAGCGATTTAATCGCTTCAGTAACTTCGTCTACTGTGGGACCATTCTCCGCCCTTATTTCGTCAGCAGTGAGAATGCCATCTTCAGTGCCCTGTTGGGGGTTGAGCAACTCCGAAAAGTGCTCTCTCCATCTGCGCAAGACATCGATCTCATTTAAAAGAAGTGTACCGTCCTTGGATTTAACCCCTTGAATGATATTCAACTTCCTTCCTCTTAGCCGGCGAATGGTCTGCCAAATAATATCTTGTTTGCTGATCTGTAATTGTGCTCCAACTTCTCGCCGAACTTTTTCCATGACTGTTCCTTGGCTGTTCTGACTGCCAGATTGGAAGTCCTTCGCGCCTCATTGTACCGGGCTCGAGAATTTGAGTTTTACATTGGATCCACGCAATGCAGGCTCTCTTCTTCTCTTCAAGCAGTTCTCTCTTTTCACGAATCAATTCTTCGATTTCGAGCGGATATGTTTTACGTACATGGCCGTCGGCGCTAACTGCGTTCTTTTGGGACATATTGCTGTTCCAAGCAGCGCTCTGAATTGCTTCAATGAATTTGTCAACTGCGGTTTCTAACTCGAAAGGAGTTTTCAATGGCACATTCAATCCAACACCCTCTTTACAGTCTTTTCTGAAGGCGTCCCAGTTCATGTTTTTGCTAGCTAATCTAGGAGCTCTTTCTATTTTCGCCAGTCTTCCACCCATCTTCAAGATTACTCCTGAGTGGTCTGAGCAAAGATCATAACACTCTTCAATTCGCGTAAGGTATTTGGAGTACCCTTTAGCGATGAAAAAATCGACAAGGTCAGGCTTTTTATTCCTATCGGTTGGCCAATATGTTGGCTTACCCGTGGAGAAAAAGTCCACCCCACGCTTCATACTATTTTTGTACAGTAATCTGCCTCTTGTTGAATTGCATCGTGAGCCCCAAAAAGTATGCTTCGCGTTAAAGTCACCCCCAATGATAAAATTGGACCCAATGAAGTCACACATACGATCAAGATCGTCTTCTACCAGTCTATATCCTGGCGGGAAATAACAAGATGCAATGTTATAATCTAAACAGTCAATTTTTACACAAACTGAACTGATCTGCATAGAGTCTAGCTTAACTTCTGTGTTCTTAAATCCTCCTCTCGAATTTTGCGAAGGGTGATGTGCATGATCATTGTAACCTTAAAGTTTGGGTGTAAACCCGTTTTAAAGGTGAGTTTCCGTAATCATGCAAATATCAATATTGTTTTTCCGTAGAAATACTTCTAGTTCGTCTATTTTATTCAGAAGGTCGTTTGCATTCCATGTTAGTATTTTAAATAACTGTTTCATATTCATGTTCTCTTGTAATTTTTTCGAGGCTTAAACTCGAGCTTGCTCAGTTTGTCAAATATAACTTTGTTGATTTTAGTCTGATCCTCAAGTTTCTCCAAGATTACAGCGAGGATCTGAGACACTGCATCTGTTGTGGGCGATCTTGCCTTGTTTTCGTTTGCCGCAACCTGTGCGTATGATTTCGGTCCGACCAGTGGTGGTTTCTCCGCTGCACTTGAGCTGGCGCCGCTCTTTTCTGGAGGCAAGTGAATTTAAGTGAAAACTCGATATTTAAAGAAAAATCGGGTGAATTTATATGTGAGGCATGTTCTATCAATAAGGCTCCATTTTTTTTTTAATACTTCTCTCGGGAAATGCGAACTTATAGGCACGCGAGATTTAAGGAGATATTTTACCTTATTTTTAAAAGTTTGCAGTTTTTATGTGTTCGGAAATGTCTATTCTGGTACTGAATTCCAATAGGCCTGCAACTCGCCCTGATTTTTTTGACTCCACTGGCAACTCCAAGACAACTTTTTTGTCCACAGTCAAAAATTTTCCAACTTTATTAAGTCACTCTCGTCTGTTTTCTTAGCTTCTGTGAAGAAGCTATTTTTGCCAATTCCAAAGAGTGTCGCATTCTATTAATGTGCGAATAGCGGGCAAGGCTGAGGACAAGCAAGAGCCAAGTTTTGAAAAGATTAAATGCGTGGGTATGTATCCGGGTACGCTTTAAATCGGTAGTTGTTGTGGCTATTCCTGTCGTTCTTGTTTTTTTCCTTTTAGACTTTGGAAAAATAGCCAACAATTTTTTTGGCTTTTTTCCAAACTTTTTTTTTAGCTTTTTTGCATACATATTTTAAAAATGGAAAAAAATGCCAAAAAATTCAGCAGTTACGCCAAAAAAATTTGGTGTTTTCCTAAAAACACCAAAAATTTGTGGGGAGATTTTTTGGCTTATTCCCATTTTTGTTGGCGTTATTTTCTATGGCGTGATTTCAGGGAGCCAGAATGGGATTAAAGGATGAAATAAGCTTAACTCGATTGTTTCAGGACTTACGGCGTGTTCTTTTGTTAACAAAAATTGATACTAGTATACCTATAGAATACCTACAGAAAAAAATTAATAAATTTAAATTTTAAAGAAATCAAAATTTCGTTGTTTGAAACCATCCTCGCAGATGAATAAGAAGGCATTTTAATTAGCAAAAAGACATTTTTCATGCGTGAAAGTTCGAAAAGTTAGCAAGCAACTTATTCCATGTTCAGAAGAATACGCTACTAGTTTTTTTAACATTAACGTGCACGTTGTAGCTTATTGTAGCTAATAGACATATGAATTGAAGCCAAATTACAAAAGGTGGCAGATTTTAAGTCCAGGGAGGTAGGTTCTTCAAAGTGCTAGGAGGTGGTAGAAATACAACTTAAGTGGGTGGCAGTCCAAGCACTGGTGCGTGCACACACAGGTGGGCTGCTATTGACGGACGCAAAATTTATATACTGTTGCCATAAGTGTTAACAATTATTGGTAGGCACTCTGCTGAGAAATATTAATAGGAATTTTTATACCATGAAAAAAAGAGTATTACAGCTAAAATATATGGTCTAATTTGAAAAAAAAAACGACAAACACGGGTGGAACCAGGAGTCACAAAGCAATTTTCTCTATTATTCTCTCTCTCTCTCTAGATCTTTACTATGCTAGTATTCCAATGCCAGCCTTATCTGAGCTTTGTCAAATAGAATTAACTGAGGAGGGGAAGAGAATCGTTTTGCTCTAAAAAAATACCTTAATTTTGGCAAAAGCTTTTTGAAGCTTAAACTTGAAAAAAAAAATTTATTTTTCATCAAAAATGTTGAAAAATTGATTTGATTTGAATTGATTTGATTTGAATTGAATTTTCCAACTTTTTTTCAGGTTGAAAAAATGATATTTTATGTCAGAATATTATTTATAATATGATTTTAAAATACAAAATTCCGTTAGATTAGACTCAAAAGAATGAGTTTAAAAACGGAATTTTGTATTTTTACGTATTTTTCCTCTATTCGTTAAATAATATATATACACAAAAAAAAAGACCGTCAAGTATGAAGAGATACGCGGAATGGTCCGTAGGCTTTTGTTGAAGGTTATGGTCATCTATATTGCGCAGTTTGTGTAACATTCTATTTATTTATTAAAATTATTTCTGAATATATTTTACAGTCTGTAATATACTTTTTTATATTACAGCAATTTCGATTATTTTTAATTACCGTTAAACTTTTTGATAAATTTTACAACCACCTGTGCTAGCATTTGCTCAAATTCTCAAATTTTGTGAACATGGATTTCTGAGAAAACGGTAAAAATATGCTGTTTTTTATTTCGCTTGTTTGAATGGGCTTAAGAACTTAGGGTCGAAAACGGAGATTTTGAAACGATTTTGATGCAGTTCGCTTGCCTTTAAAACATTACATGCTTCAGCCAAATTTAAAAAAGGTCGTCATAAGAGTCAAGGATCTCGAAATCTTTAAAAAATAGTTTTCGAAAATGTTTTCACGTTTTTCAGTTAAATCTGCGAAGTTTTTGAATATTCGAAGTCTGCTAGTTTTGTATTAAATTTAAGAATATGGACTATGCCCGGTGTTAATTTAAAAATTATACTTTATACCGTTTCGGGGATAGAAGGGGAGACATACGTTCTTTTGACCCTTTTTTAATTTTTTAAATGTTAAATTCATGAAACAAATATTTTGAAGTTTTTTCCCGTAAGAGTTTTTTCCAACAGCACAAGCCTTGGATGTTTTTTTTTAATTCTATGGCCACCGGCTTATGCGTAAACGGTAAAACAAGCTCCTTTTTTATTTCGTTTTTTAAATAGGCTTCTAAAAACTTAGGTTAAAAACGGAAATTTAAAAAAATTTTACGCAGCCTTCCTTCTTTTTGTAAGCTTTTTACTTTAATCGAATCTGAAAAAGATCGCCTACACCGTTAAGCTACTAGAAGACTTTAAAAAATTGTTTTCGAAAATGCTTTTATGTTTTTGGGTTAGATTTTGAAATCTCAGAAGATTTTGAAATTTCAAAATCCGCTACAATTTTCCTTAAAATTTTGAATTATTTCTGACACGTGTGATTTTTTCATAAAATTCCACCAAACAGCACCGGTGATAAGGGGGACACACACACACGTTTTTTCATGCATTTTCGCGATTTTTTTCGAAAATGCGTCAAAACTTCAGTACTCAAACTGTTTTTAAAAAATGTGACCTAAGCACTTGGTTTACTTTGAGTTGCTTTGTACGTGTGTTCAATATTGATTTTGAGCAATAACCCGCTAAAAGTTATGGCCTCCAACACTTTGAAAAACGTCATGCATTTTCGACTCTTCATTTCTCAAAAACGTTTTGATATTTTCGAAAAGTTTTATTTTTTGATTAAAGCTTTGTACTTCTTAAACCTAAGTTTCGTTTTTCTAGTTCTTGCCTACTAAACTTCTTGAAAAAAACATTGAAAAACATTAAGTCCATTTTCAGATGAAATCCCAAACTGTAATTAAACCAAATAATGGTGCCTAAAAAAATTGCCCTCTTTGGATTCTCTATTTCCGCAGTTTATACGCAGACCAAATTTTGTCTCTCTACGACTTACCGTTCAGAAGTTATAAAGCGATTGGACGGACGGACAGACGGAAAACGTAGTGATACCATAAGAGGTCCTTTTTCCATTTTTGGACGGACCGCTAAAAATGTATTGAGCAATAAATGAATGAATGCGTTTTTTTGAACCTAAAATAAAAGCCTTTGAATCTAAGTACATTTTTTCCCTCGAGAATCTCTTTCTTGATTTTACGTAAAAAGTAATTCAATTTTTTACAACTTACCGTTCACAAATTATAACCGGTGCGAACTATTTGTCCAAGCAGATTAATCCTAGAGAAGTTATTTCTTTCCCCCTGGAAAATTACCGTTTTAAAGCAAAGGAGAAAGATAAAATAAAACTTTAATCAGAATATATCAACATTATGTATTAAAGGGCAAGTTAATACAATCGAAAGAGAAATCCCTTTATCGGTTGAAAGATTTAGAATTACATAATGATAAACGAAAAAATGTCCTACTAATTTATTTTAGTCTTTAAATGAAAGAGAAGTTAACGATGTGGCTGTACTCTTGTTTTCTGTAGCAGAATCACGAAGGTCTTGGTTTATGCAGTCCGAGTTACCCTCTTCTCGCCAAGTTTCTTGCCTTTCAAGACACTGTAGTCCAAACAAATCATCCTGGCTTTGTTTGGGTCGTACTAAAAACACGCTTTGCTTTAGACGCAAGGAAAAAAAGCAGCGTTATTATCGTAAAATAATGTGGTTAAAAAAACCTTACTTTGACTTCTTTGGTTGTTAGCATATCCATTTTATCATATATAATTGCATGAAGTCCCATACTCTTAAGTAGCTGAATGGTATCCTTGCTGTTGTTATCATCACCCCAGCAAAACACAATTAATCCTCTGTCTTTTGCCAAATTAATCTGAAATTATAAATCCTTTCGCATTATCACTGATACTATCAACTTAAAATGTAGTCAACAATAAAAAAAATATACCTGACTTGGGTCTCGCAACAGATCCTCAGTATGCGCAACAATGCCCAAGAGCTCCATCGCAAGTGAGTTACAGACTGCAGCTTCAATTGTGTTTCCGCGAGGATCCAAAAATTTTTTATATTTTGTCGTTACACCAAGAGTTAGAAACATTACTGGATATAGGTTTTGCTTGAATCTCAACATTGAGCAAATATCTGGATCAAAACATGAAAATACAAGTCGACGACCTGCTGCTTTTCGTAACACAACATCAAGAATACAGTCAACATATAAATTTCTGTCTACAAGATGTTCAAAGTGTTCTTCCATCGTTCCATCAGCGAGTTTTTGAGACCATTTAATCTCGATGTTAAAGCCAACATGCGGATCAATAACTTCCAAAACATCAGATAACTGTGGAAATGGTTGATGTTCTTGAAGATCGTCGTTATAGAAAGAGCGGGCTTCCTTTGAACGTCCTTCCTCTACATGGTAGACCTAAAGTTGTGCACAATTTATTGGAGTACTTTTTTTATTTAAGCTTTCTCTTGTTCGTTTACACTTACTTTTAGATTTTTTAATTGGTCTAGAGATAGTTCACGCATAGGGATTTCTAAATAGTTATCTTGTCCATTAGTTTTTGACTTTAGTGAAACATACACCATAAAATCGTGATATATAACAGGCACGAGGTCCTTACTCAACTGAACATCAAATTCAACCATATCAGCACCGTGAGCAGCTGCATTTTTTATGGACGTTATCGTATTTTCACGAATGACAGAGTCTTTTGCTTTGAAACTAGTACCAGATCCGCGATGTCCAACATCCAAACCAGTCCATTTTCTATTCCAGTAACGTTGATAAGACACTTTCATGTCAAAATTATAAGATTGAAAGGGTTTAATTATTAAATATCCTATTTGCATCATTCCGAGAGGTCGATGTTTTGATGCGCATGTTATTGGAACTTCCAAATTTCCCTCAGACCGTTTTAGTAAATTCGGAAGAATGTAGTGATAACCCAAATGAGTTGGGGGTTCATCTATAGAGGCCTTAGATCTGTAGGCGTATAGATCAACTAAGTATGCAGTGCTTTCAGGATCCGCAATAGATAAACTAAAAATTACTAAGTCGTCTTCTCCACACGAAATCCCAAATTGAGATTGAGTTTGAATAACACTCTCATTATACTTTAATTTGGCAACCTCACAAAACCCAAATGAAGGCACATCAGAGCCATTTTCTCTAGTATCATTAGACAAAGAGTCTTCCAAAGACGATACAGCAAATGTGTGTTGGTTATTGTCTCCGTGTATCCGAAGATTCATACATGTTACTTTAACATAAAGCAACCTCTTCTTCATTTGTTGCTTCCATTTGAACGGAGCATTAAAAAACTTAAGTTGTACTATTGTTTCGAATGTAAGCCAACCACGGTCAATTTTCTCAAGTCCATTTAAATAGCCGAATGTGTCTCTTTGTAAAGTGGTTTTTTCATTGCATTCCTGGATCGTTCGAGCCTCTAAGTGCGTTTCCCACTTTCGAATAATTATTTCTTCCGTGCAAGAGTCAACACCACAAACAAGATAACGATACCTTACCGCTTGATTTCGGGGCACCCTTATAGTTGCTGTCCAGTTGTTTGTTCCTTTAAATTTAAGAATTATAAAATTGAATAAGAGTTAAGAAAATTATGCATTAACATAAAACGGGCATTTTAACATAAAGGGGCACAGGAGAAATATAACACAAAAAAAAACTAAAACTAAACTTAAAAACTTGCAGCTCAGAGGAGCCATCGGCTGACCCCTCTTACAATCATGTATTCTGTGTGCGTTACATTTTTACATACATGGAAGGGACCTATCATTTTTTGGCGACACCGAACGGCGAATTGAGAGGACTTTCATGACAAATTATAGTCTTGGAGGGCTTGTCGGACCGCGGAGGTGGGAAACCGTGAACTTTTATTGCCCCGGTCGGGATTCGAACCCGGGACCTGGTGAACAGTGATCCTGCACACTAAGCACTGCACCACGGCACCCAAAAAATAAATATAATTTGATATATATAAAATAGAGAAATAATAATGGCAGACTCCCAAGACTTCAAGGGTATATGCTCGATAACGAATTTTAAGTCGAATGAGCTATGTTGGTCCGCCCGTCCGGCCGCATGATACCAATTTAAAAAAAAAGAAACTACGTATTCAGACATATGTATTGGTATTTCAGATCCTTGAGGAAGCTTCATAGCTGCCTCATGTTTTCGACTCTTTACTTCATTTTTTGATATCAAAAATGAAATTTCCGAGTGCACGATAAAAATCTGGAGTGCTCATATATATGTCACAGAATATGGAATGAAGTAAATTTTTTTAAATATGCTCTATTCATATCAAAAACACTTCTCACAAGTAAAGCTGAGTTCACTCGACAATTAACAATAGACAATAGACTTACGACAATCCACAAAGTAAGTGTTGGATTAAAAATTGATTGTATGCGCCTAGCCTACAATTTAAGAAAACATACCTTGTTGTTCAGTAAACATCCGAGACGATGGTATCAGACATTTCTGCATTGTCTTTTTTAAAATATAATAGACTTAAAAGGTAAAAAGAAAAGTTAAAATTAGTTGCTTTACACTTTTTCGATGAGATTCCTCAGTCGTTGTCAATTGTTTTATTTTCTATTGCTGATAAATATAGAAACCTGTAAGTGTCAATTTTCAACCCAGGGTCAACTTCTCAACAATTTTTGCTGTGTGTGTTGTTTTCTTCACATACCTACAAGGGCACCTACATTTTTTGCTGAATCCGAACGAAAGTTTTTCAAGACAAATGTTACCCTCGGAAGCTTTGTCAGACCCTAGCGGAGGTGAGGGTCCGTGAAAAACAACGGATCTTTTTTTCATGACGAAGGTAGGATTCGAGCCCAGACCTCCGGCGTAGTAAGCACACAAACTAACAACTACGCTACGGCACCCCACAGTGACTTAAGTACAGTAGCCGAAATAAGTATAAAGAGACTCATTGTCACACTGTTTAATTTGACGTGGAGGCTTAACGCCTGAACATTATGCATACATAATGTTTCTCAAACTTGTAGGTTAATCCATTTTCTCTCGAACAAAGCCAAAATGGTACCGGTATCTACAATAGAATTTCAGAAACAGGGTGATTCGTCAGAATAAACTAAAAAAGCAGGTCAAAAACTGCGAAATAAGTATAAAGACACTCAAGATATTTCAATTTTGTTGCAAGTTTTTCTAATTTTTTTTGTTTTAAGTGTGTTAAAATATTAAAGCGGTATTTTTTAAGGAAACGTGATCACATTGGAACCTAAGACCTTATTAAAAAATTACTTACTTAGCAACGCTTCTCGGAACTCATTTGATACCGAAAGAAAAGATCAATTATTAAAAACACATGGAACTTAGTGTATCAAACTGTTCAATTGTGATGAAAATAAGGTGATCTATTTCTGTTATCTGTTTATGAAAAAGTTAGAAGTTCTGATCGACTACGACGTTTGAATTTTTGCACCTAAGATGCTGTTTCTCACTATGCAAGGCGAAATAAGCTGTTAACCGATCTGATAAATCGGAACTAAGATCTTAGTAGTCCAGAACCAGTAACTCCCGTTGCACGAAACTCATGAAAAAAAAACACATTTGCAACAGTATCTAATTAGGACGTCGTCTTAAGTTTTTCAAGGGATCGCATTGTGGTAGAATATTTCGTCTACAAATATTTTCCCAATCAGAGTCGTAACACGATCGCAGGTGACAATATCCAAGCATTGCCAATCTGGCATGCTGTTCACTGTGAGAACATCGTTTCGCTGACACAGCCAAATTGCATTTGTCTTATGCTCTCTTGCTCGACAAGTGAACACTCACCTGCGACGTGCTAATAAATTGTCGCATAGACAAAATGATTGCACCACATTCTGTTCATCCGGTGAAAAAATTAAATAAAAGTCGTGTTTCTATAAGTAGCCCTTTTTCTCTGTTAACTATTGATATGCCCTGTGACATCAGTGTATGTAATATTTTATCCTTGCAAATTAATAAAATATCAAACATATGTTCAGTGTCATCATTTACGAAACCATCATTTACCAAAATGTTCTAAAATTCAAACGTTGTTTAATTCTGATGATAAAATGATGCAAAATGATAACAAATGATAAAAATATAGCATACATAGCGTGACCACCTGTACCAAAAATCAACGCCGTGTACCCAAGAAAATCCTCGGTACACATAAATGTTCAAAGAAAATTCGGGTACCAAAATTAATTGTAATTTTAAAACAAAAACAGAGCAAGAAAATTCAAAAACCGTGACAATACATCCTAAAGCATAAAATATTTTAATAATTTTATTAAAGTAATGCACATTACTAATAAATAAAATTAAGATTTTTATACCCGAACGGGGGTGTATTAATTTTAATGCATATTTTGTAACACAGTGAAATAATCATCGTATACCCTTAAGACCCGTGGGGTGCCGTGGCGTAGTGGTTAGTGTGTGTGCTTACATGCCGGAGGTCTGGGTTCGATTCCTGCCATCGTCACCTGAAAAAAAAAAGACTTGTTCTTTTCACGGCCCCCACCTCCGCGAGGGTTTGACAAGCCCTCCAAGAGTATTAATTGTCTTGAAAAACTTCTCAAAGTGCCGTTCGGATTCGGCAAAAAATTGTAGGTCCCCTTGTATTTAAAGAAATTAACACACCAGCATACATTGTTGAGAAGTTGGCCCTGGTTCACCTCGAGCTGTTGCGCCACTCTATTTATTTATTTATTTTATACCCTTAAGACCTGATCGAGACCGACAGGTGAATCGATTAAGCCATGTCCATCCATCCGTCCGTCCGTCTGTATGTGTAAAGGTTTAAGATCTTCAAAATCAAGTTAGAGAGCTGAAACTCAGTACACGGCTAGATTCTTTTGCACAGACAAAGCGTGAAAATTGGCTTAATCCGTAACCGGCTACGGCCACTTCTCGCTTTAATGCAAGACAACCTCTATTTAACATTTTCTTTCAAAATGCCTTTTAGTCAAGTTTGACAAGGCACAGGAACTTAAATCTTGGTACTGAGCAATATTGGCTCAAGAGCTTAAACAAGGCAAAAATTGGACCGCCTACAATATCGACCATGCAAAAATCATATTTAAGTTTTCCCAATACAAAGTTTTGAGCTCCGCCCACTTTGAAGGGCCGTTTTAAGGAAAAAACTGTTTTTTTCTTAAATAATTTTCGCTTTTAACGTAATTTCTCATGATTCTAACGAAATTACAATTAATTGATTTTGATTTTAACCCCATACCCACTTTTGGGGGCGTGGCCTTTTTAAATTATATATGAATTCGGGCCAAGAAACTTTAAGATTTAGTGTTACATGGTATATAGGGTTGGGTATATAGAAGTTTGTCACAGACAAACTCTTGCACTTACTCACTTGTTTAATTTTATTTGTGTATTGAAATTGGCTTTTCAAAAAGTTGGTCACCCTAATAAAACACCTCTCACAAAAAACTCAAAAAGTAGTGAAAATGAACGGTGAAATCTCGAAACAAAAAGTAAAAGAAAAAAAACGCACAGAAAACGCAGAAAAAAATATTTAAAAACAGCCGTGAGCTAAAAGGAAAAATTAAAGAAACAAAAAATCGAAAATTGGCTTTTCAAAAAGTTGGTCACCCTAAAAAAACACCTCTTACAAGAAACTCAAAAAGTAGTGAAAATTAACAGTGAAATCTTGAAACAAAAAGTAAAAGAAAAAAAAAATCACACAGAAAACGCAGAAAAAAATATTTAAAAACAGCAGTGAACTCAAAAGGAAAACTAAAAGAAACAAAAAATCCCGAACGGAAAACGTTAAAAATAATAGTTTACAACAAAAGTGAACTAGAAAAAAATATATATTTAAAACAAAAAAGGGAACAAGTTTACCGTAGGTCCAAGTGGAATTTAGTTGTTATTTTTTTGCTTATATATGTACTTCAGTGTCCTGATTACGAATATGTCATTAAAAATTTTCGGTCTCATTTAGTTAAAAAGTTATAGCTATTCAAAGTTTCAATTTTTCCACACAAAGTACCTCATCTTAGACTTTTAATTTGTGCCCAAGAGTATGCTATAGAAATATGACAAGATTCGCTGTAAAACAAATTTGCTTTTGGAGACAATAGTGTTTGGGTTCGCGGGTTTAGCCGCTCACGCGACTTCGTCTGGCAGTTGTCTGACAGGCGCCTATGGCCATTTACGGGTATGTTAAAGTTGCACTCTTTTTGAACTCCTTTGGCTTTTAATAGTATATTCGGAATCAGGACACCCAAATCCATATTTTAGGACAAAAAAAATCCAATACATTCCAGTTGGACCTACGGTAAACTTATGCCCAAAAAAGAAGCAAATACCACTGAAATACGCAAAAATTAATAGTATTTACAAGAGTTCAGTTAACTTGCAGTGAAAACTTGGAACTCTTGTTTTCCATCCGTGGCCTAGTGCATTTAATACCAACAATTTGTCAACACCGCACAAAATTCATAAATGAGACGGCGTTCAAAGTCACTGGACGAGGGAACAACAAGATCGGGAAGAGTGTTCAAGAGCGTAAAGACAACAACAGCAGAAGAAGATCTACAGAGGCAGCTTAACAAAATAGAAGAACTACAAAAGAAGAAGAGGATAGCATTGAGTAAGTGTACTGAACAATTTAGAATAGATTTAAGTAATTTTAAAAGCGATATTGTTAGTGCATTCACAAGCAGAAGAAACAGAACCAAGTCCCTTAAGGCAATTAAGTCTATCGCCGCGAATTGTGGATCTTGGGAAAGTTATAAAAAATCTCTGTTCCAAAAATCTCTATTCCGAATCTCCTTCACCATCTCGTCCTACAATGAGTTTCGAAAAGGTCGCACGTCTCGTATCCACATTAATTCCTATTTTCTCTGGTGCTCCCCACCCAGACTTAGCTTAAGAGCTACAGACATTTATTGGGTGTTGCAAACAAGTTTTGCAATGTTTAGAAGAGGGCGAAAGGATACAGGTTTTACTTTAGTTACCAGTGCCACTCAAACAATTTTCAAGTTAGAAGATTTGGAAACAGTCCTGAAGTCTCCTCCCACGGAAAACTTACATCCAAATTACAAATGATCTTAGACAGTGTAAGCAATTACACTTCGAAGATTTAGCCCAATGTGGAGTCAGGCTAAAAAAATTACTTAACACCTGTAAGGGTGAAGCGGTGGCATATATGGAAACGTATCTGGTGGTATCACAAAGGACCTAGAGGTAGCCGCAATATATTCCTTTAAAATTGGGGTGCTAAACAATCAGGTTAAGCAATATCTCCTAGGGCTGGATGACACAACTGTAGATGAAGTTGTGCAAAAAACCCTTAAACGCGAAATTTTTGATCCTCCTGTGTCTAGTATGTTTTTCTGTAGTCCACCAAGCTATTTCACCAGCTACTTCAAAACAACCCGTATATTCCTTTCTTTGGTGGACAACCACCTTATAAATTATTTCTTTATATAACAATGCCTATAGTCCTGGTTATAATGACCCGTCGTTGCTTGGCAACCAATTTTCCGCCCACACCGATTTTTCTAACAGCTGCCAAACCCTCCCCGCGACTCATTATGGAAACTTAAATATAATGTCTGGCATGAGACAAAATACGACAGGCACTACACCGAACAGAAATTTTGGTGAGCCTCGTATAAGATGTGGATTTTGTAACAAGGTAAACCACAGTTATTCGGAATGTCGAACAAGGAAAACTAAACCTTATTGTCCTATACGCGCAGTGTGTTATACGTACGGGCGTAATGCAGTTACCAGTAGCAAAAATAATCAAGCCCTTATACCTCCACCGAATACTTCTTCTGTTATGGCAGTTAATGAAAGAAACAATGCCGAAAACAGAAGGGCTTAGAAATGTGACTTCTGTTTAAGAGTGGGGCATGTGACAGAAAATTGCTGCACAAAAAAGCGCTGGGACGAAAAAACTTCTATGGCTACTGGCTTGCAACCATGAAAAAACTAAAAAGCTGTTGGGTGCAGGAGGCAAATACTGTTCCCTCACTCAACGTACCTTTAAAAAAACTAGGAAATGAAAAAGACAGTATTGTGTCGATTACATTAGATGTAGGATGGAATGCTGAAACAACATTTCTGGTTGACACAGGAAGTGTTATAAGTTTGATTAACGTAAACGCGTTAAGATCTGAGGTAGTGGTCAATGAGAATGACAACATGGAACTCAGTGGAATATTTTCTAAAGGCACTACACTAGGTTCGGTAGAATCAACAATTCTAGCAGATCCGAGCGTAAAGTGTAAGCTAGCTCCTATATGCCATGCAGAAAATTCCATCGCTTCTTTGTAATGGCATTCTCGGGCAGGATGTACTGTTCCACCATACAAACATTGAGGGTCCAAATAAAATGTTAAGGTTTCTAAAAAATACTAGCATATTCGATGGATGTCAACACTCAAAGGGGAATAGCCAACATCGCGAAATGAAATCAATACCAACGATCTGTTCAAGGCAAATCCCACCTTCGCACGGTGCAGCTGAGAATGAAAATGAAACTATATCTCCAATTATCCCTTTAACCAAGTTACATAAAAATATGTCGGCTAAAAATACAACGCTGCCAATCGACACTAAAAATATAAAAAAATAAATTTAATAAGAATTTAATAAGTTTCTGATTTTGACGATACTATTGTAAAACATAACACTTCTAGAGATAACGAGGAAACAAGACTCGGTAAGCTTTTTCGCGAACTATCTTTAGACAAAAATCTCACCACCGAAGAACTAGAATCGATTAAAGCTATCTGCGCTAAGTTCACTAATATATTTCAATTAAAGGGGAAAATCTCACGCATACCAATGCTGTATTTCACAAAATCCCTACTGATCCAAGTAAAGGACCGGTAAATACAAAACATTACCGGCTTCCTCAATCTCACAAAAATATAATTAATGAACAAGTTAAGCAGATGTTGGAGTCAAATATAGTCACGGACATTAAACATCTCTTTAATGTCCGTGAAAGAGTCCACTGCTAGTTGTGCCTAAAAAATCTGATAGCAACGGAAATAAAAGGTATATAGTTGTAGTAGATTTTAGAAAACTCAATGACCTAACAGTAGGTGTTGCTTTTCCGCTTCCTAGAATTGAAGAGATAATAGATCAGTTAGATCTCGAGACCATTACTCTTCCAACAAGCGTCAATGCAGTCACAAGTGCTCAAGCTAGGTACTCTCAAACTGATTCCTTCTCCCCTAGCGACGAGCACGTAAATACACAAAATAAATGCGATATAAATAACACCGAATGTAAAAACGATAGTAATTTACATTCCTTCAACAATAATAGCGCTAGCGGAGATGACCAGTCTTCTTCTTTTTCATTTAGGCGCGAGGTTATAATCTGAAGTGATGGATTATAACCCTCAAACTCTACTGCATTCCTATAATGGTCCTCTTTTGGGGTGCGCCGATTAGACCACAGAATATACCGTGAGTGAGGCCAAATAAATTCTGCTGTCGTTGCATTTATGTGATTCATGAATGTTTAGGCCTTCCTCTCCTTCGCGATTCCGCTGGAATGTTGATTGAAATTGCCTTTTTGACGGGGTTCGTAGGATCTCTCCTTTAAACGTGGTAATACCAACTGAGCCGGTCGTGCTCCATTTTTCTGGAGATAGGTTCTTTTACATAAAGGCCTCCTCAGATCTTCGTACTTCTTATTCTATCCCGCTTTGTTACTCCTGCTGTCATGCAAAGCATCTTCATCTCAGCTGCAGCTAATTTGCTCTCATATTTCTTATACGCTGTGCAACATTGTGAACCATATGTAAGCGGCGGACGCACAACTGCGGTGTAGAGCTTTCCTTTCAGCTTAGGGGGCATTTTTCGGTCACAGAAGATGGCGGAGTTTTCTCGCCACTTCATCCACCCCACGCTTACGCGATGATTGATGGTCATCACAGTTTGCTTTGCTATTTGGGAAGCACCTTTACATTCAATGTCGGGAATAGGTTCGGGTGGGTCAGAGAATGGGCAGCATGAGTACTCTGTCTTCTTTTGGCTAATACGATACCCGTTCCCCTCTAAAACATCCATCAGCGACGATGACCAGTATTTGGATGAAATCAGCTCAATCGATCTTTCAGTTAAGAATGGCACTCAAAGTGTTTTCTTAACACAGCAGGAAGAAGTGAGTGAAGTTTTAAACAAATACCACAATGTCGCCACATTGTGGTATTTGTTTAAAACTGTGGTGTTTGTTTAAAACTGGGTGGCCATCAGGGTGTTCTGAAAACTTATTTACGTATAAGACCAAATTACAAACGGAAAAATAGGTTTTCGGATATCAAAAAATACGTTAAGGCATACAAAAAGTGCCAAATAAACAAAAAGTCTCGGCACACCTTAATGCCAATGATGATATCCGCAAGATCTAGGAAGTCAATTGAAAAAGTTTTCATGGACATAGTTGGGCCCTTACCCACTGCAATTCAAATGAGGATTCATTTGAATTGTGGATTCAAGTTCAAACAAATTCATACTCACTTTTCAAAATGATTTAACCCGTTTCGAGGATTGTTATGCGCTCCCAGATATGGAAGCAGGAACTGTAGCTAGAGTGTTTTTTGATTAGATAATCAGCAGGTATAGACAGTACCCCAGCAGTTATTGACGGACCGGGGAGCTAAGTCTGTAAGTTCCTCAATGTTCGAAAAATCGAGACCACTGCTTACCATCCGCAGACAAACGGACCATTGGAACACGCTCACGGCCCATTAGCAGAGTATTTAAGATAGTTTGCAAAAAACACCCCAGCTAATTGGAATGAATGGCTCCATCAAGCTATGTTTGTACATAATAATTCTCCACACGCTAGTAAAAAGTTAACCCCAATGGATGTCCTTTTCGGTTTTACTCTACTCTTCTATATATGATCATGGAAATTATTTTCTTGAAATAGAAAGAGAACATCGAGAAGAGTAAGGCCAAATCGAAAGAGTATTTCGATAGAAAGGTAAATCCAAAGTCTTTCAAAGTGGGTAATAAGGTTCTTCTTCAGGATATGAGTAGAGAGAATGACCTTCTTCCCTTCTTTACTGGCCTTTTCGAGGTCAAAGCGATACATAACAGCGTTAAAACATCTATTATGCAAAAAAACAAGTTGAAGAAGGTTCACAACAACCGCCTCAAACACTTTTTTGAAGCTGTTAGTTAGAAAAAAAATTTTTCTGTTACCTCCCAAGTAAGTCAAATTTAATATACAAATTTATATGTAGGAATTTTAGTTTTATTAATTTCTGATTGATGTTATCTTTTTCACTTTGGGTACATTCTCGCTATATTCTTATCAATTTTCTGTTAGTTATATCCCATTTCCAACCACACTTTATGTCACGGGAAGGCCCATTTCTTTTACCTTATCTCGAACTCGAAGCCTACTTGAAATTTCCAAATCCAAACCAATATTCCAAACATCCGATGCGGAAATAATTCATCCTGAAATAATTCCCTTGCAACAGCAATCGCGCTCCAAAAGCGTGCACATAGTTTAAAATTATGCAAGGATTGGTTTATTTTAGTTTCAGCAATAGCGATATTTTATATTTTATTTTATAATCGCTAATTTTGTTCACTTTTATAATTAAAAAAAAAGTGAACAAAAACGAAACAAAAAATATCTTTGTTATCAATCAATATTAGACTAATAACTGTTAGGTTAAAGTTTTATTTGGGATTAAAAAGTAAAAAACATATTGTACTGACACAGCAAAATTGCGTTTGTCTGATGTTCTCACGCTCGACAAGTGAATATGGACCAGCGACGTGTTAATAAATTGTCGAATAGACAATAGAATCGAACTGAGGGATGTTCCGTTGACTGAGAACGAAATTGTGTGCGAGACAGTGGTCAAAGTCATTGCCCAGGGCGTGATGACGTAGACTTTTGCTATAGAAAAAAAAGAAAGGCAAATCGACTGGCGTTGTTGTAGTAAAGCTGCGGAGCAGACAAATGAAGGAGCGCATACTAACTGAGGTTTATGCGAAGAAATCACCTGTAAATGCTACAAAAAATTTTTTAATCAACGAGGGAAAAATTTTCGTCAACGACTGGTTTTCAACTGAAGCAAAAATTTTTCTTAACGAGGCGAAGAAGGTGAAGAGGACTTTGAATTACGAATTTCTTTGGGTGCGGCATGGGAGGATCATGAAGCGTTCGCCTGGTATGCAGATCAAATTTATCAAAAGCATAAATGATCTTAATCACTTGGATTAAGACATTTGTTATATTCTAAATTTTTTTCTTATCTATACTTATATGACATCCATAAATGAGTTTTTTGATCTGTGTGCTAGTAATGGTAATAATGAAACAATAATAGGCTCAAATTTCGTGTCAATAAGTGATGATTTTACCATCCTTTACTTAAACATTAGAAGTATGAGTAAAAACTTTGGTAATTTTTGTTCACATTTGCAAAATAGTTTTGTTGTTCTACCTCAAATAATTGTTTTGTCAGAAATTTGGGTGTTTAACCATGAGTTATGCTATTACCAAATCCCTGGATGTACTCCTTACCCAAATTGTAATGAAAACTATAAGGCAGGTGGAGTAGTTGCGTTTGTTAAAGATTCCATATGCGTTGAGAGTGCCTATTCACCGGAAATTGAGAGTGCCGATATTAAAGTATTGAGAGTAGTTATAGATAAATTTGTATTGGATGTTGTGAATTTGTTTCTAAAGAATGTTTTCTTAATGATTTTGAGAATGTTCTATCTCGCGTAAGCAGTCCCAATGCTTTAGTTATAGGTGATGTTAACATCAATATTCCAGGACTTCCTTCGAGCAGTGATAGTTACCTTACCATTTTGTTTTTCATGGGCTTTGAGTCTCTAGTTAAAACTCCAACTTGGGTAACTCTAAGTACTGAATCGTGTATCGATCATATGTTCATAAGGAGTAGAAATATTTCTAAGGTTCGATCGTTTTTGTTAGAGTGGGCTTAACAGATCATTCTGCATTAGGTGTCTCATTCACTGATCTGTTAAGATTGAAAAACGATGCAACTAAAGTAAGTTCTCGTTCTGGTAAATACGATCGGCCTAAAATAAATTTTGCGAAGCTAATCGAATATCTTGGAGCACAATTCTGGGAGCAAATTTATTTTTATGAGTGCCCCTCACTAGCTTTTGATAAGTTTCTTGATGTCATTGCTGATGGTATAGAAAAGAGTAAATACTTCCAGCATAGGCGCCCACTTAACAAAATTAAGCCCTGGATGACAGACTCTCTCTGCAATCTAATTGAGGACAAAAACGCATTCTAGCGCAAAAATAAAAATTGTTTTTATATTCCGACTGCAAAAGAGCACTACCACATTCTAAGTAAACGCATCCTTGCGCAATGTAGTTCTCAAAAAGAAAATTACTACAAGAATCAGTTAAATGAAAACAGATTTAATCATTCTGCATTAGGTGTCTCATTCACTGATCTGTTAAGATTGAAAAACGATGCAACTAAAGTAAGTTCTCGTTCTGGTAAATACGATCGGCCTAAAATAAATTTTGCGAAGCTAATCGAATATCTTGGAGCACAATCCTGGGAGCAAATTTATTTTTACGAGTGCCCCTCACTAGCTTTTGATAAGTTTCTTGATGTCATTGCTGATGGTATAGAAAAGAGTAAATACTTCCAGCATAGGCGCCCACTTAACAAAATTAAGCCCTGGATGACAGACTCTCTCTGCAATCTAATTGAGGACAAAAACGCATTCTAGCGCAAAAATAAAAATTGTTTTAATATTCCGACTGCAAAAGAGCACTACCACATTCTAAGTAAACGCATCCTTGCGCAATGTAGTTCTCAAAAAGAAAATTACTACAAGAATCAGTTAAATGAAAACAGATTTAATGTTAAGCGGCAATGGAAAGTTGTGAATGACCCTTTAGGGAAGTCGGCTGTTGAAGGCGTCATCAAATCCTTAAGATTTTCTGATAATCACAATACATCCGATGAACATGAGATAAGCAATGGTATGAACTTGTTCTTCAAAAATGTAGCTCTTAAATCGAAGCCAGACTCTGGTGGATTAGATCATGACAATTTCCTTCCGGAAAATCAACTACATTCATTCTATTTTGCTCCTGTCGATGAAACTGAAGTTACTAAAGACATATCCCGGCTCAAGCCTAAGCACTCTTCGGGATTAGATAATATCAATACTATTACTGTTAAAAAAATCAGTATCTTAATAACAAAACAAGAGCTTTCAAGCTGAAGTGTTTCCTGAAGTTCTTAAAACAGCTGTGATTGTTCCCATATATAAAAAGGCGACATATGCGATCCGAATAACTATATGCCGATACCGCTGACCTCAGTCTTTTCAAAAATCTGAAATGATTAAATTTATAAAAAAAGTACAGGCTTATCA
This sequence comes from Neoascia interrupta, assembly GCA_947623515.1. Lineage (NCBI taxonomy): Eukaryota > Metazoa > Arthropoda > Insecta > Diptera > Syrphidae > Neoascia > Neoascia interrupta. The sequence continues at coordinate 226,474,559 of OX392462.1, forward strand.
GCGAATCGCAATTCGGTTTCCAAGAAAAGATATCTACATTCCTGGAAAATATCTATGAAGGAATCGACAATAACAAAAAAACGTCTGCCATGTTTCTTGATTTAACTAAGGCATTTGACTTAGTCAACCAAAATGTACTTCTAAAATTACTGGAGAGGCTAGGTTTTAGATGCAACATTCTAAAATGGATTTCATCTAGCCTTTGCAACAGGAAGCAGCACGTACGTATTAACCGAACTCTAAGTGAACTATTGCTATCTACCCAAGCTGGCGTCCCACAAGGATCCGTGCTTGGCCCTCTGCTGTTCCTACTGTACATGAATAGTATATTCAAATTGCGCCTTAACGGTAAGATTACTGCTTATGACTTAGCTCTTTCCTTCCACGGCTCTAGCGTACCGGAATTAGTGCACCAAATGATATCTGATCTAGCTCTGCTTGGTAAATGGCTAAGGTATTATCACATGATCCTTAGCACTAAGACCAAGGTCCACCCGTCTGTACTTAATGGTGTTAAGCTTCATGCTTTTAACTGCCATGTTTTAACTGCACAGCCTTAGAATCCGTCTCGGGATTTCGATATCTGGGTGTTACGTTGGATAGCAAATTGAGCTGGAAACCGCATATAGCAATTTTAAAGAAAAGCTTGTATTTTGGCTTAAGCAAGATTTACCATCTAAGATGGCTGGTTCCCCCTTACCTTATGACGACAATATATTACGCACTAATAAATTCTCGCATTGAATATGGTATATTCTGTTGGGGTGGTGCTTCTGTTAGTAATCTCCAGCCGCTTATAACAGCCCAAAAGAAGAACGAATAATGCTTTTAAACCCTAATAGAGAGAATTCACTTTCTTTATTTATTTTTGCTAAGATACTGCCCCTCCAACAGTAGGGGCAGTATCTTAGCAGGTTCTAGGCAGGTTCTGAGATTGTTCTACCTTAGGTGTGGTTACAATAGATAAAAATCAAAAAAAAAAAATTTATACTCTTCGGTCATCGTCGTCAGTGACCGTTCCTCGAGTTAGAACTGAACATTGAAGACGATTTACTACCAACATTGCTCCTTTTCTTTATAACAAGTTGCCACTGGATATACGCAAACAAGTGGGTTCTAAAGCGAGTTTCTTGAGCTCGTTAAAAAAAATTCCTACTCTCTATATCCGATATAGGTGCTTTAACGCAAGTAATATCATAACTTGTTTTGACTTGTTTTAATAACTTTTTTTTCACCATTCCTCGCTGATCCTGTTCTTGTCTTACCCAAATAATTTCTTAACTGTTTTCCCAATATAAAAAACAAAAAAACGCGTCCCCTCTCTTTGTCGGCTTCTAAATTTCTATTCCTGAATTGAATTATATCTAAATTATTTATGATAAATAAACACTTACTACTGGTTCTTCTAACCACAAAGTGTTAGTTTCTTCTTTCTTTCTTAGTCACAATACAACTCTTGGTTAAATATTTAAAAGGATTAAAGCTAGAATATTAAGTAAATGCGTGTTATGTCAATAGACTTATGAAAACTTTTTGTACTGGAAATGAAATGGAAATAAACTAAATCGAATCGAATAATGCCGCTGCAAATGTGTCTTTTTCATGATTTTCGTACAATTTGAGTCATGATTTGCCTTAAACAAATTCTCTTTTGTTTTTACTGTTACTGGAAGATTTAACTTTCGACTTATCTGATCGGTTAACAGCTTATTTCGCCTTGCTTTGTCAGAAACAGCATCTAAGCTGTGAAAGGTGAAAGGGCGTTGTCGATCATAACTTCTGGCAGTGACACAGTTTTCATCTATTTTTTTAAAATACAGATAACGGAAACAGATCACCTTATTTTAATCACAATTCAATGGTCTTGTGATTAGGCTGTGCTCTTTGTGTTTTGCAATAATTTACCTTTTCTTTTGGTGTCAAATGGATTAACCTACAAATTTGGGGAACATTTTCTCCAACGTCAAATTGAACACTGTGACAAAGAGTGTCTTTATACTTATTTTGGCTACTGTATGTGTCAGAAAAAAAACCTGTAAAGTATAAAGACATACGCGGAGCGGTCGTTCAGCTACTTTCAACTTTTTGGAAAAAAAAACATGCTTGCTTTTGGAGGCGTAATTGAGTAAAAACCTAATTTTTGATATAAAAATGTATTTACTTAACACATGCGAACCCCATCTGAACAATATATTTGAGCCTCAATGTTATTGAAAAGGGGTTGATGCCACGCCCCTTTTTACTGAAGGAGATTGTATTTGTTGACATTAAGCGATTCGAAGCTTGACAGGGATCAATTAGTATGGGGTCTCCAACAATTCGCCTAAGCGAATTGAAACCCGCCCACCAGTTTTTTTTTTTTTGTAAAACCACCCCTCCCGGCTACGGGGAGAAAAGACCCCCCCCCCCTCCCCACTCTACAAATACAATTTTTTTCTTGTCTCGACCCAACATACATGCTCTAGCTCTTTGTCCAAAGGCGAAGCGTCATATTGTTCATTTCGTGCATGCACGTCTAACTTTCTGGCACCTATTTAGTGGTTTTATAACTTACAAGTCACAACCGCTTCCAAAATTTATTTGAACTTGCCCCTTAAGTCCGAACTTCACAGCCCATTTCCTTTCTCGCAAAAATAACGTGTGCACTTGCAAGAAACCACAGGCGCTACCTGTGAAGCGTATTGCCAAATACCAAATCGTTCGGTTGAGATAAAAACGAAATGTTCTCTTGAAAACAATTAAATGTAAAAAAACTCAAAGTCGATTGCATATGGGAGATTTCACAAGAGATATGAACGAATTCAAGCAAAATGTATGAATTTCGCTCAAGTGTACGACCGGCGCGACGGCCACCGAACCCAAACACAGTCCACAGCTAACCCACTCAGCGGCAGCGCTTAGCTGTGTGGTATGGCATGGGATGGGATGAGGATTTATGTGCATGCGAAATGTAACATTATGCGAATACGCGGCGAGTAGTGGCTCGGCCATCGTCACCCTTGCGTGCACGGAATTAAACGAAGTGAGAAATTTGTACGAGATAGTTTTGAGGGTAGTTGTGAAAATTAACTCAAAGTTGATTATGATCAGCGTTGCCACTTGAAAAGTATATTCAATAGCTATATTTCTTCAGTATATCGAGTCATTTTTTCAAATTTCTATATTTATTTCTGATACAACACTTGTTCTATCTACAAGGCAAGCGTTAAGCGCTCATCAGTTCCATATTTACCTCGAAACACCTCGCACTACACTGTTTCAAAATTCTTTCTTTTATAGAACAAGTACAATTTGGAATTCACTTCCTTAACACTTATAAACTGCAAACTTTTAAAAATAAAGTAAATAAGTATCTGCTTACATCTCGGGCAGAGAAGAGAGAAGAGATCGGGTATATAGAAGTCACAGACAAACTCTAGCACTTACTCACTTGTTTTTATTTCAAAAGCTGGACTACGTTCGGTATTTATTTCAAATTTGCCTTAAATTTTAAAAATTGTCTCTTACCGTTTCGAATTTTTTTTTTCTTGGCCCTTTTACCACTTTTTAGTTTTTGTATATATATACATATATGTATATATATATACGTTGACATATACGGTGACATATATATACGTTTGGCTTTTTTTCAATTCTACGGACATGAATTTCTGAGAAAACGGAAAAACATGTTTTTTTTTTATTTCGTTTGTTTAAATCGGTTTCGTTTGTTTAAGATTGGGAACGGCAATGTTGAAACTTTTTAAATGCAGTAAACTTGCGTTGCAAACGATTCACACTTCAGTAAAATTTAAATTTAATCGTCCTTGCCGTTAATAGACTAGCAATCTTTAAAAAAAAAAAAAACGTTTTCGAAGATATTTTTACATTTTTGAGTCAAATCTTCGAAGTATTGAATATTTGAAGTTTGCTTTGGCTTTAAATGAAATCTCAAAAGATGGACTATGCCCGTTAATTATTTCAAAGCTATACTTTATCCCGTTTAGGAGCTAGAGGCGGAGAATACCTCCTTTTGATCTTTTTTATAATTTTTTTATTTCAAATCCATAAAACAACTATTATGAATTTTTCAGTTCCCGTTAGACTTTTTTCCAATAACGCAACAGCACGCGCTAGAATTGGATGTTTTTTTTTAATTCTGTGGCCAACGATTTGTGCGAAAACGGTAAAACAATCTTCTTTTTTATTTCTTTTTTTAAATAGGCTTCGAAAAGTGTAGGTTAAAAACGGCAACTAAATTTTTTTTTATTGCAGCTTGATTTCTTTTTGCGCGTTTTGTACTTGAACAAAATCTGAACAAGATCGCTTTTACCGCTAAGATACTAGAAGATTTAGAAAAAATCTGTAATAAAACGGTTATTACTGCTTAAAAAAATTACCTTCGTTGGATTCTCTGTCTATATCTGCTGTTTAAAAGCACACCCAATTTTGTCTTTCTACGACTTACCGTTCAGAAGTTGTAACACGATTGGCCTTACGGACGGACAACGTAGCGATACCATTAGAGGTCCTTTTTCCATTTTTGGATGGACCGCTAAAAATTTAATCTTGTGTATACTTATTTCTATTTCTATTATCCCTTCTGGGCTTGCTAGTCCCAAATTGAACGCCTCCCGATTTGGCGAATAAGAGAATTCATCCGGGGAGGACTAAAACCAGCAGACACCGAAAAATCCAGGAGTGTCTGTCTCAAAATGAGCGGCTTCCTGGTCGGTGTCTGTTATTCCGATTTGGGTCGGCCGAATATGTTCTTTATCTCATTGAATATGCAAATAGAATGGACAACAATTAGATGCATGCCAGATGTTTCTATGAAATACTCTGCTAGTTATATTATTGCTTTTCTCCGTAAAGGCATAACACTTGCGGGGCTAAGCTTTGACGCGTCTGTGCAGAGTTTCTATTTCTATTAAATTTATTTTCATTTTATTTTTTTAATACAAAATTATAAAATTAATTATAAAATTTTTAGCAAAGTAAATCAATAAATCATTCTGAATATGAGACAAAACTCATTTCTAAAACTCAGGAGTATGATTGAACCCACCCTTTATTTTTTCCCACATTTTATAAAATACTCCTCTGTGCGCCGTAATTCAATACCTGTTACAGCACGGAATGCTATTTCAAGTGGGTAGCTTTTACCATCAGTTCATTATTGTAACGTGTATAGAAGCGCAAGCTTGGGATGGGGTGTGTAATTTTCTTGCCTTCTCATTTTTCTCTCTTTCTATAAAAATGACAGATAGTATTCTATAAAATATTAAATGTGGAGGCAGTGTATTATGGGCGATATCTATATTCGCAATTCCAAGTGGCTTCTTATAAACAATTCAATTCAATCTTGGCAGACGACCTTCGAAAAAATTGCCAAGTTGAGTTGTTCGCCGTATAAAACAGCCTAACACAACATCTAATACCTGACATTAACAATCACACCGCCAATACACTAGACTTACTTCTAACCTCTCTTCCCGATAAGTACTCTGTAAACGTACTTTCCCCTGTAGGTTCGTCAGACCACTGTGTCATATCAGCAAAATTTTTATTGGTAAGTCAATTTGATAAGATCACAACTCCTAAAAGAACAGTGTGATCATACGAGAAAGCCAACTGAGCTTTCATTGGTCCCTGTGCTTTCTCGATAACAGCGTAGATGCCGCTGCTGATATAACCACCAACACTATTCTCCTTGGTTTGAGATCTTTTATCCCTAACAGGGTTAAGACAGAGTATCGAACCAAAGGAGAACTTACGTCCGCCGAAGTTAAAGAGATAATGAGGATTAAGGAGTATTGTTTTTGGTGTTCAGCCAATATATCCAAACAAAAAATGAGCTAGATTGTAGTGCTTATAAAGGGTCCGCCATAACTTGCGATAACTTCTTTTTTTTTAAATGCTTTAAAAAAACTACTGAATATTTTCTCAAATTCCTTTTTTCATTTGAAAGTACAATCCTTCCGGTTAATAATGGAAAATAATTTCATTCAAATGGCTGCCTCGGCTGGCCATGCGGTAGCCTACACGATCGGTCCAATTTTTAAGCGCATTGTCGATTGTGTGCAGCTGTATTTCACCAATGGCTTCACAAATATTGTCCTTTAAAGCGTCAATTGTCTCGGGCTTGTCGGCGTAACATTTATCTTTTACGGCACCACACAAATAATAGTCCAACGGTGTCAAATCGATGCTCCGAGGTGACCAAACGACATCAGCTCTGCGGCTGATAATGCGATCTTCAAAAACAAGGCACAAAGCATCGACTGTGGCTTCGGCTGTGTGGCACGTAGCGTTTCCTGTTGAAACCAAATGTTGCCAATATTCTCCTCTTCAATTTTTGTGAACAAATTCGTTCAACATGGCCGATAACGATCGCCATTGACTGTAACAGCCACTCCTTGCTCATTTTCGAAGAAAAATGGCCCAATTATGCCTCTGGACCGAAATCCGCACCAAACAGTGACTCGTTTTGGGTGCATCGACTTTTCAATGTGTGCGTGCGAGTTTTCTGTGCACCAAATGCCACAATTTGAAAAAATGAGCTTCATCTGAAAAGATGATTTTTTTTGCAATTTCGCAATTACGCAATTCTCGCACACATTCTGCAACATTACCATGATTTTCAAAGTAATGTCGCAATATTTCGCAGTGTTGTTCAAGCGTACACGCAACCATATTCGTTCAGCGGAAGGATAAAACTAATTATCTGTCAAATCAGACATAAGCTAAAAGTTACCATTCACAAAATAAGCACTAGTTGAAAAAAAACCTTAGGCGGACCCTATGCTGTAATATATTAAAATATTGGTTGAAAATATACAAAATATAATTATCGTTAATAATTCAACATAAAAATTAGGCTCTATTTCTCTTAAATTGGAAGAAATATTTACCTTCTTCGTGATCCATAAAAACAACTTGTTTTGGTTTCCAATTGCCGAGAGTATCACATCCACCAGTAATAGCTACTTTTTCTGTACGGCAAAGATCGAAATTGACGACAACACTAAACTTAATTTGCGACATTAAATTCTCAGCGTCAGTGTCATCTACTTTGGGCGCTGACGGCGCGCCTGTGGACAACATTTCAAATGTGTCATCTGTGTTATCGAAAAACCAGCGCTGCATTTCTTAAACCTTTTTTGAATAAACATTTTTATTTAATGGATTAGTAGTTACATATTTCATTTTAATGTTATATTTTTACATAATGTAAGGAGGGGCAGTTACATGTTATTGAATTTGATATCAGCAAGCTTTTCTACATAAACGAAAAAGGGAGAATGCTCGAGTAAGCAACGAAAAGAAAAGGTTCTTCGGTAAGATTAATTTTAATTAACCCTATTGAATGTTACCAAAATAACGATGTGCACAGCTCGACGATCCCAATACAAAAGAGAAAGATTGGAGCAAGTTATATTAGATATCTCTTGACAAACGTTGTTTCTTTGGGCTAAGAAGGCATTGAGTAGCAAAGCCTTCTCTCGAGCAACTAAAGTGTCCATGCATAAGACCCTCATTATCCCAGTCCTACTTTACGGTGCAGAAGCATGAACCCTGTCAAAGGCGGATGAAAATCGCCTTTTCGAGAGGAAAATTCTTCGGACGATTTACGGTCCCGTCGCATAGACAGAGAGTGGAGGAGGAGATTAACATCGAACTGTACGGGCTGAACATCGACACCGACCTAGCCAGAAGAGGCAAAATACAAAGGCTACGATAACTGGGTCATCTAGAGCGGATGGACACCAACGCCCCGACTCGGAAAAACTTCGAATCCACTCCGCAGGGAGTCTGCTCCTCCGGTGCAGTAGAGGAGCACCGAGACTTAGGTGGCGCACGCAAGTGGAAGTCGACCTCAGCAAACTTCACGTTCGAATCTGGAGACGGCTAGCTGGAGACAGAGCTAGCTGGCGAAGCATGTTGGCTGAGGCCCAGATCTACCCCGGACTGTAGCGCCACCTTAAATAAGTAATTATGAAGATGTAATTTTAATTCATGGGCAAAAATTTAGCAAACAAAGAGAGTTGCTCAAAAATTAGGGCCAACATGTTGGGTTAAGTACGTTAAGTTTTCGTTTTGCGAGTTAATGCGAAACATTCCCTGGAAGAATTCGGTCTTTCAGATATGGGAAGTAGAGCAATCTTCATAATGGTACGCATACATTCCCCATATTTCTTCTGAATTGTGACCACTACCTTGCTGTCCTTTCCTGGATGTGCCTTCGTGCTGCGAGCAAGAACCCGTTTCGACGGTGCCAGGTGTGGTTCCTTCAGCAAAACTACGTCATCTACTGCGAAGTTTGGATGGTTTTGTTGCGACTTGCGCCTGTTCTGAGGCAATGTCAGGTACTCTTGATGTCACCCCTTCCAAAACCCTTGTATCATTGACTGCAAAAGAAACCAAAAACAGAAAAGCTTCGAGTGCTATAATCAGGTTAAGGACAGCAGAATAAGCCTCTCCGATCATAAAGGAGTCAACGCATTTCGTTGGAGTCTGTAGTGCAGGAGTTGAGTAGTGCTTCGATATTTGTCAACATAGTGTACATTTCCTCGTAAGTTAGGATGTGGTGTGCGATTACTCACTTTAGATTCTGTTAGACAGACTTAACACGTGCCTCCCATAAGCCTCCAAAGTGAGGCGCTGCAGTAGTTTACTCTAGAGTATCTTTGCCAAGTGGGCTGTTTATCACAAAAATTATAAGTACTAAAACAAAGGTGGCACCAATTAGGAAAAAAATTCCTCTTCCAAAATTGGAGCTATGTGGCGCTCATCTTCTGTCAAAAATATTATACATAAATATGGCAGACGCCATTCGGACCTTCGCATCTGAAGTCGCCTGGAATGATTCCACAATCACACTAGCTTGGATTCAAAAGTGCCCATCAACCTGGAAAACCTTTGTAGCCAGCAGGGTATCGGAGATACAGGAATCAACAAAACCAAGTTCATGGAGGCATGTGCGTTCAGCAGAGAATCCTCTTGAAACCCATATCTGGACGAAGACAACATTCTAGTAGTAGGAGGTCGTTTGGAGAAATCAAATATGACCCGGTTGCAAAAACATCCATGTATTCTACCTCACAATGAGAAATTCACGAGACTATTGGTAGAGGACGCTCACCAGCGTACTCTACACGGAGGAATACGACTGACACTTGCAAAACTAAGGCAACAGTTTTGGATTATTCAAGCAAAAAGAATAGTACGCCAAGTCATACAAAGGTGTGTTAGATGTCATCGCTTTACCGGGACACCAAGCACTCAACTAATGGGAGAACTGCCAGAACCTAGATGTTCACCATCAAGACCTTTCACCCACGTAGGAGTTGATTATGTCGGACCAATCCAGATACTAATCAGCAAACGACAAGGAAGCCGATCCACAAAAGGATATATTGCTATATATTTTTGCTTCGCAACAAAAGCAGTTCGGATTCGGCAAAAAATTGTAGGTCCCCTTGTATGTAAAGAAATTAACACACCAGCATATACTGTTGAGAAGTTGGCCCTGGTTCACCTCGAGCTGTTGCGCCACTCTATTTATAACAAAAGCAGTTCACATTGAACTTGTGAGCGATCTCAGCTCAGCAGCGTTTTTAGCAGCAATGAAACGATTCACGAAAAGAAGAGGACTTTGCGCACATATCTATAGTGACAATGGTACTACGTTTGTAGGAGCAAAAAAAGAGATTCAACAGCAGATACGGGCTGCCATCAAACAATCAGCTGAACATGCGGCGAAAAACCTTTTGGCGGAAGGAATACAATGGAACTTCATACCACCTGCTTCACCTCGGTTTGGAGGATTGTGGGAAGCTGGTGTAAAATCAGCAAAGTGTCATTTAAAACGGTTTATTGGTGATACAACACTTACATTTGAAGAACTTAGAACTCTTCTTACACAAATAGAGGCCTGTATAAATTCGCGACCACTAACAGACCGCGATTTGCATCCACTTTTATTGATCTTCATATTATTCGGAATGTTAAACTCAGTTCATTTGATGCCTACTGCTAACACAGAAAAAGTTGAAATCATGCCGTTCGAAAGTCAGCCTGGAAGTTATTTTGATGATGTGGGACGAGCCAGCTTAATATCAAGTTCATGGAAGACTGTCATATTCTTCAATATGTCGAGTTACTGGGCAGAGTTCGACACCTACAAGGAGCGTGAGCAAATGGGAAAAATTTGCATCCAACGAACTAGAAGAAGTTAGAGCAATCATGTGCGATGGGATTCTGACCCAATTTAAGCGACAATTGCAGCAGATTGAACTAAACAACGAGGTTTTATTACACGCTAATGATGATTTGATGCGTAGGCAAAAACGCTCTCCAATTGACTTTGTGGGAACAATAACCAATGAGTTGTTTGGCATACTAGACCAACGATTTGCCACACAATATGAAGAAACAATTGAAGCCATAAAAGAAAACGAGAAACATGTGGTACAACTCATGAGGAACCAGGCGACGATCATTGATTCAACAATCAACATTTTCAAAAAGGAGCAGCAAGAAACGAGAAAACAAATCGAGCTACTGAATCCCATCGTAACAAAAATCAGAGATGAAAAGGACAAATACACAAATATGAAGCTGTTCTCTTCGACTTCTATCAATGCCATCCTAATTATGTTGAATTATCAGGCAACTCAGAGCATGGATATTGTGCTATCTACGCACACTTGAAAAATACACCCGCTGATCCTAACAGTGCAGCAGTTCAAGGATGAACTAACCAGGATCTACAAAAACATCCCGCGCTCGTTGATGATAGCTGGTGAAAGACACCATGAGTCAATTCTCCAGCTGTATAAAATTTTAAGCCCGAGAGGAAGAGTTACTAGCAGAAACATCATCTTCGAAATTACTCTTCCACTTCTGTACAACGAGGAGTTCAAGGTTCTACCCATCCTAACCGACAACAATGGAAACTTCACATCTATTATTCCATCTTCGGACTACTTGCTAGTGAATCTTCAGGGGAATCACTTTTACCCTATCGACAAAAGCGAATTTTCACAATGCCGGAAAGTGCCGTCTGATACTTATTGGTGCGACCTTCAGCATCCGACATACACATCCGGAGCTTGTGTAAGCTCGTGCGAAATGAGTATAATTCAGCACAGCAAACAACTAATGGATTCGTGCTTGATTAAGGACATTCCAGCAAGGGTTTATTGGATCGAGATTGTTCACCAAAACGCGTGGATATACAGCGCTCCAGACGAAACCATTATCAACATCGACTGCGACCTCAATCCGATCCCTACCACTCTAAAGGGGAGAGGAATATTGAAGTTGCCAGCAAGCTGCATGATCCATGACCAATCAATGACAGCAATTGGAAGACAAACAATGACAAGCCGACGTACATCTTCGTTCCTGCCATCATTTAAACTTTCTGAGCAGTTAACTTCTTTTAACTACAAAAGAGAGCAACGACCCCTTTTGCAGACGGATATTTCTTTGGAGATTTCGAAAGTAGAGCATGCAATCCAAGAGAAGTATTCAACCGTTAAGGGCTACTATCAAAAAAAGTAACAGTGAGACATCGTTCCAAGATGTCGATTTCTGTATTTCTGAATCTTGAGGAGGCCTAGCATGTTGTGATGACAACATAATATGAACTTCTGACAACGACAACGTTGGAGTCAACGCACACGCGCCAGCACACAGGGCATCATAATTTATCATCACAATTATTTTATTTTATTTCCCTTGTATTCAATATGTTCAGTGTTCAGTGCAACTCAAACGCATCAAATTAATGTATCCAATTGCATTGCTCTGAATGCAATTTGTAAAATAATGTAAATAATTTTTGTAGACTAAGCATATTATTTTAATATAAAAGATCTGTAGAAAGATAAAATAAACACTTGTGTATAGCACGTCAATCAACTTGTATCTTTTTATGACTTCCCCCCATCAGCGGTAAGGGGTCTATTAAGTTCTCACTTGAATCAGTCAAACCATATTTTGACTACTACAACCAATATCATATTGGTGCAAACAATTCCAAACCACCGACTTGTTTAAACTATAAAGCCTTGAATAAGACGAAAGGTTTTAGTTGATATTCCAAAATTGTTGAGCTTATAAAAAAGGGCGTTCCTGGCAATGGTGTCAAAGGCAGCCTTAAAATCAAAAAAATCATATAGTTTTTTGCCCTTGTCAAAAAAAGCCCGCGAGATGCTCGTTAGTAGAAAAATATTATTAACAGTGGAGTAACGTTTGCCGAACCCAGCTTGGAACTCGCCTAAAAGGTCATTCTCACGTTTCCACACTGTAAGACGTTTTAGAAGAACCTCGGAGAATATGATGAAGTTCATAAAGGAGATATACCTATACTTTTTTTTTTGGGTCCGTTGCCTCTTCTTTTTTTAGTAAGGGAAAAATTATGTTTTTTGTAAAGTTATCTGGCATCTCACCCGCTTCGAAAACATCGCTATAGACAAGAGCGAGTTTCTGTAAAAATTCGTGCATTACGAGCTTTGAAAAATTTTTATGGAATACGGTCTCCCCCTGGACCTTTTCTTGTCTTAATCCTACTTAGAACGCCTTGAATCCCTTCGACTGTTATCGCTCTATCTACCTCATCAATTTTTATGTTGGGTAGAGCGTAATGGACTTCGCTGGAGTCACAGGGAGGGTTCAGGTGCTTTTCGAAATGTTAAGATAATTTATCTGCTTTTATGGGAATTGTTCGAGAGAATAGATGGATAGATATGGTTAGGATAGATAGATAGATAGATAGATATAATTTTATGTATCTCTTTGTTATTTCAACAATTTCACAGAATTTATAGATTTAGTAATAATTGTATTTTACAAAAAAGTTTACATCACGCTTAAATTGGTTAAAGTTTTAATCTGTTTTAACATCATTTAGCAGTTTGGTAAAGATTTTCAGCCTTTTATAAAATGGCATATTTTGCGATCTTGTGTTTTTAAAATGTACATTTAAGTTATTGTTGCTTCGTGAATTATACGGTAGGACATTTCACATTCACCTCTGAACTTCACCGCATTCGATTTTTGACGGGTATTACGGTTAAAAATCTTAAGGATTCCATTCCAGGAGGACCCAGTCCAGGATTGAAAAATAATTGCAAAATGTCTAAAATAGTCTTGTTAGGTAACAGTGTCTAAAACCAAGCGTGCCAAACATATAAAAATCACGGAACGGTTTTATGCTTCAAGCGAAGGATTCAGACCTGATGATGGAACAGGTGCTAGTGTTTGGGCCAAGAACAAAGTACTCCGAATCCATGGGTTAATATATGAGCATTTTCCAGGCCTTTCAGTACTGAAAGAAATAACAGGAATTGCGACATATCATAATGCCGTACAGGCTATCAAACCGCTTAATGCCCACATAGTCAGAATCAAGCTTGTATGGGATTACCAACACAAGCTCAATTATATGAGCATCAATTATCGATTGGGCGCCTGACCTTGTTGGATTAAACGGGAACCAAGCTGGAAAACGGGAACGACCCATTGGCAAGTGAGGCAGCAGAAGAACTCTTCATGGGATCTGAATCTTTCTCAGATCTGAATTCTGAGCACACATCCTTCGCGAGGAATTCAGGAAAATTGAGGTTAACCGGGTTTAGATCTGGGAAAGCATTCAATTCTTGATGAAGGCTAAGAAACTACTAGGGAACTATAAACAGAAAATATCCAAAATATAATAATCTTCGTATTATATCCCCTAACGGAGATTGCTACAGACTTCCTAATGGGGCATAGTAAACTCAGGGAACACTTTGATGTAACATAAATTTGTTTAAGTAACAAAGGAGCCTTTTTGCAAATTTGGCGATGAGGTTAATGAGACTTCGCAACAAATTCTGCAATCTTGTGGAAGAAACTGTCGAACCGATATGCGCGAATGACAAAACAATTGTTATGTTTTCTTCAGAACGGGAGCCAAAACGTAATGTAATTCTTTTAAGATTACTTTCACTATGCGGGGTACCTTAACTTCGTTTACTAGAAAAGTGTGCATTGAGATCGAGCAGGTAAGTTTAGCTTTATGGGGCAACATATGCAATCTATGCCTTAAACACAGTCTTAGCCGCGCAAGCAATTCAATTTAAGAGAAAGAGCATTGTTATGAATTGTTTTAAAGTGAGTTTGATAATAACCAGTTAAAACGTTAAGCACCATTCTAATAAAATAAATATGTCTGGGTGTCTGGAAACAATAGATTTTCCTTGCTCTTTAGCATGGCAATTATGCTGTATGTATTATGAATTCAATTCATTTTTTTTGTTAAATGTATGCAATTAGAAAGTTCTCCACCAATAGTAATAATAACTCACCTTATATCTGTTGCTTAAGGGGTTTTTAGAAGGTTGGTCAGTAACTGATCAATGCAGGTTTCGAAACGTTTTGAATGTTTGCTTAGTAATTGTTTATAAAATTTGATTCCATATATTCATTGTTTTCTTTGTTTTTAGAAAAACACCTCCTGCTTCAAGGCTTACTTGGCATCTCATCATTCGACTTTTACTGATAAATCAAGTGTTACGGTAAATGCTCCTTGGCAACATGTCGGTAAGTTCTAAGCTACGTTAAATTGTTAAACATTTTTAAATGACCTTAAAGCACAGACCTACTAAAACAAATTAATTTTATAATTTAGCAGACGTCTGCCCACAATAAAAATTAAAAACGCTTCCAAATCACTCCACTTTTCAGAACTGACATTTTCATCAGTCATGTGCGTTTCGTTTGGAGTCAAAACAAATTTGAAATGGGTATGGGTATGTCAAAACTGACAGATATAAATTTGAAAACTTTGGTGGCAAAAATGCGGAGAAATTAAGGGGAAAACTGATTTCTCGAAAACCATTTCTCGAATTTCAAATCGCAGAATAAAATCTCGTTTTTTAGCAAGATTCATGGGGTTTTTTTTTTTTGGTATCGGGTAAATTAAAAACCAAGGTTTATTTTTTCGTGGTTGAATCAAACAAAAAATTAAATTGAGATTTTTTTGTGATAGTATAGGTGGGAATAGGTGAGACCTGCCATATCTTAGTTTTGTTTGAAGGGTGGGAAGGCCAATACAATTGTACTGGGTCGGGCTAAGCAAAAAAGTACAATCGGAGTAAAAGTACAATGTTTTGTAAAAACTATGTTTTCTTCAAGGTAAAATGGTAATTTACTTAACCATAATGTTTTTATTCCAGCAATTTGTTGACGGCACTATGCAACAATAACCATAAGTGACTGTTTTAAAAACAAAAACAATGACAATGCGGCGTTAGCGTAAATAAATCGTTACGCATAAGTTAGCGCAACAAAAAGAGAGACTTCGATGCGAAATGGTGTTACATTTTTACTTTGATTTACATTCGCCAAAAATATCTAAGGTACTGAAATCATACTATGCCGAAATACTCTGTTAACGAACGTTTAAAATAGTACTTTGTAGGCGTTTCGACAAAGAACTTTTTATGCTTTAATTAAAGTTGCTGCCGTTTTACTACGAAATTATGACAAATATTTTTTTTGCTC
This sequence comes from Neoascia interrupta, assembly GCA_947623515.1. NCBI lineage: Eukaryota > Metazoa > Arthropoda > Insecta > Diptera > Syrphidae > Neoascia > Neoascia interrupta. The sequence continues at coordinate 226,490,096 of OX392462.1, forward strand.
AATGTGATATATTTACGAGAAAAGAGCTGAATGTCTTGAAATTCATTTTCAAGATGAAAATGAAGTTCAAAATATTTAAGGTTTCAAAAAATTCATTGAAGATGTCTATATACCATACCATACCAGCCTGGCTTGAAATACACTTTTTACTTTACCGAAATTTCAAACTATATTCTGCTTGGGAATTGAAAGTGCTATATATATTTCCCATTAAAAAACTTTTATTTCAATTGGCAAGTTATTTTTTTTAACGCAAAATTGATCTGAGCACATTGGCTCCGTGTTAGTACTAATTGAAAAAATTGTTCTCCATCCCTTCTTTGTTAGGTACCAACTGAAAAAATTGTTTCCCATCCCTAGTTTGTTTACATTTTTCTGTGGCTTAATTGCGGGAAATTTTCTGTTTTTGTTTGTGGCGAAACTAGAAACAAAATAAGCCGTTGTTATGTTTTTACATAAAAAAACCTCAACTTTATTCTTTGCTACTATATTTGTGCACCAAGTCCCTTATAATATACGCGATTCGAAGCCTGCTTGATTTAATTTAACATTCGGCAAAGTCGTGGGTGCTTCTTCGCCTAAAAATATACGAATACCGCGTCCGGTGGCTGTCGAAGAACATGATTAGGATGAATACAGCTTTTCCATTTCAAGCGCATGTTGAAATTAAAGTTTTTGCACTAGTCAATTAAATGCAAACATTTTATGAAACAAAACAAAATTATTTCTGTAGAAAGGCCAACCGGTTCCAAATTTACACGAAGTAAACAAACAAACTGTCAACACAGTCTGTTGGTATTGGTAAATCTGAAATTGAATCTTGCTAAAAAACGAGATTTTATTCTGCAATTTCAAATTCGAGAAATGGCCGTTTTCCCCTTAATTTCCCCTCATTTTTTCCTCCAAAGAAACGTTTTCAAATTTAGATCTGTCAGTTTTGACATACCCATACCAACTTCAAATTTTTTTTGACTCCAAACGAAACGCACATCATTTTCAGATTTACCAATACCAACACACTGCGTTGACAGTTCGCTTGTTAACTTTGTGTAAATTTGGAACGGGTTGGTCTTTCTACAGAAATAATTTTGTTTTGTTTTATAAAATGTTTGAATTTAATTAATTAGTGGAAAAACTTTAATTTCAACATGGGCTCGAAAGATGAAAAAGAGGTTCAAAACATTCAAGGTTTCAAAAAATTCATTGAAGATGTCTATATACCATACCAACCTAGCTTGAAATACACTTTTTACTTTAGCGAAAATTCAAGCTTTATTCTGCTTAGGAATTGAAAGTGCTTCTGGATTGCACTCATTTTGCTCAAATTAGCGATAATTCAAGATTTTATTTTTTTAAAAATGCAGAGCTATACAAATATTTCCCATTAAAAAACTTTTATTCTAATTGGCAAATTATTTTTTTAACGCAAAGTTAATCTGAGTACATTGGCTCCGTTTTAGTACTAATGGAAAAAATTGTTTTGCTTCCCTACTTTGTTAGGTTACAACTAAAAAAAATTTTCCCATCCCTAGTTTGCTTACATTTTGCTGTGGCTTTGTTGCGGGAAATTTTCTGTTCTTTTTTGTGACGAAACTAGAAACAAAATAAACCATTGTTATGTTTTTACATTAAAAAACCTCAACTTTATTATTTGCTACTATATTTGTGCACGAAGTCCCTTATAATATACGCAATTCGAAACCTGCTTGCTTTAATTTTACATTCGGCAAAGTCGTGGGTGGTTCTTCGCCTAAAAATATACGAATACCGCGATCTGTGACAGTCGAAGAACATGATTAGGATGAATGCAATTGTCCATGTTGAAATTAAAGTTTTTGTACTAGTCAATTAAATACAAACACTTTATAAAACAAAACAAAATTATTTCTGTAGAAAGACCAACCCGTTCCAAATTTACACGAAGTAAACAAGCGAACTGTCAGCACAGTCTGTTGGTATTGGTAAATCTGAAATGAATCTTGCTAAAAATCGAGATTTTATTCTAGGATTTCTGATTCGAGAAATGTCAGCTTTCCCCTCATTTTTCCGACCAAGGAAACGTTTTCAAATTAGGTTCTGTCAGTTTTGACATACCCATACCCACTTCATTTTTTTTTTTTTTTTGACTCCAAACCACAAATTACTGATATGCGTTTCGTTTGGAGTCAAAAAAAAATTGAAGTGGGTATGGGTATGTCAAAACTGACAGATCTAAATTTGAAAACGTTTCTTTGGTGGCAAAAATGAGGGAAATTAAGGGGAAAACGGCCATTTCTCGAAATTGAAATCGCAGAATAAAATCTCGTTTTTTAGCTGTGTTGACAGTTCGCTTGTTTACTTCGTGTAAATTTCGAACGGGTTGGTCTTTCAACAGAAATAATTTTGTTTTGTTTTATAAAATGTTTGTATATAATTGACTAGTGCAAAAGCTTTAATTTCAACTTGGGCTTGCAATGGAAAAACTGTATTCATCCTTATCATGTTCTTCGACAGTCACAGGTCGCGGTATTCGTATATTTTTAGGTGAAGAAGCACCCACGACTTTGCCGAATGCTAAATTAAAGCAAGCAGGCTTCGAATTGCGTATATTATAAGGGACTTGGTGCACAAATATAGTAGCAAATAATAAAGTTGAGGTTTTTTAATGTAAAAAACATAACAATGGCTTATTTTGTTTCTAGTTTCGTCACAAAAAGAATAGAAAATTGCGCCCAATAAAGCCACAGCAAAATGTAAACAAACTAGGGATGGGAAACACTTTTTTCAGTTGGTACCTAACAAAGTAGGGATGGAAAACAATTATTTCCTTTAGTACTAAAAAGGAGCCAATGTATTCAGATTAACTTTGCGTTAAAAAAATAATTTGCGAATTAGAATAAAAGTTTTTAATGGGAAATACTCGTATAGCTCTGAATTTTTACAAAAATCAAATCTCGAATTATCGCTAATTTGAGCAAAATGAGTGCAATCCAGAAGCACTTTCAATTCCTAAGCAGAATAAAGCTTGAATTTTCGCTAAAATAAAAAGTGTATTTCAAGCTAGGTTGGTATGGTATATAGACATCTTCAATGAATTTTTTGAAGCCTTGAATTTTGAACCTCTTTTTCATCTTGAAAACGAATTTCAAGACATTCAGCTCTTTTCTCGTAAATATATCACATTGAGCAAAAAAAAATTATTTGTCATAATTTCGTAGTAAAACGGCAGCAACTTTAATGAAAGCAAAAAAGTTCTTTATCGAAACGCCTACAAAGTACTATTTTAAACGTTCATTAACAGAATTTATTTATGCTAACGCCGCGTTGTAATTGTTTTTTTTTTTTTTTAACAGTCACTTATAGTTGTTAATGTATAGTGACATCAACAGATTGCTGAAATAAAAATATTATGGTTAAGTAAATTACCATTTTACCTTGAAGAATACATAGTTTTTACAAAGCATTTTACTTTTACTCCGATTGTTCTTTTTTGCTTAACCCGACCCACTACAATTGTATTGGCCATCCCACCCTTCAAACGAAACTAACATGTGGCAGGTCTCAATGGTCTCACCTATTCCCACCTATACTCATTGAGATAATAAAGAGATAACGAAGTGGTGTTTTGGGGGAAAAGTGAAGCATTAGTTGTGTTAGTGCGGACTACTTATGTGTTCAACCAGGCATGTCATGAGAGACGGCCCAAGGTTCATAGGTTCATGGTTTGCCAAATTGGTTTTTTAAGGGCATGATTAGAATGCGTAACTGAAGCTGACGCTGTCGCTGTGGCTGATGCTTGCGGCAGCCGATCAAAATACAACCATAAATTACTGAATAGCTAGATACTCAGCTTTGGGCACGTGAGCTTTACCCACAAGCTAAAATTGATGAATTTACCTATACTCTGATATTTTTTACAAATGTGAGCAATTCGTAAATTCGTCTGTTTCATGCAATTAAGTTTTGGTAGTTTTACATTAGCAGATCACGTAAGGTAAATTGTTGTAGCAAATCCTCACGCGCATTCACCAACACGGAATTTTAAGGCTTTGAAGGCTCTATAAAAAAAAAATTTAACAAATGGGTTTTGGAGGGCAAGAGGGACGTAAGTTTATAATCTAATCTATGTATTCAGTAAATTATGACAAGATGCTGAAGCTGCGTTCAAGTTTACCATATTTGTCATTAGTGTTACTTATTTATATTGATGTAAAATAGCCAAAATTGATTTTCTCACGGCTTAGTTGTGATCAATTAGTATAAACTGCTGAATAACTAGATAATCAACTTGCGGCCCTCTTGCCCTCCAACATCCGTTTGTTTACATTTTTAATAAAGTCTTAATGCGGAAACCTCAAAGCAGCCTCAGGCTCCGGCTTCGTCCCGTTTGCAAACGTCGGCTTTGAACCGGCTTTGCAATGACATTGCGCTAATGGAGAGAGAGCTTTCACTAGTGCAATCACTACACTCTCTAAGTACGCGACGATGAATTAAAAAATACACACACACAGCCGAAAACCCTAGTAGCTAGTGCTAATATCCACCTAATAAATAATATTAATAAAAATACCCAATTTCCCCTGAAATGTAGAATAGATATATTGTGCATCATATCTGTGCATGACTAACACACTATAGATATCAAACCCAAAGGCAGACAGATTAACTTGTGCCATCGAAATCAACCCCCATTTGCTTAGCACGAAGCACAATTTCAGCATATCTAAACTCGAGCTGGGCTGCCTCATTACACGTAGTATAAAATTTTCTCTTTACGCACTCTTTCTCTTTGCAAACAAAACATTAAAGCCGAGCTTCATTGTGTTAGGAAACATTGAAATCGTATGGCTGAACTTAAAAAAGCCAGACTGAGGCCAAGCCCACGCTGCTTTGTGGTTGCCGCTTAAAAGCTTTAAATTTCCATGTAGGTGCATGCTCGTGAGAAGATGCAACAACAATTTACCTCACGTGATCTGCTAATGAAAAAATGCCAAAGCGGAATTGCATGAAACTGATGAATTTACCACTCTGACACTTTGCTTACAAATGTGAGTAAATTCCTCATTTCCATGCTATTTCGTTTTGGAGATATACATAGTATATTATCTGAGATAGCGTCAGCCCTTGAAAAATATTTTTATAAAAGTCGTAAATGCATTCTTTTATTGCTACTTACCTTTTCATGATAAAATGTTTCTATACGAATTTGTTCACCCGGTAATAAATGCACAAAACCACAAAAAAGAACATAAGATTATGACATGTGGAGAATAAAATATGTGCCAAACAAACCTATGACATACGATTTGAATTAAAAAAAAAACTTTAGCCGAACAAATGTCATAAGATGCGTATGGCATAACTTTTATGCTCTTTCATTCATGATGCTGGCAGAAGAAAACTTATCGAAAGGTCCCGAAACAAGAGCGATGATGATACGATAACAACAGAGTTCCGTGAAGCAAACTGTTGACGATAGCGTTTATAGTGCTATCGCGTGAATACGCTTCGCCAGAACATTTCTTTAATTTTTTTTTAAATTGGCAACATATTTGGAGCTTTTCAGAATTTAGCCCACATAAAGCAGATGTGGGCATTTTCACTTTCCATAAAAACAAATACGCTTTGCCAGAACATTTCTTTATTTTTTTTATGATTTGCTATTTAGGTTTCAGTTGCTAATTCATGGGATTCTGTTTCTCTTCCCGTTTTACGTTGCTTGTGACAACGCGGCTTAAGTTCTTATTCTGTACAAATTGTCTTTGTGGTGATGTTGAGTGGGCTAAAGGTCTGTAATATAATAAATATTGGCTAATATATGACAATAATTTTGATGTTTAAAGCCTATAAAACTACCTAAAATTTTGAAATTTAATACTATCTCTCTACCGGCAATAATGAGAGGATGAATTAGAGACGATTTAAAATAGATCCCAAATTGGCTCCATCGGACAAATATAGGAATAATATGACAAACGCACTTTTTTTTGACATATTGGCTTTCAAAAGAGAGTGGTGTTGTCATCACGTCGTACAGAGACCGTTTCAGTTCCCTTGTTTGATTCTCAAACTATTATAATATGTGTCCATGTGTCCACTGGGTGCTAAACCGCGATGAATGTAAATCTTCATTAAATCCTCTACAAATTACGCGATTAACCACACACATTTAAATGTGAATAAAATAATACCCTTATAAATCCCATTCACCCTTTTCCCAAACCACTCATCAAAGGGTTAAACCCTTTTCGAACAAATTTTTAAAAGTTTGAGAATCGAAAAAGGATACTGAAACTTTCGACGTATGACAGATGTCAGGTCTGTCAGAAATCCGATTTCTCCGTAAATGTGCGATTTGAGTATGGATTCACTGGTTTTTTTTTAACTAACTAATATGTTTTAAACTTAAGTTTTATCACCACAGAAAATGGTGTTAAGGTACTGTCACAAATTACTTAATGAATTAGATATTCAACTAGACTGGAAAGCCGGGGGCCTACAAGCTGTTGCCATGGATATACCTGGAAAAATACGCATACTCTCACATTTTGTTAATGTATTCCATACTTGAAGAGGTTCACCACGAAGTTCAAGTGATTCACCACGAACTTCAAGTGTTTCACCACGAAAACATGGCGGATCATGAAAAAAACCGCATTCTACTCCGTCTACGGGACAAAATTGGCAGCAAATTCCAATATCTGGAAGTTGCCACATAATGGTTCGTGTTACATCAATGCTGCTTTAATATGAGAACTTAAAAGTATTTTTACCGAAGTCGTATTTCTTTTAGACTATTCGATTTTACTTTAAAAAGCGAAAGAAGATACCAACAAAGCTATTGAAAATTAAAAGGCATAAGAAAAATACTAATGACCTTAATATAGTTATCATTCAAGTTCGTAATTGGAACAACCTTCCACGCAAAAAAGCGAATCGCTTTATTCTTTACGCAAACTTTATGCTTTTGTTGCGCTCAAATATCAGCACAGCGTATTAGAATATGAGACGTGCTTTAATATGAGAACTTAAAAGTATTTTTCCGAAGTCGTATTTCTTATAGATTCGATTTTACTTTAAAAAGCGAAAGAAGATACCAACAAAGCTATTGAAAATTAAAAGCCATAAGAAAAATACTAATGACCTTAATATAGTTATCATTCAAGTTCGTAATTGGAACAACCTTCCAAGCAAAAAAGCGAATCGCTTTATTCTTTACGCAAACTTTACGCTTTTGTTGCGCTCAAATATCAGCACAGCGTATTAGAACTCAAAGATGATGGGGTGGTTTCAGTAAACAAATACAATCTCAAGTGTAAACGCATAAGTCTGTTGGCTGGTCTGATAGTGCATGCTATTTTTTCGGTTAAAGCACAGGCGCTCTTCGATAAGGTACCTAGGTAATTTTTGTTTTCTTCTAAGTTGATTTACGAACAGTAAGTTTTAGAACAAGAAATTTAAGTTGCAAGAATGGACAACAAAGATTATTACAATATTCGAAGAGAAATAAATCTTATTTGTGAAAGTGCAAAAAAAAAAAATTAATTGCGTACTTCCTTTTCACAATCTACATTTTATAATATTTTTCAAAAGAATTATTTATTTTGCTTCAAGTTTTTTTTCAACTGCTATATTTTCTATGATATTGTGAAGACTTAAAAAATATTTTTTTTTTTTTTGAATATATGTTAAAGCATTTTATATGGGAATTACCATAACGAATGGGTGTTGCGAGAAGATTCCGCACTGGCGTTAAGAATATATTTCGCTTTGGTACTTCGAAAACATTTCGTTCAAACTTTACGCTTTCACGTTAACAAAGCGCTCTGCTTTGGCGTAAAGTTTTCGTTTCGCTTGAGGGTTAAGAATTCATTTCGCTTTGGCGTTAAGAAAGCGGCTCGCATTTGTGTTACGCTGATTATTCTAATTTTCATATGGCGAAAGAAAAGAAAGCGTTGAGATTCTAATTCGCCAAGGCGATACGCAAGCGAAGAGTTGTATGGGTAGATGAGTAATTTTTCGTTTCGCATTCGGTTCGCCTTGCTTTAGAGGGAAACCACTGAAAAAATAAAAGTGAAGTGGAAGCGTCCAATAACTTTTCAGAACTTGTTCAATTTATGAAAAGACACTTAAACTTAAATTTTAAGCAGTAAAAATTATAATAACCAATGTAATAGTACTATACACACTGGGAATCAAAAATAATAAAATTACTTTTACAGTTAATGATATTTTTCTCTGCAAATTCTTAAAAATTTTATTTAAGAACTTTGCTTAGTATTTTTAAAAGAGTCTCATGAATACGAAAGTATTTTTAAGGGTCTAATTAGATATTTTTGAGGATCTGATTGGTCACAACAAGTTCCGGAAAGTTCTTATAAAATACATTGCTGTGAGTGAAAATTTAAAAGTCTTTTCCTGACAAAACAACTTGTAAAGGAGTTTTTTTTAATTCAGTTTTAGAAATAAACTCAATTTAAATTTTTTTTTAAATTATGAACTTATTTTAATGCAGTTCTAAATTGGATAAGTAAATAAATTTATTTTATGAAAAAGTATAATTTATGTATGCCCCTTGTTACTCCTAATTTTAAATGACTGATATTTTAAAATTGAAGAGATTCTGTTTAACATTTAAAGACGTATTTTACGTTACGAAGGTTCGAATGCCCTTTCTATCTTTCTTTTTTCATAAAAATTGGAGGTGTTTCCATGGTTGCACCCTAACACAATCCACACTGAGGATTGATCTGACTACTAACAAACCCAAGCTACTTTGTGCGTAATAAAAACCAAGTACGTCACAACATTCCAATACTTCCAGGCATTGTCGAATACATGAATTTTTTACGAGTTTGTTGCCTCAATGTGAGCCCACGCTAAGCTGAGTGGTGGAAGTGTGGGCAAAATGAAAACATGATTGTCATTTTGACATTATTTGATGACAATCTGACGTGTTTGCTTTGATTTTGGGTCGCAGTGTGGTTGGGATTGACGAATAAAAACTTTATTAAATTAAAAAGACCAAATGGTAGATTATTTCTTCAAATAATTTCATTCAAATATAAGTTAAATTATTATATATTCTAGGGTGGAAGTAAAATGAATTCTCTTCTGGACGATCGCCAACTACACCTGTATGTCCGACCTGTTTTGTACGGAGCAAGCTTCATTTGGATTTTTTTCATTCCAGATGCGTGGGAATAGCAAGGGAATGGCTGCTTAAGCCGCGTTGTCACAAGCAACGTAAAACAGGAACAGAAACAGAATCTCATACATTAGCAACTGAAACCTAAATTCGCTGAATGCTTTTTGCGTTGCTAATGTATGAAATTCTGTTTCTGTTCCTGTTTCTTGTGATTACGCGGCTTTAGATGAAACTGTGAACGGACCTCATGCGGGATGCGGATTGGTTGATTGCTATTCTACAGTCCAGGTAAAAGAACTGCACTTTTATGGATATTGCACAAAGAAAACTATATTTCTATTGCAGGTGTTATCAAGTCGAAGACGTACTCCATTCGAATCCACCGACTGCGGTAAAAATTTCCCACATGAAGGCGGTAGTTTGGCACCAAACTAGGAGGATTTCCAGCTGAAGAGCTGCATTTTTTGTACGCGTGGATACGCACGCAACTCTGCAATACAGCCAACATATAACGAAACAAGTTTGTTTAGAAATAATTGAAACTCAATCTCAAAGCAGTTCTGGTATTTTTATTTCTTATGCTAACTTAGCCCATTTAGGGATTTGGTTTTTTTTAAAGAACTTCTCTGATGCGGGATTGCCAATGCTACATACACAGCATTGGTGGTGTAACTTACGGACTTTGCGTATAGTTCGAGGTTTGTTTAGTGGAACACATTGGTGGTTTTAATGGATCTAACTCCCGGCCAGTTAGCCTTGATGTTTGAGACGTTTCGTTAAGGGATGGGAAGTCGAGAGACAAGAAGAAGTTAAAAATAAGAAGCATGCTGCGATTTTTGGGTTTCATATTGTAATATTTTCGGCCTGGGGTTCGTCAAATAAAACTCAATTTCACTTTTATAATCACACAATGAAACACTTTATTTATCAAACAAACTTATTTAAACTCAGATCACACTGTTATTCAACTTTACTATTTAGAATTCAACACTTTATTTCAACTCAATCACTTTTTACTTTATTACCGATTTTCACAAGTCCACGTTTAAAATATAACTGTCTCGTACGAGCCTGCCACCCGTGTATTTATACAAAATTAGGCACCTTCTAGTACGTTCCATACCCCCTTTGGTAATTTTCTACTGGTACTCCTCCGCTGAATTCCAAGGAGGGGAAATCGAAATTCGAACTTCGAATATGACAGCTGCTGTCAGATGACTGGAATGACAGTTGGGTATGTTCGTTTAGTGAATCGAGCGGGTGCGTCTGTAGAGCGAATCGATGGGTGCGCTCAGGGACTCCTGCGAGTTGTTTTATTTCTTGTCGCCACATAACATTGCCCCCCTCTTAGTTTTGTTCGTCCCGAACAAGTACGTCATCATTGCTTCCGTGGTAGCGATGTAGGCGATCAACATGGACAACTTTCATTTTCGCTCTTGGTCCTCTTTGGATTCGGAATACGACATCATTAATTCGCGTTACAACTTGGTAGGGACCTTCCCAATCCTTCTGAAGCTTTGGCGATCTTCCCTTTTTACGATGTGGGTTGTAGAGTCATACCAGATCTCCCTCGTTGAACTCGGGTGCCGTTGCTCGCGCATCGTATCTCGTCTTCATGCGGTCGCTTGCAACTTTTATATTGCTTCTGGTTCTCTGGTGAATGTCATTAATCCTTTCTCTAAGGTCAACCACGTAGTCCTCCTCGCATGTTGGGTCTTCAGTGGGAAATCCGAATTTAAGCTCACTGGGTAGCCTGGCAGTTCGTCCAAATAAAACTTCAGATGGAGTGTACCCAGTTGTACTGTGAATAGCGTTTCGATAGGCCATGAGGAATAAAGGTATTCGCCGATCCCAATCCCGTTGATTCTCGTCCACTACTTTGGACAGATGTTCTTTTAGTGTCTTGTTGAAGCGTTCCACCATTCCATCTGATTGTGGATGAAGGGGTGTGGTCCGTGTCTTCTGTAGTCCGATTGCCGCGCATACTTCCTGGAATATCTTCGACTCGAAGTTTCTTCCTTGGTCGGAATGTAATTCCATTGGCACTCCGAACCTGCACACCCAGTGGTCCACTATCTGGTCGACAACGGTTTTCGCTTCTTGATTTGGGATCGCAAATGCCTCGGGCCACTTGCTGAAGTAATCGGCAATAACCAGGATATAACGATTACCGCTTTCAGTTTCCGGAAACGGTCCTGCGATGTCGACGGCGATCCTTTCAAAGGGAGCACCCACATTGTACTGGTGCATTTTACCCCTGGTTTTGACTTTGGGTCCCTTACTAGCAGCACAAGTAATACACTTTTGACACCAGCTCTCAACGTCGCTTCTTGCGCTCAGCCAATAAAAACGTTCCCGTACCTTTTCCAGGGTTTTGTTGATGCCCAAGTGCCCACCAGATACTCCATCGTGCATTTCCCGCAAAATTTCCTGCACTTTGGACCGTGGAACCACAAGCTACATTTTAAAGGATTTTCCATCCGGCATTTCCCATTTTCTTCGCAGAACGCCATCTTGTACATGGAGAGAGTCCCACTGCGCCCAATATGCCTTTAATGTGGGACTTCTGTCGGATATATCCCTTGCGCTCGGTTTCTCCATAGATTCCTTCCATGCAAGGATTGGCTCAATGTCAGGGTCTTCTTGTTGTGCGTTGCGAAGTTCCTCAGTACTCCAGCCTTCTGCAGGTTCGGCTCTTATTCTCTGGATAGAAACTACTTCGTCCTTTTCCTCTTGTCGCACACAATGCTTACAATTGGGCTCACATAGTCTCCGGGATAATGCGTCCGCGTTGCAGTGCAGTCTTCCTTTGCGATGTTGTATCTCGAAGTCATAAGCCTGCAATCGCTCGATCCATCTTGCGACTTGGCCCTCAGGATTTTTAAACTGCAGTAACCATTTGAGCGTGGCGTGGTCGGTACGCAAGATGAACTTCTGGCCGCTCAGGTACTTGTGGAAATGTTTCGTCGCCAGTATTAAAGCAAGGAGTTCTCGCCTGGTAACACAATAATTTCTCTCTGGTCGGGTAAGCACTTTGCTGAAGTATGCTACGACTTTCTCCTGCCCATCGTGTAACTGCAACAATACTGCGCCAACACCCACATTGCTAGCGTCTGCGTCCACAATAAATGTCTTGCCGGGGATGGGGTAAGCTAGTACCGGTGCTTCGCAAAGTCGCTGCTTCAGATGCTGAAAGCTTCTTTCGCACTCACCTGACCATTTAAATTGTCTTCCTTTCTCAGTGAGCTGGTGCAGACACTTTGCAATCCCGGCGAAATCTTTGACGAACCTCCTGTAGTACGTAGCTAGACCGAGAAAGCTCCTTAGCTGGTGTTTGTCCTTGGGAACTGGCCAACTTCTCACAGCTTCGATTTTCTCTGGATCCGTCTTCACGCCATCCGTCGATATCACATGCCTCAGATACTTTACTTCTGCTCTGAAGAGCGCACACTTCTTTGGATTGAGCTTTAAGTGTGCTGCTCGAAGTCGTGAGAAGACCTCCCTCAAGTTGTCGTGATGTTCTGCAAACGTCTTTCCCAAAACGATGACGTCATCCAAATATACCAGGCAGGTTTTCCACGTCAGACCATGTAAGACACGTTCCATAAGACGCTCAAAGGTGGCCGGAGCGTTACACAGACCAAATGGCATTACTGTAAACTGCCAAAGCCCATTGCCAGTTGTGAAAGCGGTCTTCTCTTTGTCTTCTGGATGGATCTGTACCTGCCAGTAGCCACTTTTCAGGTCGAGAGTGGAAAACCATTTTGCTCCAGAGAGTGTGTCCAATGTGTCATCTATTCGAGGTAAAGGGTAGCTGTGCTTCTTTGTCACATCATTAAGCCTCCGGTAATCCACGCAGAATCGAGTACTGCCGTCCTTCTTTTTCACCAGTACAACAGGCGACGCCCACGGACTTTTCGAGCTTTCGATCAAACCTTCTCTTTCCATGGTCGATATCATCTCGGCGGCCTCGTCTTGTTTAGCCAACGGAAGTCGTCTGGCAGGTTGGCGGATTGGTCTAGCATCTCCAGTGTCTATGCGGTGTTGTACTAAGTGTGTTCTACCATAGTCTCCATCCTGTGAGGCAAATATATCAGCAAACTCGCCAATTAGATTTTCCGCTATGGTTTGCTGCTCCTGATTTAGCTCACAGTCTCCGAGTATAGTCTTACATACCTCGGCCAATTTTGATGGAGAGACAGGACTTGCAGGCTCACTCTCAGCTATTGTCGAAATGGCTGCAACGGGCACACATCTTCCGATCACCTCTCCTTTTCTGAGCTTAACGGTGCGCTTATTTGGGTTCATCAGTCTTACCGGCACCATGTTATTCCTGGGCTCTGCAAGAATTTTTCCCACGCCGTAACTTTTAAATTCACTTTTGTTATCTGGCTCGATGAGATAGAATCGGTGGTTCCCAGGATCACCCTCCAAACGTGTCCAAAGAACTGTCTCTGAAGAGGGCCGCAGAACTTCATCGCCTCCCAGTATTGCTCGAAGATTCACAGCGTTGTCGTTTCCGTATACCATAGGGATCTCGATGGTTCGATACCTTAGCACCTGCATTCGAAGGTCAAGAATTATCTCGTGTGCCTTCATGAAGTCCACTCCAATGATGCATACGCGGCTTGTATCTGTAGCTGCACCTCCCCGTATACTTTCGCCGATTCTCCTGTAGCTGTCTTCAGACTGTAGCAGCTGGTGTTATGTAGCCATGACGTCTGAACAAGGTCTCTTCGGATGATGGAGGCCGTGGCACCTGTGTCAATAGTGGCCACGCATCTTCTGTTGGCGATGATTGCCTCTACTGTCAGACTCTTGTTGCAGCGTTTTGTTTGCGACACTTGGATGATGGTCCTGGGGGCGTCGATTCCATCAACCAACTTCTGCCCCGACATCCTGCCAGATGCTTCTTCATTCTGTCTCCTTCTAGCGCAATGTGGGCAACCCGCTTGTCTAACTGAGGCTCGGCACTGTCGCTGCAGGTGTCCCAGTTTGTTACAGTTCCAGCATCTCATTTGTCCCCGAGTGGTGTTCGTGTTTTGCCTTTCGATGTCGATGCGTTGACATGAGCACTCTAGAGCAGCCATTTCCCTTATGCGATGGCAACCTTGCGAAGCTTGGTCTGCAGCTTCCATTGTCAGGGCGAATGCTAGTGCTTCAGCGAGAGTCTTCTTACCTGCCATTCTTACAGCCATTTGTAGCTTTCCATCCGCAATGGCATTGGTAAACGCATCGGTTGCCAACTCGTTTATTATCTCCCTGCTGGTGTTGGGATAAGACAAATTCGCTAATCGCTCGATGTCGGCTTGCAACTGTTGAAGCGTCTCACCCCTTGTCTGAACTCTTCGGCGCAACTGGACCCGGTAAACTTGTTGCATGTGGTCGTCGCCAAACCTCATCTCGATGGCCTTCACCATGGCATCATAATCTTTTTGTTTTTCTTCAGGGATGGTCTGCAGCAGTTCGGCAGCTGTTCCTCTGAGCGCAAGCGTGAGAGCAATTGATTTATCTTCGTTGTCCCAGTTGTTTGTCAACACTGCAGCTTCGAATTGTCTCCTATAAATCGGCCACGATGTTTGGCCATCGAAGACAGGCGGCTGCATTTCTTTGCGTAGTGGACCGTCGGGCAAATATTCTCGCACTTTCTGTTTCTTAACCAACTCCAGCTCCTTAGCCAAGTGTTCTACTTCCGATTTGACTTCAGTGAATTTTTCCTCCACGCTTTCAATTCTTTGATCTACTGCCTGGAACTTCTCCTCAAAAAACGCATTCTGGGAATCAAGTTTGCTTTCTAGAGCTTTCTTCTGCTCATCGAACTTAGTATCTAGCTTTTCATCGAGAGCGTTCATTTGTTCTTTTTGGCCGCTCTCCAGCTTCTCGAATTTGTCTTCGAGAGCGTTCTTTTGTTCTTCGAGAGCGTTCTTTTGTTCTTCGAAAGCATTCTTTTGTTCTTTTTGGCCGCTCTTCAGCTTCTCGAATTTGTCTTCGAGAGCGTTCTTTTGTTCTTCGAGAGCGTTCTTTTGTTCTTCGAGAGCATTCTTTTGGCTACTCTCCATCTTTTCGAATTTCTCCAGAAGCAACTTCATGTAAGCGGGCATTTCATCGGCAGTACTTACTGTGCTTTGTTGCTGTTCTTCTTGAACTTCGAACAGCATCGTGTCTGGATGTCCACCTTTCTCGGTAATAGCGTCCTGGAGTCGGAGCAACAATTCCCTTTTGAGCCCCGAAGTCTGGAGGCTTATTTTACCCAATTCCGCTTTTAACTCAGCTGTTGTCAATTGTTCAATTTTTCGACCCATTTTGAATTGTCTTCACACCATTTTCACAACACAATCAGTTTATGTCTTATATCTGTTCCAGAAAATTCACTCGCGAATAAACAAATCACTGAAACCGTTTTTATAACTTAGTTAATTATAGCTTTATCGCACAATCAGCTTCAATGTATCCGGAATATTCCACAATCAAATTTGTATGAGTCACCGACACTGTTTACACACACGATATCTCTGGAAAATTCCACTGCACAAATAAATCGTTTTAGTCACCGACGCTATTTACGCGCACTTTTTCTAGAAATCTCCACTTAAAACTGTTTGACACACTAACACTGTTCCGGAAAATTCCACTGTAGAATTTACCCACACAATTATGAGTTTTATCCCCAATTTCTGACACCAATGTAATATTTTCGGCCTGGGGTTCGTCAAATAAAACTCAATTTCACTTTTATAATCACACAATGAAACACTTTATTTATCAAACAAACTTATTTAAACTCAGATCACACTGTTATTCAACTTTACTATTTAGAATTCAACACTTTATTTCAACTCAATCACTTTTTACTTTATTACCGATTTTCACAAGTCCACGTTTAAAATATAACTGTCTCTGTATGTTCGTTTAGTGAATCGAGCGGGTGCGTCTGTAGAGCGAATCGATGGGTGCATTCAGGGACTCCTGCGAGTTGTTTTATTTCTTGTCGCCACATAACAATATTATACTTGCCTGCGTGCCGCTTTGCAGGCATTCGAGCCAGCTTCGTGTTAGAGGGTTAGCATGCTTCGGCGATAAAAGCATCTCGGAGTCATTCAAATTTATTTACTTCTTGGAGCATCCTGCTGACTTGCTTAACGTTGGGGTTTTCAAGTACTGAAAGCTGCTAGCAGAATGTATTGGTGAAGAAGCCTCCAAGACGTCCAAGCAATTGGTGGGCAAATGTATTCCATAAAAAAAAACTTTATGATAACTAATTTTTTTAACACATTAAGACAAAATGTTTTGCAGTTTTCATCCACGCTTACTTTTATTGAAAATGTAGTTACAAATGTTCTTCGATTTACTAAATGTCAAAGTGAAACTCACCTTGCTGTTTTGGCGGGCTTTCAAATTGTTGTTTACAATCCTCACACGTATTCAACGAAGCGAAACTCAAAACAACCACAACAAATAAACAAATGGGTTTTGGGGGAAGGGGACGCTCTAGTTGAATATCTAGTTGTTAGGTAATTTGTAGTACTGTGCGCTATTTAACATTCTTTCGGTCTACATATGACAAATTATCAAACACTACTGCACATCATACCTTTTGGTCCTTTATATTTAGGGAAGTCGTGAACAGGCCTGTGAATAATACGTTAGCAATTTTTTGTGTAATTGTTTACATGAAAATTGCAATTTTGTAAATTGCAACTTATTTTTCCAAATTATCTCCAGATATCACACATTAATTAAAAATAAATAAAATTATCTTCCAATGTTTGGTCTTTGCTAAGGTTGGATTTTTTTAGTACATCCAAATGCGTTTAATATTTTTTGTCGGGTATGAATTTTTGAGATCTTATCATGACACATTCCAATTAAAAAAAAAAAAAAAATTGCTTTTTTTAAGCACAAGAACAAAATTTAATAAAAGAAACAAACAAGCCGAAACCGTCAGTGAATAAATAAAAATACACTAACAACCATGCAAAGTTCTTGATGGGTAGACGTTAAATACGGAGACGTCAAAAGTCAAAACTCAAACAACTCTTTTAGAGTGTTTACAACGGAAATCTTTTTTCGCTCCTGAAAAATGCTTCGCCATTCTCATGAGAGCCAAAATGACAGAAAAAGAGTGCTAATGTGAAATAAATTTTATATTTGTCTGGTGGAATGACTTTGGGATTTATTATTTATCGTGGCTTATCGTTCAAAATGGCTTCGCCATTCTCATGAGAGCCAAAATGACAGAAAAAGAGTGCTCATGTAAAGTAAATTCTATATTTGTCTGGTGGAACCACTTTGGGATTTATAATTAATCGTCTCCCGCTGCTTTTCATAGCATATAGGGACTGGATGGTGAAGCGCAGTCTTGGCGAGCAATGTTTCGAATTGGCTGGCATCAGGGTGAGCCATCTGCTTTTCGCAGATGATTTGGCCATCCTTGCATCATCCAAAGAGGAACTTCAATGAGCACTGGATAGGTTTGCAGCCGTCTGTGGTGATGCTGGGATGAAGGTAAACGTGAACAAATCGGATGGTTGTTTCCCGAACTCCTGTGCAATGTACCCTGCACATAAATGGAGTTCCATTAAAACAGGTGGAGAAGTTAAAGTATCTCGGGGTTTTTTTCACGAAAGATGGGAGGAGTGATACTGAGTTGTCCTGTAGAATTGGCCAAGTTGGAGCAATAGTAAAGGAACTGCGCCGGCCGGTCATCAGGAAAGCTGAGCTTGGAGTGAAAGCAAAGATCTCAGTTTTTAATTCAGTGTTCGTTCCGACCCTCATCTATGGTCATGAAATTTGGGTGACTTATAGAATGATTGAAAGAATTAGATCGCGGGTACAAGCTGCCGAAATGAGATTCCTGAGGTGCGTTGCTGGTGTTACTCTAAGGGACAGAGTGAGAAACGTCAGTATTCGTAGGAATCTTAATGTTGAGCAGCTACTTCTCCGAGTGGAGCGACCGATTCTTCGATGGTTTGGACACGTTGTTCGCATGCCCCCTGACAGACTTCCTAGACAGGTCATGCTAGCCGAGATGCGAGCGCGTCGCCCCCCTGGTAGGCCAAGAAACAGGTGGTGGGATCAGGTAAAGAACCTCTCTGAGTCCCGCCTGGGGACTGCGCCGGAGTCTCTTGAGTTAGTGGCGGAGGATCGAGAAAGATGGAAGGACCATTAAGCCACCCTTTCTCCGCGACCCTTTTAAAGGATAAGCGCCATTGTGAAAATGATGATGATGATCGTCTCCCGTTAGGCCTCGTATTATTGCCTGTGAAATCATGGTATAACAATAACAGACCCAAAACACAAAATTATCCAATAAGCATTTTACATGGAATACTTCCACTTCGGAACTTCGAGTGGGAATTGAGGACGGAAATCCAAAGTAAAAGATGTACTCATTAGTCATTACTAATAAAATGAAAGAGACGTGTAAAAAAAAGACGTGTAAAAAGCAACATGAAAACAAAGTTACCCTGCCCTTTTCTACCTATTGCAACCCTTCGCAGCTATTTCATAATTTTCAGAGCATCGAAATTAAGAGTGTACATGGAAAACTAAGTATGTACGAACAAATGCCATATGATGTGCACACAGAAAAAAAAACAAAACAAAGTACGAAAACAGGTAACATATTATTTGCGCACTAAAAAAATTCAACCTCCATTGCAGAAGAAAAGAGTTTTCTTTTTGCGTGGAAATCAACACAATTATTCATCGGAAAAGAGTATGGTTCGCACTTGGTAAGTATTAAGGTTCGTTACTTGAAATCTGGCTGTCAGTTTACTAACACATTCACATACCTGGAATTTTTGTGACACTTATCATCGGCACACTTGACGGAAATCCGTTATAAAAAGATACTGGAATCCACGATCCGAGTTGGATTTCCGAATATATAATATTACGGAATTCTGACTGAAATGTTTATTGTATACTGAGGATTACCATCGCTTGCCGCTTGCGAACGATGTTGGTTTTGTAGTATAGTCGCAGCAAGGCCGGATATGCAGTTGAATGCGTTCACTGAAAATGTGAAAGCGTTCCATGCCAGATGTCAAAAAGTAATTGAGGTGTAATTATACAAAGCAAAGCTTCTACTTTTCTTTGCTCATCTTCATACGTTCACGGCTAGTTTTGTTAAGTGCTCGGGTTTTAAGAAATAATACATTTTATTTTGTTAAGTTAAGGTTTTAAAACATAGGTAATATAAATTGTGTGTTTCGTAATAAACGTAACATTAATTATTTGAAACTCTGCAACAAATTATAAATTCCATGAAAGTGACGTGTTAAATTTATACCTATTCGATTGCATTCGCTCGTTTTCCTCTCATTCGTGTTTGCCAATAGTGAAATGGGTGCTCCGCCCTGCTAATTTGGTTAAATCATAAAAAAAGCTCCATTATAACTACCAATCACCTACAAAACGGACGGGTTTATAATAATATAAAGTGATAAATTTTAGTAAAGTAAACAAAATTTGATGAAATTAGTATTTTTCAGTGAGAACTGTTTACGGACAACTTTAGATATCAGCGATTTTTTTTAACTCGGCAAATCGGCTAAACTAAAAAAACCAATTGTATTTCTGCGAAAACCGTGCTCGTACATTAAAAAAGAACCCATTAAAGCCATTTTACAGTTTGGATATGGATAATTCAAAAAAATGTTTCCACCTTTTCTCTGAACTAAAGCTAAAAAGAAAACAATAAGTTATTAGTGGGTATACTTACTAAGCAAAAGTTAACAACACATATTTAAAGCGGAGATGTTTGTGGTTAAAAATTTGTGTGTACATACCTATTTATGCCTTTGATTTCTGGTTTTACATGTTTCATTTATTCTAAATTTTATAAGTTTCGGTAGGTATTTAAACGTCTCACTTCAGTAACTGGCTCACTTCAGTTAATCATTTTTGCTTTTTAATTATTAATTTTTTTGAATGATGTATAGTGAAATGAAAAAATCAATGGTAAAATAAATTATTTCTTCAAACTATAATTTGGGACCAAGACCCCTTGTAGGTATGCATGATATTACAATTATTGTGAGTTAAGAGCTAAATCATTATTATAATCAAATTTTATTGGCTTTGCACTACCTGGTGTCATCAAACATTTATGTAAATTTAATTCATATTAAAATACGAAGCAAACAGTTTGAAATGTTGTTCTCGCTGACCTTGAACTTAAAAAAATGTGCGTCACTGTTGTAAACAATAATTAAAGCGATCAGATTTTTTCGTGGATTATTGCATTTGTTATTCTTTTGATGCCCTGGAAATGGAGTACCTGCAATCAAATAAAAATAAAAGCACTGAAATCTCGACCAAACCGGTTTCCGGAAATCTAAATCCCAAAAAAATCTGGGTATAATAATTCCGAGTGCCATCCCTGAAAAAAAATCGCAAATCAAAATATCGGGAAACCAAGGCTGTTCAACAAACATGAAAATGTTAAAGTTGAGCATAACTTAAGAATGAGAACTTAATTGGAACTTTACGGATCATATTTATGATCAGTGAAAAATTGAAAGTCAATTTAAAGAAAGCTTTGATATATAATTTTTGTATATTTCTTGGGCAAAAAAATTTGTAACTTTATAAGCTTTAGTTTGATACCATAAAAAAATAATACTGCCCTGATCATTGGAGTTTCACGGATCATTTCAATTTAAAGAAAGGCCTAAATTGGTCATCTAAAACATGAAAATATTGTAGGTATAACTACTTAGATTTCAAATCCCTTATCTCTAGATTTCCAAATCCGCTGGTTTAAAGGGAATATCCCTGATTGGTCGGGAGAGGAGTTTTTCCACGCTCGCAAGAGGATTGTGAAAGGTTCTTTATCGGTCTTACTCCTTAAGTTTCTTTCCAAGAATGTATCTACATATAGTTATGGCATTTGTTTAGCTTAGCGATTCTCAAACTTAGCCAAAGCGCCCGCCAGGGGGCAATCGTTGGCGTTTGGTGGGCTTTTTGAGTAGTTTTTAATTTTGATGGGCGATTAAAGGAATTAAGTGGGTGCTAAAGAGGTCAATGTATTTTGGGTCACCTAAAAGGAATATTTTTAGCAGACTTTTGGTTACTGCGCACCAATTTGAATGCGGGCAATTTATGTAACTTTGTGCTTTGGGAAACAGTTCGGGAAATCGTCATGGAGTACTGTTTGGCAGAACAATGTAAACTGCCACGAAAGGTGAAACCGACTTTCTTACACAAAAAGAAATACCATGGTCCAACATTTTGGTTATAGCTACGGATGGACCCCCAGCCATGGCTCGTCGATTAAAAGGTTTCACGCTCATGTTAAAACCAAAAATTCTGATATAATTATAATTGCTGTTCATTGTGTCATGCATTGCTAACATATGGTTGTTAAAAAATTTGAGTGAATGACTTCACAAGTCGCTGCAGTTAGTCATCATAACTTTGGTACCTACATGATTGCGCGCATACAATCAACTCAACAGTAGGTATTTGTAGATAAAAAGCGACATCGATTATAAAGTCGGACACCTATCGGCTCTATTTGCTTTGCTTTGAAGTGCGCATCCTATCGACAAAAATCGATCATCGGCTTTTTAAATTCCGGTATGATTTCATAGATTCATAGAAAATTTTCTATAACAAACATTGCACCATTCTTTGCATCTTCTTGTTGAAGTCAAGTTTGTTCCGATCGATATTTAAAGAGCGTTTAACAGAGTTAATCACTCGACGAATAACTTGCTCAATAGTACATATACACCTTTCCAACCCTTCAATTCAAGTTGTTTTGGGTCCCACGATGAGTGCTGCATGTTAACACACATGCTCTGGGGTAAATACATTTTTTTCTGTTTTCAACACATACTGCCACATTAGCCAAAACTGCATTCCAGTAGTTATTATTAATGAAACGCCGGAAATATTTCAATTTAAATATTAAATAAAATACTAAGCAATTGTATTAATCTAATTAATTCAACATTTTCGCCGTTTTTAAAGGATCTATTCATGTTCCTTACCTTTTTTTTGATAAAATTTGATAACTTTATTTTATGGATTCTTATTAGTTTTTGAACACTGTCAGATCGTTTTCATGATCTTTATTTCTTTTGGGTCAATAAAACCTAACTTGAAAACTGGAAGTTCAATTGTCAAGTTTATTTAATACTGTCGATCGAAAATGATTTACCCTTAACTAACCCTTAATTCTATAATCTATATTAATTTTTAAATAAGGCAATGCAGAAGGGTAAATTGCCGACAATTTTTTTTGCGGTACCGGTACTAGTTTGTTTATTAAAAGATAAAAGAAGAAGCTTGATGTATAGTTTGTAACGCAGCAAACTAACTCTAATAGATTTGTGCAAATTATTAGAGCGATATTCTCAACTCAATCCAATCTTTAACAGTGAAACCCGTACCTAATTTACAGCTTCGTTGAAAAGTGCTACTCTGGAGAAAGATTCTACTTAAACTGTTGCTCTACATAGAGTCATAAATTAAATGAGGGCGATGTATCGTGTTTCAAAATGTTACGTTAACAATTCCTGAAACAACCAATGTAATGGTAATAGGTTTAGCATATTACACTAGTGTGCGTCTTACTCTTCATCCATACATCAATACAAAACATGAAGTAAAAGCATACCTTCGAACAAATTGCAAATACTTTAAGTTAATTAGCAGCATAGAAAGTAGTGGTAACTTGACTTATGGGTAACAACACCAAGTAGTGGTATCTTGACTTATGGGTAACAACACAAGCATGTTATACACATAACGATGTGAATTTGAATACAAATAAGAATTTGTTGTTTCGAATTGTTGAATTTAAAAAAAAGTTGCGTATGAAATTGCATATCCAAGTCTGTTTGAATTTAATCAGTGTGGGTCAAGAAAATAAATAAAGCAAAACATGCCTTAGGCTTCAAAAGGTTTCCTGAATACTTCCGAATTCTTGATTGTTCGAATAGAGATGTTTGTTAACCTGTCAAAATCAATGACGTTCAAGATGTCAATTGTTCTTGAGGTGTAAACGTGCGATTTAAGTATGGATTCACTGCGGTTATTTAACTTAATAATAAAACTGCACTTTAAACTAAAGTCTTATCACTAAAGAAAATCGTGGTACTAGGTACTGTGCGCTGTTTAACCCTCGTTCGGTCCACATACGACAAATTATCAAACACTGCTGCACGTCATACCTTTAGGTCCTTTATATCTTGGAAAGTCGTTGACAGGCCTGTGCATAATATCAAGACACATTCCAGTTTAAAAAAAAAACTTTTTTTAAGCACAAGAAAAAAATTTTATAAAACAAACAACCGAGCCGAAACCGTGACTGGATAAATAAAAATACACTAACAACAACCCGTGCAAAGTTCTTGAGAGGTAGACTTAAAAAAAGGAGACGTCAAAACTCAAACAAATCTATACCTATTCAAGTCAGAATACTTGAAACTATCAGACACTATCCGGATATCCGACACTATTCGGATAGTTCGGATAACGGATACTGGATCCGGGATCCGTTTTGGATATCTGAAATATCCGCATACTTTAAATCTCTTTTCAAGTTCAAGTAAAAAGGTGAACATTTTTCCAGTAAATTGATTATATACATAAATATGGTAACATATAACTAATGCAAGAATTTCTTGATAACTAGCAAACACATTGCACAAGAATACCGTTTGTGAAACCGCAAATGAACGATGATGCGACCACGCCCCAAATAGGGACGCTTTGCACTTTAAATGAAATGACTTGTAACTTGTTTTAATTCATTGCGTTTTAACTAGATGATACACTTGGACAGTTTTAACTTAAATGTCTTTACAACACTTATCACACGATTAAGTTGTGGCACATCATGAAGTCAACTGTTAATGCCCTCGCGACCAGTCGACCGCTGTCTACGATTTGGCCACCGCTGGGATAGGCCATACCAACCGAATCAGTTGGCCATTATACTGCGCAGGTCTCTTCAAATTTATTTTAAAAGTAACAAAATTTGCCTTGCCCCAATCTTAAATCTTTTTGAGATCAGAATAAAGTGATTCAATTTGATTGCATCTTTGGCTATAAGTTAACTATATCATGAACAGGAATTCTCTTTGTGGTGGATGCTATAAAAGTACTATCATCAAGTAAGTGTTACTCACTTAAGTTTAGACTCTTGTAAGTAAGTGCAAGAGTTCATCTGTAACGAACTTTTAAATGCGCGACCCCGACCCTATACCATGTAGCATCAAATTTAAAAGTTTTTTTTTTAGCGTCTATTCATGTGCTGCATGTCAATTATTTGTATTGGCCACGCCGCGCCGCCAAAAATGGGTTTGGTCTAAAATCTTACCTCGTTAAAATTATAAGAGAATGCGTTAAAAGCGAAAATTAATGCTAAAAAATATTCTTAAAACATTTAAAAGTGGGAATGGTCGATGGTGTGGGTGGTAATTTTTTTGTCTAATTAAAGTCTTCTGCCCATTATTGCTCTGCACCAAAATTTGAATGCATAATGTGAATATAGGTAGTCTTACATTGAAGTCGGTTGTGGGCCGAAAGACAGAAAAACTTCACACATACATACGGACAGACGGACGGTCGGACATGGCTTAATCAATTCACCTGTCGGTTAAGTTAAGCTACCCAGTAAGCAGTTCATTTTAGTAAGAAGTTTCATTTCGCAAAACAATCGACAGCTTATTCCTTCTTGTTTAATTGTTTTATGAAAAACAGTTTTCCAAACAAGTTGAACTACTCACCACTTTTAAATTAGTAACGTTGTTTAAAAGCGTAAATTATAGTGAAATAAAACTAAATAGGAATTTCATTATTTATATGCGTTGAGTGCATCATAAGGCAATTTATCTCTGACGCAGACATTGTTTAAACTTATAGGTACCAAAATTCTAAAAAATAACTAAAAAAAGTAGGCAACAAATTTACACCTAAAGGTTAACAAATGTAAAAACTATTCCTGTCCTAAAACCTTTGAACTAAAGTCAAACATGTAAAAACAAACAGCATAAAATAAATGCAAACCAAGCACCCCACCCATGCAGGTGCCTGGCACTAAACCACGACATAAAAACTATAAAAAGAGCTGGGATTGGGATCCCTTTCAAATACAATCGGATTAGTAGGTATAGGAAGAAGGGTATAAAAATTTGACAAATATTTGTCTAGAATTTTTTTGCCAAATTATACCCTAGGTAACAGATAGTATCACATATCTAGTCAATTTTTTCAAAAGTGCATGGAAATTTGTCGAACTTTTAATAAAAAAATGAATGACGGTAACTTCAGGCGAAAACATCTACTAGTTAAATCTCTTTCGCGTCATTTTTGCTCTTAAATCCTCTCTGAGCGCGATCGATTTTGGATAACTGATCTGGTATGGACTATAGCACTATTATAGGTGTACGTAATACAAATATTTTGGTGTTCATATTTGATCCCTATGATATGCAAACTGTGTATAATATTACAAAACCCCAAAAACATATTCGATTTTATAATTATATGCCGATAATCAACTATGAGAAATTTAATTACTCGTTTGTGGGTCAACTTTCACATAATATCTCATAAAATGTAGCTGATAATATGGTTCTTATTGCGTCATTTTAAGCACTCGCTCAAAAATTCATTTTTTAATTTTAGATTGTCTGTTATCAAGAATATTTTTAATGAGATAAGATAAACTTGAACGAAGTTACAATTTGTTTTTGTTAGAATTTTCTGCTGTTGAGCTCATGATTTTATGTATTTGTAATAACTTATGTTGTCATTGTATTTTCAGCGGCAAACTCTAAAGTTACATAGTTATTCAAACTAAATTCACTTTTCAACATTTTTTTTAAAGAACCACACACATGATTAAGAGATAATAATTTATGGATGATGTATGTGGGTAGGTACTTATTTGCTACTTAGATAAAGGTGCAGTGTCAGTTTATTACACTGCAAATATCGCGCCAGTTATAAAATCAATACTCATGTAAATTAGTTTAAATAAATGAGTGTGTGAAAAGCGTGTCGTCTAGTCTACAAAGTCGTATAGTTAGACAGTTTTATACTTTTTACCATCTTAATTATTTTTTCTTTGAAGTGTCTTATTGCAACTAACTACATATTATTTTTTACTCGTAGTACATTAAAACAAAAATTTAATTTACCCTGATTTAAAAGCTTAGGCTGAAATAAACTTGTCTAGTTGGTATCATATAGTTAATACGTCGTCACTCGATAGTAATGGATATAAAATTGTCTTTATCGTGCTATGTAGTAGGTAGTAGTAAAACCTATAGCGTTCCATTGTTTTCAAAAAATTGTATTCTTTACATATTTATTGTGTAAAATATTAAGGCTTGTTTTAACTTCAGGCAAGTTGAGAATACGTATGTTGAGAAAGTGTTAATATATTTTCGGACCAAAATTCAATAACAACAGGCTATCCTATATGACATATAAATAGCAAATGATATCATTATGTTAATAAATATTTTACACAACTCTACCCCCCTTCCATTTCCTTAATGTTTGAAACTAAAGTTTTATTTGATTACCTTGTTTTCATTTATGCGGGATTTTATTTTAACATAGTTGTCGAAGGCGGTTTATGAAAGACCAGCGACGAAATAGTACATTGAGACTTATCAGAGGCCTTCCACGAGTAACAACAAGACCAGGACCTTTCGACTGTCTTTCCAAGAAAGGTGCTACCATTAGCACCAAAGCCCCACTTCCACCTCAGGTGCTTAAAACTGTAAAACAGTAAATAATGCACATAATAAAAACGAACAACAAACAATTTTATTAAAAAATGATCATGTGGTCATACGCTCAAGCAGAAATGCGCGAAATTAACTGACACAAGTCTCCCAGGCGCCATTCCTTATCAGCTACAAATAATAGCTACGAATATTCAGCATACGTAAGGCAAAATCTAGTGAGGTGATCGAATTTGGACAAAAAAAAATCGTGTGCATTGTATAGCTCAACGGTTAGAGCTATACAATGCACACATTGTTTTTTCTTTCGACTTAAAAATTTTCGCTAGTATTTCAACTTATTATTTTCGAAATTTACAGTTCGCGCATACTAATTTTTTATTTATTTTTTTCAGACTTAAAGGGGTAGAGGGTCTACGTATGAAATCTTTCAAAACATTGTATATTAATTAAAGGAGCTCTCAAAAGACATTATATTTTAATAATAATGTCTCATCATAGCGATGATCAACTTCTGCAGGCTGGAAGTGATTCATTTTGGGAGCCAGGA
Source organism: Neoascia interrupta (assembly GCA_947623515.1). Lineage (NCBI taxonomy): Eukaryota > Metazoa > Arthropoda > Insecta > Diptera > Syrphidae > Neoascia > Neoascia interrupta. The sequence goes on from OX392462.1 coordinate 226,517,490, forward strand.
AATTATAAAAGAACGACAAAACGAATCGAGGATGGCTACAAGTATGAACATTGGTTTAAGAACCGTATTTTTATATTGTTATATATCTGCTTTTAGATTGTGTCAAGATCTGCAACAGCTAATTCAAGAACGTGCCGAAATTGAAAAAGCATACGCGAAGAGCCTTCGAACGTGGTCTAAAAAATGGGGTGAACTTATTGAAAAGGGTAAGCGCTAAATCATATTATAAATTAATATTTTATAAAACAATGCTTTCAAGCTAAAGTACATAATTTCAAGCTAGAGTACATAAGTACAAAGCTAACTTTAACGAACGTCCACTTTTTCAATGACTTAAGTAACACAATCACACACAAAATAACTTGCATAAAGCTTTATTAAGTTCAGTCATGTTAGAATCAAGAGATTGGTACTATTCGCCGTAGGTATCGAATATTTTGTTTCACAACTCATAGAAATAAACAGCAAAGCAATAATGCGCTTGATAAATGACAATGCGAAAAAGGATGATATCATTGCAATAACACTCCAGCACGGATATAAGAAACAAATGTTATATCCATATTGTTCAAACAATATTTATATCCGATTGTTTATTATAAACAGTCAAAATACAAGATGTTACAACATGCATGAACTGTAGTACTTTTCAACAGTGTCTTCCAATTTCCAACCCCGCTTCGCCAAATATTTCATGTCTCATTTCGCCAAAATGCGTAATATCCCACTTCGCCAAATGTTATGCGGCCCTTACACCACGCAATATTATTGCGCAATACTAGGTATATATATTATATATATATATACAGGTATATATATATATAATATTGACCGTGTAAGGGCTTTATTGCGCAATAAATTGCGGCAAAAAATTCGGACACAATATTTTTGGTCAATATTTTGCGCAATAATATTGCGTGGTGTAAGGCCCGCATTAGGTCATACGATAAATCTGTAAATTTGGATTCTATGCCGTTTCCCCATATAACAAATATATTTTTTTTTGTAAATGAGTGTCGTGATTCCGAATGTGTTTCGGAAAATATTGTGACTCGATTAAATTAGTTTATAAGTTATAGGCTAAAGAGTTAAGAAAGTCTGCAACTTTAAAATACCCGTTCTTGGCCACAGGCGCCTGCCAGACAACTAGCATTTATCCTTAACGGAGCGACGAAGTCGCCTGCGTGTGACTAATCCCTGCGAAAAAGGGAGTTTAATTCTTTAAACCCGTGAAGCTGTCCACCCATAAGCTGTTATATCCACAAGTCTTATTTTTTTGCAGACTGCTAGTTAAAGGACTCCATTGTTGGTTTTGGCTTCCATGTTGGGGATGCATTGGATGAAAATTATACCAATTGTTATTGCGGTAAACCAATTTTATTCACAACTTAACAATTAACAATTGCGACGAACGCGTTTCGGAATCATTGTATTATTTTCGAGGTAAAAACAGAAAACGAAAATAAACAAAACTATTTAGACAAAATTGCGAATGCTGGTTTCTCGCCGCCGTGAACGTCTTCAACTGTTGTCAACTCTGGTCTCTCGTGCTGAATAATTTGTTGGCTGTTGTTTGTCTCTTTTCTTCTTTCGTGGTAATTGACAGCAATATGTCGAATAATATGTTTGTTTTCAAAACTAATTTGTCGTTTAGTAATTTCTCCTATTCTGGCTTATATGGCCTGTATATTTCATATTCCTCTAATGCATTGTTTTGGTTTTGTATTAATTTTTTTTAGTAAAGCTAACATTGTTTGCTCAATTATCTAAAAACATGAAATTAAAATTCTCAATGATGCAAAGCAATGAGATAGCTATAAAATAGGGCCCTTAAAAGACACACTGTTTCGTTCTATTTTGTGAAGTAGGACTTTTCGAAATGGGGAGTGGTGAAACGTGATTTGGTGAGGTGGATAAGTCGAAAAAAAGTGTAAGCGTGTAACCATTTTAAACCCAAAATGGTTGCATCATTAGGTGCGTTCCCTTAATTTCTATACCATTTTGGTCAGATTTCCTCATTTGAAGGAGTCGGGGTAAAAATCTCTCGGTGAGAGAAAAAACTGACCAAAAGTAAAAGAACGCTTTGTGCGCCAAAAACTGCACACATTTTAGACGTCAAAGCCAATGTTAAGGAAGAGTTATAGCGATTGATAAAACATGAATTCATTAAGAAGTACTTGAAATATTTGGATTATTGTCTGCAGCATAATATTCACTGACTTTAGGTTTTTTATGTCTAAGGTTGATAAAAACATTCTTTAACATTCGAAACTTCGCATAAAAAGAACTCAAATTATAGAAACAGCAAAAGCTATTCAAAAGTAAAAATTTCACGAGTCGCTATAGCTTACACCTAAGTGTCCCCCTAATGAGCGTTTCGTTTGGAGTCAAAAAAAATTTGAAGTGGGTATGGGTATGTCAATACTGACAGATCTAAATTTGAAAACGTTTCTTTGGTGGCAAAAATGAGGGGAAATTAAGGGGAAAACTGCAATTTCTCGAATCTAAAATCGCAGAATAAAATCTCGTTTTTTTAGCAAGATTTATTTTCAGATTTACCAATACCAACAGACTGTGTTGACAGTTCCTTTGTTTACTTCGTGTAAATTTGGAACGGGTTGGCCTTTCTACAGAAATAATTTTGTTTTGTTTCATAAAATGGTTACTAGTGCAAAAACTTTAATTTCAACATGGGCTTGAAATGGAAAAACTGTATTCATCCTTATCATGTTCTTCGACAGTCACAGAACGCGGTATTCGTATATTTTTAGGCGAAGAAGCACCCACGACTTTGCCGAATGTTAAATTAAATCAAGCAGGCTTCGAATTGCGTATATTATAAGGGACTTGGTGCACAAATATAGTAGCAAAGAATAAAGTTTAGGTTTTTTAATGTAAAAACATAACAATGGCTTATTTTGTTTCTAGTTTCGTCACAAACAAGAACAGAAAATTTTCCGCAATTAAGCCACAGAAAAATATAAACAAACTAGGGATGGGAAACAATTTTTTCAGTTGGTACCTAACAAAGTAGGGATGGAAAACAATTTTTTCAATTAGTACTAAAACGGAGCCAATGTACACAAATTGATTTTACGTTTAAAAAAAATAACTTGCCAATTAAAATAAAAGTTTTTTAATGGGAAATATATATAGCACTTTCAATTCCTAAGCAGAATAAAGCTTGAATTTTCGGTAAAGTAAAAAGTGTATTTCAATATATCACATTGAGCAAAAAAAATATTTGTCATAATTTCGTAGTAAAACGGCAGCAACTTTAATTAAAGCATAAGAAGTTCTTTATCGAAACGCCTACAAAGTACTTTAACAGAGTATTTCGGCGTAGTATGATTTCAATACCTTCAGCCATATTTAAAAAAGGTCGTCATAACCATTAAGGATCTCGAAATCTTTAAAAAATAGTTTTCGAAAATGTTTTCACGTTTTTCAGTTAAATCTTCGAAGTTTTTGAATATTCAAAGTCTGCTATAGTTTTGTATAAAATTTAAGAAGATGGACTATGTCCGGTGTTAATTTAAAATTATACTTTACACCGTTTGGGGGATAGAGGGGGAGACATGTGTTCTTTTGATCTTTTTTTAATTTTTTAAATTTCAAATCCATAAAACAAATATTTTGAAGTTTTTTCATGCATTTTTGCGATTTTTTTTCGAAAATGCGTCAAAACTGCAGTACTCAAACTGTTTTTGAAAAATATGACCTAAGCACTTGGTTTACTTTGAGTTGCTTTGTACGTGTGTTCAATATTGATTTTGAGCAACAAGCCGTTGAAAAGTTATGGCCTCCAACACTTTGAAAAACGTCATTCATTTTCGACTCTTCATTTCTCAAAAACGTTTTTAATATTTTCGAAAAGTTTTATTTTATGATTAAAGCTTAGTATTTCTTAAACCTAAGTTTCGTTTCTCTAGTTCTTGCCTACTGAACTTCTTGAAAAAAACACTGAAAAACATTAAGTTCATTTTCACATGAAATTTCAAACTGTAATTAAACCAAATACCGGTGCCTTAAAAAAATTGCCCTCTTTGGATTCTCTGACTATTTCCGCAGTTTATACGCACACCAATTTTGTCTTTCTACGACTTTCCGTTCAGAAGTTATAAAGCGATTGGACGGACGGACGGACGGATAAGGGGTCCTTTTTCCATTTTTGGGCGGACGGCTAAAAAGATCAAAATCGATCTGTGCCCTAGTTTCGTAGACACGTCAGCTTCGATTGACAATTTTGGTACTCATCAGTGGTAAACACCAAGATTGGGGGAAGATTGTGGGAACACCAAGACAGGGTAGCTAAAAAAAGCACTAAAAGCTTAAACTGCAAAAACGCAGTGATAAGACGTACACGAATGTTCAACTCGAACATTTTGTATAGAACATATATTCTTGATTCAAAAATGAAAAATGTCAAAACAGAAATGTAAGCTGTTGCCTCAAAAACGAGTTGCTGGTGTTGCAAAGGTTTTAAAATGTATTCTTGCTGTAACTGTTGCCAGTGGCTACCCCTTTTACAACCAGTCTTCGAGGAAAGTAAAAAAAAAGACACGAACCTGGATCATCTGTCTGAGAGTCAAATTACACTTCACTAGGCTTATTCGTAATGAAGTAAAACAGTGCAAAAACGTTATGTTAAATAGTAAAGTTAAAAAAAAAGTTAAAAGAAAGTATTTCTTAAGGTTAGCTAATTGTTGGTTACATTCGAACCCGCTTTTATTTCGGTTTTTATACCCGACCCAGGCTACATTAAGTTTCTTCTATAGTTTGTAACGCAGTGAAATAATCACCGTAGACCCCTAAGACCTTTTAGAAATAATTATGAGACCGACAGGAGAATGTATTAAGCCATTTCCGTCCGTTTGTAAACAACTTTTAGGCCTTAAATTTTAAGCAAGAGAGCTGAACATTGGTAAGTGGACTGGAAGTCCATTGGACCAGCTCAAGTTTGAAAATAAGATGAATCCACCCACAGGCACGCCCGCTACAGGCCTGGTTGTTCGACCATCTCTAATTTAAAATCAGTGAGTAAGTGCTACAGTGTGTACGCAGAAGTTACAGTCCGTAAAACGGACCCTTGAATACCCCATCCTAACCAACATTGTAATATGCTGATGGCATTGTTATTTTTTGACATTTCATAAGTAGTGCAGTCTTCAAAGGGGCGTGGTCCAACCGCCCCTAATTACAAACTATCAATTAGAAGGTATTTCCACAGATATTTTCAAATTACGCTTAAATGTACGTAAAAATGCAATTTTTTGGTTCAAATTCAATATTTTTGAAAAATCGGCCCCTAAAACGGGCATAAATTAAAATTTTATGTGACCAAAATCTGGAATGATGTCTCATTTACCTAACCTGCTACTTGTTTTGTTTCATGCTTTCCTAAATCAGGCTCAAGGCCAGTTGAAATTACGTTTTTCTGGAAAATTTTAGGTTTTTCTTCAATTCTGTCTCCAAATGTGGGCGTGACCGAAAATCTTGTATGAACAAAATGTATAAGTTGTATGAACAAAATTTATAGCGGATTTCAAAAATTTTTACACTTTAACTGCTTCGCATGACGTGAACCTTGCGTACAAAATTTCAGCACCCTAACTCAAAATTTAAGGCTGAAAAACATATGACATTCAGACGAACGGGTGGACGACATGGCTTATTCGATTCAGCATTCGGTCTTGACCATATGCTCTTAAGGTCTTGGGAGTCTACCATTATTATTTTACCGTGTTACAAACTATGTGACAAACTTAACCTTCTATCCTATGGGATGGCGTATAAAAATACTTTCTTCACACTTAAGCTATGTTTAAATGAAGTTAGTACACTGATTTTTAGCATGTGACACTGCTTTGTGGGTGTATTCGTGCCGTCTAGAATAAGTGAACTATATATTTTTATTGCATACTTTTTATTGTCAGGGAACATTTTAGGGTAAATCAAATGGAGAGTTACTTGGCTTGACGCTCGAACATGCGTCCTCGCGCATCAAAGGCAGCTACGCTATCTACTAGGCTATCGCATGATATGGGTTATGCCTGCCGATGTTGGTTAAACGTTCAACTTCATTTTCATTTTTTTAACATTTAGTTCTTGTTTCAACAAATAGTTCTTAAAACCTGATTTTCACAAAAATTATTGACATTTTTAATTGATGTGCCAACAATTATCATACCTTAAAGATCGTTACCTTAAGATCTAATTGTTGGATCAACAATTAAAACTTGGTTGAAACATTCTAAATTACAAAAATTTTATTGTTGTGCCAACAATTTTCCGTTTTTGAAAATGATTGACAGCCATAAAATTTTTATTTAAAGTATTTCAGTGTTAAATTGAATATTTAATTTTTAAAAAATCAAAAACGAGTTTTTGCCTCAAGAAAACATTGTTGAGCCAAGAATTTTTAGTTCACAATCCTCCAAGAATCTAAAATTCTTGGGACAACAACGTTTTTTTTTTTTGAGTATAATATTTAATATCTTACCTAGTGTCATTGATTTACTAGAGGTTTACATAAATGCGCTAATCTGCTTTCTCTTTATAGAGAATTGTTACAATCCTTCAAGAATCTAAAATTCTTGGGACAACAACGTTTTTTTTTTGAGTATAATATTTAATATCTTACCTAGTGTCATTGATTTACTAGAGGTTTACATAAATGCGCTAATCTGCTTTCTCTTTATCGAGAATTGTTACAAAATTTGAGGGAAGGACATACTCTTTCTTGGCCTTTTTTAGGATTTTTATAATTTAAGACCCATAAAACAGCAAATTCGCTTGTTTTTAATTACCGTTAGACTTTTTGATCAATTTTACAACCACCTGTGCTAGCATTTGCCACTTTTCTCAAATTCTGTGGACATGGATTTCTGAGAAAACGGTAAAAATATCCTGTTTTTAATTTCGCTTGTTTGAATGGGCTTAAGAACTTAGGGTCGAAAACGGAAATTTTGAAACGTTTTTGATGCAGTTCGCTTGCCTTTTAAACATTACATGCTTAAGCCAAATTTAAACAAGGTCGGTTTACATAAATGCGCTAATCTGCTTTCTCTTTATCGAGAACAGTACTGATCAGGATGATCATTTCCCCTCGAGCAAAGTGGTGTAGAGTCTAGGTCGAAATATGTCTAGGCGATATGTTGACGGAATAATATGTTGACTTAGCAAAAACCTAGTTAGCCAAAGTTCCATAGGCCCTGAAGAAATTCGCATAAGGTAGTGTTGGGAACTATCGAATGAATTCAACTATCGATAGTTAGTTCCTGAATGATTTCAGCTATCGAACGAATTCATTCATTTATTCATTCATTTTTTTGAACATTCGTTCCGACCCCTGAAAATAAATAAATACGGTTTTCACACCCAGCCAGAATCTAGATTCAGAGTAAAAAAGTCCCAAATCTAATTAAAATCTATTAGATTTCCCATACATTTCTAGAATTCAGAATCTAGATTCACACAAAATCGAATACGAATCTAATAGATTGTATTCGATTTTGTTTGAATTATAGGAAAATAAAAGCAAACACACATTTTTAATTCAATCAAAGGAAGATATGACAGCCGAATGAAGTTTGTTTATAAAATAAAAAGAAGAAATATTTTCGTTTTTTTATACTATTTAATTGTGTGTTGATTTTTATGTATTTACCAGTGCTTCTTTAGTTATCTACAATTGTTTTTTTCTATTTGAAGCTGTTTAACTTATGACAAATGTAAAAAATTGGACAGTTGGTGTTCGAATGATCGAAAAGTCAACAAAATCTAGGTTATTTGCGCAGTGTGAAAGGGTCAATTCGATTTTGAAATCGAATGGCTCAGAATCTAGATTCTGGCTTCGGTGTGAAAACGGTATAATACTCTTTTCAAATGAAATAACTCAGCCACACACTACGAAAAAAAAAACTGTCGTTCCATACGTCATACCTGCTTTCGGTTTTGGACCAGCAAAATAATCCAACCAAAAGTTCAATACCTATTTTAAATGAATTCGTTCAGACCTGTTATCGACAGAGAAAAATAGTCAACTAACTACTTTTTTCATTAGATCTAAGTATAAAATGAACCATTGAACACGAACGATACATTCATCAAATTTTCAAAAGTCAACTAACTACTTTTTTCATTAGATCTAAGTATAAAATGAACCATTGAACACGAACGATACATTCATCAAATTTTCATTTGAATATTTTTCTCTCAATAGTAAGTATGAATGAATTCACTCATTACTGATTTTTTTCTACTACTTTTGCAACTACTTTATTCACTCCATAGCAAGTATGAACATTGAACACGAACGATACATTCCTGAAATTTTCGTTCGAATATTTTGCCCCCTTTTGCACTGAACTTTTGGTTGAAAACTTTTCGCTCGCGAAAGCAGGCATGACGTATGAACAAATTCATTTCACATTAGCATTTAATTTAGCTGTGGCAGTTTATCTCTCTCGAGCATAAGTATGAACAAATTTATTTTACTGATTTCAGTGAGTAACAGAAGTGTAAGGGAATTCGTTAATACATTATACCACCTTTCGGGAGAGAAAAGTTTTCAACCAAAAGTTCAGTGCCTTGCATAATGTAAAATGAATTCGTTCATACCTACTATCGAGGGAGAAAGATATTCGAACGAAAATTTCATGAATGAAAAAAGTAGTTGAATGAAAAAAATTAGTAATGAATGAATGAATATGAACTATCAAATGAATGAACTTTTAGCTACTATCGAATAAGTTGATAGTTTTTATTTGATAGTTCCCATCATTCGCCCGTTAATTGATGGCAGTAAGAATAGCAGTAAGAATGTGTGAAATTAAATTATTTTTGAATGAATGCCGTTCGATTATCTGATACAATCGAATCAGGTAGTTGCAAATACTGAACGCAGGCTAATAATTTCGCAAGTTGAGCTCGTTATTACTACCTTTACCTCGAGCCACTTGGATTAGATATCTACTATGACTAGGAAAGTCCTTGGAATGGTTCAGTGAAATGTATATGTTGAAGTGACCATGGTTTTGAGGTTTCTGGCCGGGATTGCTGGCATGAGGTTATGGACATTATGTTTCTTCGAGCAGCTTCTGGAATTATAATACGATCACCATAAACATAAAGTATCAACAGTCTTTATTTAGCGAAATCTGGTCATTTTGCTGATAATATGCTTCGACGTCTTCATCTCAACTTGAGGATGGCCACCCCTTCAACACCCATGTGAAAACTCTGTCATTCGCCGTCATCTTTGCGATGTACGCTGATTGAAGAATATGGGGGCATCACAGTGCTCAGTCAGTGTTGATTAAAAATATTAAAATATTTAAAATTAAAAATATACCACTCCATATCTCAGCAATTTTGGAAAAAGTATTTTTGGTGTAGGTTTTTTCGGGTTGAACAAACCGAACGGCTCACGATCGTGAATTTTCTCCCGTGAAGAAAATTGTGAAAATTTTTAATGGCCCAAAGCATCCTTTTCGATCTGTGCGTAGTATCGCTCTGCAGACGTCATATAGTTCATGAAAAAAAGAAATTGATCGTTCAAGGTCAATAGGTAAGTTATGCGAAAGAACTATACCTATCCCATATTAAGAAGCGTCACTAACTATATGAACTATAGAAGCAGGAAGCGTTGAGTCGTAGTTATTCAGAGCATCTGCACTATGCAAGTATTTGCTTTGGTCCCTTAAATGCTGTAGAATATTTGGTGTTTCACCTTGCGTTCTTATCTAGCAGTCTATGAAGAAGCTCAGCAATTCTTGCCTTGTCCTTAAGAAATGAGTTATAAAAATGTATCAAACATTTGAATTTTTATCAGTCTTACTGTTGATTGTTTACTGTAGATTAAGCTTGATCTCTTCACCCACATAAGTGCCCAACTCGTCGGAAAACAAATGCTTCTGATTCTCGGGCAAATGATTGATAGGAGAATGAACACGATAAACGGCTTACACAGCTTTTCCCAACTGTTCGAGCAAATTACAGCCCAAAACGTTTGAGCGATCGCTGGCGACAAAAAAGAAGGGAAGGTTTTATATTATTTTGTTTTTAAAAAAGACATTAACATGTAAAAAACCTGTTACTTTTGTTTAACATTCCTGAGTTAAGGTGACATTTGAACCCATTGAATAAAGAGAAAAGGAAAAGGAATAGCTCTTTTTCACATATACAGTGCGTGTGAGTGAAGCAATTATTTTGAAATTAGTCGTCTGATATCGGGTATCGACTTGTGAGTGAATGTATCATGAATCGATACAGTTTTATTTTGAGAAATAAAATTTGGGTTAGGTTAGGATAAACCAAATGAAAACAGGCACTATGTATACCTATAACTTGTCTTATGCATAAAAGTCATCTGAAAAAAGTGGAGGGAAAAAGAGCCGATCAATGGCATACTATTAATTAGCATGTCGCTTTAAGAGATCATGTTTAATTTTCTATGAACTGCCATCTTTACATTACCAAATTCTTAAAATTATTTTAAGGACCTGAATATGGAACAACAGAAGCAGCATGGAAGGGTGTTTTGACAGAATCGGAACGTTTGTCAGATGTACATTTAAAAATAAAAGATAATTTGTGCACTGATGTCACCACTCAGATCAAGACGTGGCAAAAGGATAATTACCATAAAACAATCATGCAGATCAAAGAACGAAAAGATATGGAAGACCTATTCAAAAAAGCTCAAAAGCCATGGGCAAAACTTTTAGGGAAAGTTGAAAAAGCGAAGGCTGATTATCATGCAGCTTGTAAAACCGAAAAGTCCGCATCGAATCAAGAAAGAAATGCAACTGCAGACAGCTCGCTTTCGCCCGATCAAGTTTGAATTAAATTTTTTTAATTTTAAGACATAATCTATTCATTGGCTATTTCAGGTCAAAAAAATGCATGACCGAGTGCAAAAGACAAAGGATGAAGTTCAGAAATGCCGCGAAAAGTATGAGCAAGCAATTGCAGAAATAAGTAAATATAACTCAGTTTATATGGAAGATATGACTTCTGTTTTTGACAAGTGCCAACAGATAGAGAGAACTAGGCTTACGTTCTTTAAAGAAGTTCTTTTCTCTATACATGGATGTCTCGACATTACTAAGATACCCTGGTAAATTTAATAGAAATAAACAAATTTTTATACCTTCTAGTTTAACATTTGTGTTGCAGTCTTCCGCAAATTTATGAAGAGTTTTATCACACTATTAGTAATGCGGATCATCAAAAGGACTTAAAATGGTGGTCAAACAACCATGGTGTTAATATGGCAATGAATTGGCCTACATTTGTGGTAAGATAAGAAAGTCTTAAATGCATATAAATTGTGATACTGTTCTAACCTTCTAACTTAGAGTTACCCCTACCCTTCTTTAGCAGCTTATTTATTCGATTTATTCTTGTATGCCTTTTTCATAAATTCAGATTGTTATCTCAGCTATGACTTGCCAAATATTGGTGCAAGTTTGTTGTAGAAAACACGTCTCTTGAGAAGCGTACGCTAAAAAAAGTCAAACTGCTAAAATCTCATGATGTTATCGTCCACCAAAGCAGGACGCATTATTAAACGTCCTCTGCACTTTCCGCGCGAAATATCTGTCGCAGTACGTAGTTGGTGGATATTCCGCAAGATATTCCGTCTGACTAAAACCACATCTTTTTCGCGAAATAATCGTTCTAGTACATGATTAGTGGCAAAAACGCCTGACTCAATCACATATTTTCACATATATGTACATTTTTGATCTTTTACCCAAAAAAATGTTGGGATTCAAGTGGTGAATTAATAATTCTGCGTCGCACTTACATACAACAGCAATATTCTTGACTAGTGCACCAAGATGCCGCCGCCGCGGCAGCGCGCCGACCGGTTCAATGCTTCTCCTATTTTTAATACGCCCAATCGCGTCCATTTTTTTTACTATGGCCCGAATCGTTGACAAAGTTGGACCAAGCGAAATTATGATCTCTCCGTAAACTTCAAATCAGTCAGTTGTATCAGAAGTAGTGATTTTCGTAGAATTACATATTACACCATTTTAACGCCTTGAGCTGTGGCTACCCAATATATTTCCTAAATGAGCAGTCAAGAACCAACATTTGGCGCTTAAAACACGCATCCTTTTTATCAGATGTCTTATATACAGTCATTGAAATTGGATCACTCTTCAATTATTTTGTATGTGTTTGACTTTGAACATTGTTATTTTCTTTTGCATCACTATAATTTAGGAATATACAGAAGAATTTCGAGACATTGCTAAAGGCAATAAGTCAAAAGAAGCACTCCCGGCAGCTCCAATAACCCTTATTAATCAGCGTCCTGTGGCTGAAGATTTGCACGTATGTATCGTACATATTCAAGTAAATGTCATGAATTAAATTTTAAAATTTGAGGATTTTGACTAATTTCAGGAATATCCACCATCTTCTGCTAAGAACAGTTTAAAACGAACGTCGGCAAACTCAACAACAAAAAGTAGTGCAAAACCAGTACCGAGTAGTACGAATGCTAGCAGTGACATATCACCCAAATCAGAAAGCAATACTCGGGGACCGTCACCTAACAGTAGAAGTTTTACCACTAGGTGAGCAGATTTTGTTAAAACTAATAGTGAATATCATTGCATTAAAAAGCTTTTTCAAGAACTTAAAATTAAAATCGGGGAGAGTAAAATGCTTTTAAAATGAAATTCGCTGTACTTCACAGGGCAACTCCCAAATGACTTAACTCCCACTGGCTAAAATGCACTAACTCGCACCAAATTTTGTGGTTGGAGTTAGTTCATAAAATCGGGAGTTAGTTCATTGGGACTTATTTCATATGAACTAATATGTCAATATTAGTCAATATAAGTGGGACTTAGTTAATTTGTTTTTTGGGAGTTAGTATTTCGTGTTGGGACTTAGTTCCAAAAAAAAAATGAGAGTTTGTTCATATGCACTAAGTCCCATTTTTGTTGTGAGCACCTGCATACCGAAGGCCGGCCGGTGTATAAAACGAAGAGACACCAGGGGTATATCCAATTGTACCTACGTTTGCTAAAAATCTCGCGATTTTTTATTTTTTTTTCTGAAATCAAAGAGGGTGGTTCTCAAAAAAAAAGAACGACTCCGGATGTCTCTTCGACTCATACACCGGCCTGCCTCATATGCAGGAGCTGGTTGTCCAATTGCACATTAGTTAAAAATCTCGCGATTTTTTGGTTTTGTTGTTACTAAAGTGAATCAAATTGCATGCTTATTTAAAGTTTTTAGGGATAACTTTCATTTCAGAAACTTTCTTTTATTGTTTTTTGTAGTTTATTTGAGTTGTCTAACTATTTCAGTGTTAATTCCGCTTCTACTTTTTAAAATTTGTTGCAGTGGCGGCTCGTCAGGTCTTATTTCAGGGGTCCACCCAATTTCTCCTCGAATAAAACTTGCCTTTATTGACAAGTCTATTTTAACAACAAATTCTTTAGTTAGATCGGTTTTGAAAAGTATAGCTATGTAACTGCAAGTATTAATAAAAAACAAGACACGAAACAGTTTTACTTATTTTTAGGTGTATTACCTAGGCACAAAACCGAAGCAAAATCTATTCTTTTGCTCTAATTTTAATTCAAATAGGTAAACCTATACTGTTTAATTTTTTGTTACCTTTATAGGTAACCTCACATATTTTTCTATTGAGTTATAACGTATATAACGTAACGAATTATAACGTAATTGTTGTTCATGATGTTTCTTATATTGAAGCATAAAGCACAGTACGTAAGCTTTTCCCCGATTTTAAGCTCTTCAAGTACGCCTACCTACTGTAGTTTCCCACATATTCATGGGCCGAAATTCCTGTTTTTATTCATTTTTAGAATAGGAGCTCCCTATAGGTATTTGATTTTGCTACCTGTGCTATCTTAAGTTGGCCTATCACTTTGCTTGATTTCATTTTTTTTACAACAGCAGCAGAAAAATTTTTGCATTATTTTCCACTATAAGTTTAACTCTATAACTAAACTCTATTATTGTATTTATTCAAATGATCTAAATTTTTCTCTTATTGACTACAAAAATTATTATTTTTTGCTAAAAAGCTTAAATAAAAACACGAAAAAACTCTTTTAAATATTTTATTTGGCTAATCAGACACTCGTATGCATTTCGGACTTCGAGTTTCGCTGAAGATGGACTGCTTGCTGTCCATCTTCAGCGAAACTCGATACTAAAATCTATTATTGTAAACTGTTGGATTTTGTATATGTTAAACTAGGTTATCAAGAGAGGGATGTAAATTTTGCGATTTTGTAATCTTTCTATCTCACAGAAGCATGATGTTTAAAAGAAACCTATAAGAGATATACAATTAAAAAAGTATTCTTTCGGCAACGAATAAATGTATGTATGTATCCCATCAACTTTAAATACAAAAATCTAGTCGTTCAAAAGTTGCAAACAAAATTTTAACGGATCCATAATTCCATCAACAAGGCTTGCGACACGGTTGCAACAAATATACAAGGCATTGACGAACGGAGCACACTTTTTTTTTGGTTGCTAGCCGGAGCGAACTTTTCCTCGTTGTTGTTAGTGTAAAAGCTGTTTTGAAAAATTTTTGAGTACCCATACTTGCTCAACTTTCATGGATGTCATAAGAAGGTCAATCGCAGGTTCGATCGGCCTTGCAACAATTTGAAAAAAAAAATGTTAGGGATGTGTGTCCCGACTTTTGTTTCTCTTTCTATTTTCCGTTGAGATACCACAATTTGTATTCAAAAATATGCAGCAATGTTTCTGCAAAACGATTGTGCGTTTTAAGATACTTTGTTTTGTACGCACAAAAGATGGCATTCCCACTGCTGACGAAATAAGGGCGGAGAATAGTCGCACAGTAGACGAAGTCACTAAAGCGATTAAATCGCTAAAAGATGGCAAGTCTGCTGGAGTTGATGAAATCTGGCCAGAAATTCTGAAGGCAATGGGTGAATAGTGTGTTAAATGGCTAACACGTGTCATTAAGGTGGCCTGAGATAGCGGTAAGGCACCTATAAATAAAATAAATAGAGTGGCGCAACAGCTCTAGGTGAACCAGGGCCAACTTCTCAACAATGTATGCTGGTGTGTTAATTTCTTTTACATACAAAGGTAAGGCACCTAGCAATTGGCAAAAGGGAGCTATAGTGCCCATTTTCAAAAAAGGGAACAGGAGAGATTGCGCCAACTATAGGGGCATATCTCTCTTGAGTCTTCCGAGAAAAGTATTCGCGAAGGTGTTGGATACGCGTTCCAGAGCTGTAATCGAGCCTTTGTTACGGGAAGGACAGTGCGGCTTTCGGCCTGGCAGAGGCACAACCGACCAGCTTCTTACTCTGATGGTTATTCTTGAGAAGGCCTGGGAATATGCCAAACCGGTCTATGCGTGTTTTGTAGATCTGGAAAAGGCGTATGACCGAGTCCCTCGGGATACACTGTGGAGAGTTTTGCAGGACTATGTTCTGAGTGGGCCTCTTCTGAGAGCCATTCAGTCTTTGTATGGAAACTGCAGAAGCTGTGTACGAATAAATGGCGTCAAATTCCGTCCTTTTGATGTGCGCGTTGGACTTCGCCTGGGCTGTGTTCTGTCGTCGTTCCTTTTCATAGCATGTTAGCATGTATGGACTGGATGGTGAAGCGCAGTCTTGGCGAGTAATGTTTCGAATTGGCTGGCATCAGGATGAGCCATCTGCTTTTCGCAGATGATTTGACCATCCTTGCATCATCCAAAGAGGAACTTCAACGAGCACTGGATAGGTTTGCAGCCGTCTGTGGTGATAATGGGATGAAAGTAAACGTGAACAAATCGGAAGTGATGGTTGTTTCTCGAACTCCTGTGCAATGTACCCTGCACATAAATGAAGTTCCATTAAAACAGATGGAGAAGTTTAAGTATCTCGGGGTCTTTTTCACGAAAGATGGGAGGAGTGATACCGAGTTGTCCTGTAGAAAATAACAAGGGAAATTTTAGCTCAAAGTTGGAGGTTCACGTGTTCAGGTGCTCCTATGTGCAAGCCGCCCCTGATTTGTTGTTCTATGGGGAAAATAAATATAAACTTACTCCCACTTTTTCAAGGTTGGGCTTAGTTCATCGGAGACGTAGCTGATAATGAACTTTGCCCTATTGCTGGAGTTATTGCGGGAGTTAGTTCGTAGGCCAAAACAGACCCTACAAACTAACTCCCAATAACTTAACTTCCACTAGCTAAAGCGAACTAACTCCCATCGAATTTTGTGGTTGGAATTAGTTCCTAAAATTGGGAGTTTCATTGAGACTTAGTTCATATGAATTTCGGGATAAATCAAGGAAATAATGTCAGATTTTCATGAAATTTGAAGGAAAGTTGTATATTGATGCCACGGAAACGTGGTTTTAAGGAAAAAAAAAATTGCCGCCAAAAGCGGAATTTTTCGAAAAAAAAAATCAAAAAAGCCGCCAATTCCTCCCAAATTATGGTAGATCAAATTTTGAGGTATCGATTTTAAAATTCAGTTTCGGAAAATTTATCGTTCGTCAAATGTTTTTTTCAGTTTGTTAACTCTATTAAGCGCTGTCAAAATTTGCTGTGAAGACCACGGGAATATAAAAGACACAAATTTGCGCATTCGAGGTAGCGAATTTAAAATTCGGTTTCGGGAAATGTATCGTTCGTCAAATGCTTCCATCAAGATTTTCGGTGGCCTTCAGTTCACATTCATATTCGAGCATAACTTCCATAATATTATACGGAATATAAAGTCGATTTTAGGGATAAAAGTTCTACGCCTAAAAAAAACTGTATTCTTGTTTTGGAAGTAATAGGAATTTTTCATTTGTGTTATTTTTGTTTCACCATTGCTTATTGGACCAATCAGGGTATGAAAAAACAATGGGTGCTTGTTTGTGTTGCTATCGGCATCAAAGACAGCGCCTATTTGGATGTGGTTTCGTTGTTGGAGGCAGACTTAGGCAAAAAGTCTTGAGCTTCAACCCTGTAAGCGAGCGCCTCGCGACGATCCGCATCAAGGCTAAATTCGCCAACATTAGCCTGATATGCGCACATGCCCCCACTGAGGAGAAAGATGACGAGACCAAAGATATGTTCTACGAGCTCCTGGACAAAACTTATGAGCAGTGCCCTAGCTACGACATTAAAATTGTCCTAGGCGATTTTAATGCCAAGCTAGGAAGGGAGGGCATCTTTGGTCGTACTGTCGGAAAGTATAGCCTGCACGACACGACCTCCGATAACGGATTCAGGCTGATCGACTTTGCTGCGGGGCGACACGTTGTGGTAGCTAGTACACAGTTCCCGCATCTCAATATCCACAAAGGGACATGGAGATCTCCCGATCAATCAACCGTCAACCAGATTGACCATATTGCGATCGACGCGAGGCACTCCTCCAGTATCATGGATGTCCGAACTTTCCGAGGGGCCAACATTGACTCGGATCACTACCTTGTTGTAGCCAAGGTACGGCTGCGGATATCCCGACCAGCGCCAAGTAATGGAAATACTGTGAGGAAGTTTGACGTCGGCCGACTACAATCGCAAGAGATCGCCAGGTCCTTCTCCAACCGAGTCTCTCAAAACCTTCTACGAAGTCCTATGCAACCAGCATCAAGTATTGATAGCCAGTGGCAACATTGCCAAAATGCCATCAGAGACGCCGCCTCTGAAGTGCTGGGTTTCACACGGCGACCACAACGAAACCCCTGGTTTGACGATGAATGCCGGCAAGCACATGCAGCTAAACAGGAAGCATACAAAGCGGCGCTGCACAGAAGGACTAGAGCTGCTCGCGAGCTCTACGAGCAGAGGAGGAGAGAGGAGCACCGGCTTCTCCGAAGGAAAAAGAGAGAGCACGAGAAGCGCGCGGTTGAAGAGATAGAGAGATGTTACAACAGGAATGAGGTTAGAAAGTTTTACCAAAGGATCAAAAGGTCCTGCCAAGGGTATAAACTTCGAACTGAAGCCTGTAAGGACCATCAAGGGAACATCGTTGTAGAATCGCAGTCGGTGCTGAGGATTTGGAAAGATCACTTCTGCAGACTGTATAACGGCGAGGAAGAACCAAATACCGCTGTCAGGCAGAACGAACCATTCAACCCGGGCGAAGACGTTACCGACGAAGCATACGAACGATACCGCCCACCCGACCTGGAGGAGGTGAAAGTAGCTGTGTCTAAGCTCAAGTGCAACAAAGCAGCCGGAGCAGACGGCCTAGCTGCCGAACTTTTTAAATCCGCTGGCGATGAGCTGGTTAGGAGCATGCACCAGCTCATCTGCAAGATATGGTCGGAAGAAAGCATGCCCGACGAATGGAACCTCAGCATTGTTTGCCCGATCCTGAAGAAAGGAGACCCTCTGAGTTGTGCCAACTACAGAGGCATAAGTCTTCTTAACATCGCATACAAGATCTTTTCTGCTGTACTGTGTGAACGCCTGAAGCCGTTTGTCAACAATCTGATAGGCACATATCAGTGTGGCTTTAGGCCAGGAAAGTCCACCATCGATCAAATATTTACACTGCGGCAGATCTTGGAGAAAACCCAGGAATTCCAAATCGATACACACCACCTCTTCATCGATTTCAAGGCCGCGTATGACAGCATCTATAGAGACGAGCTATATAGCGCAATGTCTAGTTTTGGCATCCCTGCCAAACTCGTCAGTCTGTGCAGGATGACGATGGAAAACTCACGCTGTTCCGTCAAGGTCGGCAAAGACCTCACCGACCCCTTTGATGTCAAAAAAGGATTTAGACAAGGCGACGCGCTGTCATGCGACTTCTTTAACATCATACTTGAGAGAATCGTGCAGAACTCTCGCGCCAACACCAGAGGTACAATCTTTCAAAAGTCCGTTCAACTACTTGCATACGCAGACGACATTGACATAATCGGTAGAACAAAGCGTGATGTCAGTGAAGCCTTCGTGAGTATTGGGACGGAAGCGGCGAATATGGGTTTAGCAGTCAATGAGGGCAAAACCAAGTATATGCTGTCATCAAGAAAAGACACCCAACACCGACGTCTTGGACAAAACATCACCATCGACAGCTATAACTTTGAGGTAGTTAGGGACTTTGTCTACCTGGGTTCCGCTATCAATTCAGACAATGACACCAGCGCTAAAATCAAACGAAGGATAACTCTTGCCAATCGCTGTTTCTTTGGGCTAAGAAGGCAATTGAGTAGCAAAGCCCTCTCTCGAGCAACTAAAGTGTCCATGTATAAGACCCTCATCATCCCAGTCCTGCTTTACGGTGCAGAAGCATGGACTCTGTCAAAGGAGGATGAAAACACTTTAGGCTGCTTCGAGAGGAAAATTCTTCGGACGATTTACGGTCCCGTCTGCATAGACGGAGAGTGGAGGAGGAGATATAACATCGAACTGTACGGGCTGTACAGCGATACCGACCTAGCCAAAAGAGTCAAAACACAACGTCTACGATGGCTGGGTCATTTAGAGCGGATGGACACCAACGCCCCGGCCCGGAAAATCTTCGAATCCACACCGCAGGGACGACGCGGTAGAGGAGCACCGAGACTCAGGTGGCGCACGCAAGTGGAAGGGGACCTCAGCCAACTTCGCGTGCGAAACTGGAGACGGCTAGCTAGAGACAGAGCTGGCTGGCGAAGCTTGTTGGCCGAGGCCCAGGTCCACCCCGGACTGTAGCGCCACCTTAAGTAAGTAAGTAAGTAAGTAAGCTTGTTTGTGTTGCCTTCCAGGCAGGATCCTTGTGGACCAAGGTATTTTTTAATTTTCTTTTTAGTTATTATCAGAAGTCTTTTGGTAGCGTTCCTTCTATCGACTTATCAATAAATATAGTTAAATTTTTTTTTTTTTGCAAATTTTACAAAAAAAACAACGAAAAAATTTTACAATTTCTTACATAATTAGTTAAAAGTATGTGTTTGTATGTCAATGTCTTATAAATAGAGACCGGATTATGTAAATGAGTTTGAAAAATTTGGAACAAGTTTACCGTAGGACCACTTTCTTTGTTATTTTCACGCTTATGTATGTATTTGAGTGCCCTGATTACGAATATGTTATTTAAAATTGTCGATCTTGTTAAAACTGCTTGCTTGGACCAATATGTTGAACTCAATGCTTATTAAAGTGGGCTATTAGGTCCTTAAATTTAAATGTGAGAAAAGCTAAATCTTTAATCCATTTTTTCCCCCGACGTTTCGTCGATTTCTGGTCAACTTTCTCTGGGATATGGTTTTTATTGATTTAACTAAAAAAAACACTTTTCGTACATAATTTGAAATATTTTTACCAGTTATTTAAAATTGTCGATCTTGTTAAAACTGCTTGCTTGGACCAATATGTTGAACTCAATGCTTATTAAAGTGGGCTTTTAGGTCCTTAAATTTAAATGCGAGAAAAGCTAAATCTTTAATCCATTTTTTCCTCCGACGTTTCGTCGACTTCTGGTCAACTTTCTCTGGGATATGGTTTTTATTGATTTAACTAAAAAAACACTTTTTTCGTACATAATTTGAAATATTTTTACCAGTACATATTAAAAAAGGGTGTTTAAGCATTTACATTTTTAAAAAAGTTGAAATTTGGTAAACATGGTAACATCACAAGAATAAATTAACACAAAAGTAAAAAAAATTTTAAAATATAACAAACAGAAATATCACCCGTGTATTACACTTTAATTATTTTCTAAGACTACTGCTTATGGTTACACTGTAATTTGGATTTGTATTGTCCCTAAAGAAAGGGTAAAAAGAAGTGTTTTGTGTTTTATTCAACTTCTTTCCAATATTATGCTGAATTTGGAAAAAAAACATTTTATATATTTTACCAAAAGGAAGCCATAAATTCTAGGGGTAAATACGGTGAGTCCATTAAAATTTCCTGGAATCAAGAATAATGCTTTCTGAGACAATTAAGCGTATGACAACCCTCGAAGTTTTAATAGAGGCATTGTCTTGTAGGAAAATCCACGACAGATGTCCAATAATATTTTTCATCATTGTCTGTTGCAGCAAACATTTTGGATTGTTATAAAAAAAATCCAGCTCAATTGTTAAAGATGTCCGGCATAAAGCAGTCTACAATCGACCATGTCTATCTGAAAACAAGAGAAATTGAAAAAGCCTGCGACAAACTACGGCACGAAGACTTGTTATATTTATGTATAACCGGCGGCGGTAAATATTTTTTTAAGTTTCTTAGGATAGGCGAAATATGACACTGAAGCATTGCCCCGCTTTGCAAAAAGATATTTAGAGTTTTCAGGAATCAAATAACTTAATTGTTCAGAACATTTTTTAAAATGATGTTTATAGTAAAGACATTAATTTTCTGCGGTGTGAAAGTGGTACGAAAAAAGACTGCTCATACTAAACTTCATGTCGGAAAATAACCAAAAAGTGACTATCCCTACGCAATTGACTATAGCTGAACTATTTGTTTTAGGAAATTCAGTCGAAGTACGGAAAAGGAGAGGTTTTTTAGTGAGTAAGAATCTCACCCAGCTATGGCCACACGCGACCGGGCCCTCAGTGCATTTAATGACTTGAAGGTATAAAGGTTTTGCCTACTCCCGGTGAACAGAGAAATATGTATATTACGTAGCTCCAACGATAGCCTAAAAGTTTGAAAGGGGTACCCCCACCGATAAAACTAGAAGGTTTGACTAGTATTCGTACGCGAAGGACCTAAATTATGGAAGTTTTCTACAGCTCATGTTTGGCAGCTCACTTCTCAAAAAACGTGGAAACGTCGGCCCATGCAGGAAAAGTAAGAACATTAAAAAGCGACCAATGTAAAAAATACGTATACCTACAGAGTTTTCATAATACATCTAAAAAGTTAGTTTGTATGACTGATCACATACCACACATACCATGACTGATCACGACCACACAAACAAAATACAGATACACGCGCCGATAAGCAAAAATTTCCAAAGGGCCGATGTTGATTTTGAACAAAACACAAATTATTTAGGAAATTATTGTAATTTCCTTTTTTTTTATGATAATATTGGTATGGTTCAGTTACGTATCAAACAAAATATGGGCCAAATGGCCGCCGCGACTCCGGCGGCACACCTTCATCCGATGGTCCGAATTTTCGATGACGCTGAAGCATAATTGAGGTTCTATACCGTTAATGTGCCGAATTATCTTATCCTTAAGCTCTTGAATTGTTACTGGCCTATTGACGTACACCTTTTCTTTCAAATAACCCCAAAGAAAAAAAATCCCACTGTGTCAAATCACATGATCTTGGCAGCCAATTGACATCGCCACTATGTGAGATAACATGGCCATTGAATTTGTCGCGCAAAAGAGCCATTCTTGCCACCATTCTGACCATTGACGACGCTTCAAATGTTCAGGAGGCTTTAGTTCTTGAGACAATTGCACCTTGTAAACGTGTAAATGCAAGTCTTTATGCATAATGTTCATCAACGACGAGCGTGAGAAATGCAATTGTTGGGTTCGACGACGAGTTGAGGTGGACGGCTCTTCAGCCACACTAACACTTTCGCGAACAGCAGCTGACCTCAAAACTACGATAAGATTCAACAGTGGATATTCAATTTCGTGGATATTTGAATCCAAAGTAAAGGGAAAAGTGACATCTTTGTAAAATTTGACCCATTTATTTGAATGGGTCGTATTAATAAAATGAGTGAAGTCGAGTGAACTCAGCTTTACTTGAGAGAAGTGTATTTGATATGATAAAGCACATTTAAAAAAAATGACTCCACTCCACTCCACTCCAGATTCTGTGACATTTAAGTGAACACTCCAAATTTTCATCGCAGACTTGGAAATTCTGTTTTTGATATTAATAAAAATGGAGTGAAAATTCGAAAATGTGAGGCAGCTATGAAGCTCCCTCAAGGAACTTTGTTTTATTAATTTATCTTAAAGACAAAGAGTCTTATTTATTTATAAAATAAAACTGTAAGTGATATCATTCCGAATATTTCTTTAACCTTACCATATTAAACAAGTGGGAAAGTGCAACAGTGCGCATGCAAAAGCTTCAGTCCATCTACGACGGATTGCAAAATACCCGACCATAAGAGAAAAAAAACTGCCGCGCCTCCAAAAAGTGGGCAGAATATAAAAATATAACTGTTGAATACTTTATACTTGGTGGTTGCATACGCCCACAAAAGTGGGCGGAGGCACATGCTACATATACATGAAAGTTAGAAAATGCTAATATCTATAATTTTTGTCTTATAATTTGTAGTCAAATTTCATATATGTTTATTGAAAAACAGTCATTTTAAGCTAAAATCCCTTAAAAAAGTGGCTACTTTAAAGACAATTACAAGGCTCTTGTATTAATTTGTAGTCAAATTTCATATTTATTGAAAAACAGTCATTTTCAGCTAAAATCCCTTAAAAAAGTGGCTACTTTAAAGACAATTACAAGACTCTTGTAACATAGCTAAAATTTGGATAAAGATTTTTTTTTTTAAATTAAAGATGGTCGAAAATACAGGCCTGTAGTGGGCGTGCCTGTGGGCGGATTCAGCTAATTTTCAATCTTGATCTGAAGGACTGGATTTCCAGCCAACCCACCCAATTTCAGCTCTCTTCGAACTCTCTAAATCAGGGTCGGATATTTAGAAGTTCGTTGCAGAACTGTTGCACTTACTTACTTGTTTCTCATCTGCTGAGCTGTCGGGCGAAGCAGATGTTCGATTAGTTTCAACTAGGCCTCGCTCTGGAGGGAGTCATTACTTAACATTAAGTTTTATCTTAAGGTTGTCATCTTGACGTTGAATCTGAAGCTAAGTTGTGTAAGGAAACATTGAAATCGTATTATCGCCTTAATCGTCTAAAGCTACATCTCTTAAAGTTTGCCATTTTACTTGATGCTAAATTTATTTATTTATTTGTTTAATAGCAACGGTAAATCGGAAGCAAACCCATTTGAAGAAGAAGAATGGGATGAGGGGGACGCGGATGTTGAGAATGCATTGGTAGATAATGGTGAGCCTGGGGTACCAGTAAAAGCACTTTACGATTATGAAGGAGCTGAAAGTGATGAATTGACTTTTAAACAAGGTAACCAAATTATATCATAACGTTGCCGAACAACTTACTTTAATATTTATTTTTAGGGGATATATTCGAAAAGCTGGAAGACGAAGACGAGCAAGGGTGGTGTAAAGGAAGAAAAAATGGAAAAGTGGGTCTTTACCCTGCTAACTATGTAGAGGCAGTACAAACGTAAACAGTATGTCTCTACTGCATTGCCACCACGAAGAACATCAGACAAATGTCTTAGAGTAATATTTAACCTGGATATGATAAACATTACATAAAATAGAAACAGAAACAAGTGCATATTTAACCGTTGTTATTCCAAATACAATAAAAATGTTGTTAGCTAATAACTACCATACAAGTATGATAGTAAATATTTTTTTTTTGAAAATAAATTATTAGATGCAATTAATTAAACAGATAAACTACATATATATACTAATGAAGTAATAAATTGTTTATACACAACTACACTATTCTTTGTAATTGAGACTGGCAAACAGCGGCGTTATGTCAACATGTAAGATCAAGTAACTTACGAATTTGGATCTGGAAATATTAAAATGGACTCAGTTTTAGTTTTGTCGTTAATTTGAAAATGCATTATTTTTATAGATTTACGTCACTCGCTTTGCGCACATGCACGAATTGTAATTGCCCTATCCCTTTGAACGAACGATAACACATTTACTCCTGTGGCAAGAGGTTTACCCCTAGAGCTTAATATTGTATTGGTGTCGTTAATTGTGCTTGATTGATTGATTCAATTTTGT
Source organism: Neoascia interrupta (assembly GCA_947623515.1). Lineage (NCBI taxonomy): Eukaryota > Metazoa > Arthropoda > Insecta > Diptera > Syrphidae > Neoascia > Neoascia interrupta. Next base: position 226,542,318 of record OX392462.1, read on the forward strand.
AAGTTTTGCTTCCAAAACAAAACGCTGCAATTCATTCGCAGTTGGCCATGACAACAACTAATTCATATTAATTAAAAAACTAATCGAACGTATGGCTGCTTATATTGGAGAGCGGCCCCTATGGCAAAGCAAAACGAAATTATATTGAAAAGTGAAAAATTACAGTTACAGATTACAATTACAACAACAATTTACAATTCTACAAACATAGTAATGGCTAGTCCTATGATCATTTCAAACGCTGCCAGGCAAACATCGTCCGTAACTTTTATGTTATAATGATGCTGACATTAAGCGACAACTCTTCCTACGGTTTCCTATGAGAGACAAATAACGGGTGATTTTTTAGCTGGTTTGGTTTTGGCAACACTGGTTTTGACAGCTGACGTGTGTTTAGTACCTTGTGTCACTGTCAAACAGCTTCAGTTTGGTTTGCAATTTAACCATGGATCGTCTTACAAATGAACAACGCTTGCAAATTATTGAATTTTACTATCAAAATTCGTGCTCGGTTCGAAATGTTCATCGCGCGCTGCTTCCATTTTATGGTCGGCATTCTCGACCTTCTGAGCAGTCTATTCGGAAGATTGTGATTCACGTTTCGGGCCGGTCAATTGGCCGCCTAGATCGTGCGATTTGACACCATTAGATTATTTTTTGTGGGGGTATGTCAAGGCTAATGTCTATAGGGACAAGCCCGCTTCGATTGACGCACTGGAAGCCAACATCCATGCATTCATTCGTGAGATACCGGCCGATATGTGTGAAAGAGTATGCCAAAATTGGACTCAGCGGATGGGCTACCTGAGACGCAGCCGCGGTCAACATTTGCATGAAATTACCTTTAAACATTAAATTGCAAGGTTCAAACTATCGATTCAAATAAATATTTCATTAATTTTTTCGAATTTTTTGTGTTTTTTTTTTTAAAAAAAGTTCTCTACCTCTTAAAAAATCACCCGTTATTTGAAAAGCAAATAAAAGCAAACAGTATCAAAACACACTAGCGTGGCTAACAATACTGCGAGCTACCGACTGCAAACTAAAGAAACAAGGAAGACAATGACGAAAGCACTTTATGAGAAATTATAATACTGCTGCAGTTTTTCGGTTGTTGATCCATTTCTCTCTCATCGAAACTCAACTTCGAGTATTTTTCCAATCAGTGATAAGAAGGAGACTATTAAAGTAGACGTTTGTAATTTTTGACTTTTCAAAACTAATTGATATATTTGTACAGTAATAGCTCGAACTTTTGTGCAGTACAACTAAAGCTATTTATACCATATTCCATCGCAAGGCCGTAACCAGGGGGGCGATCACAGGGGTTTGATCCCCCTCCCGAAATTTTCAACAAGTGCATATTTTGAAACGAGAACAGCAATAAGTGCAAGATCTTTGGCACTGATTTTCAGGTAAATTTGTACTGCTTAAGCGTTTTGTTTCCATACACAACATAGTAACATTGTGTAAAATGTTGCAGTCCGCTTTTGTGACCTTATGTCAGCTCTTGACCATGTGAGGGTACATAATCTTAAATATTTTTCAAAAAATTCGGGTAAATGTTAGTAAGATATTTTCCAGCCTCCCTTTGAAGTAATGTGAATGAATCTGAAAGCTGAAGCATAAGGCTAATTTAAACGCGAGTGATTCTGAAAAATATTATGGGACAGTTGTTATGATTCTCGTTTTGTACAACTTCATAACTCAGCTCGAGACGCGGTTTAATGACCATTTAACCGTTCTATCATTATTATATATTTTAATCCCGTCAATACTTGGAAAAGTAACGCAAAATTTAAAGAAGAACATTTGAAATTTTATAAATGATTTTTGGATTGGGATACGACAGAAGACTGAGTTGCTACTGTGGAAAACCAAATGCCATGAGCAACCAGAGGCACATCGTTAAAAGAACGCCATAAACTGCTTTATGCACAGCTTGCAAGTAAGATCTACTGGTTAGATCTTTCCCAACATACATTGACTTTTAAAAATGTTGGCAAGTTTATCATTATCGACGTGCTTAACAGAATAAATGTTTTAGACAACAAATACGATTACAAACCTTTTTAAAAAAATCTACCGGTGAACACGACTTTCAGGATTATCTTTAATTTAAATTTATCAAGATATAGAAATAAATACTGACGAAATAATGTATGAATTTGCAGTAAGAAGCGCAGGCAGTTAAATTAAGTTTTAAAAAATTAAGTTTCTTATGTCAAACATTTGCGTCCTAAAGAATCGGCCTCCCTATTAGCTTCAATCGGGAGCTACCTTTAGTCTCTGGAGGTTTTCTACAGGCTTCTTTTCTCACAGGCTTCTACTGACCCTTCATATAAGTTCATACCACAGATGTTCAATGAGATTAAGGACGGCGCTACTTGCTGGCCTCCCATAACTGGTATTCTGACGTCGTGTAGGTCCTGGAAAGCTGCTGTGGCAGCATGTGGGCAGGCGCGGCCGTTGTGACCAGCAACCTTCGCCAACCAGCAACCTTCGCCAACGATACTAGCAGATGGCATGACATGCTATCTAAGCCCCTCCTGAATATTTATATAGTTCGGCAGCCGCCTAGGCGTGGTTCGAACTATACAGGGTGTTTCCAAATTCGATGCAAATATTTTGACACAAGATTCTTGGGTATATTTGAAGAATAAAATTGTTCTACAGTATGGGCCTATCTCAAATTTTGATACCACTTATTGGGAATTTAAGAAAACACCGACTTTGAGGTACCTTGACCCATACTAACACAAATATCTCCGCTAACACTTACAACATGTACTTCATTTAGGACTTAAATTTTAGAAGAAATAGTACTCCTTTTAACTGCATTAAAATAAAATTGATGACTTTTTTAACTTTCGAGATATTTGCTTTTAAGTCGGATCCTTTTTCCCTGCCCATGACATTTTTTTGACTTTCAAGACACATTTCTGCGAAAAATGCGTAATAAACATATCGGTAATTTTTTTTTTCTAGTGCACCTAACAATACTTAATAAAAATTGCTAAGACAAGTTACCCGAAAAACCCACAGATTTTATGATACTTGGGAAATTCCATAGCAGGTAAAATTATGAAAAACTCGATTCATAGTGTTCAATTCCTATTATTCTGAATAAAAATGCTTGTGTTTGGTTTATGTTTTTTTTTTATTTCATTAAGTTAACTTTACAATCAAATAAGGTGTTCAAAGAAGTCCTCCTCCATTTTGTATGCATGCTAGAGCCCGTTTTTGGATTGCGCTGTCAACGTTTATTGAGGATAACTCCTGCCCCACTTGTGACGAGGCTTGGAGAATGCGATCTTCTAAATCATTTAGAGTTGATATTTCTGTAGAATAAACAAGTTCTTTCATTCTCCCCCATACAAAAAAATCCATAATTGTAAGGTCTGGAGATCTTGCAGACCAGTGAACTGGTCCATTTCTTCCTATCCAACGACCAGCGTACTTTTCATCCAGCCAATTCTTAACCTCGCGACCAAAGTGGGCTGGGGCTCCATCCTGTTGAAAATATGACGAAGCACGTTGAGTTAGCGGAACATCCTCCAGTAGATCTGTTAAATCATTGCGCAAAAATTCCAGATAGTTTGCAGAATTCAGTGTGGGAGGCAGTTTGAAGGGACCGATTAAGTTGTTTCCAATAACACCTGCCCACAAATTGACGCTAAATCTGTGTTGAAATGATGACTCTCTCCTTGTGTGTGGGTTTTCCGCAGCCCATGTGTGTAGATTGTGAAAATTTGTAATCCCATCTCTAGTAAATTGAGATTCGTCCGTCCATAGGATTCTGCTTATAAAACCGTTGTCATCCAAGTTCCGCTCTAACAACCAGTTGCAAAACTCAAGTCTCGGCTCCAAATCACTCGGAAGCAGTTCCTGCACAGGTGTATGGTGGTATGGATACAAGTTTTCCGTATGCAGGAGACGAACAATTTTATGTGTTGAAACATTAAATCGCAAGGATAAGCGCCTGATGCTGATTGATGGATCACTTGCAACCGCTTCCAGTATTCCTTCATCAACTGCAATTCTTCCTGGTGAAGCTCCTGCGTTAGGTCGTCTTGTTGAAACAGATCCCGTTTCCCGAAGTCTTCGAATCGAATTTGTAAATACGCGGTGATTAGGTACTCTTCGGTTAGGATAAAGCTGATGGTATCTTTGTTGTGCTCTAATAGAACTTCCGTTGCACATCCCATAAACGTAGATAATATCGGCGTATTCTTCGTTTGTAAAAGATGCCATTTCAAGTAGGGTTTCTTAACAACTGTTGTGTCACCTCGGCTTCAAAAATGACTTTGATGGATTAAATTTTGTTTTCTAACTTTTTATACAATTTACATTAGGTAAATTTTCCAACTAGGCGACCAACCTCAAACTTAGTCCTTTTTGGGATTTAACAGAAAAATGATAGGGAAATCACCTTTTTATCAGGTAGTCTAATAAAAATGCATGCTCTAAAACCTACGCAAATTATTAATACATAGTCAAAAAATCGTTCTTGTTGTCAATTGCGGTTAAAAAAGTAGGTAACAAATCATATTTCCACCTTATACCTGTCGCGGCTTCGTGAAAAGAGTTTTTCATAATTTTACCTGCTATGGAATTTCCCAAGTATCATAAAATCTGTGGGTTTTTCGGGTAACTTGTCTTAGCAATTTTTATTGCTAAGACAAGTAAGTATTGTTAGTATTGTTAGGTGCACTAGAAAAAAAAATTACCGATATGTTTATTACGCATTTTTCGCAGAAATGTGTCTCGAAAGTCAAAAAAATGTCATGGGCAGGGAAAAAGGATCCGACTTAAAAGCAAATATCTCGAAAGTTAAAAAAGTCATTAATTTTATTTTAATGCAGTTAAAAGGAGTACTATTTCTTCTAAAATTTAAGTCCTAAATGAAGTACCTGTTGTAAGTGTCAGCGGAGATATTTGTGTTAGTATGGGTCAAGGTACCTCAAAGTAGGTGTTTTCTTAAATTCCCAATAAGTGGTATCAAAATTTGAGATAGGCCCATACTGTAGAAAAATTTTTTTCTTCAAATATACCCAAGAATCTTGTGTCAAAATATTTGCATCGAATTTGGAAACACCCTGTATAAATATTGATGTGCTCAAGATCAATTTCGCATTGCAAGAAATACCACCCCAAATAGTTCATGAACCTCCTGCTATACTTGTTGCTCCATCATCATCACCATCATCATTTTCGAATGCCGCCTATCCTTTAAAAGGGTCGCGGAACGAGGGTGGCTAAATGGTCCTTCCATCTTTCTCGATCCTCCGCCACCAACTCAAGAGACTCCGGCGCAATCCCCAGGCGGGACTCAGAGAGGTTCTTTACCTGATCCCACCACCTGTTTCTTGGCCTACCAGGGGGGCGACGCGCTCGCATCTCGGCTAGCATGACCTGTCTAGGAAGTCTGTCAGGGGGCATGCGAACAACGTGTCCAAACCATCGAAGAATCGATCGCTCCACTCGAAGAAGTAGCTGCTCAACATTGAGATTCCTACGAATACTGACGTTTCTCACTCTGTCCCTTAGAGTAACACCAGCAACGCACCTCAGGAATCTCATTTCGGCAGCTTGTACCCGCGATCTAATTCTTTCGGTCATTATCCAAATTTCATGACCATAAACGAACGAACACTGAATTAAAAACTGAGATCTTTGCTTTCACTCCAAGCTCAGCTTTCCTGATGACCGGCCGGCGCAATTCCTTTACTATTGCTCCAGCTTGGCCAATTCTACAGGACAACTCACTATCACTCCTCCCATCTTTCGTGAAAAAGACCCCGAGATACTTAAACTTCTCCACCTGTTTTAATGGAACTCCATTTATGTGCAGGGTACACTGCACAGGAGTTCGGGAAACAACCATCACTTCCGATTTGTTCACGTTTACTCCCATCCCAGCATCACCACAGGTGGCTGCAAACCTATCCAGTGCTCGTTGAAGTTCCTCTTTGGATGATGCAAGGATGGCCAAATCATCTGCGAAAAGCAGATGGCTCATCCTGATACCAGCCAATTCGAAACATTGCTCGCCAAGACTGCGCCTCACCATCCAGTCCATATATGCTATGAAAAGGAGCGGCGACAGAACACAGCCCTGGCGAAGTCCAACGCGCACATCAAAAGGACGGGATTTGACGCCATTTATCCGTACACAGCTTCTGCAGTTTCCATACAAAGACTGAATGGCTCTCAGAAGAGGCCCACTCATAACATAGTCCTGCAAAATTCTCCACAGTGTATCCCGAGGGACTCGGTCATACGCCTTTTCCAGATCTACAAAACACGCATAGACCGGTTTGGCATATTCCCAGGCCTTCTCAAGAATAACCTTCAGAGTAAAAAGCTGGTCGGTTGTGCCTCTGCCAGGCCGAAAGCCGCACTGTTCTTCCCGTAACAAAGGCTCGATTACAGCTCTAGAACGCGTTTCCAACACCTTCGCGAATACTTTTCCCGGAAGACTCAAGAGAGATATGCCCCTATAGTTGGCGCAATCTCTCCTGTTCCCTTTTTTGAAAATGGGCACTATAACTCCCGTTTGCCAATCGCTAGGTGCCTTCCCGCTATCCCAGGCCACCTTAATGACACGTGTTAGCCATTTAACACCCTCTTCACCCATTGCCTTAAGCATTTCTGGCCGGATTTCATCAACTCCAGCAGACTTGCCAACTTTTAGCAATTTAATCGCTTGAGTGACTTCGTCTACTGTGGGACTATTCTCCGCCCTTATCTCGTCAGCAGTGGGAATGCCATCTTCAGTGTCCTGTTGGGGGTTGAGCAACTCCGAAAAGTGCTCTCTCCATCTGCGCAAGACATCGCTCTCACTTGAAAGAAGTATACCGTCCTTGGATTTAACCCCTTGGATGATATTTAATTTCCTTCCTCTGAGCCGGCGAATGGTCTGCCAAAATATCTTGTTTGCAGATCTATAATCGTGTTCCAACTTCTCGCCGAACTTTTTCCATGACTGTTCCTTGGCTTTTCTGACTGCCAGATTGGAAGTCCTTCGCGCCTCATTGGACCGGGCTCGAGAAGTTGAGTTTCTACATTGGAACCACGCAATGTAGGCTCTCTTCTTCTCTCTGATGGCTTCTTGAACTCCAGGCGTTTTAAACCAAGCAGTTATTTTCTCACCACCAGCCGCTACCCCAAGCCGCTTCACTCCACAAACATTTCCTGCAGAGGCAATGACTGCCGATAAAAACAGCTGCCATTCCTCCTCTACATTCAAAAGGTCAGTTGGAATTTGTTCAAACTTCTCCGAAACATGCTGTGCAAAACGCTCTCTGAAATCAGAGTCAGCAACCTTTCCCACCGTATGCGGGTCACCAGTCTTGGTTTTCGCCTGGGTGGCAAAGGAATACTGTCACTGAAAAACAATTTACACAACACTAAGTGGTGATCAGTTGACAACTCAGCTCCCCTGAAAACTCGAACATCACAAATCATTCTTTGAACACACGATGGTACAACAAAGAAATCAATCAGTGACTTCTGATTTAAACTGTGCTTGTACCATGTGTATTTGTGAATGTCTCTGTGTGGGAAAATGGTGTTCATAATGGACAAGCCATATGCACACCAAAAGTCCAACAACTTCCCTCCGTTCCTGTTTTGATCCGGGTCACCGTGCCTCCCAATCACACTCCTCCAAGTACTGTCGTCTGTACCCACATGTGCATTGAAGTCACCCATCAGGAGAAAGAAGTCCATTTCTGCCACTCTGTCCAGGGCAGCATCAACTTCGTTCAAGAAGGACTCATACTCTGACTCTCGATTTGGTGCATAAACCCGAACCAGAGCCAGAGTCGATCGTTCAAGCTTAAGCTTCAAGATCAAAATCCTTCCCCCTAACGGAATGACATCGAATACATTTTCTGACAACCGGGGGCTTGTGAGTATCCCCACACCCGCCAGAAGAGCTTCCACCCATCATCGAAGTCTTTGGTTCCAGAACCCTTCCACTTAGTTGAGGAGATGCCAGTTGCATCGAGCTGATACTTTTTGGCCTCCTCAACCAGTTCGAGTTCCTTCCTCGTTAGTGACGAGACATTCCACGTGCCAATTTTGAGTTGGTGCCGTTGACGATTTGTAGAGTTTCCACCTTAGCCCTCATTTTGACTTGGCGCTGTCCACTCCGCCCCCGCGTAATGGATAGCGGCACCATTGACGGGCTGCTCGTAACTTCTTCGGGTTAAACCCGGTCGGATGCCGAGCGGGACCTTCCGACCACCAAGCGCTCGCATGCTGACACCCCTCAGGCCTAGCTCCAAAGGGTGCCCTGGATTACCAGGATCAGCAAATATCCGAGGCTGCTTTCGTTTTCTTTTCATGGTTGGGGGGGGGGGGGGGGGTATGCATTTTATACCTAGCTGCCAGGTTTAAATTCGGCCGATCCTAACCCGGACAACAGATGCCGACCAGGAAGCCGCTCGTTCCGAAACAGGCGCTCCTGGATTTCTATTATTTGAAGTTCAGCCGTCCCTCTGGGATCAGACGCTGACCACCTTTCGGCACACTCTTCTCCGTTCATTGTTTCAATAGAATATAATTTGGACTCATCCGAGAATAGTACGAGCTTCGATTGTTCCAAATAATTGTTTTTCCAATCGACCCCAACGGGCAACTATAGTTCCTTGCGTTTAACCTGTATCTATAATATTAAACAAATAAAAAATTAAATATTAAATTTAAGATAACTTTGTTACCCTTAATCGCTCTCAACCTACAATACCGTCAATTTATGCGGTTTTATCTTATGCTGCTAGATCTAACGGTCTCATTCGTTGTAGTCGGCGCGCAAGATTTGTCTGATCCAAAGTTCGGATAATTTCATTGTTGCAATGTCCGCGAAGACGAGTACTAAGTTTGCGAGCAAAGTTTGTTACCTCGTCAGTCACGGTTGCGATTCCTAGACCTCGGTGTAGATCGCTATTTCTTATGTACCATTTCTAAAATAGATATATTGCTTGGTTTAGTACAACCCCATAGTTGTACGTCCAAGATGGTTTTAGCACTTGCTTATACAAAAGCAGTTTGTTATACATGCTTAGTTTCGAAAATCTTCCGATAAGCCAATTCATTTCTCTTAACTTGATTTTGAGCTCGTCGCGTTTCTTTTTAACGTGCGGCTTCCATTTAAGTTTTGCGTCTAGAGTCATTCCTAGATATTTCGCTTCATTTGAGTACGGGATTTGTACCGAGTTAACGAATAAAGGTTTGTTGTTGATCTTTTTATAAGTAAAGTTAGCATGCGTTGACTTAGTCTCGTTAAGGCCGACTCGCCAGCTCTTCGTCCAGTCGCATATTTTGTCTTAAGCACGCTGAGGTTTCCCTGTTGATAATTCAACTGTCGTATCAATAGCGAGAATAGCAGTGTCGGCAGCGAACGTAGCTAAAATTGTTCCCTCATCAATAGGGTATGTCTCTTGTATAAAGCAAAAATAATATTGGGCCGAGAACGCTTCCTTGCGGGACACCGGCATTTATCTCTTTGGATTCCGAGTACTCATTTTCATATCTTAAGACTCTAAGATTCTACAGAGTTTTTCTGGTAAGCTAAGCCTTATCTTGTACTTCAGGCCTTCGTACCACACCTTGTCGAAGGCTTATGATACGTCGAGAAAAGCGCTAGTACATATCTTTTTCGCTTCCAGAACTTTTTCGATTTCGTTTGTTATTCGATAGACCTGGTCGATTGTTGAATGCTTTTTCCTAAATCCGAATTGGTGATCCGGAATCGATCGTCTTTCAATGATTGGTTGCAACCTTTTAAGCAACAGTTTCTCGAATACTTTAGATATTATCGGCAGTAGCGAAATAGGTCTGTATGACTTTTTGTCGTTCGGACATTTTCCTGGTTTCGAAACCATTATGACCTCGGCCACTTTCCATCGCCTTGAAACGTATCAAATTCTCATGGAGGCGTTAATGATATAAAGTAGCTTGACCAAAGCTTTTTTCGGTAGCTTCTTTGGAATTTCGCTAGTAATTAAGTCGTAGCCAGGGGCTTTGTTGTTTTTCAGATTATTTATCGTTTGACAAAGTTCAACCAATGACAAGGTTTTTATTCTGTAATTATCTTGTACCGCATAAGGAATAATCTCCTCGACCAACGTTTCCCCGTCGAATTCTATAATTATCTTGTACCGCATAAGGAATAAGCTCCTCGACCAACGTTTCCCCGTCAAACGGTTTGAATGTTTCTTCTAGGTAATCTGCAAATAAATCCGCTTTTTCTTTGTGTTCTCTTGCCCATTCGCCGGTGGCTTTTCTTAATGGCACAAAGTGTGCTATAGGCTTCTTAACCGACTTGACTGCTTTCCAAAGAGAGTAGTTCGAAACCTTTATCGGCAGTCAAACTTTCGAGGTAAAATATACTATCAGAACTGTGATGCAGTTTGTTTAAGACAAACAACATCTGCAGCAGAAATTTGCCAAGCAGAAAACTGCCAACACGGGCTCATCAGTTAGTGCAAGGGTTAGTGGTTAATAAATTAAACATAAACTAACACCAAACACAAAACACTAAGAATTACAAAAAAGCAAATGATAGAAACATTATTATTACAACAGTTAAAAATTAGTTACGAACACAAGTAAAAAAAAACATAAAAATAAAAGTATATTTAATATTTAAGACGAACAACACCGAAGCAGCCTCTTAATTTTGGCTTTGTCCATGTCAAAGTCTAAAATACTTGTATGTGCGTTGTAGGTGGAACACATACGGCTGATAGGCTCATTTTTCCCATAATTTGTTCTGTGCCGTGGAACGTGTAAAAGCTGAATTCTTCGGAGGTTATGAGAGCCTCCACGAAATTTAAAGTTTATACTAGATAGAAGGTCCGGGGCATCAATTAGACCTTGGACCAATTGCTGAATAAAAATCAAGTCATTATTTATCCGTCTTTGGGAGAGACTTTGAATGTTAAGCAATTTAAGCCGGTCGAAGTGTGAGGGGAGATTGAGTGGATCTTCACAGGGAAGTCCCTTGAGCGCGAGCCGAATGAACCTCCGCTGGATCGCCTCGATCCTATTCGTATGGCTTACTTGCGATGGAGACCACACTTGTGAAGCGTATTCAAGGTGAGTACGAACAAAGCTATTGTAAAGGGAAAGCGTGACGTAAGGGTCATTAAATTCTTTAGACCAACGCTTAATAAAGCCAAGCATGCAATTTGATTTATTTACAATGTAGTTTATGTGTTTTGAAAAGTCAAGGTTTTGACTAAAGAAAACACCAAGATCCTTAAAATGTTCAACACGGCAAAGACCATGCTCACTAATGGAGTAAGAGAATGTTGTTACGATACGCTTTTAAGAAAAAGTGATAACTTGACACTTAGCTGGGTGGAGGAAAAGACCGTTTTTGTTACACCATGTAGCAAAGCTGTTTATATCAGTCTGAAGACGAACATGGTCATCAGAACTCTTAATAGTTCTAGATATCTTCATATCGTCTGCATATGATAGTATTTCGCTATAAGCGACACACGAAGGCGCATCGTTTATAGCAAGAATGAATAAGAGAGGGCTTAGATGACTTCACTGGGGAACGCCGGAAACGGCAGGAAAAGAAACTGAAAAAAGTCCTCTAAATTTAACTTGGTAAGATCTTAAATGAAGATAAGACATAATCCAACAGATAAAATTTGGTGGAAAGCCAAGAGAAGTAAGCTTAAAACCAATAATTTCATGCGAAATAAAATCGAAAGCTTTGAAAAAGTCGGTGTAAACGCAATCAACCTCGAAGCCCTTTTCTACTGCATCAGAACATTTTCTATAAAACGATAAAAGGTTAGTCACGGTAGACCTATTTTTAACGAAACCATGCTATTCTTTGCAAATTATGTTTCGGCAGTAAAATATAAGGTAATCGCAAATTAATTTTTCAAACACTTTTTGAATGGTAAGCAGTCTCGCGACTTTTAAAATCGTGAAGTTCGTGCTTCAGTTTGTTAGAAAGGTGGTTCAAGATGGTCTTATCTGGGAGTGCTCGCGAGCCTTGTCATCTCTTTCGCGCTCTCGTCTTTTCCCATATTAGCTCTTCTATTTCTCGCGGATATATTGTTCCGCTGTTCAATAATTCGGACCTCCGAAAAGAAGTGTTATTCCACGCAGCGCTCTGAATAACTCTCACGAGTTTATCTAGTTCGTCTTCTATTTCAAGTGGCGTTTTGAGCGGTATATTTAAAGCTATGTTTTCTTTGCAGTGTTTTCTAAAGCCGTCCCAGTCGGTGGTGTTGTTAGTTAATCTAGGCGCTCTTTTCTTCTTCGCTGGGCTTCCACCGATTTTCAAAAGAACTGCCGAGTGATCTGAACAGAGATCAAAGCGTTGTTCTACGTTCGTAAGGTAACGAAGTACCCCCTTGGCGATAAAGAAGTCGACGAGATCAGGTATTTTATTTCTGTCGGTTGGTCAATATGTTGGCTCTCCCGTCGATAAGAAGACCACGCCGCGTTTTGTACTTGCTTTAAAGAAGACTCTGCCTCTTGTTGAATTGCACCGTGAGCCCCAAAAAGTTCGCGTTAAAGTCCCCGAAGATGATATAGTTTGACCCAAGTGAATCAAAGAGCAGTGCAAGATCTTCATCTGCCAGCCGATACTGCGGAGGAAAATAGCTCGTCGCGATGTTGTAATCTATGTGACTTCATTTTACTGAGACTGAGGTTATTTGCATAGAGTCAAGTTGTATTTCTTCGTTTTTGGAGTGCTTAATGCAGTCTTTAATGTAGAGAGAGGATCCACCTCTCGAATTTTCTGAAGGATGATGCGCATGATAGCCAAAGTAACCTTTTATTTTGCGTGCCGAACCCTTTTTAAAGTGGGTTTCCAAAATCAAGCATATGTCTACATTATTCTTCCGTAGGAATAGGTACTTCTAGTTCGTAAATTTTTTGCAAAAGGCCGTTTGCACTCCATGTAATTATTTTGATTGACTTTCTTATATTCATGATTTTTTATTAAATGCTTTTCGAGGTTTAAACTCGATCTCATTTTGTTGAATATTACTTGATTAAGTTTCGTCTGTTGCTCAAGCTTTTTTTAAATCATGCCTAGAATTTGAGAGACCGAATCTGATGCGGCCGATTGTGGCTTACTTTCACGTGACGCGACTTGGGCGTACGATCTTGGACCGACAAGTGTGGATTCTCCCTTTTGACTCCGGTGGGAACTAGGACCAGAGATGTTTTCTTGCGCATTTTGAATTTTGCCTTTAATCAAACCCTTACCCCTTGTCGACTTAGGGGTTTTTGGCTTATCTACTTTAATAGGTTTTAGGCTTGGGCCCTTATTTTCACTATTTTTCTTTGGAGCTTCATGTCGTTTTTGTAACTCAATGGCAATTTCGCAACCTTGGTAGCTCGCTGGGACTGACTGCTGGCATTGTAATCCGTCGAGAGATGTTCGCCGGCGCATTTTACGCATCGCGGTTTTTTCTGACAGTACGCTTGTGTCGGAAACCTTGGCATCGCTTACATTGGGGAACTAGCCTGTTGCCCTTCCGCTTGGGCTCGATTTTTACCTTGATGTTAAGGATTGATTTAATTTTGTAGATTTCGTTAATATTAACAGGTCTATCAAAAGAAAGCATAAAAATTTGCAGGCCGCGTCGGATAACAGCGGAATCTTTGCCTTCGTCCGTACGTTGCTTCTCTTTCTTTATTATGTTCATGGAATCAAGAATTTTAAAGCCTTGGGCTAAAACGTCTTGTATTATTTCGTCCTTGGTACAGGATGGGTGTAGTCCCCTCACGATAACCCGCAGCGGCTTTTCGATGTGATTTTCATAAGTAAACCATTGGATTTTCTCTAAATTCAACTTTTGGGACAGTGACGTTAACTTTTCATAGGTTGTTCCGAAGTGATGTTAAGTTATATCTCGTCCCAAGAGTATTTTTAAGGATTTTTCGCAGCTTTCCGTAGTCCGCGATCCCAACGACATTTATTGCAGGTGGTCGGCGGTTTTTTTCTTGGGGTATTCCTGTCGCTTTGTTTGATACGACTGGTGTTTTTTTCTTTTTGCTGCACGGTTTCTACTTCGGGTGAAGAACCGGCCTTTCGTTTCTTGGTAAGCCTTTTCCTAAAGACGGGACTCGTTTCGCGTGCAAGCTTTTCCTCGTCCGTCTGGTATTTACATTGACGTTTCGGCGTTTCCTCGCAGTCTATAGTACCACGGGGGTTCCTTAAGGCTTCATTTTCTTTACGTAACGAATCTCTTCGCTTTTAAACTCATGGAAGAAACGTTCCATTTCATTAAGCTTAGCACGGAGTTCGTTGTTTTCTGCTTCAAAGCATTTAATTTTCGCTGAGTCCTGATTAACCGGCGACCCTACCTCCGAAAAGAGTGGATTTGCCAGTGGAACTGGGTTGCCACCTGAGGTGATAATATCTTTTGTTTTGTCCATTGCATAGTTTGTATGCGCTACTCGCTCGGCATACAGAGGGTGGATTTTAGTCGCCTCTTACGACAGGCATGCCTTACCTCCGGTATATTCTAACCCCTACCCGAAGGGGGCCAAATGAAAATGAAATATGGGAAAATAATGACGATAGACCCCTAAGACCTTAAGAAGGGCATATGATCGAAACCGAATTCTAAGTCGAATGAGACAAGTCCGTCCATATGTCACCAACATTTCGGCCTAAAATTTTTAAGTATGAAGCTAAAATTTTGTACGTAAGCTATCCATCAACCGAAGCAATACAAGTCATAAAATTTGTGAAACCGGCCCACAGACGAGCCCACAATCGATCTAAATGTGCAACTTTCTCTAGTCTAGTGCTTTCAAAACTGTAAGACGTCGTGAAAAGCTTAAATTAAACATTAAGCATATCCTAATGATTGAAAGGCATACAAAAATAAATAAAAGTTGGTAGACCACCCCTTGTGGGTGCGGCATCGATTGAAAGAGTAAACCTTCAAATGCAATTTATTCAATATTTTTGTTCCAAATCGGAAAATTTTTACATAAAATATTATGTAGAAAAAATCTGGTTCTGCATTTGGTTCATACAAAGGTTTGGGCCACGCCCACATTTAGGGATAGAATTAAAGATAACCTATAATTTTCCAGAAAAACGTGGATTTCGACTGCTTTTTAGCCCTTTTGTTGCTTTAGCCTTAATACGCAACAAAATTTAGCACATAGGTTACACAACAGCCGACACTATTCTAGATTTCATTCAAACAAAGTTTTTGGCTACGCCCATTTTTAAGGGCTGTTTTTACATATTTATTGAATTTTAGCCAAAAAATTTAATTTCTGCGTACATTTTAGCCGCAAACATGCATATTTTTATGCTAATATTGATTGATCTTTGGTTATAGGAGTTGGACATGCCACACCCCTTCTAAAAAATAAACTAAAAAACCTAAAAAGGAATAAAATATTTTTTTTATTTAATTAATTATTCAGGGCTGGTAATGGGAAGGCTATGAAAAGCCTAAAAATATAGGAATGGGAAGGAGTGTGATATTAAGCCTATGTGTGCGAGTGCAATAGACTGCTTGTTATCGTCTCGAATAAATGTTGTGAGAGAGACACAGGAACAAAATGGTGAAGCCAAAAAAGGCTGTGTGTAATGATAATGGAGATCGTGTACTAGCATTAGGTGCATATTAAAGGCATGGAATATTTCAAATTGAGACACATAGGTAACATTAATGGTAGAATGGTGTGGCGACAGGTGGTAGGGCGATGTGTGTTGATGCATTGGACGGGTTGCGAAGGTAAAGACATTTTAAAAATGAGAGATACTTAATAATTGTTGGATGAATTGCGAGTGTCGGATTAAACCAATGTGTGCGCATGCAATGGCCTGCTTGTTACTGGCAAATGGTGAAATTTAGTAAACTTAGAGTAAATTTAGTAAACATCAATATCCTACCAGCGACAGCGCACTGACACTCTCGGCCATTGAGTCAAGTTACTATCCAAATTTTATTACCAGTTTCATCCGTCCGTCGTGTTGGTGGTTGTGCAAAAAATAAAGCACTCGAAACAGGGCGAATTTGAGAAAATCAGGGGAAAATAAGGCGGATCACATTGAATAGTAGAAATTTAAGCACTCAAAATAGGGTAAGTTGAGTAAATCAGGACAAAGTCTAGATCAGAATCACTTTTTACACCAACATTCATTTCCTTTTCATGGGAAATTTTGTTAAAAAATTTTGAGTTAAAATTTTGGAAAAATGATGACAAAGCCAAATAAGGTCGTAACGGACTGTGAAGTAAATTTTGCAGATTAGAGAAATAATAAAATTTTAGTGAGATGATAATTTTAGGGGAATCGGATGATCGGCTGTCAGTGCCAAAAATGTTTGAAAGGTAAGCTTTTTGAAAGTAGTATGTTGGCGGCAACATCGTTGCTTTTTTTCTTATACTGGAGGCGCCAATGGATTCGCAACTGGGCCGGGTGCCGAAAAGCAGCGTTTTCCGGAGATATACATAGTTTAGTTTTGACATGCTCCCAAGTGTGGTGGATAGATACTGAGCAAGGGAACAATTGTGGAAAGGGAAATTTTATTAGAAGGGAGCATGTGAGATATAGTCTTTATACGCGCGTGGGTGCAACGGACTGATTGCCATTTATATAAGATGTGAGAGAGACACGCGAATACAATGGTGAAGCCAAAAAGGGTGTTTTTAATGGTAATGGAGATAATGTGCTTTCATTAAGGGCTTTTTATTGGCATGGAATATTGAAGATTGAGACACATAGATATCATAATTGATGGTGGCAAGGTGTGGCGACAGGTGGTAAGGCAATGTCTGTAGAAGGATTGGACGGGCTACAATGGCAAAGATATTTAAAAAATGAGCGTCAATAAATTGTTATTGGGTGAATTGCGCGTGTGGGATTAAACCCATATGTGTGAGTGCAATGGACTGCTTGTTATTGCGCCGAATAATAGTTGTGCGAGTGACAGACGAACATAATGGTGAAGCCAAAAAGAGTTTATCTTAAGTTAATGTAGATCTTGTGCTTGCATAAGTTGCAATTTATTGGCACGGAATATTATATTTCAGATTGAGACACATAGAAAACATAAATGGTGGCAAGATGTGGCGACAGGGTGGTAGTACAGTGTGCTTGGATGTATTGGAAGTGTTGCATTGGTAGAGATATTTTAAAAATGAGAGACACTACATTTCTGTTATGGCTGAATCGCTAATGTGGGGTTAATACCATGTGTGCGAGTGCAATGGAATGCTTGTTATTGCGCTGAATTTAAGTTTTGTGAGAGACAAATGAGCACAATATTGAACCAATAAGAGTTTCTTTGAAGGCAATGCAGATCACGTGCTTGCTTTAGGCGAATTTTAATGGCAGAAAGTATTTGAGATTCAGACACTTTTACCTACCTATAGCGTAACAAAATGGTGGCAAGGTGTGGCGATGACAGAGGGTAAGGCAATGTGTGCTGATTTATTGGACGGGCTGCGATGTGAGAGACATTTTAAAAATGAAAGACAGTAAATTAGTGTTGGCTTTGAATTGCGAGTGTAGGATTAAACCTATGTGTGCGAGTGCAATGGACTGCTTGTTATAGCCTCGAATAAATGTTGTGAGAGAGACACAGGAACAAAATGGTGAAGGCAGAAAGGCTGTGTGTAATGATAATGGAGATCGTGTACTTGCACTAGTTGCATTTTAAATGCATGGAATATTTCAAATTGAGACACATAGGTAACATAAATGGTGGAAAGGTGTGGCGACAGATCGTAAGGCAATGTGTATTGATGCATTGGACTGGTTGCTTGTTACTGTTTGCTATTGGGGTGAATTTGAGTAAATTTAGAGCAATAGACACGATAATTAAGTAAACTAGTTCTTGATCTTGCAGAGAGTAAACCATTTATATATTTTGGTGAATTAAAGTAAAGCAAGTAGCACATTAAATTAATTCTTGATCTTACAGAAAGTAGGTAAAGCACTTATATTGTGGTAAATTTAAGTAAATCAGTTATCACAGTCCTGATTATGTAATAAAAAAGGACCTTTTCGCACAATCCGAAACCGAAGTCTTTACCATCAAATAGCCTACCAGCGACAGCGCACTGACACTCTCGGCCATTGAGTCAAGTTACTATCCAGATTTTATTACCAGTTTCATTCATCCGTTGTATTGGTGGTTTTGCAAAATATAAAGCACTCGAAGTAGGGTGAATTTGAGAAAATCAGGGGAAAATAAGGCGGATCACATTGTATAGTACAAATTTAAGCACTCGAAATAGGGTGAAATTGAGTTTATTGGGGGAGGCCGAAAAGCAGCGTTTTCCGGAGATAGAAATAGTTTAGTTTTGACATGCTCCCAAGTGTATAGTAGAAATTTAAGCACTCGAAATAGGGTGAAATTGAGTAAAAGAGAATAAAGTCTAGATCGGAATCACTTTTTACACCAACATTAATGTCCTTTTCATGGGAAATTTGGTTAAAAAATATGGAGTTAGAATTTTGGAAAAATGATTACAAAGCCAAATAAGGTCGTAACAGGCTGAAATAAATTTTGTAGATTAATGTGGGGTTAATACCATGTGTGCGAGTGCAATGGAATGCTTGTTATTGCGCTGAATTTAAGTTTTGTGAGAGACAAATGAGCACAATATTGAACCAATAAGAGTTTCTTTGAAGGCAATGCAGATCACGTGCTTGCTTTAGGCGAATTTTAATGGCAGAAAGTATTTGAGATTCAGACACTTTTACCTACCTATAGCGTAACAAAATGGTGGCAAGGTGTGGCGATGACAGAGGGTAAGGCAATGTGTGCTGATTTATTGGACGGGCTGCGATGTGAGAGACATTTTAAAAATGAAAGACAGTAAATTAGTGTTGGCTTTGAATTGCGAGTGTAGGATTAAACCTATGTGTGCGAGTGCAATGGACTGCTTGTTATAGCCTCGAATAAATGTTGTGAGAGAGACACAGGAACAAAATGGTGAAGGCAGAAAGGCTGTGTGTAATGATAATGGAGATCGTGTACTTGCACTAGTTGCATTTTAAATGCATGGAATATTTCAAATTGAGACACATAGGTAACATAAATGGTGGAAAGGTGTGGCGACAGATCGTAAGGCAATGTGTATTGATGCATTGGACTGGTTGCTTGTTACTGTTTGCTATTGGGGTGAATTTGAGTAAATTTAGAGCAATAGACACGATAATTAAGTAAACTAGTTCTTGATCTTGCAGAGAGTAAACCATTTATATATTTTGGTGAATTAAAGTAAAGCAAGTAGCACATTAAATTAATTCTTGATCTTACAGAAAGTAGGTAAAGCACTTATATTGTGGTAAATTTAAGTAAATCAGTTATCACAGTCCTGATTATGTAATAAAAAAGGACCTTTTCGCACAATCCGAAACCGAAGTCTTTACCATCAAATAGCCTACCAGCGACAGCGCACTGACACTCTCGGCCATTGAGTCAAGTTACTATCCAGATTTTATTACCAGTTTCATTCATCCGTTGTATTGGTGGTTTTGCAAAATATAAAGCACTCGAAGTAGGGTGAATTTGAGAAAATCAGGGGAAAATAAGGCGGATCACATTGTATAGTACAAATTTAAGCACTCGAAATAGGGTGAAATTGAGTTTATTGGGGGAGGCCGAAAAGCAGCGTTTTCCGGAGATAGAAATAGTTTAGTTTTGACATGCTCCCAAGTGTATAGTAGAAATTTAAGCACTCGAAATAGGGTGAAATTGAGTAAAAGAGAATAAAGTCTAGATCGGAATCACTTTTTACACCAACATTAATGTCCTTTTCATGGGAAATTTGGTTAAAAAATATGGAGTTAGAATTTTGGAAAAATGATTACAAAGCCAAATAAGGTCGTAACAGGCTGAAATAAATTTTGTAGATTAGAGAAATAATTAGATTTTAGTGAGATGATAATTTTAGGAAATTCAGATGATCGGTTGCCAGCGCCAAAAATGTTTGAAAGGTAAGCTTTTTGAAAGTAGATGGTTGGCGGGAACATCGTTGTTTTTTTTCTAATACTGGAGGCGCCAATGGATTCGCAACTAAATTCTATAAGGGGGTTGTGGTTGGGGGGGGTGGGTGGGTTATTGGGGAAGGCCGAAAAGCAGCGTTTTCCGGAGATAGAAATAGTTTAGTTTTGACATGCTCCCAAGTGTGGTGGATAGGTACTGAGCAAGGGAACAATTGTGGAAAGGGGAATTTTAATAAAAGGGAGCATGTGAGATATGGTCTTTATACGCGCGTGAGTGCAATGGACTGATTGCCATTAATAAAAGATGTGAGAGAGACACGCGAATACAATGGTGAAGCCAAAAAGGGTGTTTTTAATGGTAATGGAGATCGTGTGCTTGCATTAAGGGCTTTTTATTGGCATGGAATATTGAAGATTGAGACACATAGATAACATATATGGTGGCAAGGTGTGACAGCAGGTGGTAAGGCAATGTCTGTGGATGGATTGGACGGGTTGCAATGGTAGAGACATTTAAAAAATTAGTGACACTTATTTATTATTGACCAAATTGCGCGTGTGGGATTAAACCCATATGTGCGAGTGCAATGGACTGCTTCTTATTGCGCCGAATTAAAGTTGCGAGAGTGACAGACGAACATAATGGTGAAGACAAAAAGAGTTTATCTAAAGGTAATGTAGATCGTGTGCTTGCATTAGGGGCATTTTATTGGCACGAAATGTGTCAGAATAAGACACATAGATAACATAAATGGTGGCAAGATGTGGCGACAGGGTGGTAGTACAGTGTTCTTGGATGTATTGGAAGTGTTGCATTGGTAGAGATATTTTAAAAATGAGAGACACTACATTTCTGTTATGGCTGAATCGCTAATGTGGGGTTAATACCATGTGTGCGAGTGCAATGGGCTGCTTGTTATTGCGCTGAATTAAAGTTTTGTGAGAGACAAATGAGCACAATATTGAACCAATAAGAGTTTCTTTGAAGGCAATGTAGATCACGTGCTTGCTTTAGGCGAATTTTAATGGCAGAAAGTATTTGAGATTCAGACACTTTTACCTACCTATAGCGTAACAAAATGGTGGCAAGGTGTGGCGATGACAGAGGATAAGGCAATGTGTGCTGATTTATTGGACGGGTTGCGATGTGAGAGACATTTTAAAAATGAAAGACAGTAAATTAGTGTTGGCTTTGAATTGCGAGTGTAGGATTAAACCTATGTGTGCGAGTGCAATGGACTGCTTGTTATAGCGTCGAATAAATGTTGTGAGAGAGACACAGGAACAAAATGGTGAGGCCAGAAAGGCTGTGTGTAATGATAATGGAGATCGTGTACTTGCACTAGTTGCATTTTAAATGCATGGAATATTTCAAATTGAGACACATAGGTAACATTAATGGTGGAAAGGTGTGGCGACAGATCGTAAGGCAATGTGTATTGATGCATTGGACTGGTTGCTTGTTACTGTTTGCTATTGGGGTGAATTTGAGTAAATTTAGAGCAATAGACACGATAATTAAGTAAACTAGTTCTTGATCTTGCAGAAAGTAAACCATTTATATATTGTGGTGAATTAAAGTAAAGCAAGTAGCACATTAAATTAATTCTTGATCTTACAGAAAGTAGGTAAAGCACTTTTATTGTGTTTAATCTAAGTAAATCAGTTATCACAGTCCTGATTATGTAATAAAAAAGGACCTTTTCGCACAATCCGAAACCGAAGTCTTTACCATCAAGTAGCCTACCAGCGACAGCGCACTGACACTCTCGGCCATTGAGTCAAGTTACTATCCAGATTTTATTACCAGTTTCATTCATCCGTTGTATTGGTGGTTTTGCAAAATATAAAGCACTCGAAGTAGGGTGAATTTGAGAAAATCAGGGGAAAATAAGGCGGATCACATTGTATAGTAGAAATTTAAGCACTCGAAATAGGGTGAAATTGAGTAAAAGAGAATAAAGTCTAGATCGGAATCACTTTTTACACCAACATTAATGTCCTTTTCATGGGAAATTTGGTTAAAAAATATGGAGTTAGAATTTTGGAAAAATGATTACAAAGCCAAATAAGGTCGTAACAGGCTGAAATAAATTTTGTAGATTAGAGAAATAATTAGATTTTAGTGAGATGATAATTTTAGGAAATTCAGATGATCGGTTGCCAGCGCCAAAAATGTTTGAAAGGTAAGCTTTTTGAAAGTAGATGGTTGGCGGGAACATCGTTGTTTTTTTTCTAATACTGGAGGCGCCAATGGATTCGCAACTAAATTCTATAAGGGGGTTGTGGTTGGGGGGGGGGTGGGTGGGCTATTGGGGAAGGCCGAAAAGCAGCGTTTTCCGGAGATAGAAATAGTTTAGTTTTGACATGCTCCCAAGTGTGGTGGATAGGTACTGAGCAAGGGAACAATTGTGGAAAGAGGAATTTTAATAAAAGGGAGCATGTGAGATATGGTCTTTATACGCGCGTGAGTGCAATGGACTGATTGCCATTAATAAAAGATGTGAGAGAGACACGCGAATACAATGGTGAAGCCAAAAAGGGTGTTTTTAATGGTAATGGAGATCGTGTGCTTGCATTAAGGGCTTTTTATTGGCATGGAATATTGAAGATTGAGACACATAGATAACATATATGGTGGCAAGGTGTGACAGCAGGTGGTAAGGCAATGTCTGTGGATGGATTGGACGGGTTGCAATGGTAGAGACATTTAAAAAATTAGTGACACTTATTTATTATTGACCAAATTGCGCGTGTGGGATTAAACCCATATGTGCGAGTGCAATGGACTGCTTCTTATTGCGCCGAATTAAAGTTGCGAGAGTGACAGACGAACATAATGGTGAAGACAAAAAGAGTTTATCTAAAGGTAATGTAGATCGTGTGCTTGCATTAGGGGCATTTTATTGGCACGAAATGTGTCAGAATAAGACACATAGATAACATAAATGGTGGCAAGATGTGGCGACAGGGTGGTAGTACAGTGTTCTTGGATGTATTGGAAGTGTTGCATTGGTAGAGATATTTTAAAAATGAGAGACACTACATTTCTGTTATGGCTGAATCGCTAATGTGGGGTTAATACCATGTGTGCGAGTGCAATGGGCTGCTTGTTATTGCGCTGAATTAAAGTTTTGTGAGAGACAAATGAGCACAATATTGAACCAATAAGAGTTTCTTTGAAGGCAATGTAGATCACGTGCTTGCTTTAGGCGAATTTTAATGGCAGAAAGTATTTGAGATTCAGACACTTTTACCTACCTATAGCGTAACAAAATGGTGGCAAGGTGTGGCGATGACAGAGGATAAGGCAATGTGTGCTGATTTATTGGACGGGTTGCGATGTGAGAGACATTTTAAAAATGAAAGACAGTAAATTAGTGTTGGCTTTGAATTGCGAGTGTAGGATTAAACCTATGTGTGCGAGTTGGGGAAGGCCGAAAAGCAGCGTTTTCCGGAGATAGAAATAGTTTAGTTTTGACATGCTCCCAAGTGTGGTGGATAGGTACTGAGCAAGGGAACAATTGTGGAAAGAGGAATTTTAATAAAAGGGAGCATGTGAGATATGGTCTTTATACGCGCGTGAGTGCAATGGACTGATTGCCATTAATAAAAGATGTGAGAGAGACACGCGAATACAATGGTGAAGCCAAAAAGGGTGTTTTTAATGGTAATGGAGATCGTGTGCTTGCATTAAGGGCTTTTTATTGGCATGGAATATTGAAGATTGAGACACATAGATAACATATATGGTGGCAAGGTGTGACAGCAGGTGGTAAGGCAATGTCTGTGGATGGATTGGACGGGTTGCAATGGTAGAGACATTTAAAAAATTAGTGACACTTATTTATTATTGACCAAATTGCGCGTGTGGGATTAAACCCATATGTGCGAGTGCAATGGACTGCTTCTTATTGCGCCGAATTAAAGTTGCGAGAGTGACAGACGAACATAATGGTGAAGACAAAAAGAGTTTATCTAAAGGTAATGTAGATCGTGTGCTTGCATTAGGGGCATTTTATTGGCACGAAATGTGTCAGAATAAGACACATAGATAACATAAATGGTGGCAAGATGTGGCGACAGGGTGGTAGTACAGTGTTCTTGGATGTATTGGAAGTGTTGCATTGGTAGAGATATTTTAAAAAAAAAGCAGCGTTTTCCGGAGATAGAAATAGTTTAGTTTTGACATGCTCCCAAGTGTGGTGGATAGGTACTGAGCAAGGGAACAATTGTGGAAAGAGGAATTTTAATAAAAGGGAGCATGTGAGATATGGTCTTTATACGCGCGTGAGTGCAATGGACTGATTGCCATTAATAAAAGATGTGAGAGAGACACGCGAATACAATGGTGAAGCCAAAAAGGGTGTTTTTAATGGTAATGGAGATCGTGTGCTTGCATTAAGGGCTTTTTATTGGCATGGAATATTGAAGATTGAGACACATAGATAACATATATGGTGGCAAGGTGTGACAGCAGGTGGTAAGGCAATGTCTGTGGATGGATTGGACGGGTTGCAATGGTAGAGACATTTAAAAAATTAGTGACACTTATTTATTATTGACCAAATTGCGCGTGTGGGATTAAACCCATATGTGCGAGTGCAATGGACTGCTTCTTATTGCGCCGAATTAAAGTTGCGAGAGTGACAGACGAACATAATGGTGAAGACAAAAAGAGTTTATCTAAAGGTAATGTAGATCGTGTGCTTGCATTAGGGGCATTTTATTGGCACGAAATGTGTCAGAATAAGACACATAGATAACATAAATGGTGGCAAGATGTGGCGACAGGGTGGTAGTACAGTGTTCTTGGATGTATTGGAAGTGTTGCATTGGTAGAGATATTTTAAAAATGAGAGACACTACATTTCTGTTATGGCTGAATCGCTAATGTGGGGTTAATACCATGTGTGCGAGTGCAATGGGCTGCTTGTTATTGCGCTGAATTAAAGTTTTGTGAGAGACAAATGAGCACAATATTGAACCAATAAGAGTTTCTTTGAAGGCAATGTAGATCACGTGCTTGCTTTAGGCGAATTTTAATGGCAGAAAGTATTTGAGATTCAGACACTTTTACCTACCTATAGCGTAACAAAATGGTGGCAAGGTGTGGCGATGACAGAGGATAAGGCAATGTGTGCTGATTTATTGGACGGGTTGCGATGTGAGAGACATTTTAAAAATGAAAGACAGTAAATTAGTGTTGGCTTTGAATTGCGAGTGTAGGATTAAACCTATGTGTGCGAGTTGGGGAAGGCCGAAAAGCAGCGTTTTCCGGAGATAGAAATAGTTTAGTTTTGACATGCTCCCAAGTGTGGTGGATAGGTACTGAGCAAGGGAACAATTGTGGAAAGAGGAATTTTAATAAAAGGGAGCATGTGAGATATGGTCTTTATACGCGCGTGAGTGCAATGGACTGATTGCCATTAATAAAAGATGTGAGAGAGACACGCGAATACAATGGTGAAGCCAAAAAGGGTGTTTTTAATGGTAATGGAGATCGTGTGCTTGCATTAAGGGCTTTTTATTGGCATGGAATATTGAAGATTGAGACACATAGATAACATATATGGTGGCAAGGTGTGACAGCAGGTGGTAAGGCAATGTCTGTGGATGGATTGGACGGGTTGCAATGGTAGAGACATTTAAAAAATTAGTGACACTTATTTATTATTGACCAAATTGCGCGTGTGGGATTAAACCCATATGTGCGAGTGCAATGGACTGCTTCTTATTGCGCCGAATTAAAGTTGCGAGAGTGACAGACGAACATAATGGTGAAGACAAAAAGAGTTTATCTAAAGGTAATGTAGATCGTGTGCTTGCATTAGGGGCATTTTATTGGCACGAAATGTGTCAGAATAAGACACATAGATAACATAAATGGTGGCAAGATGTGGCGACAGGGTGGTAGTACAGTGTTCTTGGATGTATTGGAAGTGTTGCATTGGTAGAGATATTTTAAAAAAAAAGCAGCGTTTTCCGGAGATAGAAATAGTTTAGTTTTGACATGCTCCCAAGTGTGGTGGATAGGTACTGAGCAAGGGAACAATTGTGGAAAGAGGAATTTTAATAAAAGGGAGCATGTGAGATATGGTCTTTATACGCGCGTGAGTGCAATGGACTGATTGCCATTAATAAAAGATGTGAGAGAGACACGCGAATACAATGGTGAAGCCAAAAAGGGTGTTTTTAATGGTAATGGAGATCGTGTGCTTGCATTAAGGGCTTTTTATTGGCATGGAATATTGAAGATTGAGACACATAGATAACATATATGGTGGCAAGGTGTGACAGCAGGTGGTAAGGCAATGTCTGTGGATGGATTGGACGGGTTGCAATGGTAGAGACATTTAAAAAATTAGTGACACTTATTTATTATTGACCAAATTGCGCGTGTGGGATTAAACCCATATGTGCGAGTGCAATGGACTGCTTCTTATTGCGCCGAATTAAAGTTGCGAGAGTGACAGACGAACATAATGGTGAAGACAAAAAGAGTTTATCTAAAGGTAATGTAGATCGTGTGCTTGCATTAGGGGCATTTTATTGGCACGAAATGTGTCAGAATAAGACACATAGATAACATAAATGGTGGCAAGATGTGGCGACAGGGTGGTAGTACAGTGTTCTTGGATGTATTGGAAGTGTTGCATTGGTAGAGATATTTTAAAAATGAGAGACACTACATTTCTGTTATGGCTGAATCGCTAATGTGGGGTTAATACCATGTGTGCGAGTGCAATGGGCTGCTTGTTATTGCGCTGAATTAAAGTTTTGTGAGAGACAAATGAGCACAATATTGAACCAATAAGAGTTTCTTTGAAGGCAATGTAGATCACGTGCTTGCTTTAGGCGAATTTTAATGGCAGAAAGTATTTGAGATTCAGACACTTTTACCTACCTATAGCGTAACAAAATGGTGGCAAGGTGTGGCGATGACAGAGGATAAGGCAATGTGTGCTGATTTATTGGACGGGTTGCGATGTGAGAGA
This sequence comes from Neoascia interrupta, assembly GCA_947623515.1. Lineage (NCBI taxonomy): Eukaryota > Metazoa > Arthropoda > Insecta > Diptera > Syrphidae > Neoascia > Neoascia interrupta. Next base: position 226,569,300 of record OX392462.1, read on the forward strand.
CATTTTAAAAATGAAAGACAGTAAATTAGTGTTGGCTTTGAATTGCGAGTGTAGGATTAAACCTATGTGTGCGAGTTGGGGAAGGCCGAAAAGCAGCGTTTTCCGGAGATAGAAATAGTTTAGTTTTGACATGCTCCCAAGTGTGGTGGATAGGTACTGAGCAAGGGAACAATTGTGGAAAGAGGAATTTTAATAAAAGGGAGCATGTGAGATATGGTCTTTATACGCGCGTGAGTGCAATGGACTGATTGCCATTAATAAAAGATGTGAGAGAGACACGCGAATACAATGGTGAAGCCAAAAAGGGTGTTTTTAATGGTAATGGAGATCGTGTGCTTGCATTAAGGGCTTTTTATTGGCATGGAATATTGAAGATTGAGACACATAGATAACATATATGGTGGCAAGGTGTGACAGCAGGTGGTAAGGCAATGTCTGTGGATGGATTGGACGGGTTGCAATGGTAGAGACATTTAAAAAATTAGTGACACTTATTTATTATTGACCAAATTGCGCGTGTGGGATTAAACCCATATGTGCGAGTGCAATGGACTGCTTCTTATTGCGCCGAATTAAAGTTGCGAGAGTGACAGACGAACATAATGGTGAAGACAAAAAGAGTTTATCTAAAGGTAATGTAGATCGTGTGCTTGCATTAGGGGCATTTTATTGGCACGAAATGTGTCAGAATAAGACACATAGATAACATAAATGGTGGCAAGATGTGGCGACAGGGTGGTAGTACAGTGTTCTTGGATGTATTGGAAGTGTTGCATTGGTAGAGATATTTTAAAAATGAGAGACACTACATTTCTGTTATGGCTGAATCGCTAATGTGGGGTTAATACCATGTGTGCGAGTGCAATGGGCTGCTTGTTATTGCGCTGAATTAAAGTTTTGTGAGAGACAAATGAGCACAATATTGAACCAATAAGAGTTTCTTTGAAGGCAATGTAGATCACGTGCTTGCTTTAGGCGAATTTTAATGGCAGAAAGTATTTGAGATTCAGACACTTTTACCTACCTATAGCGTAACAAAATGGTGGCAAGGTGTGGCGATGACAGAGGATAAGGCAATGTGTGCTGATTTATTGGACGGGTTGCGATGTGAGAGACATTTTAAAAATGAAAGACAGTAAATTAGTGTTGGCTTTGAATTGCGAGTGTAGGATTAAACCTATGTGTGCGAGTTGGGGAAGGCCGAAAAGCAGCGTTTTCCGGAGATAGAAATAGTTTAGTTTTGACATGCTCCCAAGTGTGGTGGATAGGTACTGAGCAAGGGAACAATTGTGGAAAGAGGAATTTTAATAAAAGGGAGCATGTGAGATATGGTCTTTATACGCGCGTGAGTGCAATGGACTGATTGCCATTAATAAAAGATGTGAGAGAGACACGCGAATACAATGGTGAAGCCAAAAAGGGTGTTTTTAATGGTAATGGAGATCGTGTGCTTGCATTAAGGGCTTTTTATTGGCATGGAATATTGAAGATTGAGACACATAGATAACATATATGGTGGCAAGGTGTGACAGCAGGTGGTAAGGCAATGTCTGTGGATGGATTGGACGGGTTGCAATGGTAGAGACATTTAAAAAATTAGTGACACTTATTTATTATTGACCAAATTGCGCGTGTGGGATTAAACCCATATGTGCGAGTGCAATGGACTGCTTCTTATTGCGCCGAATTAAAGTTGCGAGAGTGACAGACGAACATAATGGTGAAGACAAAAAGAGTTTATCTAAAGGTAATGTAGATCGTGTGCTTGCATTAGGGGCATTTTATTGGCACGAAATGTGTCAGAATAAGACACATAGATAACATAAATGGTGGCAAGATGTGGCGACAGGGTGGTAGTACAGTGTTCTTGGATGTATTGGAAGTGTTGCATTGGTAGAGATATTTTAAAAATGAGAGACACTACATTTCTGTTATGGCTGAATCGCTAATGTGGGGTTAATACCATGTGTGCGAGTGCAATGGGCTGCTTGTTATTGCGCTGAATTAAAGTTTTGTGAGAGACAAATGAGCACAATATTGAACCAATAAGAGTTTCTTTGAAGGCAATGTAGATCACGTGCTTGCTTTAGGCGAATTTTAATGGCAGAAAGTATTTGAGATTCAGACACTTTTACCTACCTATAGCGTAACAAAATGGTGGCAAGGTGTGGCGATGACAGAGGATAAGGCAATGTGTGCTGATTTATTGGACGGGTTGCGATGTGAGAGACATTTTAAAAATGAAAGACAGTAAATTAGTGTTGGCTTTGAATTGCGAGTGTAGGATTAAACCTATGTGTGCGAGTGCAATGGACTGCTTGTTATAGCGTCGAATAAATGTTGTGAGAGAGACACAGGAACAAAATGGTGAGGCCAGAAAGGCTGTGTGTAATGATAATGGAGATCGTGTACTTGCACTAGTTGCATTTTAAATGCATGGAATATTTCAAATTGAGACACATAGGTAACATTAATGGTGGAAAGGTGTGGCGACAGATCGTAAGGCAATGTGTATTGATGCATTGGACTGGTTGCTTGTTACTGTTTGCTATTGGGGTGAATTTGAGTAAATTTAGAGCAATAGACACGATAATTAAGTAAACTAGTTCTTGATCTTGCAGAAAGTAAACCATTTATATATTGTGGTGAATTAAAGTAAAGCAAGTAGCACATTAAATTAATTCTTGATCTTACAGAAAGTAGGTAAAGCACTTTTATTGTGTTTAATCTAAGTAAATCAGTTATCACAGTCCTGATTATGTAATAAAAAAGGACCTTTTCGCACAATCCGAAACCGAAGTCTTTACCATCAAGTAGCCTACCAGCGACAGCGCACTGACACTCTCGGCCATTGAGTCAAGTTACTATCCAGATTTTATTACCAGTTTCATTCATCCGTTGTATTGGTGGTTTTGCAAAATATAAAGCACTCGAAGTAGGGTGAATTTGAGAAAATCAGGGGAAAATAAGGCGGATCACATTGTATAGTAGAAATTTAAGCACTCGAAATAGGGTGAAATTGAGTAAAAGAGAATAAAGTCTAGATCGGAATCACTTTTTACACCAACATTAATGTCCTTTTCATGGGAAATTTGGTTAAAAAATATGGAGTTAGAATTTTGGAAAAATGATTACAAAGCCAAATAATAATAAATTTTGTAGATTAGAGAAATAATTAGATTTTAGTGAGATGATAATTTTAGGAAATTCAGATGATCGGTTGCCAGCGCCAAAAATGTTTGAAAGGTAAGCTTTTTGAAAGTAGATGGTTGGCGGGAACATCGTTGTTTTTTTTCTAATACTGGAGGCGCCAATGGATTCGCAACTAAATTCTATATTATTGGGGAAGGCCGAAAAGCAGCGTTTTCCGGAGATAGAAATAGTTTAGTTTTGACATGCTCCCAAGTGTGGTGGATAGGTACTGAGCAAGGGAACAATTGTGGAAAGAGGAATTTTAATAAAAGGGAGCATGTGAGATATGGTCTTTATACGCGCGTGAGTTGGGGAAGGCCGAAAAGCAGCGTTTTCCGGAGATAGAAATAGTTTAGTTTTGACATGCTCCCAAGTGTGGTGGATAGGTACTGAGCAAGGGAACAATTGTGGAAAGAGGAATTTTAATAAAAGGGAGCATGTGAGATATGGTCTTTATACGCGCGTGAGTGCAATGGACTGATTGCCATTAATAAAAGATGTGAGAGAGACACGCGAATACAATGGTGAAGCCAAAAAGGGTGTTTTTAATGGTAATGGAGATCGTGTGCTTGCATTAAGGGCTTTTTATTGGCATGGAATATTGAAGATTGAGACACATAGATAACATATATGGTGGCAAGGTGTGACAGCAGGTGGTAAGGCAATGTCTGTGGATGGATTGGACGGGTTGCAATGGTAGAGACATTTAAAAAATTAGTGACACTTATTTATTATTGACCAAATTGCGCGTGTGGGATTAAACCCATATGTGCGAGTGCAATGGACTGCTTCTTATTGCGCCGAATTAAAGTTGCGAGAGTGACAGACGAACATAATGGTGAAGACAAAAAGAGTTTATCTAAAGGTAATGTAGATCGTGTGCTTGCATTAGGGGCATTTTATTGGCACGAAATGTGTCAGAATAAGACACATAGATAACATAAATGGTGGCAAGATGTGGCGACAGGGTGGTAGTACAGTGTTCTTGGATGTATTGGAAGTGTTGCATTGGTAGAGATATTTTAAAAATGAGAGACACTACATTTCTGTTATGGCTGAATCGCTAATGTGGGGTTAATACCATGTGTGCGAGTGCAATGGGCTGCTTGTTATTGCGCTGAATTAAAGTTTTGTGAGAGACAAATGAGCACAATATTGAACCAATAAGAGTTTCTTTGAAGGCAATGTAGATCACGTGCTTGCTTTAGGCGAATTTTAATGGCAGAAAGTATTTGAGATTCAGACACTTTTACCTACCTATAGCGTAACAAAATGGTGGCAAGGTGTGGCGATGACAGAGGATAAGGCAATGTGTGCTGATTTATTGGACGGGTTGCGATGTGAGAGACATTTTAAAAATGAAAGACAGTAAATTAGTGTTGGCTTTGAATTGCGAGTGTAGGATTAAACCTATGTGTGCGAGTTGGGGAAGGCCGAAAAGCAGCGTTTTCCGGAGATAGAAATAGTTTAGTTTTGACATGCTCCCAAGTGTGGTGGATAGGTACTGAGCAAGGGAACAATTGTGGAAAGAGGAATTTTAATAAAAGGGAGCATGTGAGATATGGTCTTTATACGCGCGTGAGTGCAATGGACTGATTGCCATTAATAAAAGATGTGAGAGAGACACGCGAATACAATGGTGAAGCCAAAAAGGGTGTTTTTAATGGTAATGGAGATCGTGTGCTTGCATTAAGGGCTTTTTATTGGCATGGAATATTGAAGATTGAGACACATAGATAACATATATGGTGGCAAGGTGTGACAGCAGGTGGTAAGGCAATGTCTGTGGATGGATTGGACGGGTTGCAATGGTAGAGACATTTAAAAAATTAGTGACACTTATTTATTATTGACCAAATTGCGCGTGTGGGATTAAACCCATATGTGCGAGTGCAATTGGGGAAGGCCGAAAAGCAGCGTTTTCCGGAGATAGAAATAGTTTAGTTTTGACATGCTCCCAAGTGTGGTGGATAGGTACTGAGCAAGGGAACAATTGTGGAAAGAGGAATTTTAATAAAAGGGAGCATGTGAGATATGGTCTTTATACGCGCGTGAGTGCAATGGACTGATTGCCATTAATAAAAGATGTGAGAGAGACACGCGAATACAATGGTGAAGCCAAAAAGGGTGTTTTTAATGGTAATGGAGATCGTGTGCTTGCATTAAGGGCTTTTTATTGGCATGGAATATTGAAGATTGAGACACATAGATAACATATATGGTGGCAAGGTGTGACAGCAGGTGGTAAGGCAATGTCTGTGGATGGATTGGACGGGTTGCAATGGTAGAGACATTTAAAAAATTAGTGACACTTATTTATTATTGACCAAATTGCGCGTGTGGGATTAAACCCATATGTGCGAGTGCAATGGACTGCTTCTTATTGCGCCGAATTAAAGTTGCGAGAGTGACAGACGAACATAATGGTGAAGACAAAAAGAGTTTATCTAAAGGTAATGTAGATCGTGTGCTTGCATTAGGGGCATTTTATTGGCACGAAATGTGTCAGAATAAGACACATAGATAACATAAATGGTGGCAAGATGTGGCGACAGGGTGGTAGTACAGTGTTCTTGGATGTATTGGAAGTGTTGCATTGGTAGAGATATTTTAAAAATGAGAGACACTACATTTCTGTTATGGCTGAATCGCTAATGTGGGGTTAATACCATGTGTGCGAGTGCAATGGGCTGCTTGTTATTGCGCTGAATTAAAGTTTTGTGAGAGACAAATGAGCACAATATTGAACCAATAAGAGTTTCTTTGAAGGCAATGTAGATCACGTGCTTGCTTTAGGCGAATTTTAATGGCAGAAAGTATTTGAGATTCAGACACTTTTACCTACCTATAGCGTAACAAAATGGTGGCAAGGTGTGGCGATGACAGAGGATAAGGCAATGTGTGCTGATTTATTGGACGGGTTGCGATGTGAGAGACATTTTAAAAATGAAAGACAGTAAATTAGTGTTGGCTTTGAATTGCGAGTGTAGGATTAAACCTATGTGTGCGAGTGCAATGGACTGCTTGTTATAGCGTCGAATAAATGTTGTGAGAGAGACACAGGAACAAAATGGTGAGGCCAGAAAGGCTGTGTGTAATGATAATGGAGATCGTGTACTTGCACTAGTTGAATTTTAAATGCATGGAATATTTCAAATTGAGACACATAGGTAACATTAATGGTGGAAAGGTGTGGCGACAGATCGTAAGGCAATGTGTATTGATGCATTGGACTGGTTGCTTGTTACTGTTTGCTATTGGGGTGAATTTGAGTAAATTTAGAGCAATAGACACGATAATTAAGTAAACTAGTTCTTGATCTTGCAGAAAGTAAACCATTTATATATTGTGGTGAATTAAAGTAAAGCAAGTAGCACATTAAATTAATTCTTGATCTTACAGAAAGTAGGTAAAGCACTTTTATTGTGTTTAATCTAAGTAAATCAGTTATCACAGTCCTGATTATGTAATAAAAAAGGACCTTTTCGCACAATCCGAAACCGAAGTCTTTACCATCAAGTAGCCTACCAGCGACAGCGCACTGACACTCTCGGCCATTGAGTCAAGTTACTATCCAGATTTTATTACCAGTTTCATTCATCCGTTGTATTGGTGGTTTTGCAAAATATAAAGCACTCGAAGTAGGGTGAATTTGAGAAAATCAGGGGAAAATAAGGCGGATCACATTGTATAGTAGAAATTTAAGCACTCGAAATAGGGTGAAATTGAGTAAAAGAGAATAAAGTCTAGATCGGAATCACTTTTTACACCAACATTAATGTCCTTTTCATGGGAAATTTGGTTAAAAAATATGGAGTTAGAATTTTGGAAAAATGATTACAAAGCCAAATAATAATAAATTTTGTAGATTAGAGAAATAATTAGATTTTAGTGAGATGATAATTTTAGGAAATTCAGATGATCGGTTGCCAGCGCCAAAAATGTTTGAAAGGTAAGCTTTTTGAAAGTAGATGGTTGGCGGGAACATCGTTGTTTTTTTTCTAATACTGGAGGCGCCAATGGATTCGCAACTAAATTCTATAAGGGGGTTGTGGTTGGGGGGGGGGTGGGTGGGCTATTGGGGAAGGCCGAAAAGCAGCGTTTTCCGGAGATAGAAATAGTTTAGTTTTGACATGCTCCCAAGTGTGGTGGATAGGTACTGAGCAAGGGAACAATTGTGGAAAGAGGAATTTTAATAAAAGGGAGCATGTGAGATATGGTCTTTATACGCGCGTGAGTGCAATGGACTGATTGCCATTAATAAAAGATGTGAGAGAGGCACGCGAATACAATGGTGAAGCCAAAAAGGGTGTTTTTAATGGTAATGGAGATCGTGTGCTTGCATTAAGGGCTTTTTATTGGCATGGAATATTGAAGATTGAGACACATAGATAACATATATGGTGGCAAGGTGTGACAGCAGGTGGTAAGGCAATGTCTGTGGATGGATTGGACGGGTTGCAATGGTAGAGACATTTAAAAAATTAGTGACACTTATTTATTATTGACCAAATTGCGCGTGTGGGATTAAACCCATATGTGCGAGTGCAATGGACTGCTTCTTATTGCGCCGAATTAAAGTTGCGAGAGTGACAGACGAACATAATGGTGAAGACAAAAAGAGTTTATCTAAAGGTAATGTAGATCGTGTGCTTGCATTAGGGGCATTTTATTGGCACGAAATGTGTCAGAATAAGACACATAGATAACATAAATGGTGGCAAGATGTGGCGACAGGGTGGTAGTACAGTGTTCTTGGATGTATTGGAAGTGTTGCATTGGTAGAGATATTTTAAAAATGAGAGACACTACATTTCTGTTATGGCTGAATCGCTAATGTGGGGTTAATACCATGTGTGCGAGTGCAATGGGCTGCTTGTTATTGCGCTGAATTAAAGTTTTGTGAGAGACAAATGAGCACAATATTGAACCAATAAGAGTTTCTTTGAAGGCAATGTAGATCACGTGCTTGCTTTAGGCGAATTTTAATGGCAGAAAGTATTTGAGATTCAGACACTTTTACCTACCTATAGCGTAACAAAATGGTGGCAAGGTGTGGCGATGACAGAGGATAAGGCAATGTGTGCTGATTTATTGGACGGGTTGCGATGTGAGAGACATTTTAAAAATGAAAGACAGTAAATTAGTGTTGGCTTTGAATTGCGAGTGTAGGATTAAACCTATGTGTGCGAGTTGGGGAAGGCCGAAAAGCAGCGTTTTCCGGAGATAGAAATAGTTTAGTTTTGACATGCTCCCAAGTGTGGTGGATAGGTACTGAGCAAGGGAACAATTGTGGAAAGAGGAATTTTAATAAAAGGGAGCATGTGAGATATGGTCTTTATACGCGCGTGAGTGCAATGGACTGATTGCCATTAATAAAAGATGTGAGAGAGACACGCGAATACAATGGTGAAGCCAAAAAGGGTGTTTTTAATGGTAATGGAGATCGTGTGCTTGCATTAAGGGCTTTTTATTGGCATGGAATATTGAAGATTGAGACACATAGATAACATATATGGTGGCAAGGTGTGACAGCAGGTGGTAAGGCAATGTCTGTGGATGGATTGGACGGGTTGCAATGGTAGAGACATTTAAAAAATTAGTGACACTTATTTATTATTGACCAAATTGCGCGTGTGGGATTAAACCCATATGTGCGAGTGCAATTGGGGAAGGCCGAAAAGCAGCGTTTTCCGGAGATAGAAATAGTTTAGTTTTGACATGCTCCCAAGTGTGGTGGATAGGTACTGAGCAAGGGAACAATTGTGGAAAGAGGAATTTTAATAAAAGGGAGCATGTGAGATATGGTCTTTATACGCGCGTGAGTGCAATGGACTGATTGCCATTAATAAAAGATGTGAGAGAGACACGCGAATACAATGGTGAAGCCAAAAAGGGTGTTTTTAATGGTAATGGAGATCGTGTGCTTGCATTAAGGGCTTTTTATTGGCATGGAATATTGAAGATTGAGACACATAGATAACATATATGGTGGCAAGGTGTGACAGCAGGTGGTAAGGCAATGTCTGTGGATGGATTGGACGGGTTGCGATGGTAGAGACATTTAAAAAATTAGTGACACTTATTTATTATTGACCAAATTGCGCGTGTGGGATTAAACCCATATGTGCGAGTGCAATGGACTGCTTCTTATTGCGCCGAATTAAAGTTGCGAGAGTGACAGACGAACATAATGGTGAAGACAAAAAGAGTTTATCTAAAGGTAATGTAGATCGTGTGCTTGCATTAGGGGCATTTTATTGGCACGAAATGTGTCAGAATAAGACACATAGATAACATAAATGGTGGCAAGATGTGGCGACAGGGTGGTAGTACAGTGTTCTTGGATGTATTGGAAGTGTTGCATTGGTAGAGATATTTTAAAAATGAGAGACACTACATTTCTGTTATGGCTGAATCGCTAATGTGGGGTTAATACCATGTGTGCGAGTGCAATGGGCTGCTTGTTATTGCGCTGAATTAAAGTTTTGTGAGAGACAAATGAGCACAATATTGAACCAATAAGAGTTTCTTTGAAGGCAATGTAGATCACGTGCTTGCTTTAGGCGAATTTTAATGGCAGAAAGTATTTGAGATTCAGACACTTTTACCTACCTATAGCGTAACAAAATGGTGGCAAGGTGTGGCGATGACAGAGGATAAGGCAATGTGTGCTGATTTATTGGACGGGTTGCGATGTGAGAGACATTTTAAAAATGAAAGACAGTAAATTAGTGTTGGCTTTGAATTGCGAGTGTAGGATTAAACCTATGTGTGCGAGTTGGGGAAGGCCGAAAAGCAGCGTTTTCCGGAGATAGAAATAGTTTAGTTTTGACATGCTCCCAAGTGTGGTGGATAGGTACTGAGCAAGGGAACAATTGTGGAAAGAGGAATTTTAATAAAAGGGAGCATGTGAGATATGGTCTTTATACGCGCGTGAGTGCAATGGACTGATTGCCATTAATAAAAGATGTGAGAGAGACACGCGAATACAATGGTGAAGCCAAAAAGGGTGTTTTTAATGGTAATGGAGATCGTGTGCTTGCATTAAGGGCTTTTTATTGGCATGGAATATTGAAGATTGAGACACATAGATAACATATATGGTGGCAAGGTGTGACAGCAGGTGGTAAGGCAATGTCTGTGGATGGATTGGACGGGTTGCAATGGTAGAGACATTTAAAAAATTAGTGACACTTATTTATTATTGACCAAATTGCGCGTGTGGGATTAAACCCATATGTGCGAGTGCAATGGACTGCTTCTTATTGCGCCGAATTAAAGTTGCGAGAGTGACAGACGAACATAATGGTGAAGACAAAAAGAGTTTATCTAAAGGTAATGTAGATCGTGTGCTTGCATTAGGGGCATTTTATTGGCACGAAATGTGTCAGAATAAGACACATAGATAACATAAATGGTGGCAAGATGTGGCGACAGGGTGGTAGTACAGTGTTCTTGGATGTATTGGAAGTGTTGCATTGGTAGAGATATTTTAAAAATGAGAGACACTACATTTCTGTTATGGCTGAATCGCTAATGTGGGGTTAATACCATGTGTGCGAGTGCAATGGGCTGCTTGTTATTGCGCTGAATTAAAGTTTTGTGAGAGACAAATGAGCACAATATTGAACCAATAAGAGTTTCTTTGAAGGCAATGTAGATCACGTGCTTGCTTTAGGCGAATTTTAATGGCAGAAAGTATTTGAGATTCAGACACTTTTACCTACCTATAGCGTAACAAAATGGTGGCAAGGTGTGGCGATGACAGAGGATAAGGCAATGTGTGCTGATTTATTGGACGGGTTGCGATGTGAGAGACATTTTAAAAATGAAAGACAGTAAATTAGTGTTGGCTTTGAATTGCGAGTGTAGGATTAAACCTATGTGTGCGAGTTGGGGAAGGCCGAAAAGCAGCGTTTTCCGGAGATAGAAATAGTTTAGTTTTGACATGCTCCCAAGTGTGGTGGATAGGTACTGAGCAAGGGAACAATTGTGGAAAGAGGAATTTTAATAAAAGGGAGCATGTGAGATATGGTCTTTATACGCGCGTGAGTGCAATGGACTGATTGCCATTAATAAAAGATGTGAGAGAGACACGCGAATACAATGGTGAAGCCAAAAAGGGTGTTTTTAATGGTAATGGAGATCGTGTGCTTGCATTAAGGGCTTTTTATTGGCATGGAATATTGAAGATTGAGACACATAGATAACATATATGGTGGCAAGGTGTGACAGCAGGTGGTAAGGCAATGTCTGTGGATGGATTGGACGGGTTGCAATGGTAGAGACATTTAAAAAATTAGTGACACTTATTTATTATTGACCAAATTGCGCGTGTGGGATTAAACCCATATGTGCGAGTGCAATGGACTGCTTCTTATTGCGCCGAATTAAAGTTGCGAGAGTGACAGACGAACATAATGGTGAAGACAAAAAGAGTTTATCTAAAGGTAATGTAGATCGTGTGCTTGCATTAGGGGCATTTTATTGGCACGAAATGTGTCAGAATAAGACACATAGATAACATAAATGGTGGCAAGATGTGGCGACAGGGTGGTAGTACAGTGTTCTTGGATGTATTGGAAGTGTTGCATTGGTAGAGATATTTTAAAAAAAAAGCAGCGTTTTCCGGAGATAGAAATAGTTTAGTTTTGACATGCTCCCAAGTGTGGTGGATAGGTACTGAGCAAGGGAACAATTGTGGAAAGAGGAATTTTAATAAAAGGGAGCATGTGAGATATGGTCTTTATACGCGCGTGAGTGCAATGGACTGATTGCCATTAATAAAAGATGTGAGAGAGACACGCGAATACAATGGTGAAGCCAAAAAGGGTGTTTTTAATGGTAATGGAGATCGTGTGCTTGCATTAAGGGCTTTTTATTGGCATGGAATATTGAAGATTGAGACACATAGATAACATATATGGTGGCAAGGTGTGACAGCAGGTGGTAAGGCAATGTCTGTGGATGGATTGGACGGGTTGCAATGGTAGAGACATTTAAAAAATTAGTGACACTTATTTATTATTGACCAAATTGCGCGTGTGGGATTAAACCCATATGTGCGAGTGCAATGGACTGCTTCTTATTGCGCCGAATTAAAGTTGCGAGAGTGACAGACGAACATAATGGTGAAGACAAAAAGAGTTTATCTAAAGGTAATGTAGATCGTGTGCTTGCATTAGGGGCATTTTATTGGCACGAAATGTGTCAGAATAAGACACATAGATAACATAAATGGTGGCAAGATGTGGCGACAGGGTGGTAGTACAGTGTTCTTGGATGTATTGGAAGTGTTGCATTGGTAGAGATATTTTAAAAATGAGAGACACTACATTTCTGTTATGGCTGAATCGCTAATGTGGGGTTAATACCATGTGTGCGAGTGCAATGGGCTGCTTGTTATTGCGCTGAATTAAAGTTTTGTGAGAGACAAATGAGCACAATATTGAACCAATAAGAGTTTCTTTGAAGGCAATGTAGATCACGTGCTTGCTTTAGGCGAATTTTAATGGCAGAAAGTATTTGAGATTCAGACACTTTTACCTACCTATAGCGTAACAAAATGGTGGCAAGGTGTGGCGATGACAGAGGATAAGGCAATGTGTGCTGATTTATTGGACGGGTTGCGATGTGAGAGACATTTTAAAAATGAAAGACAGTAAATTAGTGTTGGCTTTGAATTGCGAGTGTAGGATTAAACCTATGTGTGCGAGTTGGGGAAGGCCGAAAAGCAGCGTTTTCCGGAGATAGAAATAGTTTAGTTTTGACATGCTCCCAAGTGTGGTGGATAGGTACTGAGCAAGGGAACAATTGTGGAAAGAGGAATTTTAATAAAAGGGAGCATGTGAGATATGGTCTTTATACGCGCGTGAGTGCAATGGACTGATTGCCATTAATAAAAGATGTGAGAGAGACACGCGAATACAATGGTGAAGCCAAAAAGGGTGTTTTTAATGGTAATGGAGATCGTGTGCTTGCATTAAGGGCTTTTTATTGGCATGGAATATTGAAGATTGAGACACATAGATAACATATATGGTGGCAAGGTGTGACAGCAGGTGGTAAGGCAATGTCTGTGGATGGATTGGACGGGTTGCAATGGTAGAGACATTTAAAAAATTAGTGACACTTATTTATTATTGACCAAATTGCGCGTGTGGGATTAAACCCATATGTGCGAGTGCAATGGACTGCTTCTTATTGCGCCGAATTAAAGTTGCGAGAGTGACAGACGAACATAATGGTGAAGACAAAAAGAGTTTATCTAAAGGTAATGTAGATCGTGTGCTTGCATTAGGGGCATTTTATTGGCACGAAATGTGTCAGAATAAGACACATAGATAACATAAATGGTGGCAAGATGTGGCGACAGGGTGGTAGTACAGTGTTCTTGGATGTATTGGAAGTGTTGCATTGGTAGAGATATTTTAAAAATGAGAGACACTACATTTCTGTTATGGCTGAATCGCTAATGTGGGGTTAATACCATGTGTGCGAGTGCAATGGGCTGCTTGTTATTGCGCTGAATTAAAGTTTTGTGAGAGACAAATGAGCACAATATTGAACCAATAAGAGTTTCTTTGAAGGCAATGTAGATCACGTGCTTGCTTTAGGCGAATTTTAATGGCAGAAAGTATTTGAGATTCAGACACTTTTACCTACCTATAGCGTAACAAAATGGTGGCAAGGTGTGGCGATGACAGAGGATAAGGCAATGTGTGCTGATTTATTGGACGGGTTGCGATGTGAGAGACATTTTAAAAATGAAAGACAGTAAATTAGTGTTGGCTTTGAATTGCGAGTGTAGGATTAAACCTATGTGTGCGAGTTGGGGAAGGCCGAAAAGCAGCGTTTTCCGGAGATAGAAATAGTTTAGTTTTGACATGCTCCCAAGTGTGGTGGATAGGTACTGAGCAAGGGAACAATTGTGGAAAGAGGAATTTTAATAAAAGGGAGCATGTGAGATATGGTCTTTATACGCGCGTGAGTGCAATGGACTGATTGCCATTAATAAAAGATGTGAGAGAGACACGCGAATACAATGGTGAAGCCAAAAAGGGTGTTTTTAATGGTAATGGAGATCGTGTGCTTGCATTAAGGGCTTTTTATTGGCATGGAATATTGAAGATTGAGACACATAGATAACATATATGGTGGCAAGGTGTGACAGCAGGTGGTAAGGCAATGTCTGTGGATGGATTGGACGGGTTGCAATGGTAGAGACATTTAAAAAATTAGTGACACTTATTTATTATTGACCAAATTGCGCGTGTGGGATTAAACCCATATGTGCGAGTGCAATGGACTGCTTCTTATTGCGCCGAATTAAAGTTGCGAGAGTGACAGACGAACATAATGGTGAAGACAAAAAGAGTTTATCTAAAGGTAATGTAGATCGTGTGCTTGCATTAGGGGCATTTTATTGGCACGAAATGTGTCAGAATAAGACACATAGATAACATAAATGGTGGCAAGATGTGGCGACAGGGTGGTAGTACAGTGTTCTTGGATGTATTGGAAGTGTTGCATTGGTAGAGATATTTTAAAAATGAGAGACACTACATTTCTGTTATGGCTGAATCGCTAATGTGGGGTTAATACCATGTGTGCGAGTGCAATGGGCTGCTTGTTATTGCGCTGAATTAAAGTTTTGTGAGAGACAAATGAGCACAATATTGAACCAATAAGAGTTTCTTTGAAGGCAATGTAGATCACGTGCTTGCTTTAGGCGAATTTTAATGGCAGAAAGTATTTGAGATTCAGACACTTTTACCTACCTATAGCGTAACAAAATGGTGGCAAGGTGTGGCGATGACAGAGGATAAGGCAATGTGTGCTGATTTATTGGACGGGTTGCGATGTGAGAGACATTTTAAAAATGAAAGACAGTAAATTAGTGTTGGCTTTGAATTGCGAGTGTAGGATTAAACCTATGTGTGCGAGTGCAATGGACTGCTTGTTATAGCGTCGAATAAATGTTGTGAGAGAGACACAGGAACAAAATGGTGAGGCCAGAAAGGCTGTGTGTAATGATAATGGAGATCGTGTACTTGCACTAGTTGCATTTTAAATGCATGGAATATTTCAAATTGAGACACATAGGTAACATTAATGGTGGAAAGGTGTGGCGACAGATCGTAAGGCAATGTGTATTGATGCATTGGACTGGTTGCTTGTTACTGTTTGCTATTGGGGTGAATTTGAGTAAATTTAGAGCAATAGACACGATAATTAAGTAAACTAGTTCTTGATCTTGCAGAAAGTAAACCATTTATATATTGTGGTGAATTAAAGTAAAGCAAGTAGCACATTAAATTAATTCTTGATCTTACAGAAAGTAGGTAAAGCACTTTTATTGTGTTTAATCTAAGTAAATCAGTTATCACAGTCCTGATTATGTAATAAAAAAGGACCTTTTCGCACAATCCGAAACCGAAGTCTTTACCATCAAGTAGCCTACCAGCGACAGCGCACTGACACTCTCGGCCATTGAGTCAAGTTACTATCCAGATTTTATTACCAGTTTCATTCATCCGTTGTATTGGTGGTTTTGCAAAATATAAAGCACTCGAAGTAGGGTGAATTTGAGAAAATCAGGGGAAAATAAGGCGGATCACATTGTATAGTAGAAATTTAAGCACTCGAAATAGGGTGAAATTGAGTAAAAGAGAATAAAGTCTAGATCGGAATCACTTTTTACACCAACATTAATGTCCTTTTCATGGGAAATTTGGTTAAAAAATATGGAGTTAGAATTTTGGAAAAATGATTACAAAGCCAAATAAGGTCGTAACAGGCTGAAATAAATTTTGTAGATTAGAGAAATAATTAGATTTTAGTGAGATGATAATTTTAGGAAATTCAGATGATCGGTTGCCAGCGCCAAAAATGTTTGAAAGGTAAGCTTTTTGAAAGTAGATGGTTGGCGGGAACATCGTTGTTTTTTTTCTAATACTGGAGGCGCCAATGGATTCGCAACTAAATTCTATAAGGGGGTTGTGGTTGGGGGGGGTGGGTGGGCTATTGGGGAAGGCCGAAAAGCAGCGTTTTCCGGAGATAGAAATAGTTTAGTTTTGACATGCTCCCAAGTGTGGTGGATAGGTACTGAGCAAGGGAACAATTGTGGAAAGAGGAATTTTAATAAAAGGGAGCATGTGAGATATGGTCTTTATACGCGCGTGAGTGCAATGGACTGATTGCCATTAATAAAAGATGTGAGAGAGACACGCGAATACAATGGTGAAGCCAAAAAGGGTGTTTTTAATGGTAATGGAGATCGTGTGCTTGCATTAAGGGCTTTTTATTGGCATGGAATATTGAAGATTGAGACACATAGATAACATATATGGTGGCAAGGTGTGACAGCAGGTGGTAAGGCAATGTCTGTGGATGGATTGGACGGGTTGCAATGGTAGAGACATTTAAAAAATTAGTGACACTTATTTATTATTGACCAAATTGCGCGTGTGGGATTAAACCCATATGTGCGAGTGCAATGGACTGCTTCTTATTGCGCCGAATTAAAGTTGCGAGAGTGACAGACGAACATAATGGTGAAGACAAAAAGAGTTTATCTAAAGGTAATGTAGATCGTGTGCTTGCATTAGGGGCATTTTATTGGCACGAAATGTGTCAGAATAAGACACATAGATAACATAAATGGTGGCAAGATGTGGCGACAGGGTGGTAGTACAGTGTTCTTGGATGTATTGGAAGTGTTGCATTGGTAGAGATATTTTAAAAATGAGAGACACTACATTTCTGTTATGGCTGAATCGCTAATGTGGGGTTAATACCATGTGTGCGAGTGCAATGGGCTGCTTGTTATTGCGCTGAATTAAAGTTTTGTGAGAGACAAATGAGCACAATATTGAACCAATAAGAGTTTCTTTGAAGGCAATGTAGATCACGTGCTTGCTTTAGGCGAATTTTAATGGCAGAAAGTATTTGAGATTCAGACACTTTTACCTACCTATAGCGTAACAAAATGGTGGCAAGGTGTGGCGATGACAGAGGATAAGGCAATGTGTGCTGATTTATTGGACGGGTTGCGATGTGAGAGACATTTTAAAAATGAAAGACAGTAAATTAGTGTTGGCTTTGAATTGCGAGTGTAGGATTAAACCTATGTGTGCGAGTTGGGGAAGGCCGAAAAGCAGCGTTTTCCGGAGATAGAAATAGTTTAGTTTTGACATGCTCCCAAGTGTGGTGGATAGGTACTGAGCAAGGGAACAATTGTGGAAAGAGGAATTTTAATAAAAGGGAGCATGTGAGATATGGTCTTTATACGCGCGTGAGTGCAATGGACTGATTGCCATTAATAAAAGATGTGAGAGAGACACGCGAATACAATGGTGAAGCCAAAAAGGGTGTTTTTAATGGTAATGGAGATCGTGTGCTTGCATTAAGGGCTTTTTATTGGCATGGAATATTGAAGATTGAGACACATAGATAACATATATGGTGGCAAGGTGTGACAGCAGGTGGTAAGGCAATGTCTGTGGATGGATTGGACGGGTTGCAATGGTAGAGACATTTAAAAAATTAGTGACACTTATTTATTATTGACCAAATTGCGCGTGTGGGATTAAACCCATATGTGCGAGTGCAATGGACTGCTTCTTATTGCGCCGAATTAAAGTTGCGAGAGTGACAGACGAACATAATGGTGAAGACAAAAAGAGTTTATCTAAAGGTAATGTAGATCGTGTGCTTGCATTAGGGGCATTTTATTGGCACGAAATGTGTCAGAATAAGACACATAGATAACATAAATGGTGGCAAGATGTGGCGACAGGGTGGTAGTACAGTGTTCTTGGATGTATTGGAAGTGTTGCATTGGTAGAGATATTTTAAAAAAAAAGCAGCGTTTTCCGGAGATAGAAATAGTTTAGTTTTGACATGCTCCCAAGTGTGGTGGATAGGTACTGAGCAAGGGAACAATTGTGGAAAGAGGAATTTTAATAAAAGGGAGCATGTGAGATATGGTCTTTATACGCGCGTGAGTGCAATGGACTGATTGCCATTAATAAAAGATGTGAGAGAGACACGCGAATACAATGGTGAAGCCAAAAAGGGTGTTTTTAATGGTAATGGAGATCGTGTGCTTGCATTAAGGGCTTTTTATTGGCATGGAATATTGAAGATTGAGACACATAGATAACATATATGGTGGCAAGGTGTGACAGCAGGTGGTAAGGCAATGTCTGTGGATGGATTGGACGGGTTGCAATGGTAGAGACATTTAAAAAATTAGTGACACTTATTTATTATTGACCAAATTGCGCGTGTGGGATTAAACCCATATGTGCGAGTGCAATGGACTGCTTCTTATTGCGCCGAATTAAAGTTGCGAGAGTGACAGACGAACATAATGGTGAAGACAAAAAGAGTTTATCTAAAGGTAATGTAGATCGTGTGCTTGCATTAGGGGCATTTTATTGGCACGAAATGTGTCAGAATAAGACACATAGATAACATAAATGGTGGCAAGATGTGGCGACAGGGTGGTAGTACAGTGTTCTTGGATGTATTGGAAGTGTTGCATTGGTAGAGATATTTTAAAAATGAGAGACACTACATTTCTGTTATGGCTGAATCGCTAATGTGGGGTTAATACCATGTGTGCGAGTGCAATGGGCTGCTTGTTATTGCGCTGAATTAAAGTTTTGTGAGAGACAAATGAGCACAATATTGAACCAATAAGAGTTTCTTTGAAGGCAATGTAGATCACGTGCTTGCTTTAGGCGAATTTTAATGGCAGAAAGTATTTGAGATTCAGACACTTTTACCTACCTATAGCGTAACAAAATGGTGGCAAGGTGTGGCGATGACAGAGGATAAGGCAATGTGTGCTGATTTATTGGACGGGTTGCGATGTGAGAGACATTTTAAAAATGAAAGACAGTAAATTAGTGTTGGCTTTGAATTGCGAGTGTAGGATTAAACCTATGTGTGCGAGTTGGGGAAGGCCGAAAAGCAGCGTTTTCCGGAGATAGAAATAGTTTAGTTTTGACATGCTCCCAAGTGTGGTGGATAGGTACTGAGCAAGGGAACAATTGTGGAAAGAGGAATTTTAATAAAAGGGAGCATGTGAGATATGGTCTTTATACGCGCGTGAGTGCAATGGACTGATTGCCATTAATAAAAGATGTGAGAGAGACACGCGAATACAATGGTGAAGCCAAAAAGGGTGTTTTTAATGGTAATGGAGATCGTGTGCTTGCATTAAGGGCTTTTTATTGGCATGGAATATTGAAGATTGAGACACATAGATAACATATATGGTGGCAAGGTGTGACAGCAGGTGGTAAGGCAATGTCTGTGGATGGATTGGACGGGTTGCAATGGTAGAGACATTTAAAAAATTAGTGACACTTATTTATTATTGACCAAATTGCGCGTGTGGGATTAAACCCATATGTGCGAGTGCAATGGACTGCTTCTTATTGCGCCGAATTAAAGTTGCGAGAGTGACAGACGAACATAATGGTGAAGACAAAAAGAGTTTATCTAAAGGTAATGTAGATCGTGTGCTTGCATTAGGGGCATTTTATTGGCACGAAATGTGTCAGAATAAGACACATAGATAACATAAATGGTGGCAAGATGTGGCGACAGGGTGGTAGTACAGTGTTCTTGGATGTATTGGAAGTGTTGCATTGGTAGAGATATTTTAAAAATGAGAGACACTACATTTCTGTTATGGCTGAATCGCTAATGTGGGGTTAATACCATGTGTGCGAGTGCAATGGGCTGCTTGTTATTGCGCTGAATTAAAGTTTTGTGAGAGACAAATGAGCACAATATTGAACCAATAAGAGTTTCTTTGAAGGCAATGTAGATCACGTGCTTGCTTTAGGCGAATTTTAATGGCAGAAAGTATTTGAGATTCAGACACTTTTACCTACCTATAGCGTAACAAAATGGTGGCAAGGTGTGGCGATGACAGAGGATAAGGCAATGTGTGCTGATTTATTGGACGGGTTGCGATGTGAGAGACATTTTAAAAATGAAAGACAGTAAATTAGTGTTGGCTTTGAATTGCGAGTGTAGGATTAAACCTATGTGTGCGAGTTGGGGAAGGCCGAAAAGCAGCGTTTTCCGGAGATAGAAATAGTTTAGTTTTGACATGCTCCCAAGTGTGGTGGATAGGTACTGAGCAAGGGAACAATTGTGGAAAGAGGAATTTTAATAAAAGGGAGCATGTGAGATATGGTCTTTATACGCGCGTGAGTGCAATGGACTGATTGCCATTAATAAAAGATGTGAGAGAGACACGCGAATACAATGGTGAAGCCAAAAAGGGTGTTTTTAATGGTAATGGAGATCGTGTGCTTGCATTAAGGGCTTTTTATTGGCATGGAATATTGAAGATTGAGACACATAGATAACATATATGGTGGCAAGGTGTGACAGCAGGTGGTAAGGCAATGTCTGTGGATGGATTGGACGGGTTGCAATGGTAGAGACATTTAAAAAATTAGTGACACTTATTTATTATTGACCAAATTGCGCGTGTGGGATTAAACCCATATGTGCGAGTGCAATGGACTGCTTCTTATTGCGCCGAATTAAAGTTGCGAGAGTGACAGACGAACATAATGGTGAAGACAAAAAGAGTTTATCTAAAGGTAATGTAGATCGTGTGCTTGCATTAGGGGCATTTTATTGGCACGAAATGTGTCAGAATAAGACACATAGATAACATAAATGGTGGCAAGATGTGGCGACAGGGTGGTAGTACAGTGTTCTTGGATGTATTGGAAGTGTTGCATTGGTAGAGATATTTTAAAAAAAAAGCAGCGTTTTCCGGAGATAGAAATAGTTTAGTTTTGACATGCTCCCAAGTGTGGTGGATAGGTACTGAGCAAGGGAACAATTGTGGAAAGAGGAATTTTAATAAAAGGGAGCATGTGAGATATGGTCTTTATACGCGCGTGAGTGCAATGGACTGATTGCCATTAATAAAAGATGTGAGAGAGACACGCGAATACAATGGTGAAGCCAAAAAGGGTGTTTTTAATGGTAATGGAGATCGTGTGCTTGCATTAAGGGCTTTTTATTGGCATGGAATATTGAAGATTGAGACACATAGATAACATATATGGTGGCAAGGTGTGACAGCAGGTGGTAAGGCAATGTCTGTGGATGGATTGGACGGGTTGCAATGGTAGAGACATTTAAAAAATTAGTGACACTTATTTATTATTGACCAAATTGCGCGTGTGGGATTAAACCCATATGTGCGAGTGCAATGGACTGCTTCTTATTGCGCCGAATTAAAGTTGCGAGAGTGACAGACGAACATAATGGTGAAGACAAAAAGAGTTTATCTAAAGGTAATGTAGATCGTGTGCTTGCATTAGGGGCATTTTATTGGCACGAAATGTGTCAGAATAAGACACATAGATAACATAAATGGTGGCAAGATGTGGCGACAGGGTGGTAGTACAGTGTTCTTGGATGTATTGGAAGTGTTGCATTGGTAGAGATATTTTAAAAATGAGAGACACTACATTTCTGTTATGGCTGAATCGCTAATGTGGGGTTAATACCATGTGTGCGAGTGCAATGGGCTGCTTGTTATTGCGCTGAATTAAAGTTTTGTGAGAGACAAATGAGCACAATATTGAACCAATAAGAGTTTCTTTGAAGGCAATGTAGATCACGTGCTTGCTTTAGGCGAATTTTAATGGCAGAAAGTATTTGAGATTCAGACACTTTTACCTACCTATAGCGTAACAAAATGGTGGCAAGGTGTGGCGATGACAGAGGATAAGGCAATGTGTGCTGATTTATTGGACGGGTTGCGATGTGAGAGACATTTTAAAAATGAAAGACAGTAAATTAGTGTTGGCTTTGAATTGCGAGTGTAGGATTAAACCTATGTGTGCGAGTTGGGGAAGGCCGAAAAGCAGCGTTTTCCGGAGATAGAAATAGTTTAGTTTTGACATGCTCCCAAGTGTGGTGGATAGGTACTGAGCAAGGGAACAATTGTGGAAAGAGGAATTTTAATAAAAGGGAGCATGTGAGATATGGTCTTTATACGCGCGTGAGTGCAATGGACTGATTGCCATTAATAAAAGATGTGAGAGAGACACGCGAATACAATGGTGAAGCCAAAAAGGGTGTTTTTAATGGTAATGGAGATCGTGTGCTTGCATTAAGGGCTTTTTATTGGCATGGAATATTGAAGATTGAGACACATAGATAACATATATGGTGGCAAGGTGTGACAGCAGGTGGTAAGGCAATGTCTGTGGATGGATTGGACGGGTTGCAATGGTAGAGACATTTAAAAAATTAGTGACACTTATTTATTATTGACCAAATTGCGCGTGTGGGATTAAACCCATATGTGCGAGTGCAATGGACTGCTTCTTATTGCGCCGAATTAAAGTTGCGAGAGTGACAGACGAACATAATGGTGAAGACAAAAAGAGTTTATCTAAAGGTAATGTAGATCGTGTGCTTGCATTAGGGGCATTTTATTGGCACGAAATGTGTCAGAATAAGACACATAGATAACATAAATGGTGGCAAGATGTGGCGACAGGGTGGTAGTACAGTGTTCTTGGATGTATTGGAAGTGTTGCATTGGTAGAGATATTTTAAAAATGAGAGACACTACATTTCTGTTATGGCTGAATCGCTAATGTGGGGTTAATACCATGTGTGCGAGTGCAATGGGCTGCTTGTTATTGCGCTGAATTAAAGTTTTGTGAGAGACAAATGAGCACAATATTGAACCAATAAGAGTTTCTTTGAAGGCAATGTAGATCACGTGCTTGCTTTAGGCGAATTTTAATGGCAGAAAGTATTTGAGATTCAGACACTTTTACCTACCTATAGCGTAACAAAATGGTGGCAAGGTGTGGCGATGACAGAGGATAAGGCAATGTGTGCTGATTTATTGGACGGGTTGCGATGTGAGAGACATTTTAAAAATGAAAGACAGTAAATTAGTGTTGGCTTTGAATTGCGAGTGTAGGATTAAACCTATGTGTGCGAGTGCAATGGACTGCTTGTTATAGCGTCGAATAAATGTTGTGAGAGAGACACAGGAACAAAATGGTGAGGCCAGAAAGGCTGTGTGTAATGATAATGGAGATCGTGTACTTGCACTAGTTGCATTTTAAATGCATGGAATATTTCAAATTGAGACACATAGGTAACATTAATGGTGGAAAGGTGTGGCGACAGATCGTAAGGCAATGTGTATTGATGCATTGGACTGGTTGCTTGTTACTGTTTGCTATTGGGGTGAATTTGAGTAAATTTAGAGCAATAGACACGATAATTAAGTAAACTAGTTCTTGATCTTGCAGAAAGTAAACCATTTATATATTGTGGTGAATTAAAGTAAAGCAAGTAGCACATTAAATTAATTCTTGATCTTACAGAAAGTAGGTAAAGCACTTTTATTGTGTTTAATCTAAGTAAATCAGTTATCACAGTCCTGATTATGTAATAAAAAAGGACCTTTTCGCACAATCCGAAACCGAAGTCTTTACCATCAAGTAGCCTACCAGCGACAGCGCACTGACACTCTCGGCCATTGAGTCAAGTTACTATCCAGATTTTATTACCAGTTTCATTCATCCGTTGTATTGGTGGTTTTGCAAAATATAAAGCACTCGAAGTAGGGTGAATTTGAGAAAATCAGGGGAAAATAAGGCGGATCACATTGTATAGTAGAAATTTAAGCACTCGAAATAGGGTGAAATTGAGTAAAAGAGAATAAAGTCTAGATCGGAATCACTTTTTACACCAACATTAATGTCCTTTTCATGGGAAATTTGGTTAAAAAATATGGAGTTAGAATTTTGGAAAAATGATTACAAAGCCAAATAAGGTCGTAACAGGCTGAAATAAATTTTGTAGATTAGAGAAATAATTAGATTTTAGTGAGATGATAATTTTAGGAAATTCAGATGATCGGTTGCCAGCGCCAAAAATGTTTGAAAGGTAAGCTTTTTGAAAGTAGATGGTTGGCGGGAACATCGTTGTTTTTTTTCTAATACTGGAGGCGCCAATGGATTCGCAACTAAATTCTATAAGGGGGTTGTGGTTGGGGGGGGTGGGTGGGCTATTGGGGAAGGCCGAAAAGCAGCGTTTTCCGGAGATAGAAATAGTTTAGTTTTGACATGCTCCCAAGTGTGGTGGATAGGTACTGAGCAAGGGAACAATTGTGGAAAGAGGAATTTTAATAAAAGGGAGCATGTGAGATATGGTCTTTATACGCGCGTGAGTGCAATGGACTGATTGCCATTAATAAAAGATGTGAGAGAGACACGCGAATACAATGGTGAAGCCAAAAAGGGTGTTTTTAATGGTAATGGAGATCGTGTGCTTGCATTAAGGGCTTTTTATTGGCATGGAATATTGAAGATTGAGACACATAGATAACATATATGGTGGCAAGGTGTGACAGCAGGTGGTAAGGCAATGTCTGTGGATGGATTGGACGGGTTGCAATGGTAGAGACATTTAAAAAATTAGTGACACTTATTTATTATTGACCAAATTGCGCGTGTGGGATTAAACCCATATGTGCGAGTGCAATGGACTGCTTCTTATTGCGCCGAATTAAAGTTGCGAGAGTGACAGACGAACATAATGGTGAAGACAAAAAGAGTTTATCTAAAGGTAATGTAGATCGTGTGCTTGCATTAGGGGCATTTTATTGGCACGAAATGTGTCAGAATAAGACACATAGATAACATAAATGGTGGCAAGATGTGGCGACAGGGTGGTAGTACAGTGTTCTTGGATGTATTGGAAGTGTTGCATTGGTAGAGATATTTTAAAAATGAGAGACACTACATTTCTGTTATGGCTGAATCGCTAATGTGGGGTTAATACCATGTGTGCGAGTGCAATGGGCTGCTTGTTATTGCGCTGAATTAAAGTTTTGTGAGAGACAAATGAGCACAATATTGAACCAATAAGAGTTTCTTTGAAGGCAATGTAGATCACGTGCTTGCTTTAGGCGAATTTTAATGGCAGAAAGTATTTGAGATTCAGACACTTTTACCTACCTATAGCGTAACAAAATGGTGGCAAGGTGTGGCGATGACAGAGGATAAGGCAATGTGTGCTGATTTATTGGACGGGTTGCGATGTGAGAGACATTTTAAAAATGAAAGACAGTAAATTAGTGTTGGCTTTGAATTGCGAGTGTAGGATTAAACCTATGTGTGCGAGTTGGGGAAGGCCGAAAAGCAGCGTTTTCCGGAGATAGAAATAGTTTAGTTTTGACATGCTCCCAAGTGTGGTGGATAGGTACTGAGCAAGGGAACAATTGTGGAAAGAGGAATTTTAATAAAAGGGAGCATGTGAGATATGGTCTTTATACGCGCGTGAGTGCAATGGACTGATTGCCATTAATAAAAGATGTGAGAGAGACACGCGAATACAATGGTGAAGCCAAAAAGGGTGTTTTTAATGGTAATGGAGATCGTGTGCTTGCATTAAGGGCTTTTTATTGGCATGGAATATTGAAGATTGAGACACATAGATAACATATATGGTGGCAAGGTGTGACAGCAGGTGGTAAGGCAATGTCTGTGGATGGATTGGACGGGTTGCAATGGTAGAGACATTTAAAAAATTAGTGACACTTATTTATTATTGACCAAATTGCGCGTGTGGGATTAAACCCATATGTGCGAGTGCAATGGACTGCTTCTTATTGCGCCGAATTAAAGTTGCGAGAGTGACAGACGAACATAATGGTGAAGACAAAAAGAGTTTATCTAAAGGTAATGTAGATCGTGTGCTTGCATTAGGGGCATTTTATTGGCACGAAATGTGTCAGAATAAGACACATAGATAACATAAATGGTGGCAAGATGTGGCGACAGGGTGGTAGTACAGTGTTCTTGGATGTATTGGAAGTGTTGCATTGGTAGAGATATTTTAAAAAAAAAGCAGCGTTTTCCGGAGATAGAAATAGTTTAGTTTTGACATGCTCCCAAGTGTGGTGGATAGGTACTGAGCAAGGGAACAATTGTGGAAAGAGGAATTTTAATAAAAGGGAGCATGTGAGATATGGTCTTTATACGCGCGTGAGTGCAATGGACTGATTGCCATTAATAAAAGATGTGAGAGAGACACGCGAATACAATGGTGAAGCCAAAAAGGGTGTTTTTAATGGTAATGGAGATCGTGTGCTTGCATTAAGGGCTTTTTATTGGCATGGAATATTGAAGATTGAGACACATAGATAACATATATGGTGGCAAGGTGTGACAGCAGGTGGTAAGGCAATGTCTGTGG
The DNA here is from genome assembly GCA_947623515.1 of Neoascia interrupta. NCBI lineage: Eukaryota > Metazoa > Arthropoda > Insecta > Diptera > Syrphidae > Neoascia > Neoascia interrupta. The sequence goes on from OX392462.1 coordinate 226,595,781, forward strand.
ATGGATTGGACGGGTTGCAATGGTAGAGACATTTAAAAAATTAGTGACACTTATTTATTATTGACCAAATTGCGCGTGTGGGATTAAACCCATATGTGCGAGTGCAATGGACTGCTTCTTATTGCGCCGAATTAAAGTTGCGAGAGTGACAGACGAACATAATGGTGAAGACAAAAAGAGTTTATCTAAAGGTAATGTAGATCGTGTGCTTGCATTAGGGGCATTTTATTGGCACGAAATGTGTCAGAATAAGACACATAGATAACATAAATGGTGGCAAGATGTGGCGACAGGGTGGTAGTACAGTGTTCTTGGATGTATTGGAAGTGTTGCATTGGTAGAGATATTTTAAAAATGAGAGACACTACATTTCTGTTATGGCTGAATCGCTAATGTGGGGTTAATACCATGTGTGCGAGTGCAATGGGCTGCTTGTTATTGCGCTGAATTAAAGTTTTGTGAGAGACAAATGAGCACAATATTGAACCAATAAGAGTTTCTTTGAAGGCAATGTAGATCACGTGCTTGCTTTAGGCGAATTTTAATGGCAGAAAGTATTTGAGATTCAGACACTTTTACCTACCTATAGCGTAACAAAATGGTGGCAAGGTGTGGCGATGACAGAGGATAAGGCAATGTGTGCTGATTTATTGGACGGGTTGCGATGTGAGAGACATTTTAAAAATGAAAGACAGTAAATTAGTGTTGGCTTTGAATTGCGAGTGTAGGATTAAACCTATGTGTGCGAGTTGGGGAAGGCCGAAAAGCAGCGTTTTCCGGAGATAGAAATAGTTTAGTTTTGACATGCTCCCAAGTGTGGTGGATAGGTACTGAGCAAGGGAACAATTGTGGAAAGAGGAATTTTAATAAAAGGGAGCATGTGAGATATGGTCTTTATACGCGCGTGAGTGCAATGGACTGATTGCCATTAATAAAAGATGTGAGAGAGACACGCGAATACAATGGTGAAGCCAAAAAGGGTGTTTTTAATGGTAATGGAGATCGTGTGCTTGCATTAAGGGCTTTTTATTGGCATGGAATATTGAAGATTGAGACACATAGATAACATATATGGTGGCAAGGTGTGACAGCAGGTGGTAAGGCAATGTCTGTGGATGGATTGGACGGGTTGCAATGGTAGAGACATTTAAAAAATTAGTGACACTTATTTATTATTGACCAAATTGCGCGTGTGGGATTAAACCCATATGTGCGAGTGCAATGGACTGCTTCTTATTGCGCCGAATTAAAGTTGCGAGAGTGACAGACGAACATAATGGTGAAGACAAAAAGAGTTTATCTAAAGGTAATGTAGATCGTGTGCTTGCATTAGGGGCATTTTATTGGCACGAAATGTGTCAGAATAAGACACATAGATAACATAAATGGTGGCAAGATGTGGCGACAGGGTGGTAGTACAGTGTTCTTGGATGTATTGGAAGTGTTGCATTGGTAGAGATATTTTAAAAATGAGAGACACTACATTTCTGTTATGGCTGAATCGCTAATGTGGGGTTAATACCATGTGTGCGAGTGCAATGGGCTGCTTGTTATTGCGCTGAATTAAAGTTTTGTGAGAGACAAATGAGCATAATATTGAACCAATAAGAGTTTCTTTGAAGGCAATGTAGATCACGTGCTTGCTTTAGGCGAATTTTAATGGCAGAAAGTATTTGAGATTCAGACACTTTTACCTACCTATAGCGTAACAAAATGGTGGCAAGGTGTGGCGATGACAGAGGATAAGGCAATGTGTGCTGATTTATTGGACGGGTTGCGATGTGAGAGACATTTTAAAAATGAAAGACAGTAAATTAGTGTTGGCTTTGAATTGCGAGTGTAGGATTAAACCTATGTGTGCGAGTTGGGGAAGGCCGAAAAGCAGCGTTTTCCGGAGATAGAAATAGTTTAGTTTTGACATGCTCCCAAGTGTGGTGGATAGGTACTGAGCAAGGGAACAATTGTGGAAAGAGGAATTTTAATAAAAGGGAGCATGTGAGATATGGTCTTTATACGCGCGTGAGTGCAATGGACTGATTGCCATTAATAAAAGATGTGAGAGAGACACGCGAATACAATGGTGAAGCCAAAAAGGGTGTTTTTAATGGTAATGGAGATCGTGTGCTTGCATTAAGGGCTTTTTATTGGCATGGAATATTGAAGATTGAGACACATAGATAACATATATGGTGGCAAGGTGTGACAGCAGGTGGTAAGGCAATGTCTGTGGATGGATTGGACGGGTTGCAATGGTAGAGACATTTAAAAAATTAGTGACACTTATTTATTATTGACCAAATTGCGCGTGTGGGATTAAACCCATATGTGCGAGTGCAATGGACTGCTTCTTATTGCGCCGAATTAAAGTTGCGAGAGTGACAGACGAACATAATGGTGAAGACAAAAAGAGTTTATCTAAAGGTAATGTAGATCGTGTGCTTGCATTAGGGGCATTTTATTGGCACGAAATGTGTCAGAATAAGACACATAGATAACATAAATGGTGGCAAGATGTGGCGACAGGGTGGTAGTACAGTGTTCTTGGATGTATTGGAAGTGTTGCATTGGTAGAGATATTTTAAAAATGAGAGACACTACATTTCTGTTATGGCTGAATCGCTAATGTGGGGTTAATACCATGTGTGCGAGTGCAATGGGCTGCTTGTTATTGCGCTGAATTAAAGTTTTGTGAGAGACAAATGAGCACAATATTGAACCAATAAGAGTTTCTTTGAAGGCAATGTAGATCACGTGCTTGCTTTAGGCGAATTTTAATGGCAGAAAGTATTTGAGATTCAGACACTTTTACCTACCTATAGCGTAACAAAATGGTGGCAAGGTGTGGCGATGACAGAGGATAAGGCAATGTGTGCTGATTTATTGGACGGGTTGCGATGTGAGAGACATTTTAAAAATGAAAGACAGTAAATTAGTGTTGGCTTTGAATTGCGAGTGTAGGATTAAACCTATGTGTGCGAGTGCAATGGACTGCTTGTTATAGCGTCGAATAAATGTTGTGAGAGAGACACAGGAACAAAATGGTGAGGCCAGAAAGGCTGTGTGTAATGATAATGGAGATCGTGTACTTGCACTAGTTGCATTTTAAATGCATGGAATATTTCAAATTGAGACACATAGGTAACATTAATGGTGGAAAGGTGTGGCGACAGATCGTAAGGCAATGTGTATTGATGCATTGGACTGGTTGCTTGTTACTGTTTGCTATTGGGGTGAATTTGAGTAAATTTAGAGCAATAGACACGATAATTAAGTAAACTAGTTCTTGATCTTGCAGAAAGTAAACCATTTATATATTGTGGTGAATTAAAGTAAAGCAAGTAGCACATTAAATTAATTCTTGATCTTACAGAAAGTAGGTAAAGCACTTTTATTGTGTTTAATCTAAGTAAATCAGTTATCACAGTCCTGATTATGTAATAAAAAAGGACCTTTTCGCACAATCCGAAACCGAAGTCTTTACCATCAAGTAGCCTACCAGCGACAGCGCACTGACACTCTCGGCCATTGAGTCAAGTTACTATCCAGATTTTATTACCAGTTTCATTCATCCGTTGTATTGGTGGTTTTGCAAAATATAAAGCACTCGAAGTAGGGTGAATTTGAGAAAATCAGGGGAAAATAAGGCGGATCACATTGTATAGTAGAAATTTAAGCACTCGAAATAGGGTGAAATTGAGTAAAAGAGAATAAAGTCTAGATCGGAATCACTTTTTACACCAACATTAATGTCCTTTTCATGGGAAATTTGGTTAAAAAATATGGAGTTAGAATTTTGGAAAAATGATTACAAAGCCAAATAAGGTCGTAACAGGCTGAAATAAATTTTGTAGATTAGAGAAATAATTAGATTTTAGTGAGATGATAATTTTAGGAAATTCAGATGATCGGTTGCCAGCGCCAAAAATGTTTGAAAGGTAAGCTTTTTGAAAGTAGATGGTTGGCGGGAACATCGTTGTTTTTTTTCTAATACTGGAGGCGCCAATGGATTCGCAACTAAATTCTATAAGGGGGTTGTGGTTGGGGGGGGTGGGTGGGCTATTGGGGAAGGCCGAAAAGCAGCGTTTTCCGGAGATAGAAATAGTTTAGTTTTGACATGCTCCCAAGTGTGGTGGATAGGTACTGAGCAAGGGAACAATTGTGGAAAGAGGAATTTTAATAAAAGGGAGCATGTGAGATATGGTCTTTATACGCGCGTGAGTGCAATGGACTGATTGCCATTAATAAAAGATGTGAGAGAGACACGCGAATACAATGGTGAAGCCAAAAAGGGTGTTTTTAATGGTAATGGAGATCGTGTGCTTGCATTAAGGGCTTTTTATTGGCATGGAATATTGAAGATTGAGACACATAGATAACATATATGGTGGCAAGGTGTGACAGCAGGTGGTAAGGCAATGTCTGTGGATGGATTGGACGGGTTGCAATGGTAGAGACATTTAAAAAATTAGTGACACTTATTTATTATTGACCAAATTGCGCGTGTGGGATTAAACCCATATGTGCGAGTGCAATGGACTGCTTCTTATTGCGCCGAATTAAAGTTGCGAGAGTGACAGACGAACATAATGGTGAAGACAAAAAGAGTTTATCTAAAGGTAATGTAGATCGTGTGCTTGCATTAGGGGCATTTTATTGGCACGAAATGTGTCAGAATAAGACACATAGATAACATAAATGGTGGCAAGATGTGGCGACAGGGTGGTAGTACAGTGTTCTTGGATGTATTGGAAGTGTTGCATTGGTAGAGATATTTTAAAAATGAGAGACACTACATTTCTGTTATGGCTGAATCGCTAATGTGGGGTTAATACCATGTGTGCGAGTGCAATGGGCTGCTTGTTATTGCGCTGAATTAAAGTTTTGTGAGAGACAAATGAGCACAATATTGAACCAATAAGAGTTTCTTTGAAGGCAATGTAGATCACGTGCTTGCTTTAGGCGAATTTTAATGGCAGAAAGTATTTGAGATTCAGACACTTTTACCTACCTATAGCGTAACAAAATGGTGGCAAGGTGTGGCGATGACAGAGGATAAGGCAATGTGTGCTGATTTATTGGACGGGTTGCGATGTGAGAGACATTTTAAAAATGAAAGACAGTAAATTAGTGTTGGCTTTGAATTGCGAGTGTAGGATTAAACCTATGTGTGCGAGTGCAATGGACTGCTTGTTATAGCGTCGAATAAATGTTGTGAGAGAGACACAGGAACAAAATGGTGAGGCCAGAAAGGCTGTGTGTAATGATAATGGAGATCGTGTACTTGCACTAGTTGCATTTTAAATGCATGGAATATTTCAAATTGAGACACATAGGTAACATTAATGGTGGAAAGGTGTGGCGACAGATCGTAAGGCAATGTGTATTGATGCATTGGACTGGTTGCTTGTTACTGTTTGCTATTGGGGTGAATTTGAGTAAATTTAGAGCAATAGACACGATAATTAAGTAAACTAGTTCTTGATCTTGCAGAAAGTAAACCATTTATATATTGTGGTGAATTAAAGTAAAGCAAGTAGCACATTAAATTAATTCTTGATCTTACAGAAAGTAGGTAAAGCACTTTTATTGTGTTTAATCTAAGTAAATCAGTTATCACAGTCCTGATTATGTAATAAAAAAGGACCTTTTCGCACAATCCGAAACCGAAGTCTTTACCATCAAGTAGCCTACCAGCGACAGCGCACTGACACTCTCGGCCATTGAGTCAAGTTACTATCCAGATTTTATTACCAGTTTCATTCATCCGTTGTATTGGTGGTTTTGCAAAATATAAAGCACTCGAAGTAGGGTGAATTTGAGAAAATCAGGGGAAAATAAGGCGGATCACATTGTATAGTAGAAATTTAAGCACTCGAAATAGGGTGAAATTGAGTAAAAGAGAATAAAGTCTAGATCGGAATCACTTTTTACACCAACATTAATGTCCTTTTCATGGGAAATTTGGTTAAAAAATATGGAGTTAGAATTTTGGAAAAATGATTACAAAGCCAAATAAGGTCGTAACAGGCTGAAATAAATTTTGTAGATTAGAGAAATAATTAGATTTTAGTGAGATGATAATTTTAGGAAATTCAGATGATCGGTTGCCAGCGCCAAAAATGTTTGAAAGGTAAGCTTTTTGAAAGTAGATGGTTGGCGGGAACATCGTTGTTTTTTTTCTAATACTGGAGGCGCCAATGGATTCGCAACTAAATTCTATAAGGGGGTTGTGGTTGGGGGGGGTGGGTGGGCTATTGGGGAAGGCCGAAAAGCAGCGTTTTCCGGAGATAGAAATAGTTTAGTTTTGACATGCTCCCAAGTGTGGTGGATAGGTACTGAGCAAGGGAACAATTGTGGAAAGAGGAATTTTAATAAAAGGGAGCATGTGAGATATGGTCTTTATACGCGCGTGAGTGCAATGGACTGATTGCCATTAATAAAAGATGTGAGAGAGACACGCGAATACAATGGTGAAGCCAAAAAGGGTGTTTTTAATGGTAATGGAGATCGTGTGCTTGCATTAAGGGCTTTTTATTGGCATGGAATATTGAAGATTGAGACACATAGATAACATATATGGTGGCAAGGTGTGACAGCAGGTGGTAAGGCAATGTCTGTGGATGGATTGGACGGGTTGCAATGGTAGAGACATTTAAAAAATTAGTGACACTTATTTATTATTGACCAAATTGCGCGTGTGGGATTAAACCCATATGTGCGAGTGCAATGGACTGCTTCTTATTGCGCCGAATTAAAGTTGCGAGAGTGACAGACGAACATAATGGTGAAGACAAAAAGAGTTTATCTAAAGGTAATGTAGATCGTGTGCTTGCATTAGGGGCATTTTATTGGCACGAAATGTGTCAGAATAAGACACATAGATAACATAAATGGTGGCAAGATGTGGCGACAGGGTGGTAGTACAGTGTTCTTGGATGTATTGGAAGTGTTGCATTGGTAGAGATATTTTAAAAATGAGAGACACTACATTTCTGTTATGGCTGAATCGCTAATGTGGGGTTAATACCATGTGTGCGAGTGCAATGGGCTGCTTGTTATTGCGCTGAATTAAAGTTTTGTGAGAGACAAATGAGCACAATATTGAACCAATAAGAGTTTCTTTGAAGGCAATGTAGATCACGTGCTTGCTTTAGGCGAATTTTAATGGCAGAAAGTATTTGAGATTCAGACACTTTTACCTACCTATAGCGTAACAAAATGGTGGCAAGGTGTGGCGATGACAGAGGATAAGGCAATGTGTGCTGATTTATTGGACGGGTTGCGATGTGAGAGACATTTTAAAAATGAAAGACAGTAAATTAGTGTTGGCTTTGAATTGCGAGTGTAGGATTAAACCTATGTGTGCGAGTGCAATGGACTGCTTGTTATAGCGTCGAATAAATGTTGTGAGAGAGACACAGGAACAAAATGGTGAGGCCAGAAAGGCTGTGTGTAATGATAATGGAGATCGTGTACTTGCACTAGTTGCATTTTAAATGCATGGAATATTTCAAATTGAGACACATAGGTAACATTAATGGTGGAAAGGTGTGGCGACAGATCGTAAGGCAATGTGTATTGATGCATTGGACTGGTTGCTTGTTACTGTTTGCTATTGGGGTGAATTTGAGTAAATTTAGAGCAATAGACACGATAATTAAGTAAACTAGTTCTTGATCTTGCAGAAAGTAAACCATTTATATATTGTGGTGAATTAAAGTAAAGCAAGTAGCACATTAAATTAATTCTTGATCTTACAGAAAGTAGGTAAAGCACTTTTATTGTGTTTAATCTAAGTAAATCAGTTATCACAGTCCTGATTATGTAATAAAAAAGGACCTTTTCGCACAATCCGAAACCGAAGTCTTTACCATCAAGTAGCCTACCAGCGACAGCGCACTGACACTCTCGGCCATTGAGTCAAGTTACTATCCAGATTTTATTACCAGTTTCATTCATCCGTTGTATTGGTGGTTTTGCAAAATATAAAGCACTCGAAGTAGGGTGAATTTGAGAAAATCAGGGGAAAATAAGGCGGATCACATTGTATAGTAGAAATTTAAGCACTCGAAATAGGGTGAAATTGAGTAAAAGAGAATAAAGTCTAGATCGGAATCACTTTTTACACCAACATTAATGTCCTTTTCATGGGAAATTTGGTTAAAAAATATGGAGTTAGAATTTTGGAAAAATGATTACAAAGCCAAATAAGGTCGTAACAGGCTGAAATAAATTTTGTAGATTAGAGAAATAATTAGATTTTAGTGAGATGATAATTTTAGGAAATTCAGATGATCGGTTGCCAGCGCCAAAAATGTTTGAAAGGTAAGCTTTTTGAAAGTAGATGGTTGGCGGGAACATCGTTGTTTTTTTTCTAATACTGGAGGCGCCAATGGATTCGCAACTAAATTCTATAAGGGGGTTGTGGTTGGGGGGGGTGGGTGGGCTATTGGGGAAGGCCGAAAAGCAGCGTTTTCCGGAGATAGAAATAGTTTAGTTTTGACATGCTCCCAAGTGTGGTGGATAGGTACTGAGCAAGGGAACAATTGTGGAAAGAGGAATTTTAATAAAAGGGAGCATGTGAGATATGGTCTTTATACGCGCGTGAGTGCAATGGACTGATTGCCATTAATAAAAGATGTGAGAGAGACACGCGAATACAATGGTGAAGCCAAAAAGGGTGTTTTTAATGGTAATGGAGATCGTGTGCTTGCATTAAGGGCTTTTTATTGGCATGGAATATTGAAGATTGAGACACATAGATAACATATATGGTGGCAAGGTGTGACAGCAGGTGGTAAGGCAATGTCTGTGGATGGATTGGACGGGTTGCAATGGTAGAGACATTTAAAAAATTAGTGACACTTATTTATTATTGACCAAATTGCGCGTGTGGGATTAAACCCATATGTGCGAGTGCAATGGACTGCTTCTTATTGCGCCGAATTAAAGTTGCGAGAGTGACAGACGAACATAATGGTGAAGACAAAAAGAGTTTATCTAAAGGTAATGTAGATCGTGTGCTTGCATTAGGGGCATTTTATTGGCACGAAATGTGTCAGAATAAGACACATAGATAACATAAATGGTGGCAAGATGTGGCGACAGGGTGGTAGTACAGTGTTCTTGGATGTATTGGAAGTGTTGCATTGGTAGAGATATTTTAAAAATGAGAGACACTACATTTCTGTTATGGCTGAATCGCTAATGTGGGGTTAATACCATGTGTGCGAGTGCAATGGGCTGCTTGTTATTGCGCTGAATTAAAGTTTTGTGAGAGACAAATGAGCACAATATTGAACCAATAAGAGTTTCTTTGAAGGCAATGTAGATCACGTGCTTGCTTTAGGCGAATTTTAATGGCAGAAAGTATTTGAGATTCAGACACTTTTACCTACCTATAGCGTAACAAAATGGTGGCAAGGTGTGGCGATGACAGAGGATAAGGCAATGTGTGCTGATTTATTGGACGGGTTGCGATGTGAGAGACATTTTAAAAATGAAAGACAGTAAATTAGTGTTGGCTTTGAATTGCGAGTGTAGGATTAAACCTATGTGTGCGAGTGCAATGGACTGCTTGTTATAGCGTCGAATAAATGTTGTGAGAGAGACACAGGAACAAAATGGTGAGGCCAGAAAGGCTGTGTGTAATGATAATGGAGATCGTGTACTTGCACTAGTTGCATTTTAAATGCATGGAATATTTCAAATTGAGACACATAGGTAACATTAATGGTGGAAAGGTGTGGCGACAGATCGTAAGGCAATGTGTATTGATGCATTGGACTGGTTGCTTGTTACTGTTTGCTATTGGGGTGAATTTGAGTAAATTTAGAGCAATAGACACGATAATTAAGTAAACTAGTTCTTGATCTTGCAGAAAGTAAACCATTTATATATTGTGGTGAATTAAAGTAAAGCAAGTAGCACATTAAATTAATTCTTGATCTTACAGAAAGTAGGTAAAGCACTTTTATTGTGTTTAATCTAAGTAAATCAGTTATCACAGTCCTGATTATGTAATAAAAAAGGACCTTTTCGCACAATCCGAAACCGAAGTCTTTACCATCAAGTAGCCTACCAGCGACAGCGCACTGACACTCTCGGCCATTGAGTCAAGTTACTATCCAGATTTTATTACCAGTTTCATTCATCCGTTGTATTGGTGGTTTTGCAAAATATAAAGCACTCGAAGTAGGGTGAATTTGAGAAAATCAGGGGAAAATAAGGCGGATCACATTGTATAGTAGAAATTTAAGCACTCGAAATAGGGTGAAATTGAGTAAAAGAGAATAAAGTCTAGATCGGAATCACTTTTTACACCAACATTAATGTCCTTTTCATGGGAAATTTGGTTAAAAAATATGGAGTTAGAATTTTGGAAAAATGATTACAAAGCCAAATAAGGTCGTAACAGGCTGAAATAAATTTTGTAGATTAGAGAAATAATTAGATTTTAGTGAGATGATAATTTTAGGAAATTCAGATGATCGGTTGCCAGCGCCAAAAATGTTTGAAAGGTAAGCTTTTTGAAAGTAGATGGTTGGCGGGAACATCGTTGTTTTTTTTCTAATACTGGAGGCGCCAATGGATTCGCAACTAAATTCTATAAGGGGGTTGTGGTTGGGGGGGGTGGGTGGGCTATTGGGGAAGGCCGAAAAGCAGCGTTTTCCGGAGATAGAAATAGTTTAGTTTTGACATGCTCCCAAGTGTGGTGGATAGGTACTGAGCAAGGGAACAATTGTGGAAAGAGGAATTTTAATAAAAGGGAGCATGTGAGATATGGTCTTTATACGCGCGTGAGTGCAATGGACTGATTGCCATTAATAAAAGATGTGAGAGAGACACGCGAATACAATGGTGAAGCCAAAAAGGGTGTTTTTAATGGTAATGGAGATCGTGTGCTTGCATTAAGGGCTTTTTATTGGCATGGAATATTGAAGATTGAGACACATAGATAACATATATGGTGGCAAGGTGTGACAGCAGGTGGTAAGGCAATGTCTGTGGATGGATTGGACGGGTTGCAATGGTAGAGACATTTAAAAAATTAGTGACACTTATTTATTATTGACCAAATTGCGCGTGTGGGATTAAACCCATATGTGCGAGTGCAATGGACTGCTTCTTATTGCGCCGAATTAAAGTTGCGAGAGTGACAGACGAACATAATGGTGAAGACAAAAAGAGTTTATCTAAAGGTAATGTAGATCGTGTGCTTGCATTAGGGGCATTTTATTGGCACGAAATGTGTCAGAATAAGACACATAGATAACATAAATGGTGGCAAGATGTGGCGACAGGGTGGTAGTACAGTGTTCTTGGATGTATTGGAAGTGTTGCATTGGTAGAGATATTTTAAAAATGAGAGACACTACATTTCTGTTATGGCTGAATCGCTAATGTGGGGTTAATACCATGTGTGCGAGTGCAATGGGCTGCTTGTTATCGCGCTGAATTAAAGTTTTGTGAGAGACAAATGAGCACAATATTGAACCAATAAGAGTTTCTTTGAAGGCAATGTAGATCACGTGCTTGCTTTAGGCGAATTTTAATGGCAGAAAGTATTTGAGATTCAGACACTTTTACCTACCTATAGCGTAACAAAATGGTGGCAAGGTGTGGCGATGACAGAGGATAAGGCAATGTGTGCTGATTTATTGGACGGGTTGCGATGTGAGAGACATTTTAAAAATGAAAGACAGTAAATTAGTGTTGGCTTTGAATTGCGAGTGTAGGATTAAACCTATGTGTGCGAGTGCAATGGACTGCTTGTTATAGCGTCGAATAAATGTTGTGAGAGAGACACAGGAACAAAATGGTGAGGCCAGAAAGGCTGTGTGTAATGATAATGGAGATCGTGTACTTGCACTAGTTGCATTTTAAATGCATGGAATATTTCAAATTGAGACACATAGGTAACATTAATGGTGGAAAGGTGTGGCGACAGATCGTAAGGCAATGTGTATTGATGCATTGGACTGGTTGCTTGTTACTGTTTGCTATTGGGGTGAATTTGAGTAAATTTAGAGCAATAGACACGATAATTAAGTAAACTAGTTCTTGATCTTGCAGAAAGTAAACCATTTATATATTGTGGTGAATTAAAGTAAAGCAAGTAGCACATTAAATTAATTCTTGATCTTACAGAAAGTAGGTAAAGCACTTTTATTGTGTTTAATCTAAGTAAATCAGTTATCACAGTCCTGATTATGTAATAAAAAAGGACCTTTTCGCACAATCCGAAACCGAAGTCTTTACCATCAAGTAGCCTACCAGCGACAGCGCACTGACACTCTCGGCCATTGAGTCAAGTTACTATCCAGATTTTATTACCAGTTTCATTCATCCGTTGTATTGGTGGTTTTGCAAAATATAAAGCACTCGAAGTAGGGTGAATTTGAGAAAATCAGGGGAAAATAAGGCGGATCACATTGTATAGTAGAAATTTAAGCACTCGAAATAGGGTGAAATTGAGTAAAAGAGAATAAAGTCTAGATCGGAATCACTTTTTACACCAACATTAATGTCCTTTTCATGGGAAATTTGGTTAAAAAATATGGAGTTAGAATTTTGGAAAAATGATTACAAAGCCAAATAAGGTCGTAACAGGCTGAAATAAATTTTGTAGATTAGAGAAATAATTAGATTTTAGTGAGATGATAATTTTAGGAAATTCAGATGATCGGTTGCCAGCGCCAAAAATGTTTGAAAGGTAAGCTTTTTGAAAGTAGATGGTTGGCGGGAACATCGTTGTTTTTTTTCTAATACTGGAGGCGCCAATGGATTCGCAACTAAATTCTATATTGGGGAAGGCCGAAAAGCAGCGTTTTCCGGAGATAGAAATAGTTTAGTTTTGACATGCTCCCAAGTGTGGTGGATAGGTACTGAGCAAGGGAACAATTGTGGAAAGAGGAATTTTAATAAAAGGGAGCATGTGAGATATGGTCTTTATACGCGCGTGAGTGCAATGGACTGATTGCCATTAATAAAAGATGTGAGAGAGACACGCGAATACAATGGTGAAGCCAAAAAGGGTGTTTTTAATGGTAATGGAGATCGTGTGCTTGCATTAAGGGCTTTTTATTGGCATGGAATATTGAAGATTGAGACACATAGATAACATATATGGTGGCAAGGTGTGACAGCAGGTGGTAAGGCAATGTCTGTGGATGGATTGGACGGGTTGCAATGGTAGAGACATTTAAAAAATTAGTGACACTTATTTATTATTGACCAAATTGCGCGTGTGGGATTAAACCCATATGTGCGAGTGCAATGGACTGCTTCTTATTGCGCCGAATTAAAGTTGCGAGAGTGACAGACGAACATAATGGTGAAGACAAAAAGAGTTTATCTAAAGGTAATGTAGATCGTGTGCTTGCATTAGGGGCATTTTATTGGCACGAAATGTGTCAGAATAAGACACATAGATAACATAAATGGTGGCAAGATGTGGCGACAGGGTGGTAGTACAGTGTTCTTGGATGTATTGGAAGTGTTGCATTGGTAGAGATATTTTAAAAATGAGAGACACTACATTTCTGTTATGGCTGAATCGCTAATGTGGGGTTAATACCATGTGTGCGAGTGCAATGGGCTGCTTGTTATCGCGCTGAATTAAAGTTTTGTGAGAGACAAATGAGCACAATATTGAACCAATAAGAGTTTCTTTGAAGGCAATGTAGATCACGTGCTTGCTTTAGGCGAATTTTAATGGCAGAAAGTATTTGAGATTCAGACACTTTTACCTACCTATAGCGTAACAAAATGGTGGCAAGGTGTGGCGATGACAGAGGATAAGGCAATGTGTGCTGATTTATTGGACGGGTTGCGATGTGAGAGACATTTTAAAAATGAAAGACAGTAAATTAGTGTTGGCTTTGAATTGCGAGTGTAGGATTAAACCTATGTGTGCGAGTGCAATGGACTGCTTGTTATAGCGTCGAATAAATGTTGTGAGAGAGACACAGGAACAAAATGGTGAGGCCAGAAAGGCTGTGTGTAATGATAATGGAGATCGTGTACTTGCACTAGTTGCATTTTAAATGCATGGAATATTTCAAATTGAGACACATAGGTAACATTAATGGTGGAAAGGTGTGGCGACAGATCGTAAGGCAATGTGTATTGATGCATTGGACTGGTTGCTTGTTACTGTTTGCTATTGGGGTGAATTTGAGTAAATTTAGAGCAATAGACACGATAATTAAGTAAACTAGTTCTTGATCTTGCAGAAAGTAAACCATTTATATATTGTGGTGAATTAAAGTAAAGCAAGTAGCACATTAAATTAATTCTTGATCTTACAGAAAGTAGGTAAAGCACTTTTATTGTGTTTAATCTAAGTAAATCAGTTATCACAGTCCTGATTATGTAATAAAAAAGGACCTTTTCGCACAATCCGAAACCGAAGTCTTTACCATCAAGTAGCCTACCAGCGACAGCGCACTGACACTCTCGGCCATTGAGTCAAGTTACTATCCAGATTTTATTACCAGTTTCATTCATCCGTTGTATTGGTGGTTTTGCAAAATATAAAGCACTCGAAGTAGGGTGAATTTGAGAAAATCAGGGGAAAATAAGGCGGATCACATTGTATAGTAGAAATTTAAGCACTCGAAATAGGGTGAAATTGAGTAAAAGAGAATAAAGTCTAGATCGGAATCACTTTTTACACCAACATTAATGTCCTTTTCATGGGAAATTTGGTTAAAAAATATGGAGTTAGAATTTTGGAAAAATGATTACAAAGCCAAATAAGGTCGTAACAGGCTGAAATAAATTTTGTAGATTAGAGAAATAATTAGATTTTAGTGAGATGATAATTTTAGGAAATTCAGATGATCGGTTGCCAGCGCCAAAAATGTTTGAAAGGTAAGCTTTTTGAAAGTAGATGGTTGGCGGGAACATCGTTGTTTTTTTTCTAATACTGGAGGCGCCAATGGATTCGCAACTAAATTCTATAAGGGGGTTGTGGTTGGGGGGGGTGGGTGGGCTATTGGGGAAGGCCGAAAAGCAGCGTTTTCCGGAGATAGAAATAGTTTAGTTTTGACATGCTCCCAAGTGTGGTGGATAGGTACTGAGCAAGGGAACAATTGTGGAAAGAGGAATTTTAATAAAAGGGAGCATGTGAGATATGGTCTTTATACGCGCGTGAGTGCAATGGACTGATTGCCATTAATAAAAGATGTGAGAGAGACACGCGAATACAATGGTGAAGCCAAAAAGGGTGTTTTTAATGGTAATGGAGATCGTGTGCTTGCATTAAGGGCTTTTTATTGGCATGGAATATTGAAGATTGAGACACATAGATAACATATATGGTGGCAAGGTGTGACAGCAGGTGGTAAGGCAATGTCTGTGGATGGATTGGACGGGTTGCAATGGTAGAGACATTTAAAAAATTAGTGACACTTATTTATTATTGACCAAATTGCGCGTGTGGGATTAAACCCATATGTGCGAGTGCAATGGACTGCTTCTTATTGCGCCGAATTAAAGTTGCGAGAGTGACAGACGAACATAATGGTGAAGACAAAAAGAGTTTATCTAAAGGTAATGTAGATCGTGTGCTTGCATTAGGGGCATTTTATTGGCACGAAATGTGTCAGAATAAGACACATAGATAACATAAATGGTGGCAAGATGTGGCGACAGGGTGGTAGTACAGTGTTCTTGGATGTATTGGAAGTGTTGCATTGGTAGAGATATTTTAAAAATGAGAGACACTACATTTCTGTTATGGCTGAATCGCTAATGTGGGGTTAATACCATGTGTGCGAGTGCAATGGGCTGCTTGTTATCGCGCTGAATTAAAGTTTTGTGAGAGACAAATGAGCACAATATTGAACCAATAAGAGTTTCTTTGAAGGCAATGTAGATCACGTGCTTGCTTTAGGCGAATTTTAATGGCAGAAAGTATTTGAGATTCAGACACTTTTACCTACCTATAGCGTAACAAAATGGTGGCAAGGTGTGGCGATGACAGAGGATAAGGCAATGTGTGCTGATTTATTGGACGGGTTGCGATGTGAGAGACATTTTAAAAATGAAAGACAGTAAATTAGTGTTGGCTTTGAATTGCGAGTGTAGGATTAAACCTATGTGTGCGAGTGCAATGGACTGCTTGTTATAGCGTCGAATAAATGTTGTGAGAGAGACACAGGAACAAAATGGTGAGGCCAGAAAGGCTGTGTGTAATGATAATGGAGATCGTGTACTTGCACTAGTTGCATTTTAAATGCATGGAATATTTCAAATTGAGACACATAGGTAACATTAATGGTGGAAAGGTGTGGCGACAGATCGTAAGGCAATGTGTATTGATGCATTGGACTGGTTGCTTGTTACTGTTTGCTATTGGGGTGAATTTGAGTAAATTTAGAGCAATAGACACGATAATTAAGTAAACTAGTTCTTGATCTTGCAGAAAGTAAACCATTTATATATTGTGGTGAATTAAAGTAAAGCAAGTAGCACATTAAATTAATTCTTGATCTTACAGAAAGTAGGTAAAGCACTTTTATTGTGTTTAATCTAAGTAAATCAGTTATCACAGTCCTGATTATGTAATAAAAAAGGACCTTTTCGCACAATCCGAAACCGAAGTCTTTACCATCAAGTAGCCTACCAGCGACAGCGCACTGACACTCTCGGCCATTGAGTCAAGTTACTATCCAGATTTTATTACCAGTTTCATTCATCCGTTGTATTGGTGGTTTTGCAAAATATAAAGCACTCGAAGTAGGGTGAATTTGAGAAAATCAGGGGAAAATAAGGCGGATCACATTGTATAGTAGAAATTTAAGCACTCGAAATAGGGTGAAATTGAGTAAAAGAGAATAAAGTCTAGATCGGAATCACTTTTTACACCAACATTAATGTCCTTTTCATGGGAAATTTGGTTAAAAAATATGGAGTTAGAATTTTGGAAAAATGATTACAAAGCCAAATAAGGTCGTAACAGGCTGAAATAAATTTTGTAGATTAGAGAAATAATTAGATTTTAGTGAGATGATAATTTTAGGAAATTCAGATGATCGGTTGCCAGCGCCAAAAATGTTTGAAAGGTAAGCTTTTTGAAAGTAGATGGTTGGCGGGAACATCGTTGTTTTTTTTCTAATACTGGAGGCGCCAATGGATTCGCAACTAAATTCTATAAGGGGGTTGTGGTTGGGGGGGGTGGGTGGGCTATTGGGGAAGGCCGAAAAGCAGCGTTTTCCGGAGATAGAAATAGTTTAGTTTTGACATGCTCCCAAGTGTGGTGGATAGGTACTGAGCAAGGGAACAATTGTGGAAAGAGGAATTTTAATAAAAGGGAGCATGTGAGATATGGTCTTTATACGCGCGTGAGTGCAATGGACTGATTGCCATTAATAAAAGATGTGAGAGAGACACGCGAATACAATGGTGAAGCCAAAAAGGGTGTTTTTAATGGTAATGGAGATCGTGTGCTTGCATTAAGGGCTTTTTATTGGCATGGAATATTGAAGATTGAGACACATAGATAACATATATGGTGGCAAGGTGTGACAGCAGGTGGTAAGGCAATGTCTGTGGATGGATTGGACGGGTTGCAATGGTAGAGACATTTAAAAAATTAGTGACACTTATTTATTATTGACCAAATTGCGCGTGTGGGATTAAACCCATATGTGCGAGTGCAATGGACTGCTTCTTATTGCGCCGAATTAAAGTTGCGAGAGTGACAGACGAACATAATGGTGAAGACAAAAAGAGTTTATCTAAAGGTAATGTAGATCGTGTGCTTGCATTAGGGGCATTTTATTGGCACGAAATGTGTCAGAATAAGACACATAGATAACATAAATGGTGGCAAGATGTGGCGACAGGGTGGTAGTACAGTGTTCTTGGATGTATTGGAAGTGTTGCATTGGTAGAGATATTTTAAAAATGAGAGACACTACATTTCTGTTATGGCTGAATCGCTAATGTGGGGTTAATACCATGTGTGCGAGTGCAATGGGCTGCTTGTTATCGCGCTGAATTAAAGTTTTGTGAGAGACAAATGAGCACAATATTGAACCAATAAGAGTTTCTTTGAAGGCAATGTAGATCACGTGCTTGCTTTAGGCGAATTTTAATGGCAGAAAGTATTTGAGATTCAGACACTTTTACCTACCTATAGCGTAACAAAATGGTGGCAAGGTGTGGCGATGACAGAGGATAAGGCAATGTGTGCTGATTTATTGGACGGGTTGCGATGTGAGAGACATTTTAAAAATGAAAGACAGTAAATTAGTGTTGGCTTTGAATTGCGAGTGTAGGATTAAACCTATGTGTGCGAGTGCAATGGACTGCTTGTTATAGCGTCGAATAAATGTTGTGAGAGAGACACAGGAACAAAATGGTGAGGCCAGAAAGGCTGTGTGTAATGATAATGGAGATCGTGTACTTGCACTAGTTGCATTTTAAATGCATGGAATATTTCAAATTGAGACACATAGGTAACATTAATGGTGGAAAGGTGTGGCGACAGATCGTAAGGCAATGTGTATTGATGCATTGGACTGGTTGCTTGTTACTGTTTGCTATTGGGGTGAATTTGAGTAAATTTAGAGCAATAGACACGATAATTAAGTAAACTAGTTCTTGATCTTGCAGAAAGTAAACCATTTATATATTGTGGTGAATTAAAGTAAAGCAAGTAGCACATTAAATTAATTCTTGATCTTACAGAAAGTAGGTAAAGCACTTTTATTGTGTTTAATCTAAGTAAATCAGTTATCACAGTCCTGATTATGTAATAAAAAAGGACCTTTTCGCACAATCCGAAACCGAAGTCTTTACCATCAAGTAGCCTACCAGCGACAGCGCACTGACACTCTCGGCCATTGAGTCAAGTTACTATCCAGATTTTATTACCAGTTTCATTCATCCGTTGTATTGGTGGTTTTGCAAAATATAAAGCACTCGAAGTAGGGTGAATTTGAGAAAATCAGGGGAAAATAAGGCGGATCACATTGTATAGTAGAAATTTAAGCACTCGAAATAGGGTGAAATTGAGTAAAAGAGAATAAAGTCTAGATCGGAATCACTTTTTACACCAACATTAATGTCCTTTTCATGGGAAATTTGGTTAAAAAATATGGAGTTAGAATTTTGGAAAAATGATTACAAAGCCAAATAAGGTCGTAACAGGCTGAAATAAATTTTGTAGATTAGAGAAATAATTAGATTTTAGTGAGATGATAATTTTAGGAAATTCAGATGATCGGTTGCCAGCGCCAAAAATGTTTGAAAGGTAAGCTTTTTGAAAGTAGATGGTTGGCGGGAACATCGTTGTTTTTTTTCTAATACTGGAGGCGCCAATGGATTCGCAACTAAATTCTATAAGGGGGTTGTGGTTGGGGGGGGTGGGTGGGCTATTGGGGAAGGCCGAAAAGCAGCGTTTTCCGGAGATAGAAATAGTTTAGTTTTGACATGCTCCCAAGTGTGGTGGATAGGTACTGAGCAAGGGAACAATTGTGGAAAGAGGAATTTTAATAAAAGGGAGCATGTGAGATATGGTCTTTATACGCGCGTGAGTGCAATGGACTGATTGCCATTAATAAAAGATGTGAGAGAGACACGCGAATACAATGGTGAAGCCAAAAAGGGTGTTTTTAATGGTAATGGAGATCGTGTGCTTGCATTAAGGGCTTTTTATTGGCATGGAATATTGAAGATTGAGACACATAGATAACATATATGGTGGCAAGGTGTGACAGCAGGTGGTAAGGCAATGTCTGTGGATGGATTGGACGGGTTGCAATGGTAGAGACATTTAAAAAATTAGTGACACTTATTTATTATTGACCAAATTGCGCGTGTGGGATTAAACCCATATGTGCGAGTGCAATGGACTGCTTCTTATTGCGCCGAATTAAAGTTGCGAGAGTGACAGACGAACATAATGGTGAAGACAAAAAGAGTTTATCTAAAGGTAATGTAGATCGTGTGCTTGCATTAGGGGCATTTTATTGGCACGAAATGTGTCAGAATAAGACACATAGATAACATAAATGGTGGCAAGATGTGGCGACAGGGTGGTAGTACAGTGTTCTTGGATGTATTGGAAGTGTTGCATTGGTAGAGATATTTTAAAAATGAGAGACACTACATTTCTGTTATGGCTGAATCGCTAATGTGGGGTTAATACCATGTGTGCGAGTGCAATGGGCTGCTTGTTATCGCGCTGAATTAAAGTTTTGTGAGAGACAAATGAGCACAATATTGAACCAATAAGAGTTTCTTTGAAGGCAATGTAGATCACGTGCTTGCTTTAGGCGAATTTTAATGGCAGAAAGTATTTGAGATTCAGACACTTTTACCTACCTATAGCGTAACAAAATGGTGGCAAGGTGTGGCGATGACAGAGGATAAGGCAATGTGTGCTGATTTATTGGACGGGTTGCGATGTGAGAGACATTTTAAAAATGAAAGACAGTAAATTAGTGTTGGCTTTGAATTGCGAGTGTAGGATTAAACCTATGTGTGCGAGTGCAATGGACTGCTTGTTATAGCGTCGAATAAATGTTGTGAGAGAGACACAGGAACAAAATGGTGAGGCCAGAAAGGCTGTGTGTAATGATAATGGAGATCGTGTACTTGCACTAGTTGCATTTTAAATGCATGGAATATTTCAAATTGAGACACATAGGTAACATTAATGGTGGAAAGGTGTGGCGACAGATCGTAAGGCAATGTGTATTGATGCATTGGACTGGTTGCTTGTTACTGTTTGCTATTGGGGTGAATTTGAGTAAATTTAGAGCAATAGACACGATAATTAAGTAAACTAGTTCTTGATCTTGCAGAAAGTAAACCATTTATATATTGTGGTGAATTAAAGTAAAGCAAGTAGCACATTAAATTAATTCTTGATCTTACAGAAAGTAGGTAAAGCACTTTTATTGTGTTTAATCTAAGTAAATCAGTTATCACAGTCCTGATTATGTAATAAAAAAGGACCTTTTCGCACAATCCGAAACCGAAGTCTTTACCATCAAGTAGCCTACCAGCGACAGCGCACTGACACTCTCGGCCATTGAGTCAAGTTACTATCCAGATTTTATTACCAGTTTCATTCATCCGTTGTATTGGTGGTTTTGCAAAATATAAAGCACTCGAAGTAGGGTGAATTTGAGAAAATCAGGGGAAAATAAGGCGGATCACATTGTATAGTAGAAATTTAAGCACTCGAAATAGGGTGAAATTGAGTAAAAGAGAATAAAGTCTAGATCGGAATCACTTTTTACACCAACATTAATGTCCTTTTCATGGGAAATTTGGTTAAAAAATATGGAGTTAGAATTTTGGAAAAATGATTACAAAGCCAAATAAGGTCGTAACAGGCTGAAATAAATTTTGTAGATTAGAGAAATAATTAGATTTTAGTGAGATGATAATTTTAGGAAATTCAGATGATCGGTTGCCAGCGCCAAAAATGTTTGAAAGGTAAGCTTTTTGAAAGTAGATGGTTGGCGGGAACATCGTTGTTTTTTTTCTAATACTGGAGGCGCCAATGGATTCGCAACTAAATTCTATAAGGGGGTTGTGGTTGGGGGGGGTGGGTGGGCTATTGGGGAAGGCCGAAAAGCAGCGTTTTCCGGAGATAGAAATAGTTTAGTTTTGACATGCTCCCAAGTGTGGTGGATAGGTACTGAGCAAGGGAACAATTGTGGAAAGAGGAATTTTAATAAAAGGGAGCATGTGAGATATGGTCTTTATACGCGCGTGAGTGCAATGGACTGATTGCCATTAATAAAAGATGTGAGAGAGACACGCGAATACAATGGTGAAGCCAAAAAGGGTGTTTTTAATGGTAATGGAGATCGTGTGCTTGCATTAAGGGCTTTTTATTGGCATGGAATATTGAAGATTGAGACACATAGATAACATATATGGTGGCAAGGTGTGACAGCAGGTGGTAAGGCAATGTCTGTGGATGGATTGGACGGGTTGCAATGGTAGAGACATTTAAAAAATTAGTGACACTTATTTATTATTGACCAAATTGCGCGTGTGGGATTAAACCCATATGTGCGAGTGCAATGGACTGCTTCTTATTGCGCCGAATTAAAGTTGCGAGAGTGACAGACGAACATAATGGTGAAGACAAAAAGAGTTTATCTAAAGGTAATGTAGATCGTGTGCTTGCATTAGGGGCATTTTATTGGCACGAAATGTGTCAGAATAAGACACATAGATAACATAAATGGTGGCAAGATGTGGCGACAGGGTGGTAGTACAGTGTTCTTGGATGTATTGGAAGTGTTGCATTGGTAGAGATATTTTAAAAATGAGAGACACTACATTTCTGTTATGGCTGAATCGCTAATGTGGGGTTAATACCATGTGTGCGAGTGCAATGGGCTGCTTGTTATTGCGCTGAATTAAAGTTTTGTGAGAGACAAATGAGCACAATATTGAACCAATAAGAGTTTCTTTGAAGGCAATGTAGATCACGTGCTTGCTTTAGGCGAATTTTAATGGCAGAAAGTATTTGAGATTCAGACACTTTTACCTACCTATAGCGTAACAAAATGGTGGCAAGGTGTGGCGATGACAGAGGATAAGGCAATGTGTGCTGATTTATTGGACGGGTTGCGATGTGAGAGACATTTTAAAAATGAAAGACAGTAAATTAGTGTTGGCTTTGAATTGCGAGTGTAGGATTAAACCTATGTGTGCGAGTGCAATGGACTGCTTGTTATAGCGTCGAATAAATGTTGTGAGAGAGACACAGGAACAAAATGGTGAGGCCAGAAAGGCTGTGTGTAATGATAATGGAGATCGTGTACTTGCACTAGTTGCATTTTAAATGCATGGAATATTTCAAATTGAGACACATAGGTAACATTAATGGTGGAAAGGTGTGGCGACAGATCGTAAGGCAATGTGTATTGATGCATTGGACTGGTTGCTTGTTACTGTTTGCTATTGGGGTGAATTTGAGTAAATTTAGAGCAATAGACACGATAATTAAGTAAACTAGTTCTTGATCTTGCAGAAAGTAAACCATTTATATATTGTGGTGAATTAAAGTAAAGCAAGTAGCACATTAAATTAATTCTTGATCTTACAGAAAGTAGGTAAAGCACTTTTATTGTGTTTAATCTAAGTAAATCAGTTATCACAGTCCTGATTATGTAATAAAAAAGGACCTTTTCGCACAATCCGAAACCGAAGTCTTTACCATCAAGTAGCCTACCAGCGACAGCGCACTGACACTCTCGGCCATTGAGTCAAGTTACTATCCAGATTTTATTACCAGTTTCATTCATCCGTTGTATTGGTGGTTTTGCAAAATATAAAGCACTCGAAGTAGGGTGAATTTGAGAAAATCAGGGGAAAATAAGGCGGATCACATTGTATAGTAGAAATTTAAGCACTCGAAATAGGGTGAAATTGAGTAAAAGAGAATAAAGTCTAGATCGGAATCACTTTTTACACCAACATTAATGTCCTTTTCATGGGAAATTTGGTTAAAAAATATGGAGTTAGAATTTTGGAAAAATGATTACAAAGCCAAATAAGGTCGTAACAGGCTGAAATAAATTTTGTAGATTAGAGAAATAATTAGATTTTAGTGAGATGATAATTTTAGGAAATTCAGATGATCGGTTGCCAGCGCCAAAAATGTTTGAAAGGTAAGCTTTTTGAAAGTAGATGGTTGGCGGGAACATCGTTGTTTTTTTTCTAATACTGGAGGCGCCAATGGATTCGCAACTAAATTCTATAAGGGGGTTGTGGTTGGGGGGGGTGGGTGGGCTATTGGGGAAGGCCGAAAAGCAGCGTTTTCCGGAGATAGAAATAGTTTAGTTTTGACATGCTCCCAAGTGTGGTGGATAGGTACTGAGCAAGGGAACAATTGTGGAAAGAGGAATTTTAATAAAAGGGAGCATGTGAGATATGGTCTTTATACGCGCGTGAGTGCAATGGACTGATTGCCATTAATAAAAGATGTGAGAGAGACACGCGAATACAATGGTGAAGCCAAAAAGGGTGTTTTTAATGGTAATGGAGATCGTGTGCTTGCATTAAGGGCTTTTTATTGGCATGGAATATTGAAGATTGAGACACATAGATAACATATATGGTGGCAAGGTGTGACAGCAGGTGGTAAGGCAATGTCTGTGGATGGATTGGACGGGTTGCAATGGTAGAGACATTTAAAAAATTAGTGACACTTATTTATTATTGACCAAATTGCGCGTGTGGGATTAAACCCATATGTGCGAGTGCAATGGACTGCTTCTTATTGCGCCGAATTAAAGTTGCGAGAGTGACAGACGAACATAATGGTGAAGACAAAAAGAGTTTATCTAAAGGTAATGTAGATCGTGTGCTTGCATTAGGGGCATTTTATTGGCACGAAATGTGTCAGAATAAGACACATAGATAACATAAATGGTGGCAAGATGTGGCGACAGGGTGGTAGTACAGTGTTCTTGGATGTATTGGAAGTGTTGCATTGGTAGAGATATTTTAAAAATGAGAGACACTACATTTCTGTTATGGCTGAATCGCTAATGTGGGGTTAATACCATGTGTGCGAGTGCAATGGGCTGCTTGTTATTGCGCTGAATTAAAGTTTTGTGAGAGACAAATGAGCACAATATTGAACCAATAAGAGTTTCTTTGAAGGCAATGTAGATCACGTGCTTGCTTTAGGCGAATTTTAATGGCAGAAAGTATTTGAGATTCAGACACTTTTACCTACCTATAGCGTAACAAAATGGTGGCAAGGTGTGGCGATGACAGAGGATAAGGCAATGTGTGCTGATTTATTGGACGGGTTGCGATGTGAGAGACATTTTAAAAATGAAAGACAGTAAATTAGTGTTGGCTTTGAATTGCGAGTGTAGGATTAAACCTATGTGTGCGAGTGCAATGGACTGCTTGTTATAGCGTCGAATAAATGTTGTGAGAGAGACACAGGAACAAAATGGTGAGGCCAGAAAGGCTGTGTGTAATGATAATGGAGATCGTGTACTTGCACTAGTTGCATTTTAAATGCATGGAATATTTCAAATTGAGACACATAGGTAACATTAATGGTGGAAAGGTGTGGCGACAGATCGTAAGGCAATGTGTATTGATGCATTGGACTGGTTGCTTGTTACTGTTTGCTATTGGGGTGAATTTGAGTAAATTTAGAGCAATAGACACGATAATTAAGTAAACTAGTTCTTGATCTTGCAGAAAGTAAACCATTTATATATTGTGGTGAATTAAAGTAAAGCAAGTAGCACATTAAATTAATTCTTGATCTTACAGAAAGTAGGTAAAGCACTTTTATTGTGTTTAATCTAAGTAAATCAGTTATCACAGTCCTGATTATGTAATAAAAAAGGACCTTTTCGCACAATCCGAAACCGAAGTCTTTACCATCAAGTAGCCTACCAGCGACAGCGCACTGACACTCTCGGCCATTGAGTCAAGTTACTATCCAGATTTTATTACCAGTTTCATTCATCCGTTGTATTGGTGGTTTTGCAAAATATAAAGCACTCGAAGTAGGGTGAATTTGAGAAAATCAGGGGAAAATAAGGCGGATCACATTGTATAGTAGAAATTTAAGCACTCGAAATAGGGTGAAATTGAGTAAAAGAGAATAAAGTCTAGATCGGAATCACTTTTTACACCAACATTAATGTCCTTTTCATGGGAAATTTGGTTAAAAAATATGGAGTTAGAATTTTGGAAAAATGATTACAAAGCCAAATAAGGTCGTAACAGGCTGAAATAAATTTTGTAGATTAGAGAAATAATTAGATTTTAGTGAGATGATAATTTTAGGAAATTCAGATGATCGGTTGCCAGCGCCAAAAATGTTTGAAAGGTAAGCTTTTTGAAAGTAGATGGTTGGCGGGAACATCGTTGTTTTTTTTCTAATACTGGAGGCGCCAATGGATTCGCAACTAAATTCTATAAGGGGGTTGTGGTTGGGGGGGGTGGGTGGGCTATTGGGGAAGGCCGAAAAGCAGCGTTTTCCGGAGATAGAAATAGTTTAGTTTTGACATGCTCCCAAGTGTGGTGGATAGGTACTGAGCAAGGGAACAATTGTGAAAAGGGGAATTTTAATAAAAGGGAGCATGTGAGATACGGTCTTTATACGCGCTTGAGTGCAATGGACTGATTGCCATTAATAAAAGATGTGAGAGAGACACGCGAATACAATGGTGAAGCCAAAAAGGGTGCTTTTAATGGTAATGGAGATCGTGTGCTTGCATTAGGGGCTTTTTATTGGCATAGAATATTGAAGATTGAGACACATAGATAACATATATGGTGGCAAGGTGTGGCAGCAGGTGGTAAGGCAATGTCTATGGATGGATTGGACGGGTTGCAATGGTAGAGACATTTAAAAAATTAGCGACACTTAATTATTATTGGCCAAATTGCGCGTGTGGTATTAAACCCATATGTGCGAGTGCAATGGACTGCTTCTTATTGCGCCGAATTAAAGTTGAGAGAGTGACATACGAACATAATGGTGAAGACAAAAAGAGTTTATCTAAAGGTAATGTAGATCGTGTGCTTGCATAAGGGGCATTTTATTGGCACGAAATGTGTCAGAATAAGACACATAGATAACATAAATGGTGGCAAGATGTGGCGACAGGGTGGTAGTACAGTGTGCTCAAATGTATTGGAAGGGTTGCATTGGTAGAGATATTTTATAAATGAGAGACTTTACATTTCTGTTATGGCTGAATCGCTAATGTGGGGTTAATACCATGTGTGCGAGTGCAATGGACTGCTTGTTATTGCGCTGAATTAAAGTTTTGTGAGAGACAAATGAGCACAATATTGAACCAATAAGAGTTTCTTTGTAGGCAATGTAGACCACGTGCTTGCTTTAGGCGAATTTTAATGGCAGAAAGTATTTGCGATTCAGACACTTTTACCTACCTATAACGTAACAAAATGGTGGCAAGGTGTGGCGATGACAGAGGGTAAGGCAATGTGTGCTGATTTATTGGACGGGTTGCGATGTGAGAGACATTTTAAAAATGAAAGACAGTAAATTAGTGTTGGCTTTGAATTGCGAGTGTAGGATTAAACCTATGTGTGCGAGTGCAATGGACTGCTTGTTATAGCGTCGAATAAATGTTGTGAGAGAGACACAGGAACAAAATGGTGAAGCCAGAAAGGCTGTGTGTAATGATAATGGAGATCGTGTACTTGCACTAGTTGCATTTTAAATGCATGGAATATTTCAAATTGAGACACATAAGTAACATTAATGGTGGAAAGGTGTGGCGACAGATCGTAAGGCAATGTGTATTGATGCATTGGACTGGTTGCTTGTTACTGTTTGCTATTGGGGTAAATTTGAGTAAATTTAGAGCAATAGACACGATAATTAAGTAAACTAGTTCTTGATCTTGCAGAAAGTAAACCATTTATATATTGTGGTGAATTAAAGTAAAGCAAGTAGCACATTAAATTAATTTTTGATCTTACAGAAAGTAAGTAAAGCACTTATATTGTGGTAAATTTAAGTAAAACAGTTATCACAGTCCTGATTATGTAATAAAAAAAGACCTTTTCGCACAATCCGAAACCAAAGTTTTTACCATCAAATAGCCTACCAGCGACAGCGCACTGACACTCTCGGCCATTGAGTCAAGTTATTATCCAGATTTTATTACCAGTTTCATTCATCCGTTGTATTGGTGGTTTTGCAAAATATAAAGCACTCGAAGTAGGGTGAATTTGAGAAAATCAGGGGAAAATAAGGCGGATCACATTGTATAGTAGAAATTTAAGCACTCGAAATAGGGTGAAATTGAGTAAAAGAGAATAAAGTCTAGATCGGAATCACGTTTTACACCAACATTAATGTCCTTTTCATGGGAAATTTGGTTAAAAAATATGGAGTTAAAATTTTGGAAAAATGATTACAAAGCCAAATAAGGTCGTAACAGGCTGAAATAAATTTTGTAGATTAGAGAAATAATTAGATTTTAGTGAGATGATAATTTTAGGAAATTCAGATGATCGGTTGTCAGCGCCAAAAATGTTTGAAAGGTAAGCTTTTTGAAAGTAGATGGTTGGCGGGAACATCGTTGTTTTTTTTCTAATACTGGAGGCGCCAATGGATTCGCAACTAAATTCTATAAGGGGGTTGTTGTTGGGGGGGGTGGGTGGGCTATTGGGGAAGGCCGAAAAGCAGCGTTTTCCGGAGATAGAAATAGTTTAGTTTTGACATGCTCCCAAGTGTGGTGGATAGGTACTGAGCAAGGGAACAATTGTGAAAAGGGGAATTTTAATAAAAGGCAGCATGTGAGATATGGTCTTTATACGCGCGTGAGTGCAATGGACTGATTGCCATTAATAAAAGATGTGAGAGAGACACGCGAATACAATGGTGAAGCCAAAAAGGGTGTTTTTAATGGTAATGGAGATCGTGTGCTTGCATTAAGGGCTTTTTATTGGCATGGAATATTGAAGATTGAGACACATAGATAACATATATGGTGGCAAGGTGTGGCAGCAGGTGGTAAGGCAATGTCTGTGGATGGATTGGACGGGTTGCAATAATAGAGACATTTAAAAAATTAGTGACACTTATTTATTATTGACCAAATTGCGCGTGTGGGATTAAACCCATATGTGCGAGTGCAACGGACTGCTTGTTATTGCGCCGAATTAAAGTTGCGAGAGTGACAGACGAACATAATGGTGAAGACAAAAAGAGTTTATCTAAAGGTAATGTAGATCGTGTGCTTGCATTAGGGGCATTTAATTGGCACGAAATGTGTCAGAATAAGACACATAGATAACATAAATGGTGGCAAGATGTGGCGACAGGGTGGTAGTACAGTGTTCTTGGATGTATTGGAAGTGTTGCATTGGTAGAGATATTTTAAAAATGAGAGACACTACATTTCTGTTATGGCTGAATCGCTAATGTGGGGTTAATACCATGTGTGCGAGTGCAATGGGCTGCTTGTTATTGCGCTGAATTAAAGTTTTGTGAGAGACAAATGAGCACAATATTGAACCAATAAGAGTTTCTTTGAAGGCAATGTAGATCACGTGCTTGCTTTAGGCGAATTTTAATGGCAGAAAGTATTTGAGATTCAGACACTTTTACCTACCTATAGCGTAACAAAATGGTGGCAAGGTGTGGCGATGACAGAGGATAAGGCAATGTGTGCTGATTTATTGGACGGGTTGCGATGTGAGAGACATTTTAAAAATGAAAGACAGTAAATTAGTGTTGGCTTTGAATTGCGAGTGTAGGATTAAACCTATGCGTGCGAGTGCAATGGACTGCTTGTTATAGCGTCGAATAAATGTTGTGAGAGAAACACAGGAACAAAATGGTGAGGCCAGAAAGGCTGTGTGTAATGATAATGGAGATCGTGTACTTGCACTAGTTGCATTTTAAATGCATGGAATATTTCAAATTGAGACACATAGGTAACATTAATGGTGGAAAGGTGTGGCGACAGATCGTAAGGCAATGTGTATTGATGCATTGGACTGGTTGCTTGTTACTGTTTGCTATTGGGGTGAATTTGAGTAAATTTAGAGCAATAGACACGATAATTAAGTAAACTAGTTCTTGATCTTGCAGAAAGTAAACCATTTATATATTGTGGTGAATTAAAGTAAAGCAAGTAGCACATTAAATTAATTCTTGATCTTACAGAAAGTAGGTAAAGCACTTTTATTGTGTTTAATTTAAGTAAATCAGTTATCACAGTCCTGATTATGTAATAAAAAAGGACCTTTTCGCACAATCCGAAACCGAAGTCTTTACCATCAAATAGCCTACCAGCGACAGCGCACTGACACTCTCGGCCATTGAGTCAAGTTACTATCCAGATTTTATTACCAGTTTCATTCATCCGTTGTATTGGTGGTTTTGCAAAATATAAAGCACTCGAAGTAGGGTGAATTTGAGAAAATCAGGGGAAAATAAGGCGGATCACATTGTATAGTAGAAATTTAAGCACTCGAAATAGGGTGAAATTGAGTAAAAGAGAATAAAGTCTAGATCGGAATCACTTTTTACACCAACATTAATGTCCTTTTCATGGGAAATTTGGTTAAAAAATATGGAGTTAGAATTTTGGAAAAATGATTACAAAGCCAAATAAGGTCGTAACAGGCTGAAATAAATTTTGTAGATAAGAGAAATAATTAGATTTTAGTGAGATGATAATTTTAGGAAATTCAGATGATCGGTTGCCAGCGCCAAAAATGTTTGAAAGGTAAGCTTTTTGAAAGTAGATGGTTGGCGGGAACATCGTTGTTTTTTTTCTAATACTGGAGGCGCCAATGGATTCGCAACTAAAGGGAGCATTGGGGAAGGCCGAAAAGCAGCGTTTTCCGGAGATAGAAATAGTTTAGTTTTGACATGCTCCCAAGTGTGGTGGATAGGTACTGAGCAAGGGAACAATTGTGAAAAGGGGAATTTTAATAAAAGGGAGCATGTGAGATACGGTCTTTATACGCGCTTGAGTGCAATGGACTGATTGCCATTAATAAAAGATGTGAGAGAGACACGCGAATACAATGGTGAAGCCAAAAAGGGTGCTTTTAATGGTAATGGAGATCGTGTGCTTGCATTAGGGGCTTTTTATTGGCATAGAATATTGAAGATTGAGACACATAGATAACATATATGGTGGCAAGGTGTGGCAGCAGGTGGTAAGGCAATGTCTATGGATGGATTGGACGGGTTGCAATGGTAGAGACATTTAAAAAATTAGCGACACTTAATTATTATTGGCCAAATTGCGCGTGTGGTATTAAACCCATATGTGCGAGTGCAATGGACTGCTTCTTATTGCGCCGAA
Organism: Neoascia interrupta; assembly: GCA_947623515.1. Taxonomy (NCBI): domain Eukaryota; kingdom Metazoa; phylum Arthropoda; class Insecta; order Diptera; family Syrphidae; genus Neoascia; species Neoascia interrupta. The sequence goes on from OX392462.1 coordinate 226,626,611, forward strand.
TTAAAGTTGAGAGAGTGACATACGAACATAATGGTGAAGACAAAAAGAGTTTATCTAAAGGTAATGTAGATCGTGTGCTTGCATAAGGGGCATTTTATTGGCACGAAATGTGTCAGAATAAGACACATAGATAACATAAATGGTGGCAAGATGTGGCGACAGGGTGGTAGTACAGTGTGCTCAAATGTATTGGAAGGGTTGCATTGGTAGAGATATTTTATAAATGAGAGACTTTACATTTCTGTTATGGCTGAATCGCTAATGTGGGGTTAATACCATGTGTGCGAGTGCAATGGACTGCTTGTTATTGCGCTGAATTAAAGTTTTGTGAGAGACAAATGAGCACAATATTGAACCAATAAGAGTTTCTTTGTAGGCAATGTAGACCACGTGCTTGCTTTAGGCGAATTTTAATGGCAGAAAGTATTTGCGATTCAGACACTTTTACCTACCTATAACGTAACAAAATGGTGGCAAGGTGTGGCGATGACAGAGGGTAAGGCAATGTGTGCTGATTTATTGGACGGGTTGCGATGTGAGAGACATTTTAAAAATGAAAGACAGTAAATTAGTGTTGGCTTTGAATTGCGAGTGTAGGATTAAACCTATGTGTGCGAGTGCAATGGACTGCTTGTTATAGCGTCGAATAAATGTTGTGAGAGAGACACAGGAACAAAATGGTGAAGCCAGAAAGGCTGTGTGTAATGATAATGGAGATCGTGTACTTGCACTAGTTGCATTTTAAATGCATGGAATATTTCAAATTGAGACACATAAGTAACATTAATGGTGGAAAGGTGTGGCGACAGATCGTAAGGCAATGTGTATTGATGCATTGGACTGGTTGCTTGTTACTGTTTGCTATTGGGGTAAATTTGAGTAAATTTAGAGCAATAGACACGATAATTAAGTAAACTAGTTCTTGATCTTGCAGAAAGTAAACCATTTATATATTGTGGTGAATTAAAGTAAAGCAAGTAGCACATTAAATTAATTTTTGATCTTACAGAAAGTAAGTAAAGCACTTATATTGTGGTAAATTTAAGTAAAACAGTTATCACAGTCCTGATTATGTAATAAAAAAAGACCTTTTCGCACAATCCGAAACCAAAGTTTTTACCATCAAATAGCCTACCAGCGACAGCGCACTGACACTCTCGGCCATTGAGTCAAGTTATTATCCAGATTTTATTACCAGTTTCATTCATCCGTTGTATTGGTGGTTTTGCAAAATATAAAGCACTCGAAGTAGGGTGAATTTGAGAAAATCAGGGGAAAATAAGGCGGATCACATTGTATAGTAGAAATTTAAGCACTCGAAATAGGGTGAAATTGAGTAAAAGAGAATAAAGTCTAGATCGGAATCACGTTTTACACCAACATTAATGTCCTTTTCATGGGAAATTTGGTTAAAAAATATGGAGTTAAAATTTTGGAAAAATGATTACAAAGCCAAATAAGGTCGTAACAGGCTGAAATAAATTTTGTAGATTAGAGAAATAATTAGATTTTAGTGAGATGATAATTTTAGGAAATTCAGATGATCGGTTGTCAGCGCCAAAAATGTTTGAAAGGTAAGCTTTTTGAAAGTAGATGGTTGGCGGGAACATCGTTGTTTTTTTTCTAATACTGGAGGCGCCAATGGATTCGCAACTAAATTCTATAAGGGGGTTGTGGTTGGGGGGGGTGGGTGGGCTATTGGGGAAGGCCGAAAAGCAGCGTTTTCCGGAGATAGAAATAGTTTAGTTTTGACATGCTCCCAAGTGTGGTGGATAGGTACTGAGCAAGGGAACAATTGTGAAAAGGGGAATTTTAATAAAAGGCAGCATGTGAGATATGGTCTTTATACGCGCGTGAGTGCAATGGACTGATTGCCATTAATAAAAGATGTGAGAGAGACACGCGAATACAATGGTGAAGCCAAAAAGGGTGTTTTTAATGGTAATGGAGATCGTGTGCTTGCATTAAGGGCTTTTTATTGGCATGGAATATTGAAGATTGAGACACATAGATAACATATATGGTGGCAAGGTGTGGCAGCAGGTGGTAAGGCAATGTCTGTGGATGGATTGGACGGGTTGCAATAATAGAGACATTTAAAAAATTAGTGACACTTATTTATTATTGACCAAATTGCGCGTGTGGGATTAAACCCATATGTGCGAGTGCAACGGACTGCTTGTTATTGCGCCGAATTAAAGTTGCGAGAGTGACAGACGAACATAATGGTGAAGACAAAAAGAGTTTATCTAAAGGTAATGTAGATCGTGTGCTTGCATTAGGGGCATTTAATTGGCACGAAATGTGTCAGAATAAGACACATAGATAACATAAATGGTGGCAAGATGTGGCGACAGGGTGGTAGTACAGTGTTCTTGGATGTATTGGAAGTGTTGCATTGGTAGAGATATTTTAAAAATGAGAGACACTACATTTCTGTTATGGCTGAATCGCTAATGTGGGGTTAATACCATGTGTGCGAGTGCAATGGGCTGCTTGTTATTGCGCTGAATTAAAGTTTTGTGAGAGACAAATGAGCACAATATTGAACCAATAAGAGTTTCTTTGAAGGCAATGTAGATCACGTGCTTGCTTTAGGCGAATTTTAATGGCAGAAAGTATTTGAGATTCAGACACTTTTACCTACCTATAGCGTAACAAAATGGTGGCAAGGTGTGGCGATGACAGAGGATAAGGCAATGTGTGCTGATTTATTGGACGGGTTGCGATGTGAGAGACATTTTAAAAATGAAAGACAGTAAATTAGTGTTGGCTTTGAATTGCGAGTGTAGGATTAAACCTATGCGTGCGAGTGCAATGGACTGCTTGTTATAGCGTCGAATAAATGTTGTGAGAGAAACACAGGAACAAAATGGTGAGGCCAGAAAGGCTGTGTGTAATGATAATGGAGATCGTGTACTTGCACTAGTTGCATTTTAAATGCATGGAATATTTCAAATTGAGACACATAGGTAACATTAATGGTGGAAAGGTGTGGCGACAGATCGTAAGGCAATGTGTATTGATGCATTGGACTGGTTGCTTGTTACTGTTTGCTATTGGGGTGAATTTGAGTAAATTTAGAGCAATAGACACGATAATTAAGTAAACTAGTTCTTGATCTTGCAGAAAGTAAACCATTTATATATTGTGGTGAATTAAAGTAAAGCAAGTAGCACATTAAATTAATTCTTGATCTTACAGAAAGTAGGTAAAGCACTTTTATTGTGTTTAATTTAAGTAAATCAGTTATCACAGTCCTGATTATGTAATAAAAAAGGACCTTTTCGCACAATCCGAAACCGAAGTCTTTACCATCAAATAGCCTACCAGCGACAGCGCACTGACACTCTCGGCCATTGAGTCAAGTTACTATCCAGATTTTATTACCAGTTTCATTCATCCGTTGTATTGGTGGTTTTGCAAAATATAAAGCACTCGAAGTAGGGTGAATTTGAGAAAATCAGGGGAAAATAAGGCGGATCACATTGTATAGTAGAAATTTAAGCACTCGAAATAGGGTGAAATTGAGTAAAAGAGAATAAAGTCTAGATCGGAATCACTTTTTACACCAACATTAATGTCCTTTTCATGGGAAATTTGGTTAAAAAATATGGAGTTAGAATTTTGGAAAAATGATTACAAAGCCAAATAAGGTCGTAACAGGCTGAAATAAATTTTGTAGATAAGAGAAATAATTAGATTTTAGTGAGATGATAATTTTAGGAAATTCAGATGATCGGTTGCCAGCGCCAAAAATGTTTGAAAGGTAAGCTTTTTGAAAGTAGATGGTTGGCGGGAACATCGTTGTTTTTTTTCTAATACTGGAGGCGCCAATGGATTCGCAACTAAATTCTATAAGGGGGTTGTGGTTGGGGGGGGTGGGTGGGCTATTGGGGAAGGCCGAAAAGCAGCGTTTTCCGGAGATAGAAATAGTTTAGTTTTGACATGCTCCCAAGTGTGGTGGATAGGTACTGAGCAAGGGAACAATTGTGAAAAGGGGAATTTTAATAAAAGGGAGCATGTGAGATACGGTCTTTATACGCGCTTGAGTGCAATGGACTGATTGCCATTAATAAAAGATGTGAGAGAGACACGCGAATACAATGGTGAAGCCAAAAAGGGTGCTTTTAATGGTAATGGAGATCGTGTGCTTGCATTAGGGGCTTTTTATTGGCATAGAATATTGAAGATTGAGACACATAGATAACATATATGGTGGCAAGGTGTGGCAGCAGGTGGTAAGGCAATGTCTATGGATGGATTGGACGGGTTGCAATGGTAGAGACATTTAAAAAATTAGCGACACTTAATTATTATTGGCCAAATTGCGCGTGTGGTATTAAACCCATATGTGCGAGTGCAATGGACTGCTTCTTATTGCGCCGAATTAAAGTTGAGAGAGTGACATACGAACATAATGGTGAAGACAAAAAGAGTTTATCTAAAGGTAATGTAGATCGTGTGCTTGCATAAGGGGCATTTTATTGGCACGAAATGTGTCAGAATAAGACACATAGATAACATAAATGGTGGCAAGATGTGGCGACAGGGTGGTAGTACAGTGTGCTCAAATGTATTGGAAGGGTTGCATTGGTAGAGATATTTTATAAATGAGAGACTTTACATTTCTGTTATGGCTGAATCGCTAATGTGGGGTTAATACCATGTGTGCGAGTGCAATGGACTGCTTGTTATTGCGCTGAATTAAAGTTTTGTGAGAGACAAATGAGCACAATATTGAACCAATAAGAGTTTCTTTGTAGGCAATGTAGACCACGTGCTTGCTTTAGGCGAATTTTAATGGCAGAAAGTATTTGCGATTCAGACACTTTTACCTACCTATAACGTAACAAAATGGTGGCAAGGTGTGGCGATGACAGAGGGTAAGGCAATGTGTGCTGATTTATTGGACGGGTTGCGATGTGAGAGACATTTTAAAAATGAAAGACAGTAAATTAGTGTTGGCTTTGAATTGCGAGTGTAGGATTAAACCTATGTGTGCGAGTGCAATGGACTGCTTGTTATAGCGTCGAATAAATGTTGTGAGAGAGACACAGGAACAAAATGGTGAAGCCAGAAAGGCTGTGTGTAATGATAATGGAGATCGTGTACTTGCACTAGTTGCATTTTAAATGCATGGAATATTTCAAATTGAGACACATAAGTAACATTAATGGTGGAAAGGTGTGGCGACAGATCGTAAGGCAATGTGTATTGATGCATTGGACTGGTTGCTTGTTACTGTTTGCTATTGGGGTAAATTTGAGTAAATTTAGAGCAATAGACACGATAATTAAGTAAACTAGTTCTTGATCTTGCAGAAAGTAAACCATTTATATATTGTGGTGAATTAAAGTAAAGCAAGTAGCACATTAAATTAATTTTTGATCTTACAGAAAGTAAGTAAAGCACTTATATTGTGGTAAATTTAAGTAAAACAGTTATCACAGTCCTGATTATGTAATAAAAAAAGACCTTTTCGCACAATCCGAAACCAAAGTTTTTACCATCAAATAGCCTACCAGCGACAGCGCACTGACACTCTCGGCCATTGAGTCAAGTTATTATCCAGATTTTATTACCAGTTTCATTCATCCGTTGTATTGGTGGTTTTGCAAAATATAAAGCACTCGAAGTAGGGTGAATATGAGAAAATCAGGGGAAAATAAGGCGGATCACATTGTATAGTAGAAATTTAAGCACTCGAAATAGGGTGAAATTGAGTAAAAGAGAATAAAGTCTAGATCGGAATCACGTTTTACACCAACATTAATGTCCTTTTCATGGGAAATTTGGTTAAAAAATATGGAGTTAAAATTTTGGAAAAATGATTACAAAGCCAAATAAGGTCGTAACAGGCTGAAATAAATTTTGTAGATTAGAGAAATAATTAGATTTTAGTGAGATGATAATTTTAGGAAATTCAGATGATCGGTTGTCAGCGCCAAAAATGTTTGAAAGGTAAGCTTTTTGAAAGTAGATGGTTGGCGGGAACATCGTTGTTTTTTTTCTAATACTGGAGGCGCCAATGGATTCGCAACTAAATTCTATAAGGGGGTTGTGGTTGGGGGGGGGTGGGTGGGCTATAGGGGAAGGCCGAAAAGCAGCGTTTTCCGGAGATAGAAATAGTTTAGGTAAGCTTTGAAAGGTAAGCTTTTTGAAAGTAGATGGTTGGCGGGAACATCGTTGTTTTTTTTCTAATACTGGAGGCGCCAATGGATTCGCAACTAAATTCTATAAGGGGGTTGTGGTTGGGGGGGGTGGGTGGGCTATAGGGGAAGGCCGAAAAGCAGCGTTTTCCGGAGATAGAAATAGTTTAGTTTTGACATGCTCCCAAGTGTGGTGGATAGGTACTGAGCAAGGGAACAATTGTGAAAAGGGGAATTTTAATAAAAGGGAGCATGTGAGATACGGTCTTTATACGCGCTTGAGTGCAATGGACTGATTGCCATTAATAAAAGATGTGAGAGAGACACGCGAATACAATGGTGAAGCCAAAAAGGGTGCTTTTAATGGTAATGGAGATCGTGTGCTTGCATTAGGGGCTTTTTATTGGCATAGAATATTGAAGATTGAGACACATAGATAACATATATGGTGGCAAGGTGTGGCAGCAGGTGGTAAGGCAATGTCTATGGATGGATTGGACGGGTTGCAATGGTAGAGACATTTAAAAAATTAGCGACACTTAATTATTATTGGCCAAATTGCGCGTGTGGTATTAAACCCATATGTGCGAGTGCAATGGACTGCTTCTTATTGCGCCGAATTAAAGTTGAGAGAGTGACATACGAACATAATGGTGAAGACAAAAAGAGTTTATCTAAAGGTAATGTAGATCGTGTGCTTGCATAAGGGGCATTTTATTGGCACGAAATGTGTCAGAATAAGACACATAGATAACATAAATGGTGGCAAGATGTGGCGACAGGGTGGTAGTACAGTGTGCTCAAATGTATTGGAAGGGTTGCATTGGTAGAGATATTTTATAAATGAGAGACTTTACATTTCTGTTATGGCTGAATCGCTAATGTGGGGTTAATACCATGTGTGCGAGTGCAATGGACTGCTTGTTATTGCGCTGAATTAAAGTTTTGTGAGAGACAAATGAGCACAATATTGAACCAATAAGAGTTTCTTTGTAGGCAATGTAGACCACGTGCTTGCTTTAGGCGAATTTTAATGGCAGAAAGTATTTGCGATTCAGACACTTTTACCTACCTATAACGTAACAAAATGGTGGCAAGGTGTGGCGATGACAGAGGGTAAGGCAATGTGTGCTGATTTATTGGACGGGTTGCGATGTGAGAGACATTTTAAAAATGAAAGACAGTAAATTAGTGTTGGCTTTGAATTGCGAGTGTAGGATTAAACCTATGTGTGCGAGTGCAATGGACTGCTTGTTATAGCGTCGAATAAATGTTGTGAGAGAGACACAGGAACAAAATGGTGAAGCCAGAAAGGCTGTGTGTAATGATAATGGAGATCGTGTACTTGCACTAGTTGCATTTTAAATGCATGGAATATTTCAAATTGAGACACATAAGTAACATTAATGGTGGAAAGGTGTGGCGACAGATCGTAAGGCAATGTGTATTGATGCATTGGACTGGTTGCTTGTTACTGTTTGCTATTGGGGTAAATTTGAGTAAATTTAGAGCAATAGACACGATAATTAAGTAAACTAGTTCTTGATCTTGCAGAAAGTAAACCATTTATATATTGTGGTGAATTAAAGTAAAGCAAGTAGCACATTAAATTAATTTTTGATCTTACAGAAAGTAAGTAAAGCACTTATATTGTGGTAAATTTAAGTAAAACAGTTATCACAGTCCTGATTATGTAATAAAAAAAGACCTTTTCGCACAATCCGAAACCAAAGTTTTTACCATCAAATAGCCTACCAGCGACAGCGCACTGACACTCTCGGCCATTGAGTCAAGTTATTATCCAGATTTTATTACCAGTTTCATTCATCCGTTGTATTGGTGGTTTTGCAAAATATAAAGCACTCGAAGTAGGGTGAATATGAGAAAATCAGGGGAAAATAAGGCGGATCACATTGTATAGTAGAAATTTAAGCACTCGAAATAGGGTGAAATTGAGTAAAAGAGAATAAAGTCTAGATCGGAATCACGTTTTACACCAACATTAATGTCCTTTTCATGGGAAATTTGGTTAAAAAATATGGAGTTAAAATTTTGGAAAAATGATTACAAAGCCAAATAAGGTCGTAACAGGCTGAAATAAATTTTGTAGATTAGAGAAATAATTAGATTTTAGTGAGATGATAATTTTAGGAAATTCAGATGATCGGTTGTCAGCGCCAAAAATGTTTGAAAGGTAAGCTTTTTGAAAGTAGATGGTTGGCGGGAACATCGTTGTTTTTTTTCTAATACTGGAGGCGCCAATGGATTCGCAACTAAATTCTATAAGGGGGTTGTGGTTGGGGGGGGTGGGTGGGCTATAGGGGAAGGCCGAAAAGCAGCGTTTTCCGGAGATAGAAATAGTTTAGTTTTGACATGCTCCCAAGTGTGGTGGATAGGTACTGAGCAAGGGAACAATTGTGAAAAGGGGAATTTTAATAAAAGGGAGCATGTGAGATACGGTCTTTATACGCGCTTGAGTGCAATGGACTGATTGCCATTAATAAAAGATGTGAGAGAGACACGCGAATACAATGGTGAAGCCAAAAAGGGTGCTTTTAATGGTAATGGAGATCGTGTGCTTGCATTAGGGGCTTTTTATTGGCATAGAATATTGAAGATTGAGACACATAGATAACATATATGGTGGCAAGGTGTGGCAGCAGGTGGTAAGGCAATGTCTATGGATGGATTGGACGGGTTGCAATGGTAGAGACATTTAAAAAATTAGCGACACTTAATTATTATTGGCCAAATTGCGCGTGTGGTATTAAACCCATATGTGCGAGTGCAATGGACTGCTTCTTATTGCGCCGAATTAAAGTTGAGAGAGTGACATACGAACATAATGGTGAAGACAAAAAGAGTTTATCTAAAGGTAATGTAGATCGTGTGCTTGCATAAGGGGCATTTTATTGGCACGAAATGTGTCAGAATAAGACACATAGATAACATAAATGGTGGCAAGATGTGGCGACAGGGTGGTAGTACAGTGTGCTCAAATGTATTGGAAGGGTTGCATTGGTAGAGATATTTTATAAATGAGAGACTTTACATTTCTGTTATGGCTGAATCGCTAATGTGGGGTTAATACCATGTGTGCGAGTGCAATGGACTGCTTGTTATTGCGCTGAATTAAAGTTTTGTGAGAGACAAATGAGCACAATATTGAACCAATAAGAGTTTCTTTGTAGGCAATGTAGACCACGTGCTTGCTTTAGGCGAATTTTAATGGCAGAAAGTATTTGCGATTCAGACACTTTTACCTACCTATAACGTAACAAAATGGTGGCAAGGTGTGGCGATGACAGAGGGTAAGGCAATGTGTGCTGATTTATTGGACGGGTTGCGATGTGAGAGACATTTTAAAAATGAAAGACAGTAAATTAGTGTTGGCTTTGAATTGCGAGTGTAGGATTAAACCTATGTGTGCGAGTGCAATGGACTGCTTGTTATAGCGTCGAATAAATGTTGTGAGAGAGACACAGGAACAAAATGGTGAAGCCAGAAAGGCTGTGTGTAATGATAATGGAGATCGTGTACTTGCACTAGTTGCATTTTAAATGCATGGAATATTTCAAATTGAGACACATAAGTAACATTAATGGTGGAAAGGTGTGGCGACAGATCGTAAGGCAATGTGTATTGATGCATTGGACTGGTTGCTTGTTACTGTTTGCTATTGGGGTAAATTTGAGTAAATTTAGAGCAATAGACACGATAATTAAGTAAACTAGTTCTTGATCTTGCAGAAAGTAAACCATTTATATATTGTGGTGAATTAAAGTAAAGCAAGTAGCACATTAAATTAATTTTTGATCTTACAGAAAGTAAGTAAAGCACTTATATTGTGGTAAATTTAAGTAAAACAGTTATCACAGTCCTGATTATGTAATAAAAAAAGACCTTTTCGCACAATCCGAAACCAAAGTTTTTACCATCAAATAGCCTACCAGCGACAGCGCACTGACACTCTCGGCCATTGAGTCAAGTTATTATCCAGATTTTATTACCAGTTTCATTCATCCGTTGTATTGGTGGTTTTGCAAAATATAAAGCACTCGAAGTAGGGTGAATATGAGAAAATCAGGGGAAAATAAGGCGGATCACATTGTATAGTAGAAATTTAAGCACTCGAAATAGGGTGAAATTGAGTAAAAGAGAATAAAGTCTAGATCGGAATCACGTTTTACACCAACATTAATGTCCTTTTCATGGGAAATTTGGTTAAAAAATATGGAGTTAAAATTTTGGAAAAATGATTACAAAGCCAAATAAGGTCGTAACAGGCTGAAATAAATTTTGTAGATTAGAGAAATAATTAGATTTTAGTGAGATGATAATTTTAGGAAATTCAGATGATCGGTTGTCAGCGCCAAAAATGTTTGAAAGGTAAGCTTTTTGAAAGTAGATGGTTGGCGGGAACATCGTTGTTTTTTTTCTAATACTGGAGGCGCCAATGGATTCGCAACTAAATTCTATAAGGGGGTTGTGGTTGGGGGGGGTGGGTGGGCTATAGGGGAAGGCCGAAAAGCAGCGTTTTCCGGAGATAGAAATAGTTTAGTTTTGACATGCTCCCAAGTGTGGTGGATAGGTACTGAGCAAGGGAACAATTGTGAAAAGGGGAATTTTAATAAAAGGGAGCATGTGAGATACGGTCTTTATACGCGCTTGAGTGCAATGGACTGATTGCCATTAATAAAAGATGTGAGAGAGACACGCGAATACAATGGTGAAGCCAAAAAGGGTGCTTTTAATGGTAATGGAGATCGTGTGCTTGCATTAGGGGCTTTTTATTGGCATAGAATATTGAAGATTGAGACACATAGATAACATATATGGTGGCAAGGTGTGGCAGCAGGTGGTAAGGCAATGTCTATGGATGGATTGGACGGGTTGCAATGGTAGAGACATTTAAAAAATTAGCGACACTTAATTATTATTGGCCAAATTGCGCGTGTGGTATTAAACCCATATGTGCGAGTGCAATGGACTGCTTCTTATTGCGCCGAATTAAAGTTGAGAGAGTGACATACGAACATAATGGTGAAGACAAAAAGAGTTTATCTAAAGGTAATGTAGATCGTGTGCTTGCATAAGGGGCATTTTATTGGCACGAAATGTGTCAGAATAAGACACATAGATAACATAAATGGTGGCAAGATGTGGCGACAGGGTGGTAGTACAGTGTGCTCAAATGTATTGGAAGGGTTGCATTGGTAGAGATATTTTATAAATGAGAGACTTTACATTTCTGTTATGGCTGAATCGCTAATGTGGGGTTAATACCATGTGTGCGAGTGCAATGGACTGCTTGTTATTGCGCTGAATTAAAGTTTTGTGAGAGACAAATGAGCACAATATTGAACCAATAAGAGTTTCTTTGTAGGCAATGTAGACCACGTGCTTGCTTTAGGCGAATTTTAATGGCAGAAAGTATTTGCGATTCAGACACTTTTACCTACCTATAACGTAACAAAATGGTGGCAAGGTGTGGCGATGACAGAGGGTAAGGCAATGTGTGCTGATTTATTGGACGGGTTGCGATGTGAGAGACATTTTAAAAATGAAAGACAGTAAATTAGTGTTGGCTTTGAATTGCGAGTGTAGGATTAAACCTATGTGTGCGAGTGCAATGGACTGCTTGTTATAGCGTCGAATAAATGTTGTGAGAGAGACACAGGAACAAAATGGTGAAGCCAGAAAGGCTGTGTGTAATGATAATGGAGATCGTGTACTTGCACTAGTTGCATTTTAAATGCATGGAATATTTCAAATTGAGACACATAAGTAACATTAATGGTGGAAAGGTGTGGCGACAGATCGTAAGGCAATGTGTATTGATGCATTGGACTGGTTGCTTGTTACTGTTTGCTATTGGGGTAAATTTGAGTAAATTTAGAGCAATAGACACGATAATTAAGTAAACTAGTTCTTGATCTTGCAGAAAGTAAACCATTTATATATTGTGGTGAATTAAAGTAAAGCAAGTAGCACATTAAATTAATTTTTGATCTTACAGAAAGTAAGTAAAGCACTTATATTGTGGTAAATTTAAGTAAAACAGTTATCACAGTCCTGATTATGTAATAAAAAAAGACCTTTTCGCACAATCCGAAACCAAAGTTTTTACCATCAAATAGCCTACCAGCGACAGCGCACTGACACTCTCGGCCATTGAGTCAAGTTATTATCCAGATTTTATTACCAGTTTCATTCATCCGTTGTATTGGTGGTTTTGCAAAATATAAAGCACTCGAAGTAGGGTGAATTTGAGAAAATCAGGGGAAAATAAGGCGGATCACATTGTATAGTAGAAATTTAAGCACTCGAAATAGGGTGAAATTGAGTAAAAGAGAATAAAGTCTAGATCGGAATCACGTTTTACACCAACATTAATGTCCTTTTCATGGGAAATTTGGTTAAAAAATATGGAGTTAAAATTTTGGAAAAATGATTACAAAGCCAAATAAGGTCGTAACAGGCTGAAATAAATTTTGTAGATTAGAGAAATAATTAGATTTTAGTGAGATGATAATTTTAGGAAATTCAGATGATCGGTTGTCAGCGCCAAAAATGTTTGAAAGGTAAGCTTTTTGAAAGTAGATGGTTGGCGGGAACATCGTTGTTTTTTTTCTAATACTGGAGGCGCCAATGGATTCGCAACTAAATTCTATAAGGGGGTTGTGGTTGGGGGGGGTGGGTGGGCTATTGGGGAAGGCCGAAAAGCAGCGTTTTCCGGAGATAGAAATAGTTTAGTTTTGACATGCTCCCAAGTGTGGTGGATAGGTACTGAGCAAGGGAACAATTGTGAAAAGGGGAATTTTAATAAAAGGCAGCATGTGAGATATGGTCTTTATACGCGCGTGAGTGCAATGGACTGATTGCCATTAATAAAAGATGTGAGAGAGACACGCGAATACAATGGTGAAGCCAAAAAGGGTGTTTTTAATGGTAATGGAGATCGTGTGCTTGCATTAAGGGCTTTTTATTGGCATGGAATATTGAAGATTGAGACACATAGATAACATATATGGTGGCAAGGTGTGGCAGCAGGTGGTAAGGCAATGTCTGTGGATGGATTGGACGGGTTGCAATAATAGAGACATTTAAAAAATTAGTGACACTTATTTATTATTGACCAAATTGCGCGTGTGGGATTAAACCCATATGTGCGAGTGCAACGGACTGCTTGTTATTGCGCCGAATTAAAGTTGCGAGAGTGACAGACGAACATAATGGTGAAGACAAAAAGAGTTTATCTAAAGGGGAAGGCCGAAAAGCAGCGTTTTCCGGAGATAGAAATAGTTTAGTTTTGACATGCTCCCAAGTGTGGTGGATAGGTACTGAGCAAGGGAACAATTGTGAAAAGGGGAATTTTAATAAAAGGGAGCATGTGAGATACGGTCTTTATACGCGCTTGAGTGCAATGGACTGATTGCCATTAATAAAAGATGTGAGAGAGACACGCGAATACAATGGTGAAGCCAAAAAGGGTGCTTTTAATGGTAATGGAGATCGTGTGCTTGCATTAGGGGCTTTTTATTGGCATAGAATATTGAAGATTGAGACACATAGATAACATATATGGTGGCAAGGTGTGGCAGCAGGTGGTAAGGCAATGTCTATGGATGGATTGGACGGGTTGCAATGGTAGAGACATTTAAAAAATTAGCGACACTTAATTATTATTGGCCAAATTGCGCGTGTGGTATTAAACCCATATGTGCGAGTGCAATGGACTGCTTCTTATTGCGCCGAATTAAAGTTGAGAGAGTGACATACGAACATAATGGTGAAGACAAAAAGAGTTTATCTAAAGGTAATGTAGATCGTGTGCTTGCATAAGGGGCATTTTATTGGCACGAAATGTGTCAGAATAAGACACATAGATAACATAAATGGTGGCAAGATGTGGCGACAGGGTGGTAGTACAGTGTGCTCAAATGTATTGGAAGGGTTGCATTGGTAGAGATATTTTATAAATGAGAGACTTTACATTTCTGTTATGGCTGAATCGCTAATGTGGGGTTAATACCATGTGTGCGAGTGCAATGGACTGCTTGTTATTGCGCTGAATTAAAGTTTTGTGAGAGACAAATGAGCACAATATTGAACCAATAAGAGTTTCTTTGTAGGCAATGTAGACCACGTGCTTGCTTTAGGCGAATTTTAATGGCAGAAAGTATTTGCGATTCAGACACTTTTACCTACCTATAACGTAACAAAATGGTGGCAAGGTGTGGCGATGACAGAGGGTAAGGCAATGTGTGCTGATTTATTGGACGGGTTGCGATGTGAGAGACATTTTAAAAATGAAAGACAGTAAATTAGTGTTGGCTTTGAATTGCGAGTGTAGGATTAAACCTATGTGTGCGAGTGCAATGGACTGCTTGTTATAGCGTTATTGGGGAAGGCCGAAAAGCAGCGTTTTCCGGAGATAGAAATAGTTTAGTTTTGACATGCTCCCAAGTGTGGTGGATAGGTACTGAGCAAGGGAACAATTGTGGGAAGAGGAATTTTAATAAAAGGGAGCATGTGAGATATGGTCTTTATACGCGCGTGAGTGCAATGGACTGATTGCCATTAATAAAAGATGTGAGAGAGACACGCGAATACAATGGTGAAGCCAAAAAGGGTGTTTTTAATGGTAATGGAGATCGTGTGCTTGCATTAAGGGCTTTTTATTGGCATGGAATATTGAAGATTGAGACACATAGATAACATATATGGTGGCAAGGTGTGACAGCAGGTGGTAAGGCAATGTCTGTGGATGGATTGGACGGGTTGCAATGGTAGAGACATTTAAAAAATTAGTGACACTTATTTATTATTGACCAAATTGCGCGTGTGGGATTAAACCCATATGTGCGAGTGCAATGGACTGCTTCTTATTGCGCCGAATTAAAGTTGCGAGAGTGACAGACGAACATAATGGTGAAGACAAAAAGAGTTTATCTAAAGGTAATGTAGATCGTGTGCTTGCATTAGGGGCATTTTATTGGCACGAAATGTGTCAGAATAAGACACATAGATAACATAAATGGTGGCAAGATGTGGCGACAGGGTGGTAGTACAGTGTTCTTGGATGTATTGGAAGTGTTGCATTGGTAGAGATATTTTAAAAATGAGAGACACTACATTTCTGTTATGGCTGAATCGCTAATGTGGGGTTAATACCATGTGTGCGAGTGCAATGGGCTGCTTGTTATTGCGCTGAATTAAAGTTTTGTGAGAGACAAATGAGCACAATATTGAACCAATAAGAGTTTCTTTGAAGGCAATGTAGATCACGTGCTTGCTTTAGGCGAATTTTAATGGCAGAAAGTATTTGAGATTCAGACACTTTTACCTACCTATAGCGTAACAAAATGGTGGCAAGGTGTGGCGATGACAGAGGATAAGGCAATGTGTGCTGATTTATTGGACGGGTTGCGATGTGAGAGACATTTTAAAAATGAAAGACAGTAAATTAGTGTTGGCTTTGAATTGCGAGTGTAGGATTAAACCTATGTGTGCGAGTGCAATGGACTGCTTGTTATAGCGTCGAATAAATGTTGTGAGAGAGACACAGGAACAAAATGGTGAGGCCAGAAAGGCTGTGTGTAATGATAATGGAGATCGTGTACTTGCACTAGTTGCATTTTAAATGCATGGAATATTTCAAATTGAGACACATAGGTAACATTAATGGTGGAAAGGTGTGGCGACAGATCGTAAGGCAATGTGTATTGATGCATTGGACTGGTTGCTTGTTACTGTTTGCTATTGGGGTGAATTTGAGTAAATTTAGAGCAATAGACACGATAATTAAGTAAACTAGTTCTTGATCTTGCAGAAAGTAAACCATTTATATATTGTGGTGAATTAAAGTAAAGCAAGTAGCACATTAAATTAATTCTTGATCTTACAGAAAGTAGGTAAAGCACTTTTATTGTGTTTAATCTAAGTAAATCAGTTATCACAGTCCTGATTATGTAATAAAAAAGGACCTTTTCGCACAATCCGAAACCGAAGTCTTTACCATCAAGTAGCCTACCAGCGACAGCGCACTGACACTCTCGGCCATTGAGTCAAGTTACTATCCAGATTTTATTACCAGTTTCATTCATCCGTTGTATTGGTGGTTTTGCAAAATATAAAGCACTCGAAGTAGGGTGAATTTGAGAAAATCAGGGGAAAATAAGGCGGATCACATTGTATAGTAGAAATTTAAGCACTCGAAATAGGGTGAAATTGAGTAAAAGAGAATAAAGTCTAGATCGGAATCACTTTTTACACCAACATTAATGTCCTTTTCATGGGAAATTTGGTTAAAAAATATGGAGTTAGAATTTTGGAAAAATGATTACAAAGCCAAATAAGGTCGTAACAGGCTGAAATAAATTTTGTAGATTAGAGAAATAATTAGATTTTAGTGAGATGATAATTTTAGGAAATTCAGATGATCGGTTGCCAGCGCCAAAAATGTTTGAAAGGTAAGCTTTTTGAAAGTAGATGGTTGGCGGGAACATCGTTGTTTTTTTTCTAATACTGGAGGCGCCAATGGATTCGCAACTAAATTCTATAAGGGGGTTGTGGTTGGGGGGGGTGGGTGGGCTATTGGGGAAGGCCGAAAAGCAGCGTTTTCCGGAGATAGAAATAGTTTAGTTTTGACATGCTCCCAAGTGTGGTGGATAGGTACTGAGCAAGGGAACAATTGTGGAAAGAGGAATTTTAATAAAAGGGAGCATGTGAGATATGGTCTTTATACGCGCGTGAGTGCAATGGACTGATTGCCATTAATAAAAGATGTGAGAGAGACACGCGAATACAATGGTGAAGCCAAAAAGGGTGTTTTTAATGGTAATGGAGATCGTGTGCTTGCATTAAGGGCTTTTTATTGGCATGGAATATTGAAGATTGAGACACATAGATAACATATATGGTGGCAAGGTGTGACAGCAGGTGGTAAGGCAATGTCTGTGGATGGATTGGACGGGTTGCAATGGTAGAGACATTTAAAAAATTAGTGACACTTATTTATTATTGACCAAATTGCGCGTGTGGGATTAAACCCATATGTGCGAGTGCAATGGACTGCTTCTTATTGCGCCGAATTAAAGTTGCGAGAGTGACAGACGAACATAATGGTGAAGACAAAAAGAGTTTATCTAAAGGTAATGTAGATCGTGTGCTTGCATTAGGGGCATTTTATTGGCACGAAATGTGTCAGAATAAGACACATAGATAACATAAATGGTGGCAAGATGTGGCGACAGGGTGGTAGTACAGTGTTCTTGGATGTATTGGAAGTGTTGCATTGGTAGAGATATTTTAAAAATGAGAGACACTACATTTCTGTTATGGCTGAATCGCTAATGTGGGGTTAATACCATGTGTGCGAGTGCAATGGGCTGCTTGTTATTGCGCTGAATTAAAGTTTTGTGAGAGACAAATGAGCACAATATTGAACCAATAAGAGTTTCTTTGAAGGCAATGTAGATCACGTGCTTGCTTTAGGCGAATTTTAATGGCAGAAAGTATTTGAGATTCAGACACTTTTACCTACCTATAGCGTAACAAAATGGTGGCAAGGTGTGGCGATGACAGAGGATAAGGCAATGTGTGCTGATTTATTGGACGGGTTGCGATGTGAGAGACATTTTAAAAATGAAAGACAGTAAATTAGTGTTGGCTTTGAATTGCGAGTGTAGGATTAAACCTATGTGTGCGAGTGCAATGGACTGCTTGTTATAGCGTCGAATAAATGTTGTGAGAGAGACACAGGAACAAAATGGTGAGGCCAGAAAGGCTGTGTGTAATGATAATGGAGATCGTGTACTTGCACTAGTTGCATTTTAAATGCATGGAATATTTCAAATTGAGACACATAGGTAACATTAATGGTGGAAAGGTGTGGCGACAGATCGTAAGGCAATGTGTATTGATGCATTGGACTGGTTGCTTGTTACTGTTTGCTATTGGGGTGAATTTGAGTAAATTTAGAGCAATAGACACGATAATTAAGTAAACTAGTTCTTGATCTTGCAGAAAGTAAACCATTTATATATTGTGGTGAATTAAAGTAAAGCAAGTAGCACATTAAATTAATTCTTGATCTTACAGAAAGTAGGTAAAGCACTTTTATTGTGTTTAATCTAAGTAAATCAGTTATCACAGTCCTGATTATGTAATAAAAAAGGACCTTTTCGCACAATCCGAAACCGAAGTCTTTACCATCAAGTAGCCTACCAGCGACAGCGCACTGACACTCTCGGCCATTGAGTCAAGTTACTATCCAGATTTTATTACCAGTTTCATTCATCCGTTGTATTGGTGGTTTTGCAAAATATAAAGCACTCGAAGTAGGGTGAATTTGAGAAAATCAGGGGAAAATAAGGCGGATCACATTGTATAGTAGAAATTGGGGAAGGCCGAAAAGCAGCGTTTTCCGGAGATAGAAATAGTTTAGTTTTGACATGCTCCCAAGTGTGGTGGATAGGTACTGAGCAAGGGAACAATTGTGAAAAGGGGAATTTTAATAAAAGGCAGCATGTGAGATATGGTCTTTATACGCGCGTGAGTGCAATGGACTGATTGCCATTAATAAAAGATGTGAGAGAGACACGCGAATACAATGGTGAAGCCAAAAAGGGTGTTTTTAATGGTAATGGAGATCGTGTGCTTGCATTAAGGGCTTTTTATTGGCATGGAATATTGAAGATTGAGACACATAGATAACATATATGGTGGCAAGGTGTGGCAGCAGGTGGTAAGGCAATGTCTGTGGATGGATTGGACGGGTTGCAATAATAGAGACATTTAAAAAATTAGTGACACTTATTTATTATTGACCAAATTGCGCGTGTGGGATTAAACCCATATGTGCGAGTGCAACGGACTGCTTGTTATTGCGCCGAATTAAAGTTGCGAGAGTGACAGACGAACATAATGGTGAAGACAAAAAGAGTTTATCTAAAGGGGAAGGCCGAAAAGCAGCGTTTTCCGGAGATAGAAATAGTTTAGTTTTGACATGCTCCCAAGTGTGGTGGATAGGTACTGAGCAAGGGAACAATTGTGAAAAGGGGAATTTTAATAAAAGGGAGCATGTGAGATACGGTCTTTATACGCGCTTGAGTGCAATGGACTGATTGCCATTAATAAAAGATGTGAGAGAGACACGCGAATACAATGGTGAAGCCAAAAAGGGTGCTTTTAATGGTAATGGAGATCGTGTGCTTGCATTAGGGGCTTTTTATTGGCATAGAATATTGAAGATTGAGACACATAGATAACATATATGGTGGCAAGGTGTGGCAGCAGGTGGTAAGGCAATGTCTATGGATGGATTGGACGGGTTGCAATGGTAGAGACATTTAAAAAATTAGCGACACTTAATTATTATTGGCCAAATTGCGCGTGTGGTATTAAACCCATATGTGCGAGTGCAATGGACTGCTTCTTATTGCGCCGAATTAAAGTTGAGAGAGTGACATACGAACATAATGGTGAAGACAAAAAGAGTTTATCTAAAGGTAATGTAGATCGTGTGCTTGCATAAGGGGCATTTTATTGGCACGAAATGTGTCAGAATAAGACACATAGATAACATAAATGGTGGCAAGATGTGGCGACAGGGTGGTAGTACAGTGTGCTCAAATGTATTGGAAGGGTTGCATTGGTAGAGATATTTTATAAATGAGAGACTTTACATTTCTGTTATGGCTGAATCGCTAATGTGGGGTTAATACCATGTGTGCGAGTGCAATGGACTGCTTGTTATTGCGCTGAATTAAAGTTTTGTGAGAGACAAATGAGCACAATATTGAACCAATAAGAGTTTCTTTGTAGGCAATGTAGACCACGTGCTTGCTTTAGGCGAATTTTAATGGCAGAAAGTATTTGCGATTCAGACACTTTTACCTACCTATAACGTAACAAAATGGTGGCAAGGTGTGGCGATGACAGAGGGTAAGGCAATGTGTGCTGATTTATTGGACGGGTTGCGATGTGAGAGACATTTTAAAAATGAAAGACAGTAAATTAGTGTTGGCTTTGAATTGCGAGTGTAGGATTAAACCTATGTGTGCGAGTGCAATGGACTGCTTGTTATAGCGTTATTGGGGAAGGCCGAAAAGCAGCGTTTTCCGGAGATAGAAATAGTTTAGTTTTGACATGCTCCCAAGTGTGGTGGATAGGTACTGAGCAAGGGAACAATTGTGGGAAGAGGAATTTTAATAAAAGGGAGCATGTGAGATATGGTCTTTATACGCGCGTGAGTGCAATGGACTGATTGCCATTAATAAAAGATGTGAGAGAGACACGCGAATACAATGGTGAAGCCAAAAAGGGTGTTTTTAATGGTAA
Source organism: Neoascia interrupta (assembly GCA_947623515.1). Taxonomy (NCBI): domain Eukaryota; kingdom Metazoa; phylum Arthropoda; class Insecta; order Diptera; family Syrphidae; genus Neoascia; species Neoascia interrupta. The sequence goes on from OX392462.1 coordinate 226,647,109, forward strand.
TGGAGATCGTGTGCTTGCATTAAGGGCTTTTTATTGGCATGGAATATTGAAGATTGAGACACATAGATAACATATATGGTGGCAAGGTGTGACAGCAGGTGGTAAGGCAATGTCTGTGGATGGATTGGACGGGTTGCAATGGTAGAGACATTTAAAAAATTAGTGACACTTATTTATTATTGACCAAATTGCGCGTGTGGGATTAAACCCATATGTGCGAGTGCAATGGACTGCTTCTTATTGCGCCGAATTAAAGTTGCGAGAGTGACAGACGAACATAATGGTGAAGACAAAAAGAGTTTATCTAAAGGTAATGTAGATCGTGTGCTTGCATTAGGGGCATTTTATTGGCACGAAATGTGTCAGAATAAGACACATAGATAACATAAATGGTGGCAAGATGTGGCGACAGGGTGGTAGTACAGTGTTCTTGGATGTATTGGAAGTGTTGCATTGGTAGAGATATTTTAAAAATGAGAGACACTACATTTCTGTTATGGCTGAATCGCTAATGTGGGGTTAATACCATGTGTGCGAGTGCAATGGGCTGCTTGTTATTGCGCTGAATTAAAGTTTTGTGAGAGACAAATGAGCACAATATTGAACCAATAAGAGTTTCTTTGAAGGCAATGTAGATCACGTGCTTGCTTTAGGCGAATTTTAATGGCAGAAAGTATTTGAGATTCAGACACTTTTACCTACCTATAGCGTAACAAAATGGTGGCAAGGTGTGGCGATGACAGAGGATAAGGCAATGTGTGCTGATTTATTGGACGGGTTGCGATGTGAGAGACATTTTAAAAATGAAAGACAGTAAATTAGTGTTGGCTTTGAATTGCGAGTGTAGGATTAAACCTATGTGTGCGAGTGCAATGGACTGCTTGTTATAGCGTCGAATAAATGTTGTGAGAGAGACACAGGAACAAAATGGTGAGGCCAGAAAGGCTGTGTGTAATGATAATGGAGATCGTGTACTTGCACTAGTTGCATTTTAAATGCATGGAATATTTCAAATTGAGACACATAGGTAACATTAATGGTGGAAAGGTGTGGCGACAGATCGTAAGGCAATGTGTATTGATGCATTGGACTGGTTGCTTGTTACTGTTTGCTATTGGGGTGAATTTGAGTAAATTTAGAGCAATAGACACGATAATTAAGTAAACTAGTTCTTGATCTTGCAGAAAGTAAACCATTTATATATTGTGGTGAATTAAAGTAAAGCAAGTAGCACATTAAATTAATTCTTGATCTTACAGAAAGTAGGTAAAGCACTTTTATTGTGTTTAATCTAAGTAAATCAGTTATCACAGTCCTGATTATGTAATAAAAAAGGACCTTTTCGCACAATCCGAAACCGAAGTCTTTACCATCAAGTAGCCTACCAGCGACAGCGCACTGACACTCTCGGCCATTGAGTCAAGTTACTATCCAGATTTTATTACCAGTTTCATTCATCCGTTGTATTGGTGGTTTTGCAAAATATAAAGCACTCGAAGTAGGGTGAATTTGAGAAAATCAGGGGAAAATAAGGCGGATCACATTGTATAGTAGAAATTTAAGCACTCGAAATAGGGTGAAATTGAGTAAAAGAGAATAAAGTCTAGATCGGAATCACTTTTTACACCAACATTAATGTCCTTTTCATGGGAAATTTGGTTAAAAAATATGGAGTTAGAATTTTGGAAAAATGATTACAAAGCCAAATAAGGTCGTAACAGGCTGAAATAAATTTTGTAGATTAGAGAAATAATTAGATTTTAGTGAGATGATAATTTTAGGAAATTCAGATGATCGGTTGCCAGCGCCAAAAATGTTTGAAAGGTAAGCTTTTTGAAAGTAGATGGTTGGCGGGAACATCGTTGTTTTTTTTCTAATACTGGAGGCGCCAATGGATTCGCAACTAAATTCTATAAGGGGGTTGTGGTTGGGGGGGGTGGGTGGGCTATTGGGGAAGGCCGAAAAGCAGCGTTTTCCGGAGATAGAAATAGTTTAGTTTTGACATGCTCCCAAGTGTGGTGGATAGGTACTGAGCAAGGGAACAATTGTGGAAAGAGGAATTTTAATAAAAGGGAGCATGTGAGATATGGTCTTTATACGCGCGTGAGTGCAATGGACTGATTGCCATTAATAAAAGATGTGAGAGAGACACGCGAATACAATGGTGAAGCCAAAAAGGGTGTTTTTAATGGTAATGGAGATCGTGTGCTTGCATTAAGGGCTTTTTATTGGCATGGAATATTGAAGATTGAGACACATAGATAACATATATGGTGGCAAGGTGTGACAGCAGGTGGTAAGGCAATGTCTGTGGATGGATTGGACGGGTTGCAATGGTAGAGACATTTAAAAAATTAGTGACACTTATTTATTATTGACCAAATTGCGCGTGTGGGATTAAACCCATATGTGCGAGTGCAATGGACTGCTTCTTATTGCGCCGAATTAAAGTTGCGAGAGTGACAGACGAACATAATGGTGAAGACAAAAAGAGTTTATCTAAAGGTAATGTAGATCGTGTGCTTGCATTAGGGGCATTTTATTGGCACGAAATGTGTCAGAATAAGACACATAGATAACATAAATGGTGGCAAGATGTGGCGACAGGGTGGTAGTACAGTGTTCTTGGATGTATTGGAAGTGTTGCATTGGTAGAGATATTTTAAAAATGAGAGACACTACATTTCTGTTATGGCTGAATCGCTAATGTGGGGTTAATACCATGTGTGCGAGTGCAATGGGCTGCTTGTTATTGCGCTGAATTAAAGTTTTGTGAGAGACAAATGAGCACAATATTGAACCAATAAGAGTTTCTTTGAAGGCAATGTAGATCACGTGCTTGCTTTAGGCGAATTTTAATGGCAGAAAGTATTTGAGATTCAGACACTTTTACCTACCTATAGCGTAACAAAATGGTGGCAAGGTGTGGCGATGACAGAGGATAAGGCAATGTGTGCTGATTTATTGGACGGGTTGCGATGTGAGAGACATTTTAAAAATGAAAGACAGTAAATTAGTGTTGGCTTTGAATTGCGAGTGTAGGATTAAACCTATGTGTGCGAGTGCAATGGACTGCTTGTTATAGCGTCGAATAAATGTTGTGAGAGAGACACAGGAACAAAATGGTGAGGCCAGAAAGGCTGTGTGTAATGATAATGGAGATCGTGTACTTGCACTAGTTGCATTTTAAATGCATGGAATATTTCAAATTGAGACACATAGGTAACATTAATGGTGGAAAGGTGTGGCGACAGATCGTAAGGCAATGTGTATTGATGCATTGGACTGGTTGCTTGTTACTGTTTGCTATTGGGGTGAATTTGAGTAAATTTAGAGCAATAGACACGATAATTAAGTAAACTAGTTCTTGATCTTGCAGAAAGTAAACCATTTATATATTGTGGTGAATTAAAGTAAAGCAAGTAGCACATTAAATTAATTCTTGATCTTACAGAAAGTAGGTAAAGCACTTTTATTGTGTTTAATCTAAGTAAATCAGTTATCACAGTCCTGATTATGTAATAAAAAAGGACCTTTTCGCACAATCCGAAACCGAAGTCTTTACCATCAAGTAGCCTACCAGCGACAGCGCACTGACACTCTCGGCCATTGAGTCAAGTTACTATCCAGATTTTATTACCAGTTTCATTCATCCGTTGTATTGGTGGTTTTGCAAAATATAAAGCACTCGAAGTAGGGTGAATTTGAGAAAATCAGGGGAAAATAAGGCGGATCACATTGTATAGTAGAAATTTAAGCACTCGAAATAGGGTGAAATTGAGTAAAAGAGAATAAAGTCTAGATCGGAATCACTTTTTACACCAACATTAATGTCCTTTTCATGGGAAATTTGGTTAAAAAATATGGAGTTAGAATTTTGGAAAAATGATTACAAAGCCAAATAAGGTCGTAACAGGCTGAAATAAATTTTGTAGATTAGAGAAATAATTAGATTTTAGTGAGATGATAATTTTAGGAAATTCAGATGATCGGTTGCCAGCGCCAAAAATGTTTGAAAGGTAAGCTTTTTGAAAGTAGATGGTTGGCGGGAACATCGTTGTTTTTTTTCTAATACTGGAGGCGCCAATGGATTCGCAACTAAATTCTATAAGGGGGTTGTGGTTGGGGGGGGTGGGTGGGCTATTGGGGAAGGCCGAAAAGCAGCGTTTTCCGGAGATAGAAATAGTTTAGTTTTGACATGCTCCCAAGTGTGGTGGATAGGTACTGAGCAAGGGAACAATTGTGGAAAGAGGAATTTTAATAAAAGGGAGCATGTGAGATATGGTCTTTATACGCGCGTGAGTGCAATGGACTGATTGCCATTAATAAAAGATGTGAGAGAGACACGCGAATACAATGGTGAAGCCAAAAAGGGTGTTTTTAATGGTAATGGAGATCGTGTGCTTGCATTAAGGGCTTTTTATTGGCATGGAATATTGAAGATTGAGACACATAGATAACATATATGGTGGCAAGGTGTGACAGCAGGTGGTAAGGCAATGTCTGTGGATGGATTGGACGGGTTGCAATGGTAGAGACATTTAAAAAATTAGTGACACTTATTTATTATTGACCAAATTGCGCGTGTGGGATTAAACCCATATGTGCGAGTGCAATGGACTGCTTCTTATTGCGCCGAATTAAAGTTGCGAGAGTGACAGACGAACATAATGGTGAAGACAAAAAGAGTTTATCTAAAGGTAATGTAGATCGTGTGCTTGCATTAGGGGCATTTTATTGGCACGAAATGTGTCAGAATAAGACACATAGATAACATAAATGGTGGCAAGATGTGGCGACAGGGTGGTAGTACAGTGTTCTTGGATGTATTGGAAGTGTTGCATTGGTAGAGATATTTTAAAAATGAGAGACACTACATTTCTGTTATGGCTGAATCGCTAATGTGGGGTTAATACCATGTGTGCGAGTGCAATGGGCTGCTTGTTATTGCGCTGAATTAAAGTTTTGTGAGAGACAAATGAGCACAATATTGAACCAATAAGAGTTTCTTTGAAGGCAATGTAGATCACGTGCTTGCTTTAGGCGAATTTTAATGGCAGAAAGTATTTGAGATTCAGACACTTTTACCTACCTATAGCGTAACAAAATGGTGGCAAGGTGTGGCGATGACAGAGGATAAGGCAATGTGTGCTGATTTATTGGACGGGTTGCGATGTGAGAGACATTTTAAAAATGAAAGACAGTAAATTAGTGTTGGCTTTGAATTGCGAGTGTAGGATTAAACCTATGTGTGCGAGTGCAATGGACTGCTTGTTATAGCGTCGAATAAATGTTGTGAGAGAGACACAGGAACAAAATGGTGAGGCCAGAAAGGCTGTGTGTAATGATAATGGAGATCGTGTACTTGCACTAGTTGCATTTTAAATGCATGGAATATTTCAAATTGAGACACATAGGTAACATTAATGGTGGAAAGGTGTGGCGACAGATCGTAAGGCAATGTGTATTGATGCATTGGACTGGTTGCTTGTTACTGTTTGCTATTGGGGTGAATTTGAGTAAATTTAGAGCAATAGACACGATAATTAAGTAAACTAGTTCTTGATCTTGCAGAAAGTAAACCATTTATATATTGTGGTGAATTAAAGTAAAGCAAGTAGCACATTAAATTAATTCTTGATCTTACAGAAAGTAGGTAAAGCACTTTTATTGTGTTTAATCTAAGTAAATCAGTTATCACAGTCCTGATTATGTAATAAAAAAGGACCTTTTCGCACAATCCGAAACCGAAGTCTTTACCATCAAGTAGCCTACCAGCGACAGCGCACTGACACTCTCGGCCATTGAGTCAAGTTACTATCCAGATTTTATTACCAGTTTCATTCATCCGTTGTATTGGTGGTTTTGCAAAATATAAAGCACTCGAAGTAGGGTGAATTTGAGAAAATCAGGGGAAAATAAGGCGGATCACATTGTATAGTAGAAATTTAAGCACTCGAAATAGGGTGAAATTGAGTAAAAGAGAATAAAGTCTAGATCGGAATCACTTTTTACACCAACATTAATGTCCTTTTCATGGGAAATTTGGTTAAAAAATATGGAGTTAGAATTTTGGAAAAATGATTACAAAGCCAAATAAGGTCGTAACAGGCTGAAATAAATTTTGTAGATTAGAGAAATAATTAGATTTTAGTGAGATGATAATTTTAGGAAATTCAGATGATCGGTTGCCAGCGCCAAAAATGTTTGAAAGGTAAGCTTTTTGAAAGTAGATGGTTGGCGGGAACATCGTTGTTTTTTTTCTAATACTGGAGGCGCCAATGGATTCGCAACTAAATTCTATAAGGGGGTTGTGGTTGGGGGGGGTGGGTGGGCTATTGGGGAAGGCCGAAAAGCAGCGTTTTCCGGAGATAGAAATAGTTTAGTTTTGACATGCTCCCAAGTGTGGTGGATAGGTACTGAGCAAGGGAACAATTGTGGAAAGAGGAATTTTAATAAAAGGGAGCATGTGAGATATGGTCTTTATACGCGCGTGAGTGCAATGGACTGATTGCCATTAATAAAAGATGTGAGAGAGACACGCGAATACAATGGTGAAGCCAAAAAGGGTGTTTTTAATGGTAATGGAGATCGTGTGCTTGCATTAAGGGCTTTTTATTGGCATGGAATATTGAAGATTGAGACACATAGATAACATATATGGTGGCAAGGTGTGACAGCAGGTGGTAAGGCAATGTCTGTGGATGGATTGGACGGGTTGCAATGGTAGAGACATTTAAAAAATTAGTGACACTTATTTATTATTGACCAAATTGCGCGTGTGGGATTAAACCCATATGTGCGAGTGCAATGGACTGCTTCTTATTGCGCCGAATTAAAGTTGCGAGAGTGACAGACGAACATAATGGTGAAGACAAAAAGAGTTTATCTAAAGGTAATGTAGATCGTGTGCTTGCATTAGGGGCATTTTATTGGCACGAAATGTGTCAGAATAAGACACATAGATAACATAAATGGTGGCAAGATGTGGCGACAGGGTGGTAGTACAGTGTTCTTGGATGTATTGGAAGTGTTGCATTGGTAGAGATATTTTAAAAATGAGAGACACTACATTTCTGTTATGGCTGAATCGCTAATGTGGGGTTAATACCATGTGTGCGAGTGCAATGGGCTGCTTGTTATTGCGCTGAATTAAAGTTTTGTGAGAGACAAATGAGCACAATATTGAACCAATAAGAGTTTCTTTGAAGGCAATGTAGATCACGTGCTTGCTTTAGGCGAATTTTAATGGCAGAAAGTATTTGAGATTCAGACACTTTTACCTACCTATAGCGTAACAAAATGGTGGCAAGGTGTGGCGATGACAGAGGATAAGGCAATGTGTGCTGATTTATTGGACGGGTTGCGATGTGAGAGACATTTTAAAAATGAAAGACAGTAAATTAGTGTTGGCTTTGAATTGCGAGTGTAGGATTAAACCTATGTGTGCGAGTGCAATGGACTGCTTGTTATAGCGTCGAATAAATGTTGTGAGAGAGACACAGGAACAAAATGGTGAGGCCAGAAAGGCTGTGTGTAATGATAATGGAGATCGTGTACTTGCACTAGTTGCATTTTAAATGCATGGAATATTTCAAATTGAGACACATAGGTAACATTAATGGTGGAAAGGTGTGGCGACAGATCGTAAGGCAATGTGTATTGATGCATTGGACTGGTTGCTTGTTACTGTTTGCTATTGGGGTGAATTTGAGTAAATTTAGAGCAATAGACACGATAATTAAGTAAACTAGTTCTTGATCTTGCAGAAAGTAAACCATTTATATATTGTGGTGAATTAAAGTAAAGCAAGTAGCACATTAAATTAATTCTTGATCTTACAGAAAGTAGGTAAAGCACTTTTATTGTGTTTAATCTAAGTAAATCAGTTATCACAGTCCTGATTATGTAATAAAAAAGGACCTTTTCGCACAATCCGAAACCGAAGTCTTTACCATCAAGTAGCCTACCAGCGACAGCGCACTGACACTCTCGGCCATTGAGTCAAGTTACTATCCAGATTTTATTACCAGTTTCATTCATCCGTTGTATTGGTGGTTTTGCAAAATATAAAGCACTCGAAGTAGGGTGAATTTGAGAAAATCAGGGGAAAATAAGGCGGATCACATTGTATAGTAGAAATTTAAGCACTCGAAATAGGGTGAAATTGAGTAAAAGAGAATAAAGTCTAGATCGGAATCACTTTTTACACCAACATTAATGTCCTTTTCATGGGAAATTTGGTTAAAAAATATGGAGTTAGAATTTTGGAAAAATGATTACAAAGCCAAATAAGGTCGTAACAGGCTGAAATAAATTTTGTAGATTAGAGAAATAATTAGATTTTAGTGAGATGATAATTTTAGGAAATTCAGATGATCGGTTGCCAGCGCCAAAAATGTTTGAAAGGTAAGCTTTTTGAAAGTAGATGGTTGGCGGGAACATCGTTGTTTTTTTTCTAATACTGGAGGCGCCAATGGATTCGCAACTAAATTCTATAAGGGGGTTGTGGTTGGGGGGGGTGGGTGGGCTATTGGGGAAGGCCGAAAAGCAGCGTTTTCCGGAGATAGAAATAGTTTAGTTTTGACATGCTCCCAAGTGTGGTGGATAGGTACTGAGCAAGGGAACAATTGTGGAAAGAGGAATTTTAATAAAAGGGAGCATGTGAGATATGGTCTTTATACGCGCGTGAGTGCAATGGACTGATTGCCATTAATAAAAGATGTGAGAGAGACACGCGAATACAATGGTGAAGCCAAAAAGGGTGTTTTTAATGGTAATGGAGATCGTGTGCTTGCATTAAGGGCTTTTTATTGGCATGGAATATTGAAGATTGAGACACATAGATAACATATATGGTGGCAAGGTGTGACAGCAGGTGGTAAGGCAATGTCTGTGGATGGATTGGACGGGTTGCAATGGTAGAGACATTTAAAAAATTAGTGACACTTATTTATTATTGACCAAATTGCGCGTGTGGGATTAAACCCATATGTGCGAGTGCAATGGACTGCTTCTTATTGCGCCGAATTAAAGTTGCGAGAGTGACAGACGAACATAATGGTGAAGACAAAAAGAGTTTATCTAAAGGTAATGTAGATCGTGTGCTTGCATTAGGGGCATTTTATTGGCACGAAATGTGTCAGAATAAGACACATAGATAACATAAATGGTGGCAAGATGTGGCGACAGGGTGGTAGTACAGTGTTCTTGGATGTATTGGAAGTGTTGCATTGGTAGAGATATTTTAAAAATGAGAGACACTACATTTCTGTTATGGCTGAATCGCTAATGTGGGGTTAATACCATGTGTGCGAGTGCAATGGGCTGCTTGTTATTGCGCTGAATTAAAGTTTTGTGAGAGACAAATGAGCACAATATTGAACCAATAAGAGTTTCTTTGAAGGCAATGTAGATCACGTGCTTGCTTTAGGCGAATTTTAATGGCAGAAAGTATTTGAGATTCAGACACTTTTACCTACCTATAGCGTAACAAAATGGTGGCAAGGTGTGGCGATGACAGAGGATAAGGCAATGTGTGCTGATTTATTGGACGGGTTGCGATGTGAGAGACATTTTAAAAATGAAAGACAGTAAATTAGTGTTGGCTTTGAATTGCGAGTGTAGGATTAAACCTATGTGTGCGAGTGCAATGGACTGCTTGTTATAGCGTCGAATAAATGTTGTGAGAGAGACACAGGAACAAAATGGTGAGGCCAGAAAGGCTGTGTGTAATGATAATGGAGATCGTGTACTTGCACTAGTTGCATTTTAAATGCATGGAATATTTCAAATTGAGACACATAGGTAACATTAATGGTGGAAAGGTGTGGCGACAGATCGTAAGGCAATGTGTATTGATGCATTGGACTGGTTGCTTGTTACTGTTTGCTATTGGGGTGAATTTGAGTAAATTTAGAGCAATAGACACGATAATTAAGTAAACTAGTTCTTGATCTTGCAGAAAGTAAACCATTTATATATTGTGGTGAATTAAAGTAAAGCAAGTAGCACATTAAATTAATTCTTGATCTTACAGAAAGTAGGTAAAGCACTTTTATTGTGTTTAATCTAAGTAAATCAGTTATCACAGTCCTGATTATGTAATAAAAAAGGACCTTTTCGCACAATCCGAAACCGAAGTCTTTACCATCAAGTAGCCTACCAGCGACAGCGCACTGACACTCTCGGCCATTGAGTCAAGTTACTATCCAGATTTTATTACCAGTTTCATTCATCCGTTGTATTGGTGGTTTTGCAAAATATAAAGCACTCGAAGTAGGGTGAATTTGAGAAAATCAGGGGAAAATAAGGCGGATCACATTGTATAGTAGAAATTTAAGCACTCGAAATAGGGTGAAATTGAGTAAAAGAGAATAAAGTCTAGATCGGAATCACTTTTTACACCAACATTAATGTCCTTTTCATGGGAAATTTGGTTAAAAAATATGGAGTTAGAATTTTGGAAAAATGATTACAAAGCCAAATAAGGTCGTAACAGGCTGAAATAAATTTTGTAGATTAGAGAAATAATTAGATTTTAGTGAGATGATAATTTTAGGAAATTCAGATGATCGGTTGCCAGCGCCAAAAATGTTTGAAAGGTAAGCTTTTTGAAAGTAGATGGTTGGCGGGAACATCGTTGTTTTTTTTCTAATACTGGAGGCGCCAATGGATTCGCAACTAAATTCTATAAGGGGGTTGTGGTTGGGGGGGGTGGGTGGGCTATTGGGGAAGGCCGAAAAGCAGCGTTTTCCGGAGATAGAAATAGTTTAGTTTTGACATGCTCCCAAGTGTGGTGGATAGGTACTGAGCAAGGGAACAATTGTGGAAAGAGGAATTTTAATAAAAGGGAGCATGTGAGATATGGTCTTTATACGCGCGTGAGTGCAATGGACTGATTGCCATTAATAAAAGATGTGAGAGAGACACGCGAATACAATGGTGAAGCCAAAAAGGGTGTTTTTAATGGTAATGGAGATCGTGTGCTTGCATTAAGGGCTTTTTATTGGCATGGAATATTGAAGATTGAGACACATAGATAACATATATGGTGGCAAGGTGTGACAGCAGGTGGTAAGGCAATGTCTGTGGATGGATTGGACGGGTTGCAATGGTAGAGACATTTAAAAAATTAGTGACACTTATTTATTATTGACCAAATTGCGCGTGTGGGATTAAACCCATATGTGCGAGTGCAATGGACTGCTTCTTATTGCGCCGAATTAAAGTTGCGAGAGTGACAGACGAACATAATGGTGAAGACAAAAAGAGTTTATCTAAAGGTAATGTAGATCGTGTGCTTGCATTAGGGGCATTTTATTGGCACGAAATGTGTCAGAATAAGACACATAGATAACATAAATGGTGGCAAGATGTGGCGACAGGGTGGTAGTACAGTGTTCTTGGATGTATTGGAAGTGTTGCATTGGTAGAGATATTTTAAAAATGAGAGACACTACATTTCTGTTATGGCTGAATCGCTAATGTGGGGTTAATACCATGTGTGCGAGTGCAATGGGCTGCTTGTTATTGCGCTGAATTAAAGTTTTGTGAGAGACAAATGAGCACAATATTGAACCAATAAGAGTTTCTTTGAAGGCAATGTAGATCACGTGCTTGCTTTAGGCGAATTTTAATGGCAGAAAGTATTTGAGATTCAGACACTTTTACCTACCTATAGCGTAACAAAATGGTGGCAAGGTGTGGCGATGACAGAGGATAAGGCAATGTGTGCTGATTTATTGGACGGGTTGCGATGTGAGAGACATTTTAAAAATGAAAGACAGTAAATTAGTGTTGGCTTTGAATTGCGAGTGTAGGATTAAACCTATGTGTGCGAGTTGGGGAAGGCCGAAAAGCAGCGTTTTCCGGAGATAGAAATAGTTTAGTTTTGACATGCTCCCAAGTGTGGTGGATAGGTACTGAGCAAGGGAACAATTGTGGAAAGAGGAATTTTAATAAAAGGGAGCATGTGAGATATGGTCTTTATACGCGCGTGAGTGCAATGGACTGATTGCCATTAATAAAAGATGTGAGAGAGACACGCGAATACAATGGTGAAGCCAAAAAGGGTGTTTTTAATGGTAATGGAGATCGTGTGCTTGCATTAAGGGCTTTTTATTGGCATGGAATATTGAAGATTGAGACACATAGATAACATATATGGTGGCAAGGTGTGACAGCAGGTGGTAAGGCAATGTCTGTGGATGGATTGGACGGGTTGCAATGGTAGAGACATTTAAAAAATTAGTGACACTTATTTATTATTGACCAAATTGCGCGTGTGGGATTAAACCCATATGTGCGAGTGCAATGGACTGCTTCTTATTGCGCCGAATTAAAGTTGCGAGAGTGACAGACGAACATAATGGTGAAGACAAAAAGAGTTTATCTAAAGGTAATGTAGATCGTGTGCTTGCATTAGGGGCATTTTATTGGCACGAAATGTGTCAGAATAAGACACATAGATAACATAAATGGTGGCAAGATGTGGCGACAGGGTGGTAGTACAGTGTTCTTGGATGTATTGGAAGTGTTGCATTGGTAGAGATATTTTAAAAAAAAAGCAGCGTTTTCCGGAGATAGAAATAGTTTAGTTTTGACATGCTCCCAAGTGTGGTGGATAGGTACTGAGCAAGGGAACAATTGTGGAAAGAGGAATTTTAATAAAAGGGAGCATGTGAGATATGGTCTTTATACGCGCGTGAGTGCAATGGACTGATTGCCATTAATAAAAGATGTGAGAGAGACACGCGAATACAATGGTGAAGCCAAAAAGGGTGTTTTTAATGGTAATGGAGATCGTGTGCTTGCATTAAGGGCTTTTTATTGGCATGGAATATTGAAGATTGAGACACATAGATAACATATATGGTGGCAAGGTGTGACAGCAGGTGGTAAGGCAATGTCTGTGGATGGATTGGACGGGTTGCAATGGTAGAGACATTTAAAAAATTAGTGACACTTATTTATTATTGACCAAATTGCGCGTGTGGGATTAAACCCATATGTGCGAGTGCAATGGACTGCTTCTTATTGCGCCGAATTAAAGTTGCGAGAGTGACAGACGAACATAATGGTGAAGACAAAAAGAGTTTATCTAAAGGTAATGTAGATCGTGTGCTTGCATTAGGGGCATTTTATTGGCACGAAATGTGTCAGAATAAGACACATAGATAACATAAATGGTGGCAAGATGTGGCGACAGGGTGGTAGTACAGTGTTCTTGGATGTATTGGAAGTGTTGCATTGGTAGAGATATTTTAAAAATGAGAGACACTACATTTCTGTTATGGCTGAATCGCTAATGTGGGGTTAATACCATGTGTGCGAGTGCAATGGGCTGCTTGTTATTGCGCTGAATTAAAGTTTTGTGAGAGACAAATGAGCACAATATTGAACCAATAAGAGTTTCTTTGAAGGCAATGTAGATCACGTGCTTGCTTTAGGCGAATTTTAATGGCAGAAAGTATTTGAGATTCAGACACTTTTACCTACCTATAGCGTAACAAAATGGTGGCAAGGTGTGGCGATGACAGAGGATAAGGCAATGTGTGCTGATTTATTGGACGGGTTGCGATGTGAGAGACATTTTAAAAATGAAAGACAGTAAATTAGTGTTGGCTTTGAATTGCGAGTGTAGGATTAAACCTATGTGTGCGAGTTGGGGAAGGCCGAAAAGCAGCGTTTTCCGGAGATAGAAATAGTTTAGTTTTGACATGCTCCCAAGTGTGGTGGATAGGTACTGAGCAAGGGAACAATTGTGGAAAGAGGAATTTTAATAAAAGGGAGCATGTGAGATATGGTCTTTATACGCGCGTGAGTGCAATGGACTGATTGCCATTAATAAAAGATGTGAGAGAGACACGCGAATACAATGGTGAAGCCAAAAAGGGTGTTTTTAATGGTAATGGAGATCGTGTGCTTGCATTAAGGGCTTTTTATTGGCATGGAATATTGAAGATTGAGACACATAGATAACATATATGGTGGCAAGGTGTGACAGCAGGTGGTAAGGCAATGTCTGTGGATGGATTGGACGGGTTGCAATGGTAGAGACATTTAAAAAATTAGTGACACTTATTTATTATTGACCAAATTGCGCGTGTGGGATTAAACCCATATGTGCGAGTGCAATGGACTGCTTCTTATTGCGCCGAATTAAAGTTGCGAGAGTGACAGACGAACATAATGGTGAAGACAAAAAGAGTTTATCTAAAGGTAATGTAGATCGTGTGCTTGCATTAGGGGCATTTTATTGGCACGAAATGTGTCAGAATAAGACACATAGATAACATAAATGGTGGCAAGATGTGGCGACAGGGTGGTAGTACAGTGTTCTTGGATGTATTGGAAGTGTTGCATTGGTAGAGATATTTTAAAAATGAGAGACACTACATTTCTGTTATGGCTGAATCGCTAATGTGGGGTTAATACCATGTGTGCGAGTGCAATGGGCTGCTTGTTATTGCGCTGAATTAAAGTTTTGTGAGAGACAAATGAGCACAATATTGAACCAATAAGAGTTTCTTTGAAGGCAATGTAGATCACGTGCTTGCTTTAGGCGAATTTTAATGGCAGAAAGTATTTGAGATTCAGACACTTTTACCTACCTATAGCGTAACAAAATGGTGGCAAGGTGTGGCGATGACAGAGGATAAGGCAATGTGTGCTGATTTATTGGACGGGTTGCGATGTGAGAGACATTTTAAAAATGAAAGACAGTAAATTAGTGTTGGCTTTGAATTGCGAGTGTAGGATTAAACCTATGTGTGCGAGTTGGGGAAGGCCGAAAAGCAGCGTTTTCCGGAGATAGAAATAGTTTAGTTTTGACATGCTCCCAAGTGTGGTGGATAGGTACTGAGCAAGGGAACAATTGTGGAAAGAGGAATTTTAATAAAAGGGAGCATGTGAGATATGGTCTTTATACGCGCGTGAGTGCAATGGACTGATTGCCATTAATAAAAGATGTGAGAGAGACACGCGAATACAATGGTGAAGCCAAAAAGGGTGTTTTTAATGGTAATGGAGATCGTGTGCTTGCATTAAGGGCTTTTTATTGGCATGGAATATTGAAGATTGAGACACATAGATAACATATATGGTGGCAAGGTGTGACAGCAGGTGGTAAGGCAATGTCTGTGGATGGATTGGACGGGTTGCAATGGTAGAGACATTTAAAAAATTAGTGACACTTATTTATTATTGACCAAATTGCGCGTGTGGGATTAAACCCATATGTGCGAGTGCAATGGACTGCTTCTTATTGCGCCGAATTAAAGTTGCGAGAGTGACAGACGAACATAATGGTGAAGACAAAAAGAGTTTATCTAAAGGTAATGTAGATCGTGTGCTTGCATTAGGGGCATTTTATTGGCACGAAATGTGTCAGAATAAGACACATAGATAACATAAATGGTGGCAAGATGTGGCGACAGGGTGGTAGTACAGTGTTCTTGGATGTATTGGAAGTGTTGCATTGGTAGAGATATTTTAAAAATGAGAGACACTACATTTCTGTTATGGCTGAATCGCTAATGTGGGGTTAATACCATGTGTGCGAGTGCAATGGGCTGCTTGTTATTGCGCTGAATTAAAGTTTTGTGAGAGACAAATGAGCACAATATTGAACCAATAAGAGTTTCTTTGAAGGCAATGTAGATCACGTGCTTGCTTTAGGCGAATTTTAATGGCAGAAAGTATTTGAGATTCAGACACTTTTACCTACCTATAGCGTAACAAAATGGTGGCAAGGTGTGGCGATGACAGAGGATAAGGCAATGTGTGCTGATTTATTGGACGGGTTGCGATGTGAGAGACATTTTAAAAATGAAAGACAGTAAATTAGTGTTGGCTTTGAATTGCGAGTGTAGGATTAAACCTATGTGTGCGAGTGCAATGGACTGCTTGTTATAGCGTCGAATAAATGTTGTGAGAGAGACACAGGAACAAAATGGTGAGGCCAGAAAGGCTGTGTGTAATGATAATGGAGATCGTGTACTTGCACTAGTTGCATTTTAAATGCATGGAATATTTCAAATTGAGACACATAGGTAACATTAATGGTGGAAAGGTGTGGCGACAGATCGTAAGGCAATGTGTATTGATGCATTGGACTGGTTGCTTGTTACTGTTTGCTATTGGGGTGAATTTGAGTAAATTTAGAGCAATAGACACGATAATTAAGTAAACTAGTTCTTGATCTTGCAGAAAGTAAACCATTTATATATTGTGGTGAATTAAAGTAAAGCAAGTAGCACATTAAATTAATTCTTGATCTTACAGAAAGTAGGTAAAGCACTTTTATTGTGTTTAATCTAAGTAAATCAGTTATCACAGTCCTGATTATGTAATAAAAAAGGACCTTTTCGCACAATCCGAAACCGAAGTCTTTACCATCAAGTAGCCTACCAGCGACAGCGCACTGACACTCTCGGCCATTGAGTCAAGTTACTATCCAGATTTTATTACCAGTTTCATTCATCCGTTGTATTGGTGGTTTTGCAAAATATAAAGCACTCGAAGTAGGGTGAATTTGAGAAAATCAGGGGAAAATAAGGCGGATCACATTGTATAGTAGAAATTTAAGCACTCGAAATAGGGTGAAATTGAGTAAAAGAGAATAAAGTCTAGATCGGAATCACTTTTTACACCAACATTAATGTCCTTTTCATGGGAAATTTGGTTAAAAAATATGGAGTTAGAATTTTGGAAAAATGATTACAAAGCCAAATAAGGTCGTAACAGGCTGAAATAAATTTTGTAGATTAGAGAAATAATTAGATTTTAGTGAGATGATAATTTTAGGAAATTCAGATGATCGGTTGCCAGCGCCAAAAATGTTTGAAAGGTAAGCTTTTTGAAAGTAGATGGTTGGCGGGAACATCGTTGTTTTTTTTCTAATACTGGAGGCGCCAATGGATTCGCAACTAAATTCTATAAGGGGGTTGTGGTTGGGGGGGGTGGGTGGGCTATTGGGGAAGGCCGAAAAGCAGCGTTTTCCGGAGATAGAAATAGTTTAGTTTTGACATGCTCCCAAGTGTGGTGGATAGGTACTGAGCAAGGGAACAATTGTGGAAAGAGGAATTTTAATAAAAGGGAGCATGTGAGATATGGTCTTTATACGCGCGTGAGTGCAATGGACTGATTGCCATTAATAAAAGATGTGAGAGAGACACGCGAATACAATGGTGAAGCCAAAAAGGGTGTTTTTAATGGTAATGGAGATCGTGTGCTTGCATTAAGGGCTTTTTATTGGCATGGAATATTGAAGATTGAGACACATAGATAACATATATGGTGGCAAGGTGTGACAGCAGGTGGTAAGGCAATGTCTGTGGATGGATTGGACGGGTTGCAATGGTAGAGACATTTAAAAAATTAGTGACACTTATTTATTATTGACCAAATTGCGCGTGTGGGATTAAACCCATATGTGCGAGTGCAATGGACTGCTTCTTATTGCGCCGAATTAAAGTTGCGAGAGTGACAGACGAACATAATGGTGAAGACAAAAAGAGTTTATCTAAAGGTAATGTAGATCGTGTGCTTGCATTAGGGGCATTTTATTGGCACGAAATGTGTCAGAATAAGACACATAGATAACATAAATGGTGGCAAGATGTGGCGACAGGGTGGTAGTACAGTGTTCTTGGATGTATTGGAAGTGTTGCATTGGTAGAGATATTTTAAAAATGAGAGACACTACATTTCTGTTATGGCTGAATCGCTAATGTGGGGTTAATACCATGTGTGCGAGTGCAATGGGCTGCTTGTTATTGCGCTGAATTAAAGTTTTGTGAGAGACAAATGAGCACAATATTGAACCAATAAGAGTTTCTTTGAAGGCAATGTAGATCACGTGCTTGCTTTAGGCGAATTTTAATGGCAGAAAGTATTTGAGATTCAGACACTTTTACCTACCTATAGCGTAACAAAATGGTGGCAAGGTGTGGCGATGACAGAGGATAAGGCAATGTGTGCTGATTTATTGGACGGGTTGCGATGTGAGAGACATTTTAAAAATGAAAGACAGTAAATTAGTGTTGGCTTTGAATTGCGAGTGTAGGATTAAACCTATGTGTGCGAGTTGGGGAAGGCCGAAAAGCAGCGTTTTCCGGAGATAGAAATAGTTTAGTTTTGACATGCTCCCAAGTGTGGTGGATAGGTACTGAGCAAGGGAACAATTGTGGAAAGAGGAATTTTAATAAAAGGGAGCATGTGAGATATGGTCTTTATACGCGCGTGAGTGCAATGGACTGATTGCCATTAATAAAAGATGTGAGAGAGACACGCGAATACAATGGTGAAGCCAAAAAGGGTGTTTTTAATGGTAATGGAGATCGTGTGCTTGCATTAAGGGCTTTTTATTGGCATGGAATATTGAAGATTGAGACACATAGATAACATATATGGTGGCAAGGTGTGACAGCAGGTGGTAAGGCAATGTCTGTGGATGGATTGGACGGGTTGCAATGGTAGAGACATTTAAAAAATTAGTGACACTTATTTATTATTGACCAAATTGCGCGTGTGGGATTAAACCCATATGTGCGAGTGCAATGGACTGCTTCTTATTGCGCCGAATTAAAGTTGCGAGAGTGACAGACGAACATAATGGTGAAGACAAAAAGAGTTTATCTAAAGGTAATGTAGATCGTGTGCTTGCATTAGGGGCATTTTATTGGCACGAAATGTGTCAGAATAAGACACATAGATAACATAAATGGTGGCAAGATGTGGCGACAGGGTGGTAGTACAGTGTTCTTGGATGTATTGGAAGTGTTGCATTGGTAGAGATATTTTAAAAAAAAAGCAGCGTTTTCCGGAGATAGAAATAGTTTAGTTTTGACATGCTCCCAAGTGTGGTGGATAGGTACTGAGCAAGGGAACAATTGTGGAAAGAGGAATTTTAATAAAAGGGAGCATGTGAGATATGGTCTTTATACGCGCGTGAGTGCAATGGACTGATTGCCATTAATAAAAGATGTGAGAGAGACACGCGAATACAATGGTGAAGCCAAAAAGGGTGTTTTTAATGGTAATGGAGATCGTGTGCTTGCATTAAGGGCTTTTTATTGGCATGGAATATTGAAGATTGAGACACATAGATAACATATATGGTGGCAAGGTGTGACAGCAGGTGGTAAGGCAATGTCTGTGGATGGATTGGACGGGTTGCAATGGTAGAGACATTTAAAAAATTAGTGACACTTATTTATTATTGACCAAATTGCGCGTGTGGGATTAAACCCATATGTGCGAGTGCAATGGACTGCTTCTTATTGCGCCGAATTAAAGTTGCGAGAGTGACAGACGAACATAATGGTGAAGACAAAAAGAGTTTATCTAAAGGTAATGTAGATCGTGTGCTTGCATTAGGGGCATTTTATTGGCACGAAATGTGTCAGAATAAGACACATAGATAACATAAATGGTGGCAAGATGTGGCGACAGGGTGGTAGTACAGTGTTCTTGGATGTATTGGAAGTGTTGCATTGGTAGAGATATTTTAAAAATGAGAGACACTACATTTCTGTTATGGCTGAATCGCTAATGTGGGGTTAATACCATGTGTGCGAGTGCAATGGGCTGCTTGTTATTGCGCTGAATTAAAGTTTTGTGAGAGACAAATGAGCACAATATTGAACCAATAAGAGTTTCTTTGAAGGCAATGTAGATCACGTGCTTGCTTTAGGCGAATTTTAATGGCAGAAAGTATTTGAGATTCAGACACTTTTACCTACCTATAGCGTAACAAAATGGTGGCAAGGTGTGGCGATGACAGAGGATAAGGCAATGTGTGCTGATTTATTGGACGGGTTGCGATGTGAGAGACATTTTAAAAATGAAAGACAGTAAATTAGTGTTGGCTTTGAATTGCGAGTGTAGGATTAAACCTATGTGTGCGAGTTGGGGAAGGCCGAAAAGCAGCGTTTTCCGGAGATAGAAATAGTTTAGTTTTGACATGCTCCCAAGTGTGGTGGATAGGTACTGAGCAAGGGAACAATTGTGGAAAGAGGAATTTTAATAAAAGGGAGCATGTGAGATATGGTCTTTATACGCGCGTGAGTGCAATGGACTGATTGCCATTAATAAAAGATGTGAGAGAGACACGCGAATACAATGGTGAAGCCAAAAAGGGTGTTTTTAATGGTAATGGAGATCGTGTGCTTGCATTAAGGGCTTTTTATTGGCATGGAATATTGAAGATTGAGACACATAGATAACATATATGGTGGCAAGGTGTGACAGCAGGTGGTAAGGCAATGTCTGTGGATGGATTGGACGGGTTGCAATGGTAGAGACATTTAAAAAATTAGTGACACTTATTTATTATTGACCAAATTGCGCGTGTGGGATTAAACCCATATGTGCGAGTGCAATGGACTGCTTCTTATTGCGCCGAATTAAAGTTGCGAGAGTGACAGACGAACATAATGGTGAAGACAAAAAGAGTTTATCTAAAGGTAATGTAGATCGTGTGCTTGCATTAGGGGCATTTTATTGGCACGAAATGTGTCAGAATAAGACACATAGATAACATAAATGGTGGCAAGATGTGGCGACAGGGTGGTAGTACAGTGTTCTTGGATGTATTGGAAGTGTTGCATTGGTAGAGATATTTTAAAAATGAGAGACACTACATTTCTGTTATGGCTGAATCGCTAATGTGGGGTTAATACCATGTGTGCGAGTGCAATGGGCTGCTTGTTATTGCGCTGAATTAAAGTTTTGTGAGAGACAAATGAGCACAATATTGAACCAATAAGAGTTTCTTTGAAGGCAATGTAGATCACGTGCTTGCTTTAGGCGAATTTTAATGGCAGAAAGTATTTGAGATTCAGACACTTTTACCTACCTATAGCGTAACAAAATGGTGGCAAGGTGTGGCGATGACAGAGGATAAGGCAATGTGTGCTGATTTATTGGACGGGTTGCGATGTGAGAGACATTTTAAAAATGAAAGACAGTAAATTAGTGTTGGCTTTGAATTGCGAGTGTAGGATTAAACCTATGTGTGCGAGTGCAATGGACTGCTTGTTATAGCGTCGAATAAATGTTGTGAGAGAGACACAGGAACAAAATGGTGAGGCCAGAAAGGCTGTGTGTAATGATAATGGAGATCGTGTACTTGCACTAGTTGCATTTTAAATGCATGGAATATTTCAAATTGAGACACATAGGTAACATTAATGGTGGAAAGGTGTGGCGACAGATCGTAAGGCAATGTGTATTGATGCATTGGACTGGTTGCTTGTTACTGTTTGCTATTGGGGTGAATTTGAGTAAATTTAGAGCAATAGACACGATAATTAAGTAAACTAGTTCTTGATCTTGCAGAAAGTAAACCATTTATATATTGTGGTGAATTAAAGTAAAGCAAGTAGCACATTAAATTAATTCTTGATCTTACAGAAAGTAGGTAAAGCACTTTTATTGTGTTTAATCTAAGTAAATCAGTTATCACAGTCCTGATTATGTAATAAAAAAGGACCTTTTCGCACAATCCGAAACCGAAGTCTTTACCATCAAGTAGCCTACCAGCGACAGCGCACTGACACTCTCGGCCATTGAGTCAAGTTACTATCCAGATTTTATTACCAGTTTCATTCATCCGTTGTATTGGTGGTTTTGCAAAATATAAAGCACTCGAAGTAGGGTGAATTTGAGAAAATCAGGGGAAAATAAGGCGGATCACATTGTATAGTAGAAATTTAAGCACTCGAAATAGGGTGAAATTGAGTAAAAGAGAATAAAGTCTAGATCGGAATCACTTTTTACACCAACATTAATGTCCTTTTCATGGGAAATTTGGTTAAAAAATATGGAGTTAGAATTTTGGAAAAATGATTACAAAGCCAAATAAGGTCGTAACAGGCTGAAATAAATTTTGTAGATTAGAGAAATAATTAGATTTTAGTGAGATGATAATTTTAGGAAATTCAGATGATCGGTTGCCAGCGCCAAAAATGTTTGAAAGGTAAGCTTTTTGAAAGTAGATGGTTGGCGGGAACATCGTTGTTTTTTTTCTAATACTGGAGGCGCCAATGGATTCGCAACTAAATTCTATAAGGGGGTTGTGGTTGGGGGGGGTGGGTGGGCTATTGGGGAAGGCCGAAAAGCAGCGTTTTCCGGAGATAGAAATAGTTTAGTTTTGACATGCTCCCAAGTGTGGTGGATAGGTACTGAGCAAGGGAACAATTGTGGAAAGAGGAATTTTAATAAAAGGGAGCATGTGAGATATGGTCTTTATACGCGCGTGAGTGCAATGGACTGATTGCCATTAATAAAAGATGTGAGAGAGACACGCGAATACAATGGTGAAGCCAAAAAGGGTGTTTTTAATGGTAATGGAGATCGTGTGCTTGCATTAAGGGCTTTTTATTGGCATGGAATATTGAAGATTGAGACACATAGATAACATATATGGTGGCAAGGTGTGACAGCAGGTGGTAAGGCAATGTCTGTGGATGGATTGGACGGGTTGCAATGGTAGAGACATTTAAAAAATTAGTGACACTTATTTATTATTGACCAAATTGCGCGTGTGGGATTAAACCCATATGTGCGAGTGCAATGGACTGCTTCTTATTGCGCCGAATTAAAGTTGCGAGAGTGACAGACGAACATAATGGTGAAGACAAAAAGAGTTTATCTAAAGGTAATGTAGATCGTGTGCTTGCATTAGGGGCATTTTATTGGCACGAAATGTGTCAGAATAAGACACATAGATAACATAAATGGTGGCAAGATGTGGCGACAGGGTGGTAGTACAGTGTTCTTGGATGTATTGGAAGTGTTGCATTGGTAGAGATATTTTAAAAATGAGAGACACTACATTTCTGTTATGGCTGAATCGCTAATGTGGGGTTAATACCATGTGTGCGAGTGCAATGGGCTGCTTGTTATTGCGCTGAATTAAAGTTTTGTGAGAGACAAATGAGCACAATATTGAACCAATAAGAGTTTCTTTGAAGGCAATGTAGATCACGTGCTTGCTTTAGGCGAATTTTAATGGCAGAAAGTATTTGAGATTCAGACACTTTTACCTACCTATAGCGTAACAAAATGGTGGCAAGGTGTGGCGATGACAGAGGATAAGGCAATGTGTGCTGATTTATTGGACGGGTTGCGATGTGAGAGACATTTTAAAAATGAAAGACAGTAAATTAGTGTTGGCTTTGAATTGCGAGTGTAGGATTAAACCTATGTGTGCGAGTTGGGGAAGGCCGAAAAGCAGCGTTTTCCGGAGATAGAAATAGTTTAGTTTTGACATGCTCCCAAGTGTGGTGGATAGGTACTGAGCAAGGGAACAATTGTGGAAAGAGGAATTTTAATAAAAGGGAGCATGTGAGATATGGTCTTTATACGCGCGTGAGTGCAATGGACTGATTGCCATTAATAAAAGATGTGAGAGAGACACGCGAATACAATGGTGAAGCCAAAAAGGGTGTTTTTAATGGTAATGGAGATCGTGTGCTTGCATTAAGGGCTTTTTATTGGCATGGAATATTGAAGATTGAGACACATAGATAACATATATGGTGGCAAGGTGTGACAGCAGGTGGTAAGGCAATGTCTGTGGATGGATTGGACGGGTTGCAATGGTAGAGACATTTAAAAAATTAGTGACACTTATTTATTATTGACCAAATTGCGCGTGTGGGATTAAACCCATATGTGCGAGTGCAATGGACTGCTTCTTATTGCGCCGAATTAAAGTTGCGAGAGTGACAGACGAACATAATGGTGAAGACAAAAAGAGTTTATCTAAAGGTAATGTAGATCGTGTGCTTGCATTAGGGGCATTTTATTGGCACGAAATGTGTCAGAATAAGACACATAGATAACATAAATGGTGGCAAGATGTGGCGACAGGGTGGTAGTACAGTGTTCTTGGATGTATTGGAAGTGTTGCATTGGTAGAGATATTTTAAAAAAAAAGCAGCGTTTTCCGGAGATAGAAATAGTTTAGTTTTGACATGCTCCCAAGTGTGGTGGATAGGTACTGAGCAAGGGAACAATTGTGGAAAGAGGAATTTTAATAAAAGGGAGCATGTGAGATATGGTCTTTATACGCGCGTGAGTGCAATGGACTGATTGCCATTAATAAAAGATGTGAGAGAGACACGCGAATACAATGGTGAAGCCAAAAAGGGTGTTTTTAATGGTAATGGAGATCGTGTGCTTGCATTAAGGGCTTTTTATTGGCATGGAATATTGAAGATTGAGACACATAGATAACATATATGGTGGCAAGGTGTGACAGCAGGTGGTAAGGCAATGTCTGTGGATGGATTGGACGGGTTGCAATGGTAGAGACATTTAAAAAATTAGTGACACTTATTTATTATTGACCAAATTGCGCGTGTGGGATTAAACCCATATGTGCGAGTGCAATGGACTGCTTCTTATTGCGCCGAATTAAAGTTGCGAGAGTGACAGACGAACATAATGGTGAAGACAAAAAGAGTTTATCTAAAGGTAATGTAGATCGTGTGCTTGCATTAGGGGCATTTTATTGGCACGAAATGTGTCAGAATAAGACACATAGATAACATAAATGGTGGCAAGATGTGGCGACAGGGTGGTAGTACAGTGTTCTTGGATGTATTGGAAGTGTTGCATTGGTAGAGATATTTTAAAAATGAGAGACACTACATTTCTGTTATGGCTGAATCGCTAATGTGGGGTTAATACCATGTGTGCGAGTGCAATGGGCTGCTTGTTATTGCGCTGAATTAAAGTTTTGTGAGAGACAAATGAGCACAATATTGAACCAATAAGAGTTTCTTTGAAGGCAATGTAGATCACGTGCTTGCTTTAGGCGAATTTTAATGGCAGAAAGTATTTGAGATTCAGACACTTTTACCTACCTATAGCGTAACAAAATGGTGGCAAGGTGTGGCGATGACAGAGGATAAGGCAATGTGTGCTGATTTATTGGACGGGTTGCGATGTGAGAGACATTTTAAAAATGAAAGACAGTAAATTAGTGTTGGCTTTGAATTGCGAGTGTAGGATTAAACCTATGTGTGCGAGTTGGGGAAGGCCGAAAAGCAGCGTTTTCCGGAGATAGAAATAGTTTAGTTTTGACATGCTCCCAAGTGTGGTGGATAGGTACTGAGCAAGGGAACAATTGTGGAAAGAGGAATTTTAATAAAAGGGAGCATGTGAGATATGGTCTTTATACGCGCGTGAGTGCAATGGACTGATTGCCATTAATAAAAGATGTGAGAGAGACACGCGAATACAATGGTGAAGCCAAAAAGGGTGTTTTTAATGGTAATGGAGATCGTGTGCTTGCATTAAGGGCTTTTTATTGGCATGGAATATTGAAGATTGAGACACATAGATAACATATATGGTGGCAAGGTGTGACAGCAGGTGGTAAGGCAATGTCTGTGGATGGATTGGACGGGTTGCAATGGTAGAGACATTTAAAAAATTAGTGACACTTATTTATTATTGACCAAATTGCGCGTGTGGGATTAAACCCATATGTGCGAGTGCAATGGACTGCTTCTTATTGCGCCGAATTAAAGTTGCGAGAGTGACAGACGAACATAATGGTGAAGACAAAAAGAGTTTATCTAAAGGTAATGTAGATCGTGTGCTTGCATTAGGGGCATTTTATTGGCACGAAATGTGTCAGAATAAGACACATAGATAACATAAATGGTGGCAAGATGTGGCGACAGGGTGGTAGTACAGTGTTCTTGGATGTATTGGAAGTGTTGCATTGGTAGAGATATTTTAAAAATGAGAGACACTACATTTCTGTTATGGCTGAATCGCTAATGTGGGGTTAATACCATGTGTGCGAGTGCAATGGGCTGCTTGTTATTGCGCTGAATTAAAGTTTTGTGAGAGACAAATGAGCATAATATTGAACCAATAAGAGTTTCTTTGAAGGCAATGTAGATCACGTGCTTGCTTTAGGCGAATTTTAATGGCAGAAAGTATTTGAGATTCAGACACTTTTACCTACCTATAGCGTAACAAAATGGTGGCAAGGTGTGGCGATGACAGAGGATAAGGCAATGTGTGCTGATTTATTGGACGGGTTGCGATGTGAGAGACATTTTAAAAATGAAAGACAGTAAATTAGTGTTGGCTTTGAATTGCGAGTGTAGGATTAAACCTATGTGTGCGAGTTGGGGAAGGCCGAAAAGCAGCGTTTTCCGGAGATAGAAATAGTTTAGTTTTGACATGCTCCCAAGTGTGGTGGATAGGTACTGAGCAAGGGAACAATTGTGGAAAGAGGAATTTTAATAAAAGGGAGCATGTGAGATATGGTCTTTATACGCGCGTGAGTGCAATGGACTGATTGCCATTAATAAAAGATGTGAGAGAGACACGCGAATACAATGGTGAAGCCAAAAAGGGTGTTTTTAATGGTAATGGAGATCGTGTGCTTGCATTAAGGGCTTTTTATTGGCATGGAATATTGAAGATTGAGACACATAGATAACATATATGGTGGCAAGGTGTGACAGCAGGTGGTAAGGCAATGTCTGTGGATGGATTGGACGGGTTGCAATGGTAGAGACATTTAAAAAATTAGTGACACTTATTTATTATTGACCAAATTGCGCGTGTGGGATTAAACCCATATGTGCGAGTGCAATGGACTGCTTCTTATTGCGCCGAATTAAAGTTGCGAGAGTGACAGACGAACATAATGGTGAAGACAAAAAGAGTTTATCTAAAGGTAATGTAGATCGTGTGCTTGCATTAGGGGCATTTTATTGGCACGAAATGTGTCAGAATAAGACACATAGATAACATAAATGGTGGCAAGATGTGGCGACAGGGTGGTAGTACAGTGTTCTTGGATGTATTGGAAGTGTTGCATTGGTAGAGATATTTTAAAAATGAGAGACACTACATTTCTGTTATGGCTGAATCGCTAATGTGGGGTTAATACCATGTGTGCGAGTGCAATGGGCTGCTTGTTATTGCGCTGAATTAAAGTTTTGTGAGAGACAAATGAGCACAATATTGAACCAATAAGAGTTTCTTTGAAGGCAATGTAGATCACGTGCTTGCTTTAGGCGAATTTTAATGGCAGAAAGTATTTGAGATTCAGACACTTTTACCTACCTATAGCGTAACAAAATGGTGGCAAGGTGTGGCGATGACAGAGGATAAGGCAATGTGTGCTGATTTATTGGACGGGTTGCGATGTGAGAGACATTTTAAAAATGAAAGACAGTAAATTAGTGTTGGCTTTGAATTGCGAGTGTAGGATTAAACCTATGTGTGCGAGTGCAATGGACTGCTTGTTATAGCGTCGAATAAATGTTGTGAGAGAGACACAGGAACAAAATGGTGAGGCCAGAAAGGCTGTGTGTAATGATAATGGAGATCGTGTACTTGCACTAGTTGCATTTTAAATGCATGGAATATTTCAAATTGAGACACATAGGTAACATTAATGGTGGAAAGGTGTGGCGACAGATCGTAAGGCAATGTGTATTGATGCATTGGACTGGTTGCTTGTTACTGTTTGCTATTGGGGTGAATTTGAGTAAATTTAGAGCAATAGACACGATAATTAAGTAAACTAGTTCTTGATCTTGCAGAAAGTAAACCATTTATATATTGTGGTGAATTAAAGTAAAGCAAGTAGCACATTAAATTAATTCTTGATCTTACAGAAAGTAGGTAAAGCACTTTTATTGTGTTTAATCTAAGTAAATCAGTTATCACAGTCCTGATTATGTAATAAAAAAGGACCTTTTCGCACAATCCGAAACCGAAGTCTTTACCATCAAGTAGCCTACCAGCGACAGCGCACTGACACTCTCGGCCATTGAGTCAAGTTACTATCCAGATTTTATTACCAGTTTCATTCATCCGTTGTATTGGTGGTTTTGCAAAATATAAAGCACTCGAAGTAGGGTGAATTTGAGAAAATCAGGGGAAAATAAGGCGGATCACATTGTATAGTAGAAATTTAAGCACTCGAAATAGGGTGAAATTGAGTAAAAGAGAATAAAGTCTAGATCGGAATCACTTTTTACACCAACATTAATGTCCTTTTCATGGGAAATTTGGTTAAAAAATATGGAGTTAGAATTTTGGAAAAATGATTACAAAGCCAAATAAGGTCGTAACAGGCTGAAATAAATTTTGTAGATTAGAGAAATAATTAGATTTTAGTGAGATGATAATTTTAGGAAATTCAGATGATCGGTTGCCAGCGCCAAAAATGTTTGAAAGGTAAGCTTTTTGAAAGTAGATGGTTGGCGGGAACATCGTTGTTTTTTTTCTAATACTGGAGGCGCCAATGGATTCGCAACTAAATTCTATAAGGGGGTTGTGGTTGGGGGGGGTGGGTGGGCTATTGGGGAAGGCCGAAAAGCAGCGTTTTCCGGAGATAGAAATAGTTTAGTTTTGACATGCTCCCAAGTGTGGTGGATAGGTACTGAGCAAGGGAACAATTGTGGAAAGAGGAATTTTAATAAAAGGGAGCATGTGAGATATGGTCTTTATACGCGCGTGAGTGCAATGGACTGATTGCCATTAATAAAAGATGTGAGAGAGACACGCGAATACAATGGTGAAGCCAAAAAGGGTGTTTTTAATGGTAATGGAGATCGTGTGCTTGCATTAAGGGCTTTTTATTGGCATGGAATATTGAAGATTGAGACACATAGATAACATATATGGTGGCAAGGTGTGACAGCAGGTGGTAAGGCAATGTCTGTGGATGGATTGGACGGGTTGCAATGGTAGAGACATTTAAAAAATTAGTGACACTTATTTATTATTGACCAAATTGCGCGTGTGGGATTAAACCCATATGTGCGAGTGCAATGGACTGCTTCTTATTGCGCCGAATTAAAGTTGCGAGAGTGACAGACGAACATAATGGTGAAGACAAAAAGAGTTTATCTAAAGGTAATGTAGATCGTGTGCTTGCATTAGGGGCATTTTATTGGCACGAAATGTGTCAGAATAAGACACATAGATAACATAAATGGTGGCAAGATGTGGCGACAGGGTGGTAGTACAGTGTTCTTGGATGTATTGGAAGTGTTGCATTGGTAGAGATATTTTAAAAATGAGAGACACTACATTTCTGTTATGGCTGAATCGCTAATGTGGGGTTAATACCATGTGTGCGAGTGCAATGGGCTGCTTGTTATTGCGCTGAATTAAAGTTTTGTGAGAGACAAATGAGCACAATATTGAACCAATAAGAGTTTCTTTGAAGGCAATGTAGATCACGTGCTTGCTTTAGGCGAATTTTAATGGCAGAAAGTATTTGAGATTCAGACACTTTTACCTACCTATAGCGTAACAAAATGGTGGCAAGGTGTGGCGATGACAGAGGATAAGGCAATGTGTGCTGATTTATTGGACGGGTTGCGATGTGAGAGACATTTTAAAAATGAAAGACAGTAAATTAGTGTTGGCTTTGAATTGCGAGTGTAGGATTAAACCTATGTGTGCGAGTGCAATGGACTGCTTGTTATAGCGTCGAATAAATGTTGTGAGAGAGACACAGGAACAAAATGGTGAGGCCAGAAAGGCTGTGTGTAATGATAATGGAGATCGTGTACTTGCACTAGTTGCATTTTAAATGCATGGAATATTTCAAATTGAGACACATAGGTAACATTAATGGTGGAAAGGTGTGGCGACAGATCGTAAGGCAATGTGTATTGATGCATTGGACT